>OY770106.1:3211117-3852734 GCA_963669365.1 Verbascum thapsus
GGTCAACATTATTCAACCTGCTTTATCAGGTAATATTATATATATATATGCATATATATATCGAAAAAAGTTGAAAATGTTTATAAATCGAAGAAAAAATCGTTACTTAATGCAGGAGTGGCTATTGGAGCTGGATGGCAAGCTTTGATTGCCAATGTGAACATCATAACCTACTACGTATTTGGAGTTCCTTTTGGTCTGTTTATTGGGTATACTCTCGACATGGGTGTCAAAGTACGTAAAATTTGTTCGTATGATGATACAAATTAAATACATTTCATTTAATTTACACGTTTTAACGTGTAAATATTTGATTATTATGATTAGGGTATTTGGTACGGAACGGTAGCAGGAACAGTCGTGCAAACTATCACTCTCTTTTGGATTGTGTATTGACTGGAATAAAGAGGTAACATTTATATAATATTGTCCATATTAACGCAAAATAAATAATTAGTATATATATATATATATATATTATAAACTTGAAATATATATCGAGACTCGACAATAATCATTCATATATACAGTTCTCTGCATATGACATGTGTATATGTGAAAAACGAGATGGAAAACGAAATTGGAAGAGGAAATTTGCACTAATCACAGTATTCATCTTGCTGAGTCGTATAGGATTTATCGAGACTGTTTATGTTGAAATATCTTTGTAGTTGATATATGTATATATATATATCAGCTATATCAGTTCTTGCTGAGCTGCCAAAGGTCCACGAAGCGACCGAGCTAAAACCCGAGCCTGAACCCGAGACGCCAAAACAACAATCCTAAAACGAAACGAAAAAACAAAAATGTTTATAAAAAAGTTTGTTTTTTGGAAATTTTTTCTATCATAAATTTTTGAAAATTTTATGATTTTGTCTTCATTGTTGTGTGTTTCTTTCAGTTTATATATTTATACTATGTTGTTTATTCATTGTTGTAATTCCAGTTTTATCACATGAGTCTGTTGTTATCAGAGGTTGTGTAACTCTTAGATATTGGAAATAATTTGTACAATTTGTTGTTCTTTAGTTATATATATATATATATATATATATATATATATATATATATATGTTTTCTATTGGAAATAACATGCAGTATTCAAATAGGTTATGTAAATATAATATATATATATATATCAAATTAAAATAAAAAGTCTAATTTATATATATTTGTTTAAATTAATAAATATGTATATGTATACAACATATATGACCGATATGTCATAATATTTTTACAAATATTGTATTTCGTGTCTCAAATCCTATTTTTTGTGTTCGTACATCGTAGCTTTAAAGCCGCATCAAATCGGCACAACAACAAATAATAAAATATATTTAACTTATTTTTATATTTATTATAAGCTAGCCATAAACTTTATTTATTTAAAACAAAAAAAAGTTGAAAATTACACATTATCCAAACAAAATTAGAAATTATTGAGATCAAAACTTCAACAAACATAAAAAAAAAAAAAAAACTTTGAAACTAACACAAAGAGTTTCTTTTATGGTTGTGGGGGAATAGAAGTTGGCCATGGTGGCATCACAAGCAAAAAGGTCCAATAAGTCACCATATTGGAGTGACCATTTGGGCTAGAATGAGCTTTCAATTTTTTCGTCTTGATATTATACGAGACGATGCGATCTCCATATTTCATATACACGATATCTGAGTCAAATGGATGAAAAAACACTGGTTCACCAATATCAGAACGAACGCCATCATATAGGACATCTGCAGATCTGACGCGATGTAGCATAAGTCTCCAGTACTATAATCGTTCAGTAACCACATACCAAAACTAGAGATCCGATCTGGAGTTTCGTACGAGGTTTCAAAATATCTTAACCTTCCTTGATGTACATCAAGCAAGCCATAATACTCCGTTTTACCATCCGTTGTGAGGCCCATGTCACGGGGTAATGCAATAAGACGAAAGGACTCAGGGTTACGGTAAGGATCATAGGCGATCATCCCGTGTTTACGAGTCACCCAGTGCAGGATTCCGTTATAAGATATAGGCCCCATCCAATACACAATTCGAATGTTATAATGAATAAATATGGTAAAAACTTGCCACTCACCTATTTCAGAAAGAAATACTTCGAAAACCACAGGATGCAGTGGAAATACATCGAGAACCGCAGAACTTAGTACAAGCCGACAAAGGTGTACAACTCCATAACTTGTGAGAACACCATTTTCGACACGAGTGACAAAACCGATACTAGCCACACGATTGTGAGTCCGATTCGGTGGGGCCGGGCGAGTCAGTGCGATTCGTTGGCCCGTGACATGATTCAGTATGATATAATAACAACCATCGTTTTCGTCGATATCTTGAACACATAGTATCAACCCATTGCTTGCTCCAATTATATGTTTTACGCCATGCGGACGAGGAAGCTCGTAAACAATAGGGTTTTCGAGGTTTTGAGTATAAATATCCGATAATACCATACGATTGGAATATCGAGAATCATGGGTACGTGTGAGTCCATCAATAAAAGCCCAAGGTTGCGACTTTGGGGCACGTGATATATACATGCACACGAAATAAGGGTCTGAAATCGTCGATAGCCATTCTTTGCAAACAAGTTTAGATCTAAATACGAGCTTTATTGGCAATTTAACGAGCACCTCCATTAGAAGCGACTCTGGAATATTATTGAGCTTCATCCTCCTAGTCATATATACTTCATAAGTTTTTAGAGTCGAATCCATATATATATATATATATATATATATAATGGGTTTGCCAATAATTGGAGTTGAATTTATATAGGCTTGTTTTTCTACGTAGGGTTCTGAAACTGGGTAGAATAATAGTTAGGGTTGCCCTCAAACTCTCGAGAGAGTAATCTTTTATGACCTAGTAGAAATTTAATTCCAATTATGAGCAAAAATAAATTGTTATTTATGTAAAAAAGTCTTTATAAATATATATAGTCATTTAAGTAAGTAGGAGTCTAAATAAAATTAAATTCCTAATAGATGGTTTCCTACTGTTCGATATTGACCATTCTTTTACTTTACAAATTCAATTCATTATTTATTGTTATTATTGGTTAGGGTGAAGATGAAATTTTTTTAATTAAATAATTTTTATGTAGTTGAAACCAGATCAAATGTTTTAGAAATTAGATTAAAAATAATCTGACAATTAATAAAAGAAATAAAATTTTTTAAGAAAATATAACCTTTTTTTAAATCTGATTAACTAAAAATATGGTAACTTTATCTTTCAACATTTGAATATATAAGTAAACAAATCGGAAAAAACCAGCTTATATTTTTTTAAATGAAAATAATTTGATGTACTTACTATATGCCTATGTAATTTACTCTTTTTATGACAAAATAGTCAAACTAAATAATAAATATAAAATAAATTATATATATATTCACAACAATAATTACATAAGAACTCATATACACCTATAGAGTTACATAAGAACACCGCAATTATTTATACTATTTCTAAAAGTATAGATAAATATGTGTTTGGAAGCACTTTCAAATGGGCTTTTGGAGATGGAAGTCCATTTGCAACATGTTAGTTTTTATTCCAACACTTCTTGAGAAGTTATATAAGAAGTTAATCTCACCAAACACTTTACATTTCTAAAAGCACTTATTTAAAATGTCCATTTGAAAAAAGTTCATTTCACAAATGGACTTATAATTGAAAAGTGAATCCAAACACATCCAATTTGAACAAATACTGAGTGTAGCTTAAAACATGCTAACAAGAACTGAAATTTACCAAACTTATTCTTACACATTCAGTTCATCAACTAAAATATAGAGCTGAAAACAAGCAAAAAACTGTCAAAACTTCTATTTCACAGCCCTTATCGAATCCATTATCGAATCCTATTGCAAGTCGAGAGATTAGCACATTCGAGAATTTCATATCCAAATTTATCTTGTAAGAGAAAAAGAGAAACAAAGGAGTGAGATACGGAAATCCCGAGGGCTTTGTAGAGATGCTGTTAATTTCAATCCTGCTATCAAAGCTTCATACTTTGCCTCGTTATTTGTCACGTCAAAATTCAGCATTAACGGAGGGTGATTGATATCTAGGGTCGTAACATTAACGGCGTTACATGTTTAACATTGCACGTTTTAAATTAAAACCCTTGATCAGTATAAAGGGTATAATGGGTATTGCAGGTTACAAATGTTAAACGGAATGAACATATGGGTATTATTTCTAGACTTTTTAATAACATAAGATGTATTTCAACCTATTTCATTACTATATAAGTTCAACCTATTTCATTAATATATAAGTTTTTTCGTATTTTTTTCTTCCTTTTTTTGAGTTAAAAGATGGCATCCAATTGAGTTCTAGAGATCTTATAAAGAAAATTGAGCTGTGTGCCAATTCCACTTTCTTTTAGCATTCCATTACGCCGTTACAAACTGGTATATACATATCGAAGCTAAAGCATTAAGACTTAGTCAGGCTCCAAACCCTAGGTCACAAAATGGCCGCCGCAGCCACCTCCGCGGCAGCCGTGATGTTCAGCTCCGCCACCACTTCCGACGACTGCTCTCGCCTACCGGACAGAATTTCCTCCGTCACGGTTTTCCGTGAAGGACTCACTCGAAGTGCTGCAGCATTCATCAAAACTCGGTCGATCAACACTCAGGCTTGTACCTCCATCTCTCCGCGGTCTTCTTCCTCAGTCGTTCATGGTAATCATACATGTTCCACTACCTATTTACTCCAAGTATACTTATTGATTTGCATTCTACTATTTAGTCATTGACTATTTTGTGCATCTATGAGCTTTAAGCCTCTATTTGATGAGGTGATTGCGTGTACAATGAAATTGACATGATGCAATTACACATTGTGGAACGCCTGTTTGCTCGAAGTGTATGTACATATTGATTTTTTTATACTTTTCAGTCGTATTAGGTTGTGCATTTTGATCGGTGTCTTTGTAACAAGCTTTAAGCCTGTGTCTATTGAGTTGGTTGTGTGCACAGTGAAATGACTTAATGTAATCACACATTTTGGAACACCTATATGCTTGAATTGTACTTATTGATTTAAGTTCTGTGTTTTAGTTAGCAGAGTGAGAGGCTGCGTTATGAGAGCCTTAGGCCTGTACTTCTGAGGTGGATGTGTATAATGAAATGACTTAGTTTGATCACACGTTTTTAGAACACTGATTTGCTCGAAGTTACGTATTGATTGATTTTCTACTTTATAGTCATTAATTATGTTTGTACATTTTGATCGAAGTGAGTGGCTGTGTGATGAGCTATAGGCCTGTATCTAATGAGGTTGTAATGTGTATAATGAAATGACTTGATCTAGTTGTTAACTTGTTATACATTGTAAAGTTTTCTACAGAAGTTCATGCACAGACTCGTGGTCCAAAGATGCTTGCTTAGAATGTACATGAATCTGAGTTTTCATAGGTTGAGATGATTTTGAAGGTATTATTTATTTTAGTTTTGTTAGGGAAATTAAGAGAAAACTCGTTTAGGGTTGTGGTGCTTCTGATGTAAATGTGGTAGCTTTGTTTGAGAACATAATGTTCTATATAATTGGCTTATGGCGCTTCATCAAAAGATTATGCTTCTGCTGAATCTCCACACATGGCTTTAATCAATGCGTACTAAACTTCCTTGGTTGCATTGGTCCCCTTTGATCAATCAGATGTGGTAGCCAGTATCAATCCTACTCCTGAATTAGACTATGTCTTTTTAAGTGTATGTTCTAACAAATGAGTATTGATTCTCACATTTAGAAGATACTAGAAATTACAGTTTCAACTCCGAGCATCAAGGTCTGGGAATGTGCATTACAGAAGTGTAGTGTACACCTAAAGAACATATATTGGAGATACATTTTGTATGCATTTGTTTAAAGGGGGTTTAAAAACCATACATTTGTCACAAATAGCATGTACAACACTCCGGTGTACAGGCAGCAGGGCAAGGTTCAATCATGTTTTATATCGCATGATTCGCATCCCTTTCTGGAGTTTGGGTTGACATTATTTGTGTTTATGTTTCCTTTTTTCTGTTTTGTTTTGTTTGATTTTTCTTCTTCTTTGTGGTGGGGGGTGGGGGGTGATCCATGGGGAAATTTCATGGTATCATGGACCATTGATAGAAAAGCAAGTAAAATGTGCATTGTGATTACTCTTTTGAGTGGTTTTATTTTTCACTGAGTTAACTGGGCATATTTTAACAGCTGTAATGGCTACTGAAGCTTCTGCGAAGGTTATTGATGGTAAATCAGTTGCCAAGAAAATCAGAGAGGAAATAGCTTCTGATATATCAAGGATGAAGGAGTCTAATGTTGTTCCAGGTCTTGCCGTCATTCTTGTCGGAGAACGGAAAGATTCTGCAACTTATGTACGCAACAAGAAGAAAGCATGTGAATCAGTAGGGATAAGGTCATATGATGTGCACTTGGCTGAAAACATCTCAGAAGAAGTGGTCATCAAGTATATCTCAGGCTTCAATAATGACCCTTCAGTTAATGGTATCCTTGTTCAGTTACCTCTACCTTCTGTAAGCCTCTAAATCTGAGTAATTCATTCTGCTTGGTAAATTTGCTCCACTTAGAAAATATTGTTGTAATTTGTCAATGTGTTCAATTATGATCATATGGTGCCAATAGTAAGAGTATATGTGAAAGAACCAAGAACAATAAATGTTCAATTATAACGAAGAATTGATCCTTAAGAAAAGCAAGTGTCTTGTAATTCTTGATATGTTATCTCTAATAGAGAACATTTTCTGTGCTACATATTCTTCTCCGGCGATATGAAAATACTGATATAAATCACAAGAGATGCAATTTTTGAAAGATTTTGGAGCCAATTAATTTTCTGTTTTTGTTACTTACCTTTACTGTTATGTAATGGTTCGGGTTGTTTATTTTTATTTGCAGCATATGAATGAGCGCAATGTCTTAAATGCTGTATGTATGGAAAAAGACGTAGATGGATTCAACCCGCTAAATATTGGCCTTCTAGCCATGAGAGATAGAGAACCGTTATTCGTTCCATGTACACCCAAAGGCTGTATAGAGTTGCTGCACAGATATGGTGTCCCCATAAAAGGAAAAAGGGCCGTCGTTATTGGCAGGAGCAATATTGTTGGAATGCCTGCTGCCCTTCTATTGCAAGTAATGACTGATAAAAGCCCTAAACAACACACACACACACACATATATATATAATTATTATTTTTATGCAATTTGATTTGACCTTAACATACATTTTCTTGCTTGTTCTGGCAGAGGGAAGATGCTACAGTAAGTATTGTCCATTCAAGAACAAAAAATCCTGAGGAGATCACTAGGGAAGCAGATATTGTTATCTCAGCTGTAGGGCAGCCTAATATGGTGAGAGAGAACTGGATCAAACCCGGTGCTGTTGTTATTGATGTTGGAATAAATCCGGTTGAGGTGGGTTTTTTCTTTTTTCTCCACACTTCCTTTCCTTTCAAGTCTACTAATCACTTAACCTCTTTTACGTCTTACTTAAAATGTACAAAATTTAATGCCACTCTTACGTGACACAGGATGCTAAAAGCCCTCGAGGGTATAGGCTCGTTGGGGATGTTTGTTATGAGGAGGTAAGCAAGATTGCTTCAGCTATAACCCCTGTTCCTGGGGGAGTTGGGCCCATGACAATAGCAATGCTTCTCTCTAACACTCTAGTTGCAGCAAAGAGAGCTTATGGTTTCAAATAACATCCTATATAATCAAATTTTGGTCGTTTGGTCGTAAAGTAATTGTGCTTGGTTAGAGACTATTCCAGCTTCACCTGCCTTTTTAGTAAGTGGCTCATTCTATATGAGAATTAGTGGTGACTTTAGAATTCTATTTAATCGAATTTCTTGGCATGAGAAGTGGTGGGGAAAATGATGGCCGGGAGAAACTGAAATTCATCGGCTTGTTTTAAAACTTTTGAGAGGCATGGTGTTGTTTGTAGTATGGTAAAGTTTTTCTAGTTGCGCCTTTGAATTTTGTAGCTTAACTCAGGCGACCTAGGAGTCTAGAAATAGCTCGTAATCCAATTTTGTGCATCGAACAAATTGTTCATGAGTCAATGCAGCTATTTCTTCCCTTAGGAAGGCATTTCTCATGAGGGTAAGAAAGTGCTAATGTGCTTCTATCCAATACTGCTTTGGGTTCATATTTCTATTATCCAAGTGCAACTTTATTTTTGTTTAAATTTTAAGTGAAGCACTGTTTTGACGATTGAATTGATTTTACTAAAACTTCGTAGCTAAAATAGAAAAACTGACAATTTGTATAGACTATGAAGTTCCAAAAGTTTACAATCAACGTTTGGATATGGAGACAAGTACGGACACCTTTAAATGTAAAAGCTACAACAAAAGCTTAAAAATGAAGTATATGCTTTCAATAAGACGAGTAACCAAAATCTGGATTATTTGTCCTTGAGGCACCCTCATCTTGCTAACTCAGGTAGAAGGATGTACACTGTGTTACTGTGTCCTCACGGCTAGTAACTGATAACAAATTCATATCACATTTAACCTACTAATCACATTTTCTTCTATAAATAAAACACTAATCGAATCATTCTTTCACTGTCATTTTTCTACTCTTTAAAAATAATTACCATGAAAAATTGGGTGCATCAAACCAAGAACACAAAGGAAATGTTCAGAAATTATGGTCTACTAAAGCTACATACTTTCAGAAGTAAATACATAAATGTAGATGGTTTCAGTCACAACCCATAACAAGTCTTGTATTTCTATCGTCATTCAGACAGAATAAATTGTTATGTGCATCCCACGAATAGTGATTATTCCAAAACCCCGAGACTCAGGGAATTTCGTGATATAATCCCATTTTTGGCCGCTTGTTTAAATTCTGCTGACAACTATAAGATAGCAAGTCACAATGCACACTAGAGCGTATACACAAAATGCATAAAAGCTTTGTGATTCCAATGTAAATAAAGGATGATTCCTCATTAAAAAGAATCAGAATTTATCTATGTTCTGCAAGATTCAAGACAGATAAATAAAGGAGAGTAGCTTTTATTGCCTGCAGCATGACAACATTGTAAAGGGAAAAAAGGAAACCAGGCGTTATGAGCGGTCTCTTGCAATCAAAATCAAAGATGCTCGTTTCACAAACATTTTAGGGCCAAAGATGACATATGGGAACAATTTAATTGCCATCCAAGTTGATTGGTTGGCGTAGGAATCGCTCCATCTGGCGTGCCCTAGTCCTTATAGACATGTCGAAAACTTTTTGTCCAAATTCCACCACTAGCCCACCAAGAATACTTGGATTAATCTGCACCAGAATCATGAAAATGAAAGACAAAAACATCAAGAATGATTCTTTAGGAGCTCCAAGGGTCCATGGTTTTTTAGCCATCAATATAATAAGATTTTTGAACAATGATATATTACCTTTTGTTCAACCTTAACTTTCTTTCCTTGTCCAAGTATTTCCTGAAGTGTTTCTTTCAACTCTTTCTCCTCTTGTGCAGGTAGAGGCTACACATAACATACAAGGCAGGATAATAAAAGGTCTGGTTAACCGGGACCATTCTAGTAGTGATTGACACGATGATATGTGAAATTTTCAATACTAAACACGCTCAAAACTTTTGTTGCACAATTCATATGAATGCAGAATGCTACAACCGACGACTCATTAGACTTTTGAATAGATAACATGCAAATATTATTATAAAATATTCGTATATTAAAGAGCCTCAACTTTTTGTGCACTTTAGTGGACATGTTCACAGGCAACTATGAAGACAGCATGTTAGACAGTGTCTTGTATCGGGACTACAACAATTATATTAGAAGTCATTGGCATGGATCAGTCCACAGTATCACAAATATCAAATTTTCAGTTACGAGGCCATTCAAAATCACATTCCGAAGTGCCAAAAATCAAATCACATGCTGGAATATCATGGCCCCAAACCATTAGGCATTTGTGGTACTGGTTTGTTCCAACTCTAATTTCGAATAAAACGCATTCAATAAGTAAAACTGTGACCAAAGTATATGGAGTAGAAAAAACGATTTCTGATTTGCAGGCCAAACATAATTTTGCGACTCCAAGACTCCTCTACTTCAGCAGATACTCTAACTTATAATTGATCATATTTATACTGAAAACTTGATAGATATGTTATATGTTAAATTTTTTAATCAAAACATAAATTGACATGCATATTGACATATAGGATATTTATATTCTGTCATATCAGGCTCGCGATATTGGCACCGTGCGCCATTCATCCAAATACCAAAGATATCAGCTGAAACAGTATGGGGAAGAATCTCCTAAAAAACGCGTCTTCACATGTTCACATAATCTGTTCTTTTCTTAGCAGAAAACAAAATGGTGCAAAGCTTAGAAACTTTCTAGGGGGACTCAAAGAATCAAACTAGATCAAGAACAGTGTTTATCATGTAAAACATAACTAGATAACCTATATCTTGCAAGCTATGATATATGCAGGAGAATATAGGTACTTTGGCCAATTTTATTGATTATAGTTCAAATTTAATAATCATATGTATCATAGTTGGCATTTAGTAAGAAATATATCTTTGTGTCCAGCTCCAACACAAAAATTAATGCTTTTTACCATTAGTACGAATAGAAAATAGTACACCTTCACACTTAAATAAAACATGATTAAGTGTTTATGATCTAGAACTCTCTACCAGAGGGAATAACATGAATGTTGCTTTAGATAAAATGCAACTTAATCTATACGTCAGCGATTACAAACATCACCTATGTGCAGCGCCAAAAAATTAACCTACACTAGGACCACAAGAGGGAGTGAGGAGTGTGGAAAATGGTCTATAGATTTGAGAGCGAAAGACAGAAAAATGCAGAGGCAACAATTAGGTAGGAAATTTCATTTTGTGCACATTATAGAGAGCAAAAGGAATAACATCTCAAGAGATGAACTTACAATCACAGAGGTTACTGTTACTTTAACTTCCCCTCTATGCGCCATAGTCAGCTCGGAGAATCTCTGTGATATACGTTCTATGTGTCTCAGCCTCCCATATTCAGCAACAACAACTATAAAAGGATACAGAGTATGTCATATATTGATATATCCATATTCATTCATGAATTCAAACAGAAAAATACATCCAGGAGCCCAGAACTGTGAGCATCAACATCAGATTGATATCCCAATCTACACAGATGCAATGATAATCCATAAATTTATAAAAATTATCTTTCATGGTGAAATAAGAGCTGGCAAGAAGCAGTCTTACATACTTTATGGGCAACAGTAGCTCTATAACACAAACCTTCTTCTCATTCTATGACTTAAAACAGTGAATATACTCTACTCTCTGTTCTCTTACTTGATGACAGAATGTTCAGCAAACTCAATAAAATCACACAGAAAGGTCAAACAGCAAAGAAGCAGTAATAAGATTCCTGTTGCAGAATGAAGTGGGAGTTCTTATATAAGCATGAAATTTTGGCCAATTTAGGCTCCGCGAAGACCAACATAGTGGCTATATCACTGCAGGGTTTCAACCATTTACAAAATTCGATGTTTCTGAAAACTTTAACTCAACAAGCAGGAAAAAATATCAAATCAATACTCTAATCGGATTCATTTGTACACACTTTTAAGGTTTGGGAAAAACACAAGATACATCAATCATTTAGTTCACGCAAAAAGTCAGAAGCATCATATCTGTGAGAGGCAGAAATATAGTTTTACAATAAAAGATTTTACACGGATATCTTTCATAACAGAACTGACTTCTGTAATTCAGATGTAACTTAAACAAGGAGCCCAAGGAGGGCCAAAGGATCTTTTAAGGAGCTTGGATTTTGATCAAGAAAACACTTGAGCAAAATTTTTTACCTTTGTTTGGTTATGAAGGAAAATATGGGGAAAAATACATGTACAATTATAATTAAAAAGACACGCACCATATTATAAATGTTTAACTCCCTTCATCATGATACCCAAATATTAATGAAAAAATGAAACTTCAAATTTTGTCCTAGGGAGAAGGTGATAGACTTTAATTTTCAATGCTTTTCATTTTCACTTCCTTGACTAAGCCGTAACACAAAAGAAGTGCTGTAGAATACAAGGTTGGTCTGGACGATAGCTTGAAAGTTCATTTTCCAAGTACAAGTATTCCTCAATGTAGGCATTATGTTCACTCTTTGGAGTTGTTTAGTGAGCCAGACGAGGAATTTTGAATCATATAACAGGAATAGGAAAAAGAGACCCGACCATATAAGAGGTGTTTAAAAGATTTGCAATTTTTCAGCTTTGCAAACATATAATGATTACATAACATAAATCCATGGGTGTTCATCTTTCTGTATGCCCTGTACCACCTTTGTGCAAGGGTCTACAAAAATCACAATTAGAATGTTCTTGTTCTTGTTCAAGATTCAAAACCACCAATTTACAAAATTAAATCACAAAATTCTAATGATGAAACAGACTTGCATAAATTAAAACGAACATAGTCAATTAAAATTCTATTACTCTAGAGGTTTAAGAAATAGTAAAAGAAAAAGAAAGCTAGAACAGTGACTTTTAGAAAATATTTTGCAGTGAGGCAACGAAGTCACAAGACACCACTTTTAGAAGAGGTGCATTCAAAACATCCCTTGAGGTTTGCTCATGTGGGGATGGTAATATGATGTCCATATATCAATGCATATAATTAAGATGCAATTCTCTAGCAACAACATAGTCTCATTTATTTGTAGATAAATTGACCGCAATTACATAAGAACCAGTCAACTACAGCCAGCTGAAGTGCAAGGCAACATATAACTCCTAATGAGCTTAATGACCACACTAAACCATGACATCATGCATCTTCTCATTCGACAATGGGCAAGAATAGCAAAATCATTATTAAATATGATAACTTATCTATAACATGAAACACACTTACCCAAGAAGTTTCTTGTGATATCTGAGAATTTAGCTTGAGCGGAAATATCATCAATAGCCTTCACTCTTGTATCTTTAGTAACTGATAGATCCTTCATGAACTCAGAAAAGTTGGGGCTTTTCTTCGAAGCCTCAACTAGACTAAGAAGCTCAGATTCAACCTTTTCCAGCACATTAGCTTTAACTGCTGAGATATACAAAGCTGAAGCATAGTTTCCAGAGGCCCCAAACATTGTCACAGGGACCTAAAATGTGACAAACAAAACATAGAATATCAAGATACTAAAATGAGCCTGTGTAGCTTTTTTATATCAAACTTTCATCTTTATCACAGGCATAGGGGCTAAACTATGGACCAGAGTGAGAATATCTCAGATTAACAAATTCACAAACATGACTGTACCAAATTACGGTTCAAATACAAACATCAATAACACTTGTGACATGATTATGTAGCCTAAATGGTAAGATTTGCATTTCCTTATGAGCCTCAGCATCTAGTTCTCTACGATGCACTACACTAAGCAAAAACTAAAATGTAAAACTGTGCAAAAAATATATGAGGTCGTTAAAGTATGGTTATATGATAAGACTAAAATGAGGTCATTAAAGTTAAAGAACTGTCAGGACAATAATCTACTTTGAATATCTTTCCAGGAACACTGAAGTCCTCACATGTAAAATTTTAACCAACTTACAAGTTACAATGCAAGTCATATGGATGGAACCTTTATTTAATAGATCCATGAAAGCTACAATAATGAAGTCAATTTGTGATGGTTTATGTAATTTCAGACAAAAAAAGTAGAATAATAACAATTCACAATGTATCTGACAGAGACAAAGAACATGTTGGCATATAAAGATCTGGAAATATATACAGAAGCTCCAAAATGGTGATAAATATTTAGGGTTGTTTGCTTGACAGTTGACAGCTCATTTAGGATTATCCAACAAAACAAAATACAAAAAGATTTAATGATCTTTGGTGGAGGAGAAGAAGATATGGTGTATGACACATTTTGTTTTAATCAAATTAAAAAAATTCACTCAGATTCGCCCCTGCGGCTATTTGTTCCACATCAATTCACCTTATTTGAATCGAATCATACGATTCAAGGTAGATCACATCATATTGACAACTATGTAACACAAGTATGACATTCTTAAACCACCGGGCAGAGTTGTTTTATAAATACAGATACACAAGTTTGCTCATTGTACTGATGTAAAAATAAAACTTACAGAGACCATTTTTTGGAAATACCAATACAAGAAACAGTCATAAGAATGGAGCACGAGCTTAATTGATTGAAATTATCTTTCCTGATTTAAGATGAAAAAAAAGTCTGAATCAACATTTATACTTCTCGACTACAATGCAAAACCATCATTTTAGTACTCACCTCTTATGTCAAACCAGGGACAGTAATCCACATGAGTAAATGGAAGTTTGATGATGATAGCAAGACAGAACTAGTATGAGAAAAGCATTGTACGAAGCATCATAACAAGCCAACTCATGAACAAAAGTCATAAAGAACAGATGAAAAATACGGAACTGGTGAAATAGAAACAAACGTGCACTGAAGTTTCACTGAACGTGCAAAGAGAATATAGTACACTCAAAATATATTGCCTATTCAGCAATTGCCAATTCGAACAATGAAACAGAGAATTTTGTGAAAAGAGGGAGGGGGAGAGCACAAACAATGGCATTAAAATAAATTACAGAATCTCCATACAGAAACATAAAGACGTCAACCGCAGATTTAGTATTCTATAATTTAAGGAAAGAACAAAAATTCAGAAACCATAGAGTTAACAGAGAAGACTAATTATGCAACATTCAAATGGTTGGAAATTTTTACTTTCATCCAAAGGACAGTTAGGACCCCCCCATTGGCTTGCAGAAACTACTATAACTAATGCAAAATTATATTTTTATTAAATACAGACCATGAACATTTACTAATTGTTGTTCAATACATCAAAGTGAATTACGTAAAGGATAATAATAATTACCTTGACTTTCTGCTCTTTGACAGGAGCGGCAGTTGCATAGTTCCTTGAAGACTGAAATGAATAAACAAGAACAAAAATCCCATTTATCAGAATATCTCATAACCATATTTTACCAAGAAAAGGAAACAGCAAGACCCTTTTTTTCTCTTTTTTTTTTTTTTTTTTTGTTTTTGAAATGTACATTACAAAAAGTGTGGAGAAGCCAAAATTAAGTGCAAATATGCAGAGTATTTAACTTCTGGGGGGAAAATCATCTAGGATTTGGTAGAAACAATAGTAAGATATTGAAAGAAAAATATTATATATCTATATATATAGATACATATATATCCTAAAATAAAAGCAAAAGCACATCAGTAATTAACAAAAATCTAGCTTTACCCAAAAAAAAAACTAAAATATTACAAACAGATTAATTTCATCGATAATCACCAAATCCAAAGGTCTACAGCATTTACCCTAACAGATCAAATAACAAAGATGACCAGCGAACAAAGTGAAACAATCTAAAATCTACCTTCTTCTCAGGTAAAGGTTATAATAAGCTTTAAAAAACTCAGATTTATCCGTAGTTATACCTCGTTGGTACCGATGTTAGGGCAGAAGACGGCTTTCGGTACGATAGATCCCTCGGCGGATGAGAGAGCGCGGCGGAGGAGAGGAAGATCGGATCTCAATCGCCTTGCCATTGCCATTTCAGATTTTTCTGGAAAATCTTATGCTCTTTGATTTGACCTAATTTTGTTCTTGTTACTCTTACGATTTGAGAAAGGGGAAAAATGTATTGCTAGTGAACAGAATGTTGTGACCTAAGGATGTACGGGATTTCGGTGCTACTTTAGTTTATTTGTGCTATTAATTTTAGGGCAAAATATAAATAACCTCACATTGAAATATTTTTTTGGCTGAAAACTCCCTGTAAAAAAAATATAGCCTAAAACCATATGTGAAATTTTCAAATTGCATGAAATCTCTCGTGGAAAAAATATAGCCTAAAAATCCCCTATAAAATTTTCAAATTGCATGAAACTCCTTGTGAAAAAAATATGGCCTAAAAACCCCTTCTAAAATTTTCAAATTTACAAATTAATTAATAGTACTAATAATCAAGTTTTATGATATTAATTAAATTTTATCCAATAATTAATTTTCAATGTAGTTATATTTCATAGTGGTAAACTTTTTTCAATGCTTCAACAATTAATTTAGGTTATATTTTATTCACATTGGGTTTCATGCAATTTAAAAAATTTACAGGGATTTTTAGGCTATATTTTTTTCACAGGGGTTTTATGCAATTTAAAAATTTTACAGGGGTTTTTAGGCTATATTTTTTTCATAGGGGTTTTAGCAGTTTATTTGTATTGTGAGGGGAAAACTAGCCTACACTAGTTGCATTGGTCCTTAAGATGCCAATAAATAATACAATATGGTTTAATTACTCGTGCTAAGTAATGTGAAGGAGAAATATAAAGAGATGTTTATATTATGAATGTATTGGATACCCCATTTTAAATATTTATTGATGTGTTAACATTGCTATACTAGTTAAATTTTGATTTCTCGCTTATTTTTTTACTATCTTTAAATATATTAATTTATTCTTAGTCAATAGGAAATAGCTCAAAAAATAGGAATACCTTAAGCCTAGGGGTGGGAATAGGCCAAGTCGTCCGACAGGGGCCTACGGCCTGGCCTATTTAAGGCCTAGCTCGGCCTAGCCCATTTAATAAAAAGGCCGGGCTCAAGCTTTTTATAAAGTCTATTTAGTTAAATAGGTCAGGCTTAGGCTTACAAAAAAACCTATTAGGCCCGTCAGGCCGGCCTATTTATATATAGTATTTTACATTTTTAACCCTTAGACATAAAAAGCAATTAACCCTAAATATTTGGGTGTTTAATTTTGAGTTTGGACAAATATTTGACTCCTAAACATGTAATTTGTATCTCTTCGATTATTGCTAATTTTCACATTGTTAATTTTTTTTTATACACTCAGGCTTCATAATATTTGTCATAGGCCTTTATGTAAAATGTGCTAGTTGGTGTTCATAGGCCTTTATGTAAAATAGGCTTTTAAATAGACTTTCAGGCCTTATCAGGCCTTTAAAAAGGTCAGATCAAGCTTTAAAAATAAGCCTATGACGGTTAATAGGCCAGGCCTATTATTTTTAAAATAGGCCAGGCTTAGGCCTTACAAAGCCCGGCTCGGCCTGGCCTATTTCCACCGCTACTTAAGCCGCCGATGCCAATAGTTATTTATTTCCTATCCCCACAAGAGGTATTCGTTTGAATCCATCTCTTTTCTTGATTATTCATAGGTATAGAGTTTTGTGCTTGAAATATATAGTCGGGTTTGAAAATTTGAGTGTTTGGTTGCATATAAGCCGTTTAAGTTTAAGTTTCAATCCAAAGAAAATTCAAACTTTATTTAGTCCCCTCGAGATTAATACAATTGTTGGGTTCACCTCATGTGTTGGGGAACGGTAGATATAAAGAAAAAATGGAGGAAGTATATCAAAAATGAAGGAACTGTAGATACAATTTCTCACCTTTTGTGATGTTGGCATTGATCTAGAAGTCTAAATATCAATGTAAGCATAAACATTAAACACCATTAAATTGTAAGATTTTTGGGATAAATTTATCACTATATCATGTCATTGTGATGTTGAAGGGTGTAAAATAAGTAAAGAATCAACTCATACAATATTTACAAATCAAGTATGGAGAGTACATGTATCGATGATAATATTACTATATCGCCCGATAATATTTGATTCTAAGGATATTATAGGCGTATATATTATTGGATGTACAGGATGAGATATATATATATATATAATATTTTCTTATAAATGACATGCATAGCATAGATCAAATGATCAACACCCTCCAATCCGATACTTTGGACTATGTTTGCATCTCCTTCCAATGTAGTAAACAAGAAAAGAAAATGGAAAAACCCAATATTTCATCACCCCACAAGAATTTCTCCGTCAAATTTAATGACCAATGCAACAACCCTCCTTGATATTATCAATCATTTGTGTATATATATATATATATATACTTGTTGTTAAAACCCTAATTAATTACCCATTTTTCAACCTATAGTGAAGTTAGCTTAGAATGAAAAGATTAGAAAAACATCAGATTGAGGCACTTAAGCTGGCATTTCGAGAATCAAACCACTTAACCAAAGAGAAGAAGATTGAGTTGGCTTCGGCTACGGGGCTTGAAGCTGAGCCGATAGCCAGCTGGTTTAGCCGCAAACGAGCGCGCAAGAGAGATAAGGAATCCAAAGCACAGGAAGAAGCTCATATTATGCTCCAAGACTATATTCGGCTCAGCCGAGACAGCGCAGCCGAGCTAGAAAACGAGCTTCGAGAGAGCAAGAAGAGAGAAGCCGAGCTTGAAGCTGAACATCGGCTTTTGAAACAACGGCTTCAGCTTGCTGAGGATGGTGATAACCAAGTTGGTAACACTCAGATTTGATAATCACTAATAAGTATGTTTAGGGTTTTTGCTTTAATCCAAAAACGAAAATAATAGGTTTAATTAGTTGATATTAATCATATTAAAAATAACTGCTTACTTATATATAATAGAATAAATTCAAAACCTCTCCTTGTCTCGAAAAAATGGCGAGTTTGCTGCATTAAAATAGTTAGGAATGTTGAAACAAATTCAAGCCGGCTCAAAATTTGTGATTTTGATTGGGTAACTTTTAATCCAACTTTTATACAAGCTAAACACAAATCGAGTTTGAGAGCCGAGGATTAAGACTAGAGTTGTCAATTGGCGGGGAATACTCAGACTTAAACCGTACCCATAAAATACCCATAAAAAGATATTTTATCAGGACTCGACCTAGATCCAATCGCATGTCCGACGGTCCAAAAAAAGTTAGACCCGACGGGTCGGGTACGTTTCGGGTCGGTTCGTGTTGGGCAAATGTCCATATGCCACGGGTATTTTCAAGGGTAAAATTTGGGTATTTTTCGGGTAAAATATTTCTGCAGGTAAAAATTAGACCCAGAACTGAACTACTTAGTGTCATCGGATCTGGGTCGGGTCCGAGTCGGATATGTTTTCTATTGAACGGGTCTGAGTCTGAGCAATTCTCGTCTATTGACAAGCCTGGTGATTAAGGTATGAAACCAAATTCAAGCAGAGGGTGAGCGGAAGTGTCTGAATTGGGATGGGGCTCATAAGTATCTATCTATCTATATATATATATGTAAATGTTATATATTGATGATATGTAATAATATGTAAATTTCACATTAGATTTAAGAGTAGGGATAATGTCATTTTTTGTTAATTATTAACTATGTTTCAACTTTTCGAATTTAAGTTCTACGATTTGTCATTAGAGCATGGATGGTGTCAATTTTTCAAAAGATTTTTGTGAATATTTTTTTGTTAATTTTTATAATAAGTTTTTGTTAATTTTTATTTTTTAGCTATAAGAATGTTTAGCCAGGCCGGACCTGTCACATTATTGCTTGGGCTGAATGAGCTAATTTGGGCCTATAATATTAAAATAAGGCCCAAATTGCGGCGGCCTGTTATAAAATAGTTGGGCTGGATCAAGCGGCCTTTTGTTCGGACCAGCCCAATTGACATCTTAGGCCACTCATGTACCAGCCCAATTTATGCTCTTTTTATGTTCAAAACACAGACGGAAAACAATAATCTATCAACTTTTGTTTTCACGTGAAGTCAATATTTAATTGGAAAATTGATTCGAACATGATTCATGATGATTGGTTCAATTGTCAAGTTTTCAAAATAACGATGTTATAATAATAAAATAAATAACATTTAATATACAAAAAAAATATTATAAAATATAAATATATAATATATCATGTATTCCGTGTATTTTAAAAATATTTTCACTGTTTCCACTTTATATTCATATATAATTATGTTGATACTATAGATAAGATTATATATATATATACATATGTTAGGACTAGCAGTAGATTAGATAGTTGAAAGCAACGTGAATTTTATAAATTTTCAGGGTTCTAAGACGTCAAATAAAATGAGGAGGATAAGTGAGAAAAGAAATATTATTTAGCTCTCAAATTATGTAATTTCAGATTTAACGGGTTTTTTGATTTAATATCAAATCGGTTCGATTGTCGAAATATTAGGTCGAATGAATTTGGTATTTTGTGCAATAACCAAACCCATCCAAATTAATTTTAAGAATCAATTCTCGATTTTACTATTTCAACCGACCAAGCCAGTGGATCTTGTGCAAGGTTGGATTCCGATATATTGGGTCCAATAAATTCAATATTTTCATCACAGTGATATGAGGTCTACCCTACACTCAAATATGTGATGTATATCACACCAAATTTTAAAGCTGGTGTAAAATAAAAGAGTAATACTATATACCATCCATTTTTCCCCTCCTATTGATTTAAAAAGTATGAATGTATTAAATTCAATTGAATTAATTAGATCCAAATAATTATTTACCAATAATTAGGGGTGGGAATAGGTCAGGCCACCCGACAGGGGCCTACGGCTCGGCCTATTTAAGGCCTAGCTCGGCCTAGTTCGTTTAATAAAAAGGCCGGGCTCAAGCTTTTTATAAAGCCTATTTAGTTAAATAGGCCATGCTTAGGCTTACAAAAAAGCCTATTAGGCCCGTCATGCCGGTCTTATTATTAATTTTGAGTATAATTTTGGGTGTTTAATTTTGAGTTTGGACAAATATTTGACTCATAAACATGCAATTTGTATCTCTTCGATTATTGCTAATCTTCACATTGTTAATTTTTTTATACACTCAGGTTCATAATATTTATCATAGGCCTTTATGTAAAATAGGCTAGTTGGTGTCATAGGCCTTTATATAAAATAGGCTTTTAAATAGGCTTTCAGGCCTTATCAGGCCTTTAAAAAAGGTCAGACCAGGCCTTAAAAATAAGTCTATGACGGGTAATAGGCCAGGCTCGGGCCTATCATTTTTAAAGTAGGCTAGGCTTAGGCCTTACAAAGCCCGGCTCGGCTCGGCCTATTTCCATCCCCACCAATAATAAAAAAAATGAAAAATCGATGGTATGAAAACGATGGTATATAGCGTTACTCAAAATAAAATTTGGCGTTATTTCATTCCAAATTGTCATCATTTCTTTTTATTATTTCATGAGTTATCCCTTCGTCTATACTTGAAATAAGACAACAAGCAAAGGTTTTATAATACAGATAAGTGTACTTGTGTAAAGTTCTAGATACATCAAGTACAAGCTCACATGACTCTCCCTTTAAATGACCAACCCAAAATCATCATTCCAGATTCCAGTAAACATATCAATCAAGAAAACTCAACCTTGAAACCCCCTTCTGCTCTATATATCAAAAAAAAAAAAAAAAAAAAAAATTGTTTACAAATCAAATAAAACCAAAAAACCCAATAAAAAATTGTCGTAAAAATGGCAGATTTGTTGATCGCAGTGGCATATTCTTCAGCCCCTTTGCTGGTTCACTTTCCACCAATCAGAAACTTGAATCTGTTCGTGAAGACGATTGAGGATACCTGGAAGGACATGAGTGTTCATGTTCATACTCATAGGTTGATTCCTCGTTTTAGACGTGCTTGTTTCAGAATCTTCAGTTCTATGATTCTCTTTTGTACTAATACGAGGTAGAATTTTCAACAAGATTCTGAGATTTTGATCCCTTTTTGTCTGATTGTTTGTTTGTGGGTTGTGATTTTGAATGTTTGATTTGTTGTTGTATTGACATAGCTGAGAATATGTTTTTGCGGGATTTTTGGTCTCAGAGTTGTATGTATATGTTTGTGAATAATGAAAATTACAACCATTTTTCAGGACCTCTAAATTTTGAATATCAGATCATAATGCAATTGATAGTATTTACCAATTACCATCATCAATATAAAATTCTATAACCAAATGATATTTACCATCAATATAAAATTTAATAACCAAATGATATAGGATTTGACAGATGCAAAAACTCAGATGTCAAATATTAGCCACAAAAATTGAAATGCTAATTGGAGTCAATAATTGAGGGACCAGGATTCTTCCTCGTACTGTATGATTGACAAAGATTGTTAAACAAAACATGTCCATGATGTTTATTTTTCCCCACTAAATCAAGTAACAACTAGAGGCTGTTTCAAAATTAATAATGAACTTGTATAACATATGAAAAGGGTATTATTATTCTCATATCGATGAATATTGTTTGTATACAAGACAATATAAGCAGATTATTTTGACAATTTTTTCTGTCTCCTAAATAACAAATGAATATAGAATGAATGAAAAATGAATAATTGTTACTATATATGCAAATTTTCTCTATGATTAATGCTTATATATATATTATATATATATATTGATTTAATTTGAAAGAGTGCAAGGCTTTAGGAACCAGAAAACATCCAAAGATTTTGCTTCTTTTTCAGCAACCTCTCCTCCATTGTTCTTCTTGTCATTTACATCCTTGTTGATCTGTTTCACCTCCTGCAGAATTCCTCTCTCCTGATTCTTACAATACCGAAAATAATGTCAATACAATAGTACAAAGAAATTCGAACTGGATTTATAAGAAAGCAATCGTATTTATTGTTGGATATTGGATTGAGAAAGTGATTTTTACTTGACTTTAACCAACTATTTGGGTAAGTTTCATTTGTAGAAATTGGAATATTTTTGGATAATATTAATCAACATCATTAGTAGATTAATTTGATATAATGATGTTGTCAAATCCAATTATGGATGAATGAGAAATTAGTGTCCAAAGTGAGTTACTCAAATAAGAATAATGGGAAATGAGATAGTCTAAACCAAACAGAAAGCACTTTATGTTGAGATACTGGTTTGGGCACTTGGGTCTACAATAGATTAATCGCACGCGATACAATGCACCCAGTCTGCATACACCCGTTGAACTAATACATACCCATGCAGATTGAAATGATATCTTTTCAAACCTGAACGGGTGGGTTTTTGTCCGAAAAGGTGTCTTTAGGGTTGAAACTGAAAAGATGTGTTTGCTAACCCACATCTTTTAGTTTTCTATAAATAGGTCCCCCACAAATCCGAATTCAATCATTCCTTCAAATATTCTCTTTTCTGCATTAAAAATCTTAGTGTATTCTTATAAAATTTGAGAGTTTAAAATAAAGTTTTGTTAGCCGAGTTTCAAAATTTGTAGTGCTACTATTTAGAAACTTGAATCTTGAGAAACGATTGACGTAAACCCGTAAGCACCTAGAGCGGGGCAATTTCGTTTCAAAGACAAAGTGTAGAACTCTTACTTCGACTATAACATTCTAAAGACACTAGTCACGAAATGCTCTCACAAATTATTCGACGATATCAAATGCAATGTTGTGAAGTACAAAAGTGTTTGTTAGTAGATTGATAGAACTCACATTAACGAGCTCCACTAAATATGGCTTTTAGAACTATATAATCTATTACCGCTAAGGATCTTCAGTTCTATTTTACTAATTCATGTTGCAGTCCAAACATCTGCAGGCTAATCCCACATGATCATGTATATGATTAAAGATATCAAAAATATCTTTTTTCGACATCATATTTACTAATAGTTATTTAATGAGACCATTGATGTAAATTGTAAAGAAGTTTGTACATACCATAGGTCTTGGCCTGAAGGGCTTGATCGTGGTAGATTTAGGAGTCTCACGTGTGGCGGAGAAGCATTGTGGAGTGGGGGGACATGTCCGAATTTGCAACAAGCCGTCTCCTTCATGTCCCTTAATGTTCTTCACATCCACAGAAATTGGGGTATTTTCTGCATCATCATTTCTTCTGCATACACAAACACATATTCACATTACCAATTTGAAAATCGACCAAACGAGGCTGATTATTGTCCTATAACTGACATTCAAAGCTGAATTTTACTAATAACCCACAAGAAAAGTAATGGGAAACAGCTAAGAAATATTACTGTTTAAATCAATCTCCTTTCCTAGAATGGATGTTTATTACCCCCATATTGTTTGTCCAGTCTTGTTAAACCAGGCACAACATAAATTTTATATAAATTAAATGGGAGTCAAAATTTTGGTCTATATACATGCAGAACAAGACTTAAATGCATCAAATAAACATTGTTCATTCAAAAAGGAAAAGAAGGGAAGAATGTTTTTACTTTTTCCTTCTCAGCTTCCCCTTGGAACCACTCATCCCCATTACTTCACTTTTTTCTTTACTCATCTCCAGCAATGGCTTCCTTTCCTTTTCCTTGTCATTCATATTGCCATCCATATGATCTTTATCCTTCAATTTTTCAACATTCTCTCCATTCTCCTTATCTCTTCCCCTCGTTGCCATGTTTTTCAACTCATTGCAGAATTCAGCAACCTTATTCAGTATATCCCCTCCCGAGAACAAATTGCGAGCTGACAAAGTACTTTTCAGCTTTGGCGTTTGTATTTTCCTCGTATTAGTATCATTAATTTGCTTCTTCTCTGTGCTTGATTTGATCGCGTGTTTTCCAGCTTTAGCCTTGTGATTTGGAGGGGTTGAAAAGTTGGGATTTCGATTTTCGCCATCTTCGACAAGCCTATTGTAATCTGTGTCCTTGGTTGATAATCCAAAAGGTTGATTTGTTCCTCTCTTCTTAAGTGTTGCATCTCTGTGAATTGTGAATGAGTTAGTATCTGGATTTAAAAATGCATTCATAGGGTTGTGGAAAAATATATATTTTCTATGAATACCTCTGGTTTCTGTCTCCGAATGGAGGAATATCGGATACACTAGCTGATCTTTGTAGCTGCAAGGAAGATAAATAAGCAAAACCAAACCAAGTAACAAAATTGAGTATCACTTACCATTGAAGACGAAAAAATTGAAGTGCTTTAGTAAACAAGAAAACACAAGAATAGAGAACAAAGGTTTCAAGTACAAATTTCAGGTGCAAAATGTTCTTCAA
The DNA here is from genome assembly GCA_963669365.1 of Verbascum thapsus. Lineage (NCBI taxonomy): Eukaryota > Viridiplantae > Streptophyta > Magnoliopsida > Lamiales > Scrophulariaceae > Verbascum > Verbascum thapsus. The sequence continues at coordinate 3,236,080 of OY770106.1, forward strand.
CTCATATATCATATTGAATTCAATCCCAAGTAAAGGTCTAAATTAGATTTACGAAACAATCACGAGAATTAGGAAGAATTGATTTTCCATGGCCTTTTGTGATTTGATTCAACAATTCAATCAAGAAATTTACTGAAAGTGAAAATTGTTTTTCCTTTGCTAAATGCATTTAGAACATTAATCAAGAATGAAATTTTTGTATTTTAACACATTCAGCAACTTCATCAATTCAACTACCAATACAAGTAGCTCGCAAAATTGAGCTTCACATCAGTTCACAAACCCTAGAAAAACTTGAAAATCACATAAGAAAACCATCCATCATCAAACCTTAGAATTGGAAACTGGCGTTCTTTCTTTCTCGCTAAAGAAATCATCAACTGTCTTTGGGTGATTACAACCTACAAACACAAGTAGAAATAGCGAAAAAGAAAATCAAAATGCCATATATATATCTATATTGTGCGTGTGTGTATTGTGTGTGTGATTTTCTGGACTTACTAGGGCGGCAGAACCAGGATTCATCATCAACGGGATCATCTGGAGCGGAGAAATCGATCCATTTAGGCGCGTTGATGTGCTCATACAAATCGTCCTTCACAAATCTTGAATCTATGCTTTTCCAATCAATTATTGCCACCTCCATTCCCAATTCTTTAACTATGAAGAATGTATTGAGAATGATAAAAATGGGCGATTAGATAATGATAATGATTATGGAGCAGTGTTTTTGGCTTAGAGTGAGAGAAAGGACCGTTAGCGGAGGGTTTTATTATTTTATTATGTATTAATTGGTTTTCCGACCGTTGGGGATTTTCCACATTTATTATTTTGTTTGAGGAGCCTTAATAGGAATTGTGATTTGAGCTTTGGAAGTGTGCGTGAGAAAGTTTAGGGGTGTAAACGAGCCGAACTCGAGCCGAACAAGGCAATTTTTTCAAGCTTGAGCCTTACTATATGAGCTCGAGCTCGTAAGCTTGGGTTCGAGCTCGAGCCAAGCCCGTGAAATTTAGGAGGGGAAATTCAATTTTTTCTATGTTATATTAATTATTTAATATATATCTATTAATATAATAATAATAATATATTAAAAAAATAAAAAAGCTCGCGAGCTTTTTTCAGAAAGAAATTGGCTCGTTCGAGCTAAATCAACCCGGCTCGGCTCGGCTTACACCCTAGTGAGAGTCCATCTTTAGATTTCTATGAATATAATCCATAATTAGAGAGTTTAAACAATGAATATAAATCATTTCACGAGATTATATAACTATTGTATTATGACTTTTTAAAAATAATTTTATATATTTACTCTTATATTCTTGGGATAAATCTGAGCATGTCAATTATGGGTAGGGGTGTAAGTCGAGTCGAGCCCGATCAAACAAGCTCGGCTCGACGAGCTCGAACTCTTAATCGAGCTCGAGTTCACTTGTCTCTGAAAAAAGCTCGCGAGTCAGACTCGCGAGCTTTTTTAGTTTTTAATATATTCTTATTTTTGTTATTATATTAATAAATATATATTAAATAATTAATAAAACATAAAAAATATTCGGCTTGACTCGAGTTCGGGCTCGAGCTCGCGAGCTTGGGCACGGAAGCTCGAACTCGAACCCAAGCTCACAAACTCGAGCCTAAACTCGAAAATTTTAGGCTCGACGAGCTCAAGCTCGTCTATTAAGGCTCGAGCTTGGCTCATTTACACCTCTAATTATGGGCAACCTAAATTGGTTTAATTCTTTAGACTATGTACACCAAAAGAGAATTGGGGTGAAATTAAAATGATGGCTTGTAGCAAGTAGGGATTGTGTAGGAAAAATTTCGGAAATCTTGATGTGGGCCCCACTTAAATAAAAAAGAAAAACAAAAAAAGGCAACCAATGGGATGCTGCCACGCGTCCCATCCTTATTTTTTTCTCTTTTTTTGTAAATCGTTTTTTTGAGTATTAATTGTGCAAAATTAATTCTTTTTTTCACCATTAATTTTCTTTTTTCAAGCTCTATAAATAGAGCCTAAGTTTGTGCATTTGGACACCAACTTTTTTTCGAGGTTTTTACTCCATATTTTCATTTCACTTTTTGATTTAATTTTAACTTTCAATTTCCTTCATGGATCTTAGAAAAAACTACAATTTTCCTAATCACCCTATGAATTCTAAGTTTATCGATGTTTGTTGTGTTTTTCTTGTACGTTTTCAATAATTCTGAGTGTTCGATTTATTATTTGTTCAATAATAGTGTACTTTGTTTATCTTTTTATTAATATTTTCTTGTACGTTTTCAATAATTTCAAAATTAATATTTTATTAAAAATATAGTCCAAAATTTTTTAAATGTCTCGTCATTTACATTAGAATATGTAATTAATTTAATTTTTAGAGTCAAAATATAGTCCAAAAAACCTTATTTCTATTTGTAATTGAAAGATTTTTTAAAGAAAAATTTCATGAGATGCCAAACAATTGAATTTTACGAGATTTTTTACTCTGAAATATTTTTTTTGGGAGAAAGCTTGCCAACCAATTGGGGCCTGACTTGTTGTACATAGTCTTCGGGGTGAAAATTGGTTGAGTCGAGTCGAACGCATAGGTGTTCAAGCTTGTTTGAATTACAATCGAGCTTTGAAAATTGTGTTTGAATTTGGTTTGTTGTTATCGACCCGAGCTCAAACGAGCTTCAATCGAATCGAACTTCAAAATTTATCGAATAGAAAAAGGTTTTCAAACTTGGTTTAGTAAATTATCAAACCGAAATTGAACCGAGTTTTTAGCGATCGAGTAGCTTGGTTCAATTTTCAGTCATACTCTTGTACGGTTTTCAATCTATTACACAAAAATGAGGTTTACCTAGTGCGTACCCTAAGAGTAGCGGCTGCGAATTTTCCCCCCAACTTATTCGAACAATGAATAAGATGAACAACTTATTGTTATTTAAAATAAAAGTAAAGTATTAACATAAATTTGATATATGACTAAAATATAATGTAAAAAATGATATCTAAAAATTTATCTGAGACTACTTAGGTTTTTAATGTCTTATTAATACTATCACAATCGAGTTAATTAACATACTACAACACTTTATTTACTGTTTGGTACCATACTTTTGAAAAATGCAAAAATAGTACTCATATACCACTTTTATTGTAAAACAAATACCAACTTTTGGGCTATTAAGGAGAAAATTATCAAAATAGTACCACAACTAAGGGCAGTACGCAATTCTTCTAGTTTTAGTCCTTTGAGAAGCTAATTTATACCACCCGAGCGTAAAATGGTATCAAAGCCATATATTTTATTGATAAAATAATTAATTAATATTACATATACGTAATTTATCTTTAATAGTGGAGAACTTGTCAAATATACAAACCATGTTCGATTAGTTTTGAAAAACATAAACGCTTTCCTAAATAGAATAAATAAAACCTTAAAGAATTTTAAAATACGATTATGATCACTAGTTCATCCATATACATATGTAAATAGAGTTTTAGAGGGAAGAAAAATATATCCTAATTTGACTAAACTAAGAGGGTGTAAGATGTTTAAAAGAGCTGGATAATTTTTTTTAGTAAAATTTTATAAGACCCAAAAATAAGATGTTTGGCTCTTATAAGCAAATAAGAAATAAGTTAGCCAACCCAACTTATTTCAAAATCTTAGATTTGGGATGTTGTTTATATTCTTAAAAGACATAACAACTTTATTAATTTTCTCCTTTCTAACAATATACTTCTCCGATTTTTTTTTTTTATTGTTGCACAAATTCTCTCTTATAACATTTGAAAATGTCTTATAAGTCCAATAGACTTATTTTATCCAGACACTTGAGAGCTTATTTTTTAAATAAGACCAAACATCTTATAAGCTCTTAAAACAACTTATAAGTTCTTACAACTTATAAGATGTTTTAAATAAGCTTTAGCCAAACACCCTCTAACTCATATTAAAATTTCTTACTCTATAAGTTAATACATTGCCAATAATCGAATATTGTTCTTTGGACATAATCGAATATGAGTTAATGCTTTGCCAATAATACGTATGGTCCAAATCCCATAAGCCGTGTCAAAAGGATGTTCTTTAGGAGAGACTGGCCGGATTCGAGAAACGTTAAGTTTAATGTGTACTATGTCACAAAATTAACAAATGTTACAATTTTAAGATATACCAAACAATTCTTAGTATGCTTAATATTATTCAATAGTAGTAGTGTTCACGAGTCAAGCTCGAGTTGAGCTGTGCAAAAAATTCGAACTCGACGAGCTGTAGAAAAGTGAGCTCGAGCTCGACGAGCTGCAGAAAAGTGAGCTCGAGCTCGAGCCTGACTCGAGCTAGAGCTCAAAAAAATATTTTTTTTATTAAAAATAATTTTTTTTATAAAATAATATTTTTTTTTATAAAAAATATCTTTTTTAAAAAAAATACATTTTAAATATTATATTTATTCATATATAATTAAATATAGTCATAATTAATGTCAAAAAATATTATTATTTATGCATATATTATTATAATATATCATATTATATAAAAATATCATATTTATTTATTCCAGCTCGCGAACAGGCATTTTTAGGCTCGAGCTCGGCTCGATTGAAAAGCTCTGCTCGAGCTCGAATCGAGCTATTTTCAAGTCGACTCGGTTTGTGAACACCCCTATTCAAAAGATGATTGGAAAAAAAATGTACTTCTGATGTAACACATTTGTTTTATTTAATTTAAGTAATCCATAGTTGGCTTAGTCAAATTGTATCATGGAAACATGTCTATTTGGTGTAGTGATTAATTGATTGACAAATGACTAATGAACAATATATCTTGGGAAGAAGCAATACTGAGACGGCTAACAACTATCTCTTTTAATATTTGTTTTTGATACACTATATTCAACTTAATTACCATTATTTATTATTAATAAATAAGACGAGTTCAACACGTATTATCTTTAATTTTATGATGCCAACTTTTATATTTATTAAAGACTGTACGTACCACATATATATTTTTAAATTACGTTGTTAAATATTATGAAATACAGCAAAAATGATTGTGACATGACCCTAGTTGATTACTAACAGAATTCAGAGGGTGATTGGGATTATTTTAATTATTTTATTTGTTTTAAGATGATATATGTTATTTAAAAATTAAGCTTTTATGTATTTGAATTTTGATTGTAGTTTATAACATGTTTGTAATAGTAAAACTACAATTAAAATAGTCAAAATTTGGAGTTTGTTAAATATAACTACTATACATATAAGTAGGAATCCTAACATATTATTTTAGAAGCTTATAAGAACTTATTCTACAAAAATTATTAAACACTTTATGATAGTTTATAAGTCATTTGAAAAGGCTGATGAATTATTTTTAATAGTACCAAATAAGATTCGAATTAAAGCTTCTAGTAATCTTACAAGTCCTAAATTAATAAAAGTATTGTTTTCTTATCACAAGAAAATTTCTTCACCTTCCAATGAGCTATTATTAATTTTAGGACTTGCCTTCATGTCGTTTTCGATTATTTTTTCTAAGTTCAATTAACAACGATCAAGTCCTCTATTAGGAACTAGTCGATAGAGTAATTGAGCCCATAAAACGATCCAAATTCCAAATCTCATATCTCAATGTACTATTTATGTTTCATTTTTATATAAAAAGTAATTCAATTTCTAATATAATTATTACATAAATTTCATGACAAAGTGATAAAAATCACGTATAAGTTATCACGCAAACGCCTGTTGAAATTAAAGAAAATTAAGTACTAATAAACTGACTAGTTCTTAGCACGATGTACATAAGCAACTACCAAATCCGATGAGATTTAATATTGAAAAATAAATTAAACCATAGAATAATTCAATGTTGATATATGAAAATGCCTATATATATACCAAAAAATCAGTCTATAAGACAGAAAAAAAGATAAACGTAAAGAATTTAGTAGACATGAGGAGCTACATGGAATCCAAAACATGGGTTCTTGTAACTCTCTTCATCATTATTGCAGCAACTGTAAATGCTGACTCAACATGGGATTCTTTGCCTTATAGCCAATATACCTATTCTTCACCGCCACCGCCACCGCCACCTTATGTTTACAAATCGCCACCACCTCCGCCTTATAAGTATGAATCACCGCCACCACCTCCATATGTTTACAAATCTCCTCCACCACCTCCATATGTCTACACGTCACCACCACCACCGCCTTATAAGTATGAGTCACCTCCACCGCCTCCGTATGTTTATAAATCTCCTCCACCGCCACCATATGTCTACACGTCACCACCACCGCCACCTTACAAGTATGAATCACCTCCACCTCCGCCATACAAGTATGAGTCACCACCACCGCCTCCATACGTTTACAAATCACCTCCGCCGCCTCCATATGTTTACAAATCTCCTCCACCGCCACCATATGTCTACAAGTCACCACCACCACCACCTTACAAGTATGAATCACCTCCACCTCCGCCATACAAGTATGAGTCACCACCACCGCCTCCATACGTTTACAAATCACCTCCGCCGCCTCCATATGTTTACAAATCTCCTCCACCGCCACCATATGTCTACAAGTCACCACCACCACCACCTTACAAGTATGAATCACCTCCACCTCCGCCATACAAGTATGAGTCACCACCACCGCCTCCATACATTTACAAATCACCACCACCACCTCCATATGTTTATAAATCTCCTCCACCACCACCATATGTCTACAAGTCACCACCTCCACCACCTTACAAGTATGAATCACCTCCACCTCCGCCATACAAGTATGAGTCACCACCACCGCCTCCATACGTTTACAAATCACCACCACCGCCTCCATACGTTTATAAATCTCCTCCACCACCACCATATGTCTACAAGTCACCACCTCCACCACCTTACAAGTATGAATCACCTCCACCTCCGCCATACAAGTATGAGTCACCACCACCGCCTCCATACATTTACAAATCACCACCACCACCTCCATATGTTTATAAATCTCCTCCACCACCACCATATGTCTACACGTCACCACCTCCACCACCTTACAAGTATGAATCACCTCCACCTCCGCCATACAAGTATGAGTCACCACCACCGCCTCCATATGTTTACAAATCACCACCACCGCCTCCATATGTTTATAAATCTCCTCCACCACCACCATATGTCTACAAGTCACCACCTCCACCACCTTACAAGTATGAATCACCTCCACCTCCGCCATACAAGTATGAGTCACCACCACCACCTCCATACGTTTACAAATCACCACCACCACCTCCATATGTTTATAAATCTCCTCCACCACCACCATATGTCTACAAGTCACCACCTCCACCACCTTATAAGTATGAGTCACCACCACCACCTCCATATGTCTACAAATCACCACCACCGCCACCATATAAATATGAATCACCACCACCACCTCCATATGTCTACAAATCACCACCACCGCCACCATACAAATATGAATCACCACCACCACCTCCATATGTTTACAAATCACCACCACCGCCACCATACAAATATGAATCACCACCACCACCTCCATATGTTTACAAATCTCCTCCACCGCCACCATATGTCTACAAGTCACCACCACCGCCACCCTACAAGTACGAATCACCTCCACCTCCGCCATACAAGTACGAGTCACCGCCGCCGCCTCCATACATTTACAAATCACCACCGCCGCCTCCATATATTTACAAATCTCCTCCACCGCCACCATATGTCTACAAGTCACCACCTCCACCACCTTACAAGTATGAGTCACCTCCACCGCCACCATACAAATATGAATCACCACCACCACCTCCATATGTCTACAAATCACCACCACCGCCACCATACAAATATGAATCACCACCACCACCTCCATATGTCTACAAATCACCACCACCGCCACCATACAAATATGAATCACCACCACCACCTCCATATGTCTACAAATCCCCGCCACCCCCACCTTATAAGTATGGGTCACCTCCACCTCCACCAACTTACTATTAGAGCTTCCAGCTTCCTCTACCACATCTCCATCAACCATTGTTTATAATCAAATTTAAACATTATTAATTCATCCATGAATCATTTGCATTTCTTGTTCTTTTCATCGAATATTCAACTACCAAATAAAGTTCTTTTCTACAAGTCGTATATTCTCATCATAAGGCTTCAACATCAATATTAAGGGAAATTGCTTATAGAAATGTATGCAAATGAAGTCTACTCATAGAGAATTAGCTAAAATAAAGATATTTTTCCTTTGTGATTCAAATTTCTTAGCTTTGAGGCCAAATGCACTGTATATGTGAACCTTATTTCTAGTTTTCCTTGTGATTCTTTGTTCTTGTACTGTACGAATGCTGTTAAATACAATACGATTATTATCATCTGATTCCCAAATATCTTGGATGGTTCAAGAGCATTAATTATATTTATTTACTATTTATTATATGCCTTCTCTTGACATTCTGAATCCTACAATTCCTTTACAATTAAAACATAAGTATATAAGGTTAACTTAAATTGTAGACGCCAAATGTTATAAACCACTCTCTTGTATGGTTTGCATGCTATTGCACAAGAACGAGGTTTACCCAGTACGCACCTAATATTATAAAAAGAAGAAGGAATCTTTATGTAACAGCCTTAAAGATAGCAAAACAAATAAGTGAACATCATAAGCATTAATAAGCAATTGAATTGATGAAGAATTCAAGAAATATATAATAGCTCTATGTTGGTAAAAAAATACATGGAATAATATTAAAAGTTGACACCTGATTAAATACATATAAAGCCCAATGTAGAGGGGCAAGAGAGAGAAAGGAGGAGATTATGTTATGTGTTTTTCACGTATGCATTTGTAAGTCTCAGTTGGGCTTCCCAGTTCTATGATGTACGGCCGAGATGGATCAGTTGGTTAAGTCAACTTAGTCATACATTTTAATTGATTAGTTGTTTATATCAGTTATTCAATTAATCAAAGTATAACTCTAAACACTAATATCACAGCGATACAGTCTCAAGCGATACAGCAAAAAATAATAAAAATATGTACAAAATATTCAAACTACTCGTGATCGGCCCGATCAAAGCTCGTTTGAGTTGGACTCAATAAATAATCAAACCAAGCTCAAACACAGTTTTTAAAGCTCGATTGTAATTCAAACAAGCTTGAACACTTATGCGTTCGGCTCGACTCGACTCGACTCATTTTCATCCCTATTTCTGATATGGATATCGATCTTCGTGAAGCACTGGATTTCAATATTCGCCAGAATTACATCCCTACTCCAGTAAACAAGCTACATGAAAATCGCAATATACGCAAATTTCATGAATGTCTCGTTCGCTTGGGAGTTAACACAAAAGAACGGGAGAAGCGCTTAAATGTTTTTTAAAACAATACTCAAGCGCTAACTTTAGGCAACGATGTTCTAAACGCATACGAGATTGCGTCTAGGCTAGAATAGTTCTTTTCATTGCTTCTATTTTTGTTTTTTAGCATCCACATTGCTTTCTATCTTGATGTATATATTAAATGAGAATGAATATTTTTAGTACAACTTCTTGTTGAAGCTTTTAGTCTCTTCTAATTTTAACTCTTATAGTTTAACTCTTTAATCATATCACTCGCTCTTACAAAAATATTTTTATGTTATCGCTCTTGAACTTATAAAAGAGCTTTTGGTATTGACATCATCGAAAATGGGAAAGTTGTTACAAAATTTCATTATTAGATGTTTTGATGATCATAAGATATGACTGATTTGTTAGACCCCAAAAACGTATAAGTTTGATTTAATTAGAATCAATGTACAAGCAATAGTATTTTTGAGTCGTAACTTTAAGAATAAGCGTCTACTTTTTTATTTTTTATTAGGGGTGGCAAATTGGTTCCGGAACCGTGGGTCCAACCCGACCCAATTAGTTTTGGGTTTGGATGGATCTTAAAAAAGAGAATTATGGTTCCAATTGGTTTTGTATTTATTGAATTTTCAAGACTTTGGTTTCTTATGGTTTTTGATTGGGTCCAAATTGGTTCCAATAATGGGCCTATTTTGGTTCCCAAATGGATCCAATTAAAAAAGAGAGAAATAATTCTCCATTTTTTCTTTCTTAGACCCAATTGGTTTTCTTTATTTAAAATTTCACTTGTAGAGAATATGTGATTGCTTAAGAACTAAACCCATACTTGTTTTAGTCATTTGAACTTATACTTTAAATAAATCTTTATAATAAGATCAAAAAATTATTTTATATTATTTTTAATCATTTGAGCTTTTTTATTTTTTAATATATATTATATTTTTATTATTATATTAATAAATATATATTAAATAATTAAAAATAAATAAAAATATTTGGCTCGACTCGAGTACGGACTCGAGCTCGCGAGCTTGGGCTCGGCTCGAGCTCGAATCCATGCTCGCGAGCTTGAGTCCGAGCTCGAAAATTTTGGGCTCGGCTCGAGTTCGGGCTCGAGCTCGCGAGCTTGGGCTCGGCTCGAATCCATGCTCACGAGCTCGAACCCAAGCTCGAAAACTTTGGGCTCAACGAGTTCGAAAAAAATGTCAAGCTCGGCTCGTTTACACCTCTATTCTGAACCGACTAACTTTCAAATAGTAACATAAATTATAACTTAGTATCAATTAATATATCTTTAATTTCTGTAACCGAAAAAAAAATTATATTTTTATTTTTTGTAACCGAAAAAAAAAATTATATCCTTAATTTCTCTATATTAATTTTTTCGTTATAAATTAAAATACATTAGTTAATAATATATTTTACATATAATTATTACATTTGTATAATATGATTGGAATTTTTATAAGAAAATTATAAAAATATAATGTAATAAGTTAGTTAGTGAACAAAAAAAAAAAATTATTTGCATTATATTGGATTAGTTGGTGAACAAGAAAAAAAGATTAGTGATTAGTATACAAATGTTTGAATTGTGTTGGATCCACAAGTCACCAACCTCCTATTTTGGATCCTTTATGGTTCCTAAATGGATCTTTGTATAAGAACCATTTGGAAACAATCAAAACCAATAAGGACTCAATTCATATAAAAAAAACATTTTGGTTTCTTGTTGGTTCCAATTTATTTTTTTTATAAACCCAATTGGACCCAACCCAAATCCGATCCGATCCACCCATTTGCCACCCCTATTTTTTTATGTATGCTTTTGAAGTTGTATTAGAATGCTCTGGGCATTTGTCGAATTTTAGATGAGTCAATCAAGATGAAGATCGGCTACAAAGCGACTAGAAGAATCTGCTATAAACAAAACTTCAAAAATCAATGAGATTACGACCGAAGACCAAATTTAATCCAGCAAAACTTTTATGCAATCCTTAAAATATTAAAAAAAAAAAAACAAAGCTTTCAATACTCCATTGAGGTCCATCTCTCTGAAACTTGATAAAAATTCATTTTAAAAATTATAATCTTCAAGCTTTAATTCCTGGACATCATCTGATATTGTGAATTAATTGAATAAGATTTTAGGATTTGATAAAATATGCTATTAATTTATGTATATATTGTAAAAGTTTGGACTTGGGCCCATATTTAATTTTTGGGTGTGGATGGTTTCACTTTGGTCTAAGCTTTTGTTGGGTTTGGGTTTGGGTCTAAACCCAAATATAATTTTTGGGTCTGGATTTGGGCCAGACCCACCCATTGATACCCCTAAAACGACGGCCCTTCCACTCGGACCTCCGATCACTAAGGCCAACTTTCGTCCATGCTCGATAGGTGGGTCTTCCAGTCAAGCTCCCTTCTGTCTTTGCACTCGAGGGCCTATAGAAACTGCGCCCCTGTTACCTTTTTGGAGACCTGCGCCCCATAGAAACTGTCTACAATTAAAAAGTATTACATTTTAATAAAAATAAAAATTATTATAACTCAAGTTATTATTTAGTTGACATTGTCACTTTATATTCTACAAGTAATATTATTTTCGTTATAGTATTTATGATGTAATAAACATAATATTAAACAAAGAAACATTTTGCAAGTTTAAACAAGGATTTCAAGGTAAAATTTGATTTCATTTGCATCTAACAAAGTTTTTATGTAGATAAATTTGATAATCTCAACTAATAATAATAACAAGTATTCCAATAACGGTTTTTAACTCTTTTTTACACAAATTCAATAACAAGTATAGTTTACTTGCCACGTAATTATTGTAAGGCTGATATAATTCAATTTGATTTAAAATTTTCGCTTGTCATGTAATTGATAAAATATTCAAACAAAATGTATAAATATTTGAAGTGTTAGATATTTCTAGACAAGCTAAACATAAACCCCTCAAATTCATGCCACAACACTTTATTAAACTATAAAAACGACCCCAACTTTGTTTAAAAATTCAACATTCCTCCCTAAACGTTTAGTAAAGTTAAAAATATCTGGGTTATAAAAGCAATATACAAGAAAACATAGGATCATAATTGGAATTACCCCACCTAATATCTCAACCGCCAAAAAATCCCTAAATTCGCTCCTTAATGTCCTGAAAGCTTTCCTCGTTATCATCGATCGAGCTGTTCGGAGGAATTCTCAGCAACGCCATGGCTAAACGGTACGCTCATCATGAAATTATGAGTTTCATCTCTCAATTATATGTGTGAATTGTTCCGGTTAATTTCACATGATCTCGAGTTGTGTATTTGCCGATAATTTTAGAATCTTTTCTTATGAATTTTGACACGAGTTTTTGATTAGTGTGTTTCTGTTCAACCCTGTAATTTCATTTTTGATTTATTGTAATTGTGTGTGCAGAGAAGGTAAAAATGATTAGAAGTTGGGGTGGGGGGGGGGGGGAGATTGGCATTCAACAGCAAAACAATAGCAATCAATTGACTTTCCTTATCCCTAAAATGGAAAAGAGATATAATGAGGTTCTTTTCCCCTGTTGTATATGTTGATTGTTGGTTTTAAACCATTCATTTGTGACCACCGATACTTGTTTCTGTAGATTTGATTAGGTCTATTATGTAAATTGGGCTGGAAACTCGAGTCGCAATGAAGTGCACGTCGTTCTAGTTTGTCTAATAGGCTTGTTGGATTGTTAACCATGGTTGATCCACCAAGATGCTAGTGAAGTCCTGTAGGCGGTACGATATAGACGTTCAATCAATGTTACGTGATTTTCTTTTGTCCAAGTGACCTTCAGATTTGCTGTTAGGAAGCTTGAGATCAATTTTGCAAGTTGTCGGTTATTTATTTTCAGAGGTTCTTTAATGAAGGTAAATGAGAAGAAAAAAAAGAGTATACTGTATGCACTAATTTTAATTTTAAGTTGACAGTGTTGCCTCAACTTGATGATGTTATTGAATCTAGCAGTGGTGCTAAACTCATTTAGGAAAATTTGATACAATCTAAATCACTGGAAAATCTTTAAGTTCCAATACTCTGCATATTTAACTTGGTGAAGGTGACGTACTTGCGTAACCAAAGGCGTGATTCTTTCAACTTAAAAGAGTACTTTCTTGTCAGGAGCTCATATATACTCTTCCAATAATATTTAAATCCCAATGTTGATTGCTTCATCAGACATCGTAAATTTAGTTTCATATGATCTTTGTTCCCTCAGGGTTCTCTGCAAATTCTTTGCACATGGAGCATGTCTTAAAGGGGAACTTTGTGAGTATTCACATGACTGGAAGGCTCCACCAAACAATGTAAGTTTTTATTGATCTGATTGAAATTTTAGCAAGTTTTTGATGTTGTAATGCCATTCCTTTTCTCCCCTATGTTATTGCAGATATGTACGTTTTACCAAAAGGGAGTTTGCGCTTATGGAAGTCGCTGTAGATATGAGCATGTTAATCTTTGTCGGGTACAATCTCTAGATTTATCTTCATCGACAGATCTTTCTTCTGGAAGTGGAACACTTGGTGCAGGTATTAACACTGCACCTTCGACTGGACCATTTGATCTTTCTAGTATACTGGCGTGCGGAGAGAAATCTTTGAATCATAATCTGCTAGAGAGTGATAATCTGAGAGATTATAGTGGTGTTCATCCTGCTGACCGACCTATATGTTCCTTTGCTGCTGCCGGCGAGTGTCCACATGGTGTAAATTGCCCTTACATTCATGGTGATCTTTGTCCTACATGTGGGAAAAATTGTTTGCATCCTTTAAGGCCTCAAGAAAGAGAAGAACATGTGAAATCATGTGAGAAGCAGCAAAAGCACTTAGAAGCCTTGAAACTTAGTGAAAAAATAGAGTGTGGTGTTTGTCTTGAACGTATCCTCTCGAAGACTACGGCAGAACGGAAATTTGGAATATTGTCGGAGTGTGATCATTCATTCTGTATATCGTGTATCAGGAGTTGGCGTGGTAGTTCTTCACTTTATGGCGACGGTGTTTCTTCTCCAGTAAGATCATGCCCCATGTGTCGAAAGATTTCATACTTTGTTATTCCTAGTGTCATTTGGTTTTCCTCTAAAGAAGAAAAGCAGGAGATCATTGATAACTACAAGGCTAAGCTGAGGTGCAATTTACTCTCTCTCTCTCTCTCTCTCTCTCTCTCTCTCTCTCTCTCTCTCTCTCTTTGACACACACAAACACTCACTCTCTCACTGGCATATAATTTTCTTAAAGGTCTATTGATTGCAAGCACTTCAACTTTGGAAATGCGAACTGCCCATTTGGGAGCAGTTGTTTTTACAAGGTATGTTTATCTTTCTTTCTATCACTTTTTATTAAAAGAAAGGAAATATTACAAAATTCTGACCAATGTTTTGTGGTTAATGCTGCATTGATATGTTAGAAGTGTTTGTCTTCGCAGACTGTAGCCTATGTTATGTTTTAAGTATGATAAGGAGGCATGTAGATGGATTACTCTAACTGACTTGACTTTTACCCTTTTAAATATTGCCATTGGCTTATAGAGTTCATTGTTTATTATATTCGGTTGAATATGTAAAGTCTTTTAAATTCGCAGCTAAGTTCTATTTCTTTGTCCAGTGGCCAAAGAGAAGTAACCATCTGTTCTTCTGCTGATGGTAATTGTAAAATCGAGGACTGTTACTATTTCAAATTTGTAACCATTCTTTCAAGAATATTGTACTTTTATTGCTCTGTCCATTTACTTCCTATGTATTAGTTGACTTACCACACCATTAACAAATACCAGTTTGTTGTCTTCCAGCATACTGTCAAGCCTGGCTTATTTTTGTCAAATGAAGCTGAATCGAGCTCCAACGTATTTGATTTGCAAGCCTTTTTAGAGCAATTTAACAATCCTCGAAATCCAATAGGAAATGAAGAACTCGATAATGATAGTGATGAAGATTTAGACAATATAATGGCAGAGGTGATGGCATTGTTACTTACGTTGCAGGATGATGATGATGACGATGCAAGTGATTCAAATAATTAATTATTAATATTCCCTGACCTCTTGTAATTTATGAATATGGTAAATTTGTGGTCTGGATGTTGATATTCAGATGAGAGTTTATTAGCCTCTTGGTCATATCATGACTATGAGTTTAGGTTTTAGATCTTGTTATGTTGAAGTCTTGATGATAGTCTATTTTGTCGCACTATAAATGGTACTCCATGCTAGATTTATGCAAGGTAGTGAATTTGTGCTCGTGATAAAATTGGGTAGAACTCAACTCAGGAATGTCACTTTCACTTTATGACATCATCACATGCTCATCTGATATGAAAGTTACTTGGTATGTTGATAAGTTAGTTTATTTTGCTATAATGCAGTTTCTACACATTTCTGGTTCTTTTTTTTTTTTTTTGAGGGGTGGGGGTGGGGGGCGGGGGTTAGATAGCGACGTGTTATGCAAATTTATTAGGGAACGCCATGTTGTCGTTGTGGATGGTCGAGTATTCGTCCATTTGATGTTTTAATTTGCATGGCCTACTCCTACGTGTAACAAATTAAATTATGGGAGTCGAAAAGCTTGGCGTGTGCTTAAGATCTAGTTTGCTGGTGGTATAAACCTACTTCAACAATAGCTCAGTATAGTTCAAGGGTGTCAATAGGGTGATTCATCCTCGGGTGGGTGGTTTTCACCACACAGCCTTTTGACATAAATGGATATCACTCGACCTAAAATCTCATTTCATTACAATATCACGAAGGCAACTTTTTTTTTCAGTGTTTATGATGTAGCACTTTTAGTTGCTAGATTGAAATTTCGGTTGATGGATTGATATTTAAGTGCATATTGGGAGGTTTGATACCTACCAGATCAAATAGGAACTTGGGAAAAGAATAGCCAATATATCTTTGGTGAATTTTGATTATTATGTGCCAATGTTCTCATCTTTGGTGCTTCTTTTGTCATATGCATGTGTTTAGTTACTAAATTAATCAAAAAATGCATTTCTAATTAATATGGTTTACATTTTACAGCATGCATATCGTAACGGTCGCCTCGAGGAAGTGGTGGTCCCCCACCTCGGAGCCGAAGATGGAGATACAGTTATTGCTAAAAATCTTAGGTTTGTCTTTTAGCTCTAATTCGTCGTGAGCGCTTTCTTTATAAATTCTCTTTTTGACTTGTTCTATCGTGATTTATATACCCATTATGGCGCTTTCAGGCTCTCCGACGTTCTTAGTAACTTGCAGATAAGGTGATTACTAGAGATCTCAGGGAGCTCTCAGGTCCGAATCCTTCTTTCGCCACTCTTAATTTATACAATAACCATATATGCTTATAGTATTTATATTCTAGATGATTCAGTTAGTGCTATTTCAGAATGATTTTATCGTTCCTATTTTAACATTCTCTGTTGGGACTAGTTTCTTTTTTCTCTTCCAATCTCTTTCTGTTGCTTCTGTTGATATCGACCTAATTTTATTCTGTAAAATGCCTGAAAAGTCACATGTGCCTACCTTTAATAAATTAGTTGTATATATTATGCTTCTTTTAAGCGCAAAATTTAATGTGTCTTTTCTCCAAAACTCGGTAAGTTAAATCTCATCAATGAGGACTTCTAGTTTGTCCTCTATGATACTGGAATTGTAACATTGAAATGACTTTATTTTACTTAAATTAGGAGTTTATTCGTGCAGGCATTTATTAGCATACTGGCATACATACGGCTAAAGTTCACTAATTGATGGATCACGGCTGATTTTAGCTAAGGTGAGACGATCTTTTTTTTCATTCTTATCTTTTTGTGACAAAGACTGTGTTTGGGAAGTTTATAAATATTTGGGTTTTAATTCCAAGTGGATAGCTTTCTAATATTCTTTTTGAAAGTTGTGCGATGTTGATTCCTCACATAGAGAGAAAATTGAAGTGCTTTGGTATACCAAGAAGTATTATCGCAGGTGTGTTAAAAATGCTAAACGAAACTAAGAATATATTTTGTTTTTATGTATACTTAAAATTGAAACTAGTATTTTTTGTTTTCTTGCTCCAAATCATGATTATAAATATTTAACATTATTGTTTTGTAATGAGGTGAGGGGATAGGACCGTTGTGAAGTATTAAAGAAAGAAATGAATAATACATGAGAGAAATTAGAGTAGTGAAGAAACCACCCACCCCAACACAAACTTGCGGTTGAGATTAACAATCAGGTTCAATATGTCATATTTCAACTATTATATATGTGAAGAAAACTTTACTCATTTTTCTCTTCTACAATTGATTGAAGGGAGAAGAGGAACTTGTTCATTCTTTTTTTTTTTTGCCCCATCAAATATCTTAGAATAGTGTTGACATATTATAAATTAATTTATATCCATGAACTTTGACTTACTGATTTTGAAAATCAATATCGTGTTTGGAGAAACGATAGTAAATTCTCGTGTATTGATGGAACCATTTTGGCGCCTATTTAGTGTTACATTCTATACTTGCTCTAAACGGAAAAAGCAACATTATACAAAGATCTGATTTTAATTAGTAGAACTCATTTTTACGTGCGTGTAATATTTTCATGGTTTACAATTGCAGTTACAGTAGTTCTTTTCCCCTGTATGCAAGCATTATATTCGATGATTCAAGATTTGAGGCTTGTAATTTACGCGGTGCAAATAATCTGGATAATATATCTGACTGCCAAGTTATCTGTGGGATCCATTATCAATATTTAGGTGAAATCCAAAATAAGGGAGAAGAACAAGCCATGCTTGATGGCCAGTTATATACACCTGGGTAATAATAAAAATCATATTTGTGGGTTGATTTGTTTGGCTATCAAATATGCTACATCTCATGTGGATTTTAAAGGCTTTATATGTATTTATTGATAGTTCTTGTAAGTTTTTATGTCCATATGTGTTTAAAGGAATAAAGGCCGTAATTTATTCATTATTATTACGATGATCAAACGAGATATGGTTAATGTGGTTTATTATTCTTATTTGTTTTAATTTTCTTTATTTAAACTACTTTTATATGACAGTTTATTGTTGCATTACCATCGCAGAGGGTGCACAAATAGAAATCTAGTAATCTACTAGATTTCTATTATCCATCACTACATATAATTGGTGTTGATCTGAAGTGATAAAATCAATAAATAAGGTTTTTTTTTCTTTTTATTCGTGATGATGCGAACATTAATTCCTCAATTGCATGAAAAGATTGGTGATCACGACCTTTAACGAAATAAATATTATAATTTGATCACCATCAATTCATAATATCTTCGTAAAATGATGAGCACCACGAGACCCCTCTTATATCCTCTATTGAAAACATAGACCACAATACAGCAAAATTGTACAACTATATTAGAGAAGTGCTGAAAAGTAAATTAAATTTCTCGATACTTGACTCAAGATTTTTTTTATTTTTTTATGACAAGGGAACCCGCAGCCACTATCGTTAGGTGTGCACTGGGTAAACTCCGCTCTTGTGCAATAGCCTGCAAACCACACAAGAGAGGTAAACCAGTTTAGGTTGCTCATAGCTGACAGGCTCACAGTAGAGAAGACAAATAGACATTCTCTCATCAGAATTTGAACCCGTGACCAAAGCCATAACATTCAATGCCCTTACCAACTCTACCGGGAGTTGCCCCCTTGACTCAAGATTATTGCTACAGCTCGACGTAGTTCACTTCCAATAATACTTAAGTATAAATATAAACTCATTTTATATTCAATAAAGCTTGAAACTTAAACATGATCTTTTAAGCTAGAACAAAATTTAAACAAATCAAATCAAATTAATGAGGCAAAATGCAATTAACATAGTTATAGGGGCCTCAATATTATTCACCAACTTTTTTCATAAAAGAGAATAGGCAATGTTTATTTGACTACTATCAAATTTCAACACCATTTGTTAGTCTCTCTCTCTCTCTCTCCATGAACATGGCTTCAAGAATTTCTCGCAAGCTTTCCTTTAATTCCTTCACTCAATCTCTATCTTCAAAACCTTATTCCCAAAACCCTCACCAAAAATCACAGATTTTCTCCAATTTTACCTCCACTGAAAAATCCCCCTCCTTGAATCCAGTTTTCAACTCCATTTGGACCAGATCCTACTCTTTTATACGTCAAAATCAAATTAATCACCCGAAATTTGTCGGAAAAACCCACCAGTTATTGACAAGTGATTGCGCAATTTCGGTTGAACGTTTCACAAATTTAAGCCCCAAATCACTTTCTTCTTCCCCGAGAACAACCCTGAATCTTCAAAACCTTAATGGCGTTCACACAAATGCTAGATTTTTATCCACTTCAAATCCTACTAAACCAGATAACGAGAATCCGATTGACCCTCCGAGTCAAAATCAAGAGTTAAAGCACCAAGAGATCACTGGGCCGACTGTTGATCGAGATTTATCAGCATTAGCAAACGAGACTCGTGACGTTCTCGAAACGATGATGAAGTCCATTTACAGTTTGAGCAAGGTCTTAGCTGGTTTAGGCCTCGTTCATCTTGGTTTGGGAGCTTGGATATCATACAGTATGCGGGATTCGCCTTTTATGGAGGTTTCAATTCAAAGTTTCATGGCTTTTGGGCTACCATTTTCGGTGGCTTTGATGCTGAGACGAGCTTTGAAGCCAATGTATTTCTTTAAGAAAATGGAGGAACAAGGGAGGCTTCAGATTTTGACCCTTACTCTTCAAGTTGTCAAGAATTTGAATACGTTTTTCGTGCGCGTTCGTGGGGTTACGTATTTGTGTATTGCTGGTGCATCAATAGGTTTGATATTCGTTGCGGTATCTAAATGATTTTGCGCAGTGTTTGTTGGCTATATGGTATGTGTTTTTGTCTTGAATTTTCTTGAGAATATCTGTTTGTTGTTACTGATTATGGATTTTGAATAATATGGGTAGTCGTTTTTCGACATCTTGATTGGTGTATAGAATGTATATCTCAGAAGATGAAATTAGTGGACTTGGATAAACTGGACAATTAATCTCAATATACATCATCGATATTTATATTAGTGCTTCAATAGGATCTGTCTTTTCATTTTGATGAAGGGTTTTTCTTACTTGATCTATGATTTGAAGATCGTAATATACATGTACTTTTAGGATTTTAGCCTTGTGAAACTTTTTCTAAATTATCAATGAAATTGCTAATGTTTGTGAAGAAGGAAAGTGAGTAGAATCCATTGGACAAGGAGAAGCATTTTTAGAGTTTCTAAGTGATATCAAGTCTGAGATGATACTTGATACTTAGGGGTGAGTTTTTTTCTATGTTGCATCTAAGATTTTGTTTTATAAGTCAATATACTTTTGGTGAAACTTGAAAGAGATTAAATGTTAAACTTAGACCAGTGAAATTTGTGCTGAAATGTATCCATAGTTTGATAAACTTGCTATGATCTGTATTTGAAATTAACACAGGAAACAAATTAGTGTAAATCCATCTTGGGATACAACAAGAATTCATGCAATCATATGACTCCTAATTGCTCCACAGAATGTAATAAAGGCTGAACTTTAAAACACAAACAATTTGGGAGAGATGGTTATTTTATCTTTATCCTTTCATTTCCATTTTATCTTTCACTATCCAATTAAAGCATAAAACAAATACTCAAAATGATGGGGTCTACAGTCCATTCTGTCTCATATTCACAAATAGCATAACCTAGCAATCTATTTACCTCTTTTTCTTTTCTCATCTGCCTCCTCATACAAGACCAGTTATATACCGCATGTCCCTCCTTGAACCAAAACGAAGGCAATTATCCCCAACTTATACATCTCCGTGCTTTGCTGATATATATATATATATAATCAAGCAAAAACATCATATAAATAGGCTGCTTTGCCTAAACCCATTGGAATTCTTCACTATTTCACCAAAAAAATCCAACTTTGATGAACTAAACAGCGCTCGAACTTCCATTCGTCTTTGGTTCTGTTCGAATATATGTGAGACTACGTGGGGTTGGTGGCTCAGTAACAGTGGGGCCCGCCTCCCGTTTCCACTGGAAACTTCTTCCACCAGGCTTGATTGGTATGCGGGGTTGATATAGATTCGGAACACCTCTAGCAAGAGGGGCTCAGGTAAATCTTGGAAAAGGAGATGGTTGAGCTATACGAGGCCAGCTTATGACAGATGAAGTTTCAGGTTGAGCAGAGCTTTTCTTCACAATCTGCACATAAAATTACACGGTGATTATGAGAAACAAGAAATATACCATATTGTTGGTGAAACCATATGCCCCAGTTCATATCAAGTAACTTCACATTAAATCTTAACAAGTAAATTCGAGATATTTATGTTTTTTGGATGATTTCATAGTTTTCTTTTAAATAATTTTGGAATTTTTTAAGCTAATTTCAGAAAGCAGAAAAAGTTCATTTTTAAAACGAAATCCTACTCTGTGGCTAAAGCCAAGTGTGCATCGATTATGAATAATCATTTGAATCCACAAATAATTCCTAGAATTGTGCGTCTCTTTCATGATGATAAACACATCTTCCAGGTAATTAGCAATAACAAACTGCACTTTTTGAGGTTATGCATTCAACAAAAAAGGGGCAAAATCATTCACTTCAGTCCACAGTGCAAGTTATTTGCGTAATGTATAATTTAAGCACTTAGGGGGACATCAAACAATCAAAATTCCATTTTGGCGGCAGCTAAAATACTAGATGAAGCGCTTTTTCTGTTTCCATGGGATACCAGAATTTAATCAAAATAATAAGTTGAGAAATTAAATTAGTTCATAATCAGAGAAGTAAATATAAACCTCAACTCAATGGCATATCAGTCTAGCATATACACCGAAACCAGTAACTTTAACATCCTTCAATCACTTACCTTGAGAATGCGAGACATAAAGGAAGTCCCATCCAAAGATAAAGCATGCTCAGCTGCTTCTTTTATGATGAATTCTATATAAGCTGACCTGAAACAGCAATGAATTTCAGAATAATTATCAAAATAGCAAAGAATATCAGAGAAGCAAAACGAACATCTGAAAGTTTGTACCCTTTTGGTTGCCCAGAAGTGGGATCAATTAAAATATTAACTTTCAGGACTTCTCCAAACTTGTTGAAATGCCGTGAAAGGCTATCTTTAGTGGCAGCGAAATGAACCTAATACAGGGGATAGCATGTCAGTAAAGAAGAAAGAATAAAGGAGAAAGCATGAAAGACGACAAAGTCCTAACTGACAATTACATTGCTAACAAAGATGGTTCGAGAATCAGCGTCTTCTGCTGGTGGACCAGTTATATGCAAACCTGCAATCACCCCACTTTTAGATAGTTTCAAGTTGCTTAAATATTGAAAAGAGAATTTGGCAGTCACGTATTTACCAATAAATACCATAGAACAGTAAACTGTTAAGACGGAGATGTACTAATACATAAATAAGAGAGAAAGCTAGACAAATATGCCCTCTTGCATCTCTTCACAAACAAGTAATGCAAAGATAGGAATGATTGAAAAGCTTACTAGTGGGTGTCTGCGTCTTCTGGGATTTCTGTGGAATGGCATCGAATTTTGCCTATGAAAGGCCAGTTAGATGAAATAGTTATTAAAATCGAATACAAAGTACAAACTGCAAATTAGTACCGACAAAAGATAAGCATATATGAGTCACATGGATGTCTTACATTTCCATTAATAGCTATACTAGGATTATTGTTTTCCTTCATCAACCATATTTCAGAATTAGTAGCGCTGGTATCACTCCCTTGCATTAGTTTGTGATTATCCATCTCAGACATCTCCCTTTCCTCGTTATATTCAGTAGGTTTCCTGGTATTGATGTTTACAGATGAAGCAATCTTAAAGGATGTATTAGGTGTAGTTGTAGGTTCACCCCAAACTTCATGTGATCTATACAGTCTCTCATCTGCATTATCAACAGCACCATACTGAAAAATTACAGGCTTCTCTACCCATGTGCCAGACTGTGATATATCTATAGCTTCCCTTTCTCTTACATCAACATCATAATAATCTTCACAATCATTTACCAAATCAGAATCCATGATAGTGTGATGAAATGATGAAATGTTCTCTTGTTGCCTGCTTATATCACTTTGCGGATAATAGTCCGAGTCAATATTCTCCATCTCGACAACAAAACCTCCACCACCTACATCTTGAGCAACACCTTCGTATTCTTCATATCCGTCTCGATGGATGGCGTTTGAAATATCTATAGCATGACCAAGCCTATCAAACACACTGCGTGAAGGTCTAACTCTGCCTACATCCATTGCTGCTTCTTCCACAGCTTTAATAGCAGCAGACAGTGAAGTATGTGATCCTGCTATGGGCCAAGTTCTTTTAGGGCGATCTTCATCCCCTGTGGACGTAGAAACCACAGACCGGATGCGTTTGAGTGAAGGCTCCGTCGTCAAATTGGATGGCCTATTAGTAACTACAGCATCCCGTACCGCAAACTGCAGCAGCCTTCTTGGCGCACTGACGGTTGACTGAGGAATTTCTCTCTGTAGAATTCAAACAAACAAATGAGAGAAAAGGAAAGTAAGATCTTAAGTGCTGCGAATCTTTTCGAACAAATTGATAAATGAACACAGGAAAGGCCATTTACTAATGAATGGAACAAGGTTTTCTCCAAACATATACCAACACTTCTGAAAAAAGACTATCAGTTCGTGTGTGCAGGGATGAGGGCCCATAAAAAAACTCCGACAGCAGATCGTGATGAAAGTCATTATGATGCTGGGCTACGGTCCAACCACAAATATAATAGACATCCAAATATTAAGCAAATGGAGTTGCATCTTTATTCGCAAAGGATCTCAAAGTTAAAACACAAGAGCAAGCAACCATTGCAGCACCTAAATCACTTCGGTTGTCTAAATTCAGTTTATCAGTTCACTGCACAATGTATTATCAAAATACCAAATCATATAAAAAATTCCAGAGGGCCTGCACTTGTCTCTCCTCCCAATCAGTTCTGAGGAACCACAAGGAATACAAGCCGAGTATTCAATCACATAGAAAATTTAACAAAATATTGAACTGTAGTATCATGTGGGTCTTGTTTCGCTCGTGAAAGTATACCAGTGATGAAAACTTTACTGTAGAACAGCCTGGCAAATGGAGTACGCTTCATAACACATGCTCTTATCTCAAGACGTGATAATGATTTCAATTTTTCATTCACATTACTTGCACATTTTGCAGAGTTTGTGAATTTCAGCCCACATACATGTCGATTTATATCAACTTTCAGATATCAAACATTTTCACTAATAGTGATGTGTTGTTAGTGAAACTTTGAACCGTACATCCAGTTAATCAATTATTAGATAATATTTTTTGCAAATGTTTAATATAATATCATGCAAAATAGCAATGTCTCACAGGCATAGTTCTACTTGTTCATCTAACAAATTCATATTTCATGTACACTATTTGAATGAACACAAACCACAAC
Source organism: Verbascum thapsus (assembly GCA_963669365.1). Classification (NCBI taxonomy): domain Eukaryota; kingdom Viridiplantae; phylum Streptophyta; class Magnoliopsida; order Lamiales; family Scrophulariaceae; genus Verbascum; species Verbascum thapsus. The sequence goes on from OY770106.1 coordinate 3,260,963, forward strand.
TCTTTCATACAAGTGCCTCTACTCTACATAGTAAAACATGATTATTATATTCACCAGTAACTATAGTAGGAAATGCAACTTCACTTAAAGCTTATTCTTCCTTTGGACCATACAATATTATCACAAAACAGTGAAGGCTGAAATATTATCTTCGTATGAAGTTGGAACCATTTTTTTTCCTTTTAGAGTCATCCTCTTAACATAATCACTACTATTAGCCTTTGAAGGGTCTTATGATTAATCATGGTAAACTTAGTAAAATTGAACCAGGAAAACAATATGGCTTTCCTAATACCAGTTTTCAGGTGTGATTGAGTTATGATATCGATAACTATCAATAAGACACATCAATCTTTCCCATGATATGCATATAATTCCAAATATAGATCGCAACTATGTACTTAAGAATACACTACAACATTCAAAAGAGTTCAAAGTTACCTAAATTATGCAGGTAGTACAAAAGATACAAGTCATGCTATCTTTCATTACTCAATCATTCCTCAGCTACTCATCACGTGTAACTCTCGTAAACTTTGAAAATTCTTTAAATTTGATATGTTGTCGTTCAAATAAAATAACATATTCTTAATTCTTATATATAGACGAACAATACTGGGCCTCTGATTTTTAATTACTATGTTCTAGAACATTAATTTACTAAGTTTCATGATTTCATTTTTGCTTTCAATAAATACATAATTAATTATCTCATGTAATGCCAGCACAATTTTACTGTCTGACAGTACCACAAACCCAAAGAAAAGCCCCCCAAAAAAGGGCAAGCATCCATACGTATATGATTCTGTTTGTCGCTTAATAAAAAAATGACACATTAAGTCTTCCATAAGTTAGGCAGAAATAATCAAATTTTCCGAAGTTTCATTATCTAATATATTTGATGACCCTATTGGAGTCTATCAAATTCTCTGCAGAGAAACAGCTCTGCATGAGAAAGATTAGTGAACAAAGATAGGCACAAGCCAAAACAAAATTGCAGAATTCAAATTTAAATTCAGAGTCTATTTTATCTCCCTTTTGAAAGAAAACGATTTCATTGAGAGGCTATATAGATGTGGCCAATTCGAGACAATGCGAAATTGGAATGTCAATTCCAATTTAGAATTTTAAGTTTTATTTTATTTTCCTTTTGAAAGGAAAAGATTCCATCGAAGTTCCAACGGCCATCGGATGGAGTAAAGTGCAATGCTACCATGACCATGCAACTAGCAGCAATGCTTATTTCAGTACTACCAGACAAATAATTCATAAAATAACATGTGTAACAAAACAATCATCTTAGCCAATTGATAAGAGCAAAATTTCTGGACTAGACATTATGGATATGTATAAAGTCCCAGGTTTAGTGCCGAACTTAGAAAGTGAATCCAAGAAATAGCATGGGAAAGGTGGTGAAAAATGTTATTCCAAAATATCTGTGGCCTGGAATCCTAATGCCAATCTGACAAGAAAGTATGTCTAATACAAGTAGGTTCCTTGTATAAATGAACTGGGAGGAAAGGAAATATCACCTTATTTGGCTTTTGCTCCTCAGGTCGCCTTCTTTTCTTCTGAATTGTTGGCCGCGGAGAAAGAGAACTAGTTCGACCAACTCTCTTACGAGGTTCATTCTGGGTACTTACACTGCCACCCATAGACTTCTGAGGAAAAGGAACTTTATTTTTATCCCCATCCCTTATTAATCCTTTTGACTCTCGAATGTGACTATGTCCAGATGTCCTTTTAGAACTTACTTTCTCATCTTCAGATTCAATCTGATGCAAATCACTTTTTCCAGCAGCCTCCACTTCTTTAGGTTTTGTTTTAGGGGTTTCATCTGGATCGAGTTCGAATGCTTGTACATATAGACTTAGATTAGATCCCAAATGATCCCAAAGCCTGTGGAAAATATCACGATAGTTAAGAGCATGACAATATTTGATACCCACGCATATGATATGATAGTGCCGATTAAGTAACCTCACCATGACACAAAAGAGTCACTGTCATCATCTCCCAAGAAGACATTCAACTCACTCTTCGCTTCATCCTTGCGCCTACCATTTTTTAGCAAGACTATCACATATTCCTGGAGACAATTCAAAAAAGATCAGAAATATGTATGTATAGACAAAAGGTGCAGGTTTGGAGACAAAAAGCAATATTATTCAACAAAAAACAGGCGAGTTAAAAAATTGTTATAGACAATGTACCACCGCCAAAATGCAAGAATTTTAGAAAAAAGTATGGATATAACTTGAACCACGTATATGTTTAGAAACTTAAAATAAAATCCAACAAAAGACAATGAAATGAGGAGAAAAGGGCTACAAGTAAACAACCGCATGTCGGACCAACACAATTTGCAACAAAGATCGGGACAGGGGAAGGGGAAAGCCAGGACACATGCAGAAAATGGTATAACCTAATATACAGAAACATCAGCACAAGAAAAAGAAAATCTGGAACTAGACATCCACAAGTGGAATGCTCAAAGTTGACAACGATGTCACTTATTGTACGTTACTTAGCTTAATCTTAGTCCTGAAAGTATTTAGTAGCTCAGACTACAACCAAAGGTCAGGAGACAAAAAGTAGGCGTAAAAGAAATATGCGATGCTTTATGACAACAAACTCATCTGACAGCAACAAAAGGGTGCCTGACAAAATTTAACTATAGTAAATCACAATATGAAACTTATGACTTGCAGCTTATACTATTCACAAAGCCAGTTTCCTTCGTCAAACCCCACCCCCCACCCCTGCCAGACCCACTCACCCATTCCCCCAACGTAGCCCATCCAAGAAGAAAAAGGAAAAAAGGATAGATCACGAATGATACAACAGAATTTTACAAATTATATCCCTACTCAATCTTAAGCGGGTCCCCACTATTGCACACGTCAACCACCAACTGAATGAAACAAAGAAGCTAAAGAAAGACTGAAAGCTTCAAACCAGGTGGCTAGAAATATACTTTAAAGTTGGGATGAAATGGGTTAAAGACACGAAAACTTCTATGGACCAGTAATTGTTAATTTCGAATTTCCAAAGGTTATCCTTTCTTGCACACCAAGTCACCTATTTAAACACTTATTGTCTCCACTATTTTTGGTAAATTATCACGTATGTTTTCAAGATAGCATGATTAAATTTGAAGAGAACAACTTCATATTCTCAATGTTGTTCACATCATTCATAGTACTCACCACAAACAGCTTAGGGTAATTCCAACAATCACACGTACTCAAAACAGATTTGCACAATCAATATTTGGCATGTAGTTACTTGAGACTAACATAAAAATTCAGGTAGTGTTTGTAATTTCATAGAGATGCTTTTCTCAACAATCCACTCCACCTGTATCACATTCAAAACATTGAGTTTCAGCACTCTACAGTAGGTGATACCTAAGAATGAAACATGTGAACGGGAAATATAACTCTAGACGACTAAGCATTATTTCTGGAGTTAGTATCCCATGAACTCGATTTTGTGTGTTGGAACAATCCATGAGGGAGTGAACATTTATTTAACTGGCCATGCTAATCAAGCCAAAGCTAAACGAAGAAATGACCTGAACAAATGCCTCCGTGGAGTACACATAAATCACATAATGATGCAGTTGTAATCTCCTTCTCCACCAGTTTGACACCACAAAATGAAAGCCACTATTTTAGTTTCACGTATACTGCACCATACTATCCTCCCAATAAAGTTACTTCCATAAACTCCACAGTTCGATCAAATTGGAATATACTATACCATCCAAAAGCTGATCAATAATCAATTTTAAAGCACATTTTCCCACTAGATTTTACTAGACTAAAACCTCAGTACAAATATGGCCAAACATGTAGAACTGCACGCACATTTTCTAGGCATTAAACAAGTAAACTCATCACGGATTCATATCAGTAATCTCCAATACAAACATGACTACACAATAAAATGTTAACAAAGCCAAATCACAGATGAAAAATTTCCATTCCATTTCATACCACAAGAGTGTCATCGGTATAATCACCCATGAACTCCTTGAGCTTCTCCGTGATAGCCTCGCGAAGCCTCATAACTCCATCGATCGAGAAATTAGCCCTAAATGTGCGATCGTCTCCCTCCATTACTGCTAACACCAAATAGTTTATCCCTAAAACCCTAAAAACCAAATTCCCCGATTATTCTTCAACGAATTGCTTCAATGCTCAATCCAAATAACTGGAATTGACGAACATGTACTAAAACTAGGTATCAAACCTATGTTTATACAAATTAGGGCATGAATTTCGATATGTAAATGCTTTCTACGAGATGAAATTGGGGCTCATTTGTAGGCAGTAGGATAAACATAGAGGAACAATATATGTATGTATTTTTTTTTTTTACTGCTAGGAGATTGTGGGGGGTAAAATGGGAAATTGATTTATTTGTTGAATATTAGTTAAGAACTTATTTTATTTATTAAACTTTTTTTCTTGCAAAAAATATTATTTCAAAATTTTAGATATTCTTGTGATTAATTTAATTGGTGAAATGAGATATCCGGTTTGTTTATGTTTTTTAATTTAATTTTTTAAGTTACGAATCACAAAATTAAAGTATAATTAACACAAACTATTCTCATTCAAATTCATAATTTTTTCATTCATCTATATAACTATGTATTAATATATACATAGTTCAAACATTCACCAATCAAAACTATCTGTTATAATTATTTTTCTTATTCTTTCATACCCTTTACAAGTTTTTTGATTCACGTAATCTTTATATGCATAAATAACTTAATAATTCAACATAGTATTCGTAAATCAATCGTTATTGATTTTATATATTTTACAATTTTTTATACATTTTTAAAAATATAACAAACACATACCAATTTCTCACCAATCTTCATAATATGTAATTTCCAAAAAAGAATTATATTTTCAACTCAAAAGGACATAGCCTAACTTTTACTCCTATTCTTTCCTTAGTGTGGTTAATGTAAAAAAATTACAAATGTCTTATTGATGGTTTTAATGGAATAAATGTTATTACTAAAATAATTCTAAAGACATTTCTTCATTTGTGTGTAAAATTACATAAAGTATTAGTTTTGGCATTCTAAAATAATGCTTTGATAAGTTCCATTCGTAAAAGCTAAGGAACTTCTTTGAAGTTTTATCTCTCATTTGCAAATTATTGTTTTTAAAACTGAACCGACAATAAATTGGACAACTTATAAGGTAATTGGATCACTGGTTCGACTGGTTTGGCCTGTATAAAAAAATCGGTTAACCCAAATTATGCATATAAATAAATATTATTGTACATATATATATACATATTTATTTTACAAATAAATAATTTTAGTTTATTTTTAAAAGTAATTGTGTACTTAAACTCATATAATACTAAATATGTTTATCACAAATGTACCTATAAGAATATTTTTATCATTCTAAACAAAAAACATTCATGAGAGCATTATACATTAAAAAAAATCATGTTGAATCTTATATACAAATTAATCATTAATTGAATAAAGTAAAATTTTAATATTTTTAAATTTAAAACTAATGACTGAAAAGTTAATATAATATATAACTTTCAATAAGAAATAAGTTTATTGCAGTGGTGAGCTTCTAACTTCACTAGGAGGAGGTCTAGAGTTTAAATCTACAACAATGCATGCACACATGTCTGTATTTTTGCCATTTAAGTTGGGAAAAATAAAAAATCAATTTAAGCGATTTGAGCTAATTCAACCGGGTTTATGGTCAATTTGCATTGGGTCAGTTGCCAACCAGACCGAGTTCCCGATCGGTTCGCTATTAAATTGGCCGCACTGGTCAATTCGATAGTAAATGAGTATGTATCATGTGCAGTCATAGGTGGGTGAAGCAGCATCATGGAGCGCAGTTTCCTATTTCACGCCAGTATGACATATGTACAATGTCCAATGAGTTTGACATTCCATAGCTCTCACTCAGTCGGGATACGTCAGTGACGAGCTTATATGTGCGCGTTAATCTTGATCAAAAAGTTCGTGATGACCCGTCATCTCAAAGTCAATTGGGTTGTCGTTCCACAAGACTGACTAGATGACACCCACATCTTTTGTTTCCTCCCAATGCCAATTGACACGAGACTATAGAGTCACGCTATAAGAAAGAGGAACGGATGTTTATCTCTCTCATATTATATGTAAGGGCATTTTAGTAATTTCACATAGGTTATTGAAATTACTTTGTGAAAATTATCATGACAAGTAATTATATTATTTAATAGAATTAAATAAATAATTAAATAAATTAATTAGATTAATTTAACAAGAGCTATACTATTTTATTGGAGAATTAATTGATTAATCAATTGGATTGATAAATCAAGTAATAGAATGGACCGGGAAAGGCCCAATCCCTAAGACACACGACATAGGGTGCGTGGGAAGCCCTTATGGTTACTTCCATGCATTGGGCTTTTATTTTGAATAAAACCCTAAAGCTGTAACATCATAACACAATTCTTAATTCATAGGTTGAACAACCTTATTGTCCTACTAGCCGCCACCCCTAGAACAAGAAAGATCCTGAACTTTCTTCCTTCGCGTGATAATCTAGAGGCACTATAATCGTGGTGGTACTACGTAAATCTATAACAACGCAAAACGCAAATCGTAACGCAATTAAATTCGTTTATTGATTTTTGTTTCAAACCATGCCAAGAACACTAAGAAATCATAATTGATTAATGACCAAAAGATTTTTGTGAGTTATTTATGTTTTATTATATTGTGTTCTTCCCAGATCGAATTCCAACAATTATATCATATTTCATTGTTGCCACAACTATTCTCGACGGGCTAGATTGGAGCACACTCTTCAAATTATATGCCATATCTTAAAATTTGACAAAATGGTGATGGATTAAAGAGATGAAGATGGATTTGACGAGACTGTGATTTATGATACATAAATTGTTTGTTTATGTTTTCAAGTCTCATTTTTAAGATTTTAAATCCAAAAATTCAAAATAAATTTAACACACCAAATTTTCATCCAAATTTACATTTTCTCAACTCTAACTTATCAATCCCCTCTATAACATCATTTCACATATTCAACAATCAAATCATTTATTATAATAATTATTTCTCTTCATCTTTCATACTTTATAATTTTTTAATTAATATTTTATTATTTTTAATTCACATAAATATTATATATACAACTATAACAATCATTCTACACATCATCAATCAACATATCAATATTAATTTGACAAATGTACAACTTTCAACTTATTTTAAAAAACATAAACAAACACCTACTATTTTCACACGAATTTTGATAGTACGCAATTTTCGAGAAAAATTTAATTTTTTTACTCAAAAACATAAACAAACATAGCCTAAGATTTTATATAATTTGTTTAGTATTTTGTTTTCTCTCTCGTACCAGAATTTACATTCTCTCTAAAATAAAATTTTATCTTTAGTCTGTACAAGAGTATTATTGTGATCTTTGTTAATTTTTCAGATTTGTTATCTTAAATAATTTAATATGTAGTATTTCAATTATTTTAATACATTATTAAAGATAATCTCAATTGTCGTTATAAACTATTTATTAAATAAAACAAAATGACCTCTTTTCCCTTAAAAAATGAAATAAATTCATACATGAACTGCATTAAGCAACATCAAAAAATTTAATAAGAAAGAATCATACAATACCCCCAAAAGGCCACCACAATTATTACATTATTGAAAGTTTATAAAAATATAGGGGTCAATTGGTTGGCACCCTATGCTATCAAAAAAAAGTGTTTAGGGTAAAATTTTTGGAGAAATCCTATTTATTTAGCATATTCCGGAAAAATTCTTTAAAAAAATCTCCCAAAATTACAAATAACATAAAAAAAAATTTGCAACAAATTAATTTTACTATTCATGATTTGACAGTTAATACAATCAACTAAAATAGTTTTTCTGACTATCTTTCAAAGAAAAAAATTAATTTAATTACATATTCTAATACAAAATAATGCAACGTTTAAAATAAGATCCATTGTGACTATTTTTTGACGTCTAAATCAACGAGTTTGACTAACCATATTTAATAAAAATTATATTTAAATATCAATTCAAACAAATTTCTCACAATAAAAACATATCACATTAACCACAATCATTGCTTATTTTTCTCTTAAAAATCTCATCTTACAAATCACATTTCTCATTTTTACCATGAAAAAAAATTCTCGAAGATGGATATGTCATCCAATTGAGCCCATATATATTATGGATATAAACAAGAAAATATGATATAAGCTGATTCTAATGATTGAGGCTTTTGGCTGTAATCAAAACTTTGCACATGTTGCGAATTCTATTGGCTCGTTTACATTGAATTCTATTGGCTCGTTTACATTATGTACAGCTGCCGTTTCGGCTACTTTTTCCTTTAATAATATATATACTAATACTTTTTGCTTATCTACTATTTTAGTGAGCATGCCTTTATCAAATTTTGTACCCAATCTTCAATATCGAAAATTGAGTTAATTAATAATAATAATAATAATAAATAATAATAATAATATATATATAGAGAGAGAAAGCAAGAGAAGTTCATAATAACTATATGCCCTAAATGGATGGTATTTTTGCTTAAAAATATTTCATGATAAAAATAAAAGAAATAATTTTAAGTATAAGAAATGTGTTTGAAAAGTGAATTCATTTAAATTTCATTATAAAAAATATGTAATGATTATGATTGATGCGATATATTTTTTTAATTGTGTGTTTGAGTTGATATTTAAGTACAAATTTTCTTAAATATTCTTAGTTAAATTCTTTGATTTATATATATAAAAAATAGTCAATCTTATTTTGAATGTTGTGTTATTTTGTATTAGAATATGTGATTAATTTAATATTTGGAGTTGAAATATAATAAAAAAATAATTTTTTATTAATAATAATAACTATCAAATCATTAATAGTAAATATATATATATATTTTCATTTCAGCAAGAATTTTCTAAGAAAACTTTGAAGCGCTTCTTTAAAGGGATTTTTTATAAGTTTTATAAAAAAAATACTCTAAATATATATATATATATATGTGTATATATATATTTTATTTTAGAATTGGGACCTATCTTGGTGGTCAAGTTTTGCTTAATCTTTATCATGCTAAAATTTTGACAAGTATTTTAATAATTTCTTTTTCCCTCATCCCCCTTTCGTTTTTTGTTTGTCTTTATTCTCATGGTTAATTACTTGTTTTTTAATTAGAATTTTTTTCTAAGATTTTAAGTTATACACTGTGCTATGATCCACTAGTTTCTAATTATATTTTTCTATTTCGAATAATTGAGATGAAATTATAACTAAATGTGATGTTAATTAATATTATTTTGTGTATTCTATATAGAATATGTAAGAAATGATGTTGGAATGGTCTACTCATCCAAAATTTCCGATGAAAAATCTAAGTTACACTTGTTTGGTTATGTTTCAAATCAGTTTTTTGAATCCAAAAATTCAATAATAAACTTAACACACTAAAATTTCATCCAAATTTATCTTTTCAACTCTACTTTTTCAATCCAGTATATAACTACTTATCAATCATATATACACTATTCAACACATTCACCAATCAAATTAATTATTATAATAATCATTTCTTTTTCTATTTCATACTTTTTAATTTTTTTATTTATATTTTATTATTTTAATTCACATGATCATTATATAAACAACTAAAATACTAATTTTATACATCATCATCAACCTATCAATATTAATTTGATACATTTCACAACTTTCAACTTATTTTTAAAAACATAAACAAACAACCACCATTCTCACATTAAATTTCGATAATACGCAATTTCCGATAAAATTTTAAAATTACTCGAAACTTAAACAAACAAAGCCTTAGGCCTTGTTTGTTTATGTTTTCAAAATTCATTTTCAACTTTTTAAATCACAAAATTTAAAATAAACTTAACATACCAACTTCTCATCCAAATTTTTCGTTTTTTCAACTCAACTTTCCAATCTCCTATATAGGGGTGGCAAATTGGTTCCGGAACCGTGGGTCCAACCCGACCCAATTAGTTTTGGGTTTGGATGGATCTTAAAAAAAAGAATTATGGTTCCAATTGGTTTTGTATTTATTGAATTTTCAAGACTTTGGTTTCTTATGGTTTTTGATTGGGTCCAAATTGGTTCCAATAATGGGCCTATTTTGGTTCCCAAATGGATCCAATTAAAAAAGAGAGAAATAATTCTCCATTTTTTCTTTCTTAGACCCAATTGGTTTTCTTTATTTAAAATTTCACTTGTAGAGAATATGTGATTGCTTAAGAACTAAACCCATACTTGTTTTAGTCATTTGAACTTATACTTTAAATAAATTTTTATAATAAGATCAAAAAATTATTTTATATTATTTTTAGTCATTTGAACTTTTTTATTTTTTTAATATATATTATATTTTTATTATTATATTAATAAATATATATTAAATAATTAATAAATATATATTAAATAATTAATAAATATATATTAAATAATTAAAAATAAATAAAAATATTTCGCTCGGCTCGAGTACGGACTCGAGCTCGCGAGCTTGGGCTCGGCTCGAGCTCGAACCCATGCTCGCGAGCTCGAGTCCGAGCTCGAAAATTTTGGGCTCGGCTCGAGTTCGAGCTCGAGCTTGCGAGCTTGGGCTCGGCTCGAGTTCGAGCTCGAGCTCGAGCTCGCGAGCTTGGGCTCGGCTCGAGCTCGAACCCATGCTCACGAGCTCGAGTCCGAGCTCGAAAATTTTGGGCTCGGCTCGAGTTCGGGCTCGAGCTCGCGAGCTTGGGCTCGGCTCGAATCCATGCTCACGAGCTCGAACCCGAGCTCGAAAACTTTGGGCTCGACGAGTTCGAAAAAAATGTCAAGCTCGGCTCGTTTACACCTCTATTCTGAACCGACTAACTTTCAAATAGTAACATAAATTATAACTTAGTATCAATTAATATATCTTTAATTTCTGTAACCGAAAAAAAAAATTATATTTTTAATTTTTGTAACCGAAAAAAAAATTATATCCTTAATTTCTCTACATTAATTTTTTCGTTATAAATTAAAATACATTAGTTAATAATATATTTTACATATAAATTATTACATTTGTATAATATAATTGGAATTTTTATAAGAAAATTATAAAAATATAATGTAATAAGTTAGTTAGTGAACAAGAAAAAAAATTTTTTTGCATTATATTGGATTAGTTGGTGAACAAGAAAAAAAGATTAGTGATTAGTATACAAATGTTTGCATTGGGTTGGATCCATAAGTCACCAACCTCCTATTTTGGATACTTTATGATTCCTAAATGGATCTTTGTATAAGAACCATTTGGAACCAATCAAAACCAATAAGGACCCAATTCATATTGAAAAGACATTTTGGTTTCTTGTTGGTTCCAACTTATTTTTTTTATAAACCCAATTGGACCCAACCCAAATCCGATCCGATCCACCCATTTGCCACCCCTACTCCTATATAACTAACTATCAATCATATACACAACTTTTCACACATTTACCAATCAAATCAATCACTATTTATCTTTCATAATTTACAATTTTTTAATCTATACTTCTCTATTTTTTATTCACATAATCATTATATACACAATTAAAACAATTATTTTATACATCTTTCATCAACCTATCACTATTGATTTGACATATTTCATAACTTTCAACTTAATTTTAAAAACATAGACAAACAACTATAATTTTCACACGAACTTTCATAATACACAATTCCCGATAAAATTTTAAATTTTCATCCCAAAAACATAAACAAACAGAGCATAAAACGTTTAGCTATACAGGTATTTTACCGGCTCAAAGGATACATTGGATTGTCCGGTCAGACTAGGCGGCTTTCCCCCCTTCCGTAAATTCTCTTTTCTACCCCTCTCAGAAGAAGACATTTCTAATACACGTACTACTAATCTAGAAACAGCCCACCACCGTAATTTGTAATCGTCACGAGGGCAATTCCGTCTATTCACACATGCAAATTGGCTTATACGCGTATCTATCTATGAATGAGGCCATTATTACTTCACCATTGCCGACTTCACGCCCCTTCAAAATCCCAACCCCCCTTTCTAGCCCACCCATTATCATCCATTTCTCTCTTTCTAAATATTCCTAATTTCTCTCTACGTTCTTCTAAATCAATTTAAGTAGAATTGAAGATTGTTTTGATTCGCGTATAATCGATTTTTTGATACGTAACAATGGCCCAGAGAACCGAAAAGGAAGAAACGGAGTTCAAGGTTGTACCTGAGAAGACCATCACGCTGTGTGTCAACTGCGGCGTTGCAGGTAATTCCGCCGCAAACAATTTATGCCAGAAATGTTTCAACGACGCCGTGCCGGCGACGTCTGCAGGCGGAGCAAAGTCTTTCAGATCCAGCTCATCGGCGAGGCGTTCGCCGGAGCGGATCTTGAATACGCCGGTAATCATTACAGATCTGAAGAAAGAAGATCCAACGGTCAAGGCGGTGAAGAGAGAGGTCAATCGATGCTCCGGTTGTCGGAGGAAGGTAGGGTTAACCGGATTCAGATGCCGGTGCGGAGATCTTTTCTGCGCCGATCATCGGTACTCCGATCGCCACGACTGCAGCTACGATTACAAAACCGCCGGAAGAGAAGCGATCGCGAGGGAGAATCCGGTGGTCAAAGCCGCGAAAATAGTCAAAATTTGATCGAAAGGGATCGAAAAAACGCGTAAAGCAAACTACATATGCTGTCAAGCAAATGAAATTCTCCGGTATCCAAATTGAAATGAAAAAATTCGATTGATCTGCGTAATTATCTGTATATCTCTTTGCTTGGGATGTTGTGGGTGGTGTTCTCCAGATAGAGAAAGGAAATGGATGGGATAGGCTGGAGAATTTATTTCATATCATATTTCTTCTTTATTTCTTTCATCTTTGTGTGATTTATCTGAAGAAAATGTTTTTTAAACCCTCTTTACTGCGATTTTATTCAATGGAATGATACTTGATAAAGATTAAGAGCGATATCTATTTTGGATTCAATTATTCATCTTTCTTGTAATGAATATGCACTTGATTTTGTTCATTTAATCAAGCATTTTATGTAATTTAACAAGGTCTCTAATTTTATGGTATATATATATATATATATAAGTTTTAGATAATATATGTAAATATTTTACGCTTTTTTTTACGCTTTCTTGTAATGTTTTACGCTTTTTTTTTCCCAATCTTTTTGCCGTTTTCAGTGCATTTTATCCTACATTTGTACCAATTTTGGATTAATCAACAACAATTTACTACCCAAAAATAATAATAATAATATAATAGATTAATAATATAATTATAAAAAACAGAAGAAGATGGCAATGGTGATGCCGTTTTCAATCATATCAAAAATCATATCAAAAACTGTGAAGACGTCATCACCAACGCTGTTTTCAATAAATTAAACATTAAATAAACAATAAAAAAAATATTAATCATTGAAGATGACAATCACGTTGTCGTCTTATATTATTTTCACAATATATCTATAATTGTGCTAATTTCAGATTTTTTTTAAGATTTTATATTATACAGATAAAAAACCCGGAAAAATTGAGGGCACCAAAATTGAATTGAGTGTTTTAACTAGGGGAGACGTGTCACATCGTCAAATGAATTAATTATTTTCAATTTAAGACGATATTGGGTGACTCAGATCCAGACCCAAAGTTTTGGATTAGAACCAATTTATTTGTTTATTTTATTTTTTTTACTTGTGTTTATAATTTTTGCAAATAAATTTTAAAATATAAATGATTTATGTAATATATGCAAATATGATATTATAGTAAACATTAAAATTTATAATGTTTATTTATGAAATCTTAATATTAAGATAGATAGAAACTCTTCATATTAAATTTTAAAATTTAAAATTAGTAAAGAAATGCGAAACGAAGAAGAAACTAATTGAACACGAAGAAGAGTTTGGTGAAGAAATAAAATTTTTAGAATTTGATGATAAGATATGTAATTAATTGTGTATATATTATAAAAATTTAGACTTGGGCCTAGATTTAATTTTAGGGTCTGTTGGGCCTCACTTTGGTCTAGCTTAAGGTATAGGCCTCGGTCTAGACCCAAATACAATTTGGATTTGGGTCTGGGCCAGACCCACACATTCACGCCATACCACATTTGAGTAACCAAAATTTTCCAATATAAATAGTTCATCCGTGCTAGGGTTTCTCAGCGGCCCCAAACCAAAGCTTGAGTGAGAAAAAAAAAAAACAGCGCATTTGGGTTGCAATAATGGCGGAGAAGGGCAGTAAGGCGAGGAAAGAAGAGGTTGTCTCCAGGGAGTACACCATTAACCTACACAAACGCCTTCATGGATGGTAATCTCTCTCTCTCTCTCTCTCTCTCTATATATATATATATATATATGCGTGTGTGTGTATCTGTGTGTATCTGTGTGTGTCTGTGTGTGATATGTGATTGTAGATATTCTTTAGTGCGTTCATCATTTATGATTCATTGTGCTTAGAGATTTAATTTGAGATTTATTGCTAATTCAAATCTGCATTTTCGCGGTTGAATGTTTGTTTTTACGATCTAATAATTGGATATGTTTCTTCTTCAGTCTAACTAAAGCTTTGAAGCTGTTGTATATATTTTTTTGAATGTCTGGATCACTACTTTGTTCTTGCTTTTATTCTTTAATTGTATCCAAGCAATATGTGTGCCAGTGAGAATTGAGAATGAGTTGATCTGTGAATGATTATAAGATATGAAATGACGAATTTCATGTATAAGAAATTGGTAATTTGAAATTTTGCTCAGCAAATGAAACCTGATTGGAGCAGTTCAAAATTTATTGAAATATTGGACTCAGAATGGATTTATAGATAATCATATAAAATAAATTCATGAATTGCTAGTTACAATTGTCGAACAGAGTTAGCAGCAAGATCAGAGTTTCTGTTGTAGTCCGAGGAATATAATGGAAGTAGCTGATTGTTGTTGCCTCAAATTCAATTAGTGTAATAATGTTCGACCCTTGTGGGGGTAAAGTCCACCTAGTTTGACGTCTTGTTAAAGTTGCATAACAATTTTTCCTTGAACATAATACTATCGCTGGTGATTTCCTACTTACCATAACTACTTGGCCCAAAATGCGTAGTTCATCATTAGCTCTAATTTATGTTTATATTATTTTTTTGTTTTTTCCATATCTTGCGATGAACAAGTTTGGTTAAAATGTGATGTGATTATGAACATTTTTACTTTTTGTAAATATCTGGACATGATGCATTGTTTGTGAAAGTTCTTAGGAAAACTGAAAAGTTGTTTTGTTTTTCAACATGTTGATGTCGCATGGGAGAACTTCTAGTTACCTAGTCAGTGAACTAGGTTTAGTCCCCAGAACTACAAGTACTTGTTTTGCTGTATGATGTATATTGATATGTTTACTAATTCACTGCAAGTCTGCAACTACCTGACCCTGTATATAAGCAATGCACTTGTATGCTCATGCATATTCTTTTGTATTGCTCCAAACGTGTGTGCTGCTTATATCAAATATTTGGACGTGCAATGTGGACGTTTGTTCTATATGTTATATTATAGTGGGTTAGAATTACATCCAGATGTTCCTTCTGATCATAAATTGGATGTATTTGTAGATAAGATGTTAAATTTGCTAAATGTGATTTCAAGATGGTACTATATATATAATATATATATATAATTGACGGGATTATGAATTTGGTCTCAGTACCTTCAAGAAGAAGGCGCCAAACGCCATCAAGGAAATAAGAAAGTTTGCCCAGAAGGCCATGGGGACTACCGATGTGAGAGTTGACGTAAAGTTGAACAAACATATATGGAGCCGCGGAATTCGAAGCGTCCCAAGAAGAATCCGTGTTCGCATTGCAAGAAAGAGAAACGATGATGAGGATGCTAAGGAGGAGCTTTACTCCTTGGTAACTGTTGCTGAAATTCCAGAAGGTGGTTTGAAGGGATTGGGCACCCAAGTCATTGATGAGGAAGAATGAAGCCCCCACTAAATTAGGCATTTAAACTTATTTAGGAAAAAGTGCAACTTATTAAGATTTTTATGGGGTTTGTAATGCAAATGGTTGCCTGCTTTGAGATGGTTGTTTTTAATTCTGAATTCACTTGATTTTGTAGTTTGTTTATTTGAGAAGGTTGACAAGTTTATGTGCTTGACATTTGATCTTTTACTGCTTCTCCTTGTGGCTTAGCCATGTTTGAAGGTGTTGCTTGTGCATGGCAATGTTCTTGTGAGCTTTTTGGTGTGGGGGGGGGGGTTATTTCGATTGGGATTCATTGTTCCTGATCTAATATATAGTTATGGGTGAAAATGAGTTGAGTCAAGTCGAACGTATGAGCTTTGAAAATTGTTTGAGCTTGGTTTCATTGTTCATCGAGCTGAGATCAAGCGAGCTTTAATCGAGCCGATCACGAGTCGGGTTCGAATAGTATAAATATTTTGTACATGTTTTTGTTATTTTTATTTGCTAATCGAGCTGAGAATGAGTCGAGCTTTAAAATTTATTGAACACAAAAAATTGTTCAAGTTTGGTTTGGTAAATTACGAGGTGAGCAATCGAGCTCGAGTCAAGTAGTTTGGTTCAATTATCAGCTCGGAACATGCTATATACTATTGATTTTACTACAATACAAGTACAAGGGCTTGGTAATAGGATGTCCAAAAATTGTTTTGATGCTTTCTTAGAACTGAGTTTTTTTTAATCTTTTGGGTGATAAAGAGTAGAATTCAATATAGTATCTAAACTTTAAACTCTGAAAGTTTTATAAGAAAGAAGACTTGATTTAGAGAGCACGAGAATTTGAATGATTTATGTGTACTATATGGACTAAAGCATAAAAATGTATATAAACTTCTTTAACATGTTATGAGAAATAGTTTATTTTATTTTTATTTTTAAATCCTAATTAATGTTAGTATAGAGATAAATGCCAAAGAGTGTACCATAAAGTCTGAACGGACCACTAGAGTCTAGCCCACAACTCTTCACATCTCTATTTATTGTTTTTATATCCTTCTTTCTTATAATCTCTTTGAATAAAATACTTTTATATTAGGGAGCCCTTCTTAGTATAACACAGAATTTGAGGTTAGTAAGTACAAATTATTCACCTAATTTGTAGTGTGAAAAGACCTCTGTATTAAAAGGGGCAAGGGCAAGTGTACATATGTATTTATATGTATGAGATTAATAGTCATGTATCAATATCAATGATTAATTTATAAAAGAGAATAAGAATATATATTATGATAAATATTAGGATAAAATAATGATAGTTAAATACCTTATATTCAATGATTATTAAAAAAATAGAGGAGTGTATCAAGAAAATATAATTTCATTACATCAAATTATGAAACACAAACAAAATATCAACTAAAAGTCTAATTTATTTATTATTATTATTATTATTATTATGTTTCTATTACTATTATTATTATTATTATTATAACTATGGCAATTTAAACAATATAAAATATAACGAGAGGATTATTGATATTTTTCTTAGCATTTCAAGTGTATTATTTTTATGAAATTTGAGTACTTATAATCATATATATATAAAATTCGCTAATTCATGAGTTTATGAACAGTGTTATATAACCTTGAGTTTTGATTATGAAAAAAATTCAAACTCAAAAAATTCAACTCGAACTCCATGAGTCAAATTCCAATCAAACTAACTCATCAAAGCTCATAAATCGATTCAACTTACATCATGATTATTTCTCTTATATGGTAACTAGAAATGTTCCAATTAGATGAAAAGAATAAATGCACATTCTCCACCAGAAGTTTGAAATTTCAACACAAGACAATTTCCAAGAAAATAATGAAAAAAATATATTAATATTTATTGGAAATAACAATTTCTCATGAATTTAAAAATAACTAGTATAATCTTGATATACAGAGTGGCTAAGTTGTCACCTTGTCGGGAAGGGTGCGTTATGGGACTTACACATACTCTATGTACTAAATTGACAATGAGATACGGTCTCTATGTAGTGGTTCACAATTTTTATTGTAAGATTGAAATAATAGTGGACATTACACTTAGAAAAATCACGATTTATGGTGTCGAATATTTTTCGGACACAGATACACCTCTGAATAAAAAGGTAAAAATTTATATTTGGACACATTTCGGACACGATCATGGGCGTATTCTTACATGAGTTAGAAACGAGTGCTACTTTTTTTTTAAAAAAAAATTTAAATATTGGCGTAAAAATATAAATATAAAAGTGTAGAAACTAAATATTAAAAAATCTCCATAGATTCCATATTATATGAAATGTGAGACCAAAATGAGGGATGCTGGTGATGATGCTTTTGAGTCGAGTGATGGCGTTGAAATTTTAGAAATGGCAAATCTCCCTCTTTATGAATCAGCATTGGAACATGATTTTGTGTCGATGAAGTTGGTGAAAAATATTTGACCAGATTTTAAAGATTAGACTCTTTGTATTTGCATTATTTATATGACGGTTAATGTTTGATTGTTATTTCACTTATTTGCATTAGAATTTAAACAACAAAGTATTTTATTTTTGTTATATTATATTTCGTGTTGAAAATATGATTATTCTTATTTTTCATTTGTTACTAATTTAATGAGTATTGAAGAATAATTAATTTTTTCTGACGTATCGAAATTTATAAATAAATAAATAATTTATATTATCTATACTATTGTATCATGTCCTATGTTTTTCTATAAAATGTCTGAATTTGCACCAAATTCTAAAGCAATTTTATATGTAAACTTTAACTATAAAATGTAGTAATCTTTCATCAAAAATCACAAAATTCCACCTTTTTTTGTGTTTGATTTTGACAGTGTTAATAGTCACTGAATTGGCATGATAAATGATGTAGGGTCCAGGTAATTTATGTTCATTTTCAGGAGCTCACATGGGGACAGTACAAAAAAACCCTTCTGTGGCCTCTGTTCCAATTTTTATTGCATTCTCATACATTAATTTCTCCAACATTCATTTAATATTTCATTTTCAATGTTTCTCCCTCCAATTAAATGTTTTATTACTAATTAATGTCACAAAATACTTTCAATTATGAACATGGAATGATAGTTATTCCGATTTCGCATGTTTTTATTCTCACAATTATTTTAGGTAAAAATATATTTACTTCTGTTTGAGACAAATTATTAGCTTCATACTGGATGATTATTAAGCATGGACAAATATGGACAATTGTTATTAAAAGTTATTGATATTTGAAACTCATAGATAATCAAGACCATTCCGTTTTTCAACTTACCGAAAAAAATTATAAAATAGTTTCGAAATTACAAAATTTTCAATGGAACTTTCAGTGTTACTATTGTTTCCACGAAACACTGAAAGTTTCCTAATTATTTTTCGGATAGTGTATAATAGTGAACGAAATTAAAAAAAAAAAAAAAAAAAGAGAAGAAAAGAAAAGACTTATGAATCTAACTATTTACTAAATTAATTTCAAAATAGAATTAATGAAGTTCTAAATGATTACTGCACGAAATTATAGACAATTTCGTTTTATTCAAATACGCGAGTAAGAATACACAATAAACTAAGATATTACAATTTTTCTACAACGATAGCATGGGTTATTAAATAATTATTTTAACAAACAACATAACATATACTCGATTATAATGTTATATGATCAATATTTTCTTTTAATAATTTAAAAATATATACCATAACATTTTTACAATTTTGTATTTTATTGGTTATTTTGTCGATTATATGTTATAAAAGCGCTAAATTTGAATCTGATGACTGATGTTATCACTTAGTTCATTATTTGAATTTTATCAACTACTGGTGTACATGTATAAATTTAAACACAAAATATTAATTTTTAAAAACGAACAAAGATAACATTTGTTACTTACTTTCTTTCACATGGTTTCCGTCTTCTTTCTCGTATTTTGCAAGTTTTTTCTCACTTTTTTCGAAACATTTTTAATATTTAACAACTCGAAACTTAAGTTAGAAACGAAACTTTGATACTTGCTAACTAGGATTACAATTTGAAATAGACTCAGAAATACCATTACAAATACAAGAAAAAAAAATTAAGAATACAATTAAAAGAAAACGAAAATCAACAAGTAGATAAAGGCATCCCACATAAGCAATCGTTGTTGGCAAAAGCCGAGGCCTCAAGACGATCAAATGGCGATCCAGATGGTATCGTCCCGCATAAATGGTTGTGGCTCAAATCCAAGTGCCCGATAAACCTAGCCCTACACAATGACTTTGGAATCGAACCTCTAATATTATTATACGATAAATCGAGTGCACTAAAATAAGTCTTTGGCCCAAAAACATCGGCTAAATTGCCTTCTAAAGAATTTCGACTCAAATTCAAAATGTTTAAGCCCGAAGAGCTAAGTAGACTACTTGGTATTTGACCCGAAAGTCTATTGCTATCCAAATTTAGGGTCGAAAGAACCGGCATTGACCCGAGTTGACCCGGAATCGAACCGGTCATTTGGTTCATTGATAAATCCAAATCCGCGAGTCTATAAATTTTAGCGAGTGAACTCGGGATTGACCCGGTCAGCTCGTTCCGGCTTAGTAAAGCTCGGCTCATCATCGATAACTTCCCTATATCAGATGGGATTTCGCGGCAGAGCTTATTGTTGCTCAGTTCTAAATGCATTAAGCTCTTCAGATTGACAATCGAACCCGGAATCTGGCCGGATATTTGGTTATCGGCCAAGTTCAACACGGTGAGTCGACTCAGTTGGCCGATATCCTTTGGAATCTCGCCGGAGATTTTGTTTCCGATGAGGTCGAGAATTCTCAGGCGTGTGAGGCCGGCGATGCAGGGCGGTATTTCACCTGAGATGGCTTTCCAGTCGGCGACGACGAAGGTGGTGAGCCGGTCGAGTTGGCAGACCGATGGGGAGATTGAACCGGTCATGTAACCGGACCGGCCGGCTTTGTCGAAGATGGGGTATTCGGACTCGCCACGTAGGATAATGTCGGCGACCCGGTTGGTTTCCGGGTCGCAAGTAACGCCGTACCAGTTGGTGCAGCAGTCGGAGCCTGACCATGAGTTGAAAATGCCCAAGTATGGCTCGTTTAGGGCAGCCTTGAAGGTGAGTAATGCTGCCCGGTCTGAAGGAGGACAGGCTTGCACCATTGAAGTGATGGCACGTAGCAGTAGAGCTAGTGTGGTGACCAGGAAATGTCCGGTCAGTTTCATCTTTGTATCAGTACTGTAAGTTGCGGTAGTGGGGTTTGGGGATTTTAGTGCGTGTTTTTCATATATGTAAGAGACTTGAGGACCTTCATATATATAGAAGAAAACACTTTGATTTGTTTCTTTATGTTTTTTAGATAAAATTTTGAATTTTTAACGAGAATTACGTACTATAGAAATTTGTGTAGAAATTGTAGGTGTTTGTTTATGTTTTGAAAAATAAGTTAAAAGTTGTAAGATATGTCAAATCAATTGTGATAGGTTAATGGATGATAATATGTAGAATAATTGTGTTAGCAGTATATATATTATGTGAATAAAAAAATATGGATAAAAAATTATGAAGTATGAAAGAGAAAGTGAAAAAATGATTATAATAAATGATTTGATTGGTAAAAATTTGAAATGATGTACGATTGATATGTAGTTATAGAGAAGATTGAAAAAGTAGAGTTGAAAAAATAAGAATTTGGATGAAAATTGGGTGTGTTAAGTTTATTTAAAATTCTGTAATTTAAAAACTTGAAAATGAGATTTGAAAACATAAACAAACGAAACCGATGTTTTGTATTTTTAGTTAATATTGTAAAACGAGTTAGGATTTGAATTTTGGGGGGTAAAATTTGAAAAAAAAAAATATAGAGTAAAAGATAAAATTTTCTCAAAGTTAGGGGAAATCCTAACTCGTTTTATTACTAGTGACTATGGTAAATAATTTGTTATTTCAATAGTAGCTATGATTTAATTTGGAGATTTGAACACGATGCTAAAATTATGGATAATTTTATAATAGACTAACTCCAATAAAATTGATTTATATTTCTCATATATTATGAAACAACATGAGATATTTTATCAAAAGTATACTTTCATATCCAGTGATATATAATATGCCGATTTTATTAAATCCAATCTCATAAAAAGGCAATGTGTTATAATTGCTTCTTATTAAAGCTAACTAAGAAAATAATATGACTTAAAACAGTTTTTATGCAGGAATCTGTCTATGATTTTGACTAATTTTCCTTTACTGGTGATCCGATAAATAATACCTACTTTTGGCATTTTATGGAGTTCAATTATTTAAAGCCAATTAGACCTAAAGTCAGGATATTTTGGAATACTATTTGTTTTTTTATACATCTGGTGTTATATAAATACTATTTGTTATACATATAAATAACCATTTTCCCAATAAATAAACCCTTGTTCTATCAACATAACTTAATAACTTAGTGATAATACTGAATTTTCTGAATCGTGAAGGTCATGTACATATATAATATATTGGGAAATTACATCTACTATAATATAAAAATTACAAATACATCCACACACTTTTTCATAATTACTATGACCTCTCCTGTTATACATTGCCATTTCGTGAGGATAAAAAGTTATTTTTGCCCCTAACATTTTCAAACCAAAAAAAACAAAACAAAAAAAAAGCCTATAAATAAGTATTATTATATAGAACACTAGGTATAAATAAGAGCTAATTGTATAATTTTCTAATAAAATTAGATATGAATCATACATTATGTTTTAATCAATGTTGTCTTTTGTACGTTTGATTACGAAATGACTATATTTTTAATGTTACAAAACGAAAAATAAAGATAAGTATTTATGTTATTAAATTAAACAGAGCTAAACATGATCAAATTAATTTAAGAACATTGATTAGAATAGTACACTCTATATTTGATTGTGAACTACAATCAAACTACATATTCAATTAACATGGTAAAAATTGCATTTTTATCTTACTACGATTATGTTTGTTTATTTCCATATGTCTACTGTTCATTCTAATAATTTTCAAAATTTAAACACAACAATCAAAATAAAAATATAATAGACCAATAATAACGTGCATAGATTTTTTTTTGATGACGAGAGAAAATCCGCAGCCGCTACCCTTTCGGGCGCGCACTGGATAAATCTCGCTCTTGCGCAATAGCTTGCAAACCACACAAGAGAAATAAACCAACCTAGGTTGCCCATAGCTGACAGGCTCAGTAGAGAAGGCAAATAGGAACGTGCATAGATTTTACTAGTACAACTAGATGTTCCAATATACATACTGTAAGGGTCATTCTATCCTGAATTGGGACAGTTGGTCCCAGTCCAGTTTTAACCACAAATTCACATTTGGAGTGGGGTGGTATACACATGGGGTGGTGGATAAAACCACCCCACCCCATGTCAAATTTGTGGTCTATCTTGGTCGGGAATCAAGATAGATTTTTCCCATACTGTAAGGCTATCTCTCAATTACAAAGAACAATGTTGAAGCCCAATAAATTGAAAATATCGTATTCAACCCGAAATAATGAACTTACTAAACTCATTTCTCAACTAATACATGGTTTTAGCTCAAAAATGTTTTCAGAATGGTATTTCTGAAATCACAGTGTGTAAATGCAAGACCCAAATCAAGAGAAACCCAAAAGCTTATGCAAAAATGTCTTCGGTTAAAAACGGAGTCCCATTGTTCAAACAAGGTTCATTTGAAATTTGGAGATGCTCATAGTTGAGCTGTCTAGAGGCTTCGTATAAAGCAATTCCAACACTAACAGATAGATTCAGACAACGAACATATGTTTCTATCATTGGTATTTTAATCGTACCACCACCCAGAGGTTCGTTCTTACAGTCAAGCAGGGCTTCGGGAGGTAACCCGCTAGTTTCCGAGCCAAACACAAGCCAATCGCCACTCTTGTAGGAAAATTCCTGCACAAAGAGAGCCCGTGTTTGACAAAGTACCAAGTTGTTAGAAATTTAGATACTTCAATCGAAATTCTCAGCATATTTTCTTTGAAGGTGAGTAATAAGTTACTAATTTTTATAATTTGTTATTAGCTTACTGCAAATTTTGTACAAGAGTAAAGAAGCTTAGGGTGTGTTTGGATTGAGTGATTTGGATTTGGAGAGGGGATTTGGAAGAAGGATTTGAAATGACTCATAAAATGGAGTCATTTGAAATCCACCGCAGTTATGGAGAAAATAACTCAAAATGAATGTCGAGTGATTTGAAATCTATTATAACTTGGATACATCCAAACGAACTTCATAGATTTGTTGACGGATTTGAAATCCATATATTTCAAATCCTTCAATCCAAACGCACCCTTAAGCATTTCTAATACATGTCTTCTACTATCTTTATAGAAAGGAATATGAAATTTGTACGTGTATTATTTATTTTTACGTCGATCTCTTCAAAATGTTACTGGAACATTACATTTGAAACGGCATTAAAGCAATAAGTGTAAAAGATTAACAAACATAGTTCAAAGTTAAGAGTCATCATAGATAGTTATTTTACTAATGATTTTACGTTTGAAAAATTAGGAACATAAGAAATATAAAGAAAGAATAGTTGTACTAGGTAATCACTGATGAGAGATTGTGTGGTAGTCATATAGTGACAAGTAAAGAGTGAATTCGAAAAGTATTTTCGGTTAAAAATATGTAGTAATTCAAAAAAAATTCAAAAATTAAGATCTGAAAAACAGAAATACAATCTGAAAACGTAGATAGCCTTAAATATCCAGTGGGTCAAATCAAACACTCATTAAAACAACATTTCCACCCAAAATGCAGGTTTAACCGCGGGACAAAATGGGGTCTCTAAGAGCTAATATACATATAATATATATAGTTTTATATATATACATACATATATATCAAAGTTATAATGTACATTATAGATATAGGTGAACAATATATAAGAAACTTACAGAGTGGATATTAGTGCCTCTCTTTGTGAATGCTAGTAGCCTCTTTTCTCCATCCTGCATGCTCAAAAAGGCATATATGATTCAGTAAGAGCAATAACACATCATTTTATTTCCTATAGGAAAAGAAAAGGAGAAACCTGTTTTCTGAAGTATTCCCGAAACTCTGACCACGAATTATGCACTTTTACAACGACATATCTAATGTAGAGAGTTAATACGAAATACCCACGAATCAACAACTCAAGAATTAGTAAGTTATGGGCTGCATTAATTCGTAATTTCATATACGGCTATGCATGTTAAGCAATCTTAATTCTCAAGGATAAGAAAAATCTCATTTTGGGATAAAACATTCTCTTAATAATTGCAAATATACACAAAATTAATATACAAAAAGTGTTATTTTAAGGATACGGCCAGTAATCAAGTCCAGCCCGCTTCAACTTTGCATCATCAACCTGAAACCCCAAAGGCTAAAGCAGGAAAAGAGGTGATATAAGCAAAGCATATTAGAAAATCAAAGACATCATTAAAAGTGTAAAAAGGAATTATATTTTTCATCATTGTGATTAAGTTCATGGCAATGAAACAAAAGTGATTAAAGGTCAAATAATCACCTCAACTAAGTGTAATTTAACAGCTGATGCAGCACATGTTCTGGCAATGCATCCTGTATTTCCAGGAATCTGTTAAATCACGAAACTTTAGAATGCAAACAATACAGGGCAAAAATTTCTACCAATGTAATAACATGAATGCTAAAAAGATCTACAAGAGAGGAAGACATATAACTTCAATGAACCATTTCGATTTTCGACTTTCTTTCTTCTCAAACAATAATTTAAATCCATGGACAAATCACATAAACTTAGATATGAACTGCAACAAGTAGTCACTAAATGCTACCATTTCATAATAAACATGAAGTTAATAAATTGAAATAAATAAACAAGAAACTGATACTAACAAAAATTAATAAACGCCCATAAAAACATCATACTTGTGGTGAGACTAGCACGACTTGAAGAGATGGAACTTCACTCACTGCCTCGCGAAACCCATTTGGAAGTGCATTCACTAGACATCTCTCAGCTGCAAATTTCCCAAAACAAACATCAAAATAGACGAAAACACATGCTTTTTAGTGCGTACAAATTGCTTACGAGTAAATAAATAGAAAAAAGATAGAGAAATACGTGGAGAGTGGTGCGAGGGGAAAAGGCGTGAAGATGAATAATGGAGTAAATTGGGGGTGTGTTGAATTGAGAAAGATGGGCGGCGAAAGAGAGGAGAAGGTGGTCTAGAACGGCAATGGAGGAGAAGCGAAGATGAAGATGAGGCTATGGCGTTTAGGGCTCTCAGACCCGTCTTCTCCATTTGCTTTGCCCGTTATCTCAAAATTACTTTATCTTAAGTTTGTATATATTTATATATATATATATAAATACTAGCCATTGTTTATTTTGACTAATAAATTAAAGTGTCTTTTTATATAACTCTAATATTCGATTGTTGTCTTGTGATTTCATTTTAAAGTCATAATATAATTATATATTTTATTATCGTATAAATTCAAAATATTTTATTATCGTATAAATTCAAGAAATATTTTTGTTATTTATTTTTTATGCTTATACCATAAAATTGCCACTACAAAGAGTAGTGCTAGAATCTATATTAGGATTGTTCACAAGTTGAGCTAAGCCAAAAATCCGAGCTCAACGAGCTGCGGGAAAGTGAGATCGAGCTCAAAAAAATATATTATTAATTTTATATTTATATATATATTAAATATAGTCATAATTATTGTTTAAAATATTATTATTTATATATCATATTATATAAAAATATATGAATAAATATTTATTTATATATATATTAATTAAAAATTATTATTTTTATTCCAGCTCGCGAGCCGGCGAGCCGAGCTCGTGAACACCGCTAACCTATACCCAACGATAAAACTCGTAAAATATATGTTTGAATTAAGAAGTTCCATCATCTTAAAACTACTTAATGATGTTGAATTGATTGCAAGTTTATAATTGCGTTGAATACTCTGGCAAAACGTATTCTTGAGTTTTCCTATTTGTGGGTCTTCAATTATATTATCTTACGAATAATGTTTTAAGTACGAACGACATAAATATATGTTTCTATTTGTAAAGTACAGTACAGTAGTTTAAAACTAAAAACGACTAGTGTGTCGAGAATCTCTAAGAACGATTCCATTATATGTGATGATTAATGAACATTTATCACCTGTCAAATTCAAGATTCCAAGTACAGCATTGAGATTCAAGATTAAAGCATGTCCCGGACCCTGCCCAATGCAGCCGGTCCGGGATAGCCACACATTTCAGGTGGGGGCCACACATTTGTATGGGTGGGTGTTGTATTTTAACACCCACCCACCCTGAAATGTGTGGCTATCCCGGACCGGCTGCATTGGGCAGGGTCCGGGATAGAATTTCCCATTAAAGCATCTACAAAAACATAATAGTCAAACTTTTCAGAACTTAAAATTGTTCTTGCAACTCCTGTTCATAGATAAAATAACAAGTCTTAGGGTGAAAATTGAACCAAGCTATTCGCTGGTCGACTCGAGCTCGACCGCTAAGAGCTCGGTTCGACAATTTACCGAACCAAACTTTTACAACTTTTTATGTTCGACAAAGTTTGCAGCTCGGCTCGATTAGCGAAAAATAACAAAATCATGTACAAAATATTCAAACTACTCGAGCTCGACTCGTGATCGGCTCGATGAACAATCAGACCAAGCTCAAACACAATTTTTAAAGCTCGATTGTAATTCAAACAAGCTTGAACACTGGTGCGTTCGGCTCCACTCGACTCATTTTCACCCATACTGAGTGGCGACAAACTTTCAAGAAAGGAAAATATATTCGTCACGAAACAGCAAAATCCTTTTCAAAAACTTGAATGTAATCACAAGTAATCACCCCAATAAAAAACAACACATTTGACCCGAAAAAAAAAAAACCATCTGAGGTGGATTTCTAGGCCTCGTTCGATAATCCCATGTCGAGATAAAAATAAGCGAACGTGCAAGAACAAAACGCGCACAAGAATTGTATCTAAACCATTTCATGAATATAACTAAGACAGAGTATGCTAGCAATTTTATTCTTCATACGCAACACATGTTGGATTTTGGGTCGAGCATATACTCGACAACTTCTTTTCTCAATGGCGGCTCGGCTTGGCTCAGCCGAGCCAAGACAATCTGAGTGGCTTGGTTTTTAAGAATCTCGATTTGGTCACAACTTAAGGGCTTATGAAGATCTTGTAATAAAGGCTGTGTATACGTTGCCAACATATTGACCAAAGGTGAACTTGAGAATCGTAAAGCCAACTGAATTTCGCCCATTTTCTTAACCCCATTAGGCGAATGTACCATTAATGGATATAAATGAGTGTAAATAAAGCCTGTTCGGAGAGTAGACAATCGAATTCTCACTTTCCCGAGTTTTGAGTCGTTTTCATTACAATTGGCTCCTTGCAAATGACAATTATCAAACACGCTTATTGTAATAACCGTGCATGGATCGAAAACTTCCCATGCGTATTGTTCGTTCCACTGTGGATTAAAGCTGTTTAGGACAGTTCTTGTCCTAATCCATTTGTGTCCGTATTTAGCCACACAGTAAGCATCTGTGGACCCTCGTCCATCCTTTGTTTTCATCGGGACGAGGTTTTTAGCTTTCAACACGCCTAATTCTACAACACCAATCACTGGTTTACATAAATCGCTACTATAATGAGTTGACTCATCAAGAACATGATAATCACCATCTAAACTCAATCTCAAGTGAATTCTACTATTTGGTTTATTGTTTTCCTCGAGATTATACCATTTTCCAATGGGTGGCGTAAAATCCATTCCTTTATCGATATCGTGTAAAGGGATCGTGCATTTGCCTAAAGACTCATCCTCGTAAGGCCATAGTTTCTCCTCCACAGTTATAACCAATTGTTCATCAAATGGCTCTGCAACTACAAACATCAAATCTTCGTTCCAAGATGGCTTTGAATTCTTGCTTTGAGAAATCTTAGTTCTTAACACAAAATTCCCATGTGAAACCTTCACAAAGATATCAGGATGCTGCCTATTCATATCACTTAGCTGCAATTCTTGTGCCTCAATCACACCAACTCTAAGGCACCAAAACCGAGGCGATAAGTAAACGTTAGACCTTAAACTCATGATTTCATTACCATTAACCGTCGTGTGATCCAATTGGTAAGCATTCGAAAATGCCTCGTCCGCTTGTGTACCTATCCATACAGACAACATTAACTCCCCTGCTACCCTTTCCCCTTTCTTGTTCTCAAGCCTATACCATTCGGGCGCTAAAGGGCTATTGGGCGGGACCCGTCTCGGGACATCAATGGCATTGAATATAACCAGTCCAATCAAATCATCACCATTCCTACATTTATCCTTAACTGAAATCTCGATTTTTGGGGCTTTTATACGTTCTTTTAAGATCAAAAACACTTGATTCCATTCGGGGTTCGAAACATGCTCAAAATGCTTAGTGACATGCTTAAACCCTCCAAGTTTTAGTTCAACAAAAGGGTGGGGATTACCATTTCCATCTTTTGATGGTAACTCCTTGGTCTTAACAACTCTCACGTATAAATAATCCATCAGCTTCACTAAGTCGAAGCGGGTCCTGAGACGATCATTATCGGCCCTTCTTTCGCCTAGGCTCGGGCTCGTCTCACACAAGTCAAAATCTCCTACAGGGGTATTAGCATTTCTATTATGATTTTGATTCTGGCTTGCCATTCTTTCTACAGTGTCAAAACATTCTGTATAAAAAATAGTGTCAAGAAATAAGTAATAGCCTGTTAATCAGAAACAACTAATAAATAGCCTGTTATAAACAATCTGTTAATGTATTTTCCGGAAAAGAAAATTGGATCAGTAAAACAGAAGCTATTACGTTTTACATTTCAAAAAAAAGTAATCAAAGAAGGCCTAAGAACAGGGGATGAATATGAAATATGCGAAGAGCTAAACAGGGCGGTTACATACTGATGAAGCAAATAACAATAAACAGGGATTTGATTTTATAATCACGAAGATATTGGTAACTGGAACAACATTCAAGCAACACTAAAAAAACCGACATTTTCAAAATCTGGGAAAGCATAAAATCAAAATCAAAACCTTGCAGATTAGATTAATTACTCACGTCGTAATATGAAAACGTATTCTTCTTTAAAGGGTGGAACGAAAATCCCCTGTTGATATATAAAAGAACCCAAGAGAAAGAACTGTTTTCTTCTTTAATTTTGCAGGACTGTGTGAGTTTCTGTTGGAGAAAATGAGGGAATGTTTGGAGGACTGATTTCTTTTTATATCATTTTCAATGTTATATTCAAAGACATATATGAAATTGAGTTTATTGATTTTTGTTTTAAGAAAAATATTCGATATATTTGGTTATGTTTTTAAAAGGGGAAATTTACATCGACCTTTTTTATTAAATTAATTTTATAAAAATTAAAATACAATTCACTTTTTATGTTAAAAAGTTAACCTTCACACTTATAAAATATTGGAGAAACAAAAATACATATCATTAAATGGTATAATAAAAAAAATGAGACATTCACAATTTAAAATTTTACAATTCTAATCTTCTGAAAAAATGCTATTAATAATGAATTCTCTTGGTGATCTAAAAAATTTATTTATTAAGTATGTCAATATAATGCACACGTATTTTCATAAACTTAAATAATTCCAATTTTTCTATATAAAAACAAAAGGAAAACCAAAAGTATAGAACCTAATAAACCTTATATACATAAAATTCGATTTATTCAAATATATTTTTTCATAAACAAATTCAAAATTTCTTACAAAAATGATTCTACTTAAGTAATGAATCAAATTAAAACAAAAATTAATATTATCAGAAAAATAAGTGACCTCTAACATACCATATATTTGTTCTTAAAAAGATATAGTAATATTTTTCAAAATGACAATAGTTTATGACTATTAATAAAAACAATTGTTTAGTTTAATAAAAGTAAGCTAAAAAAAATAGCACAACATAATATTTTTTCTTTCTTGAAACACCCTAATTTAAAATAAAAGAACAACTATACTATCACTCTAAATTCTTAATCATTAATGTGAATTTATACTAAATTTTTCCTAAAAAGCAAAAAAGAAGTTAAAAAAAATTGTTGAAAATTGTCATAAAAATACATTTGAGAGTTTGAAATAATCTTTTGTTTGCTAAACTCGAGAATTTGAAGTGATACTATTACCAAGACGATGTTGTTATATCTTAAAAAAATTATCGTATTTTGAAACTATCAAGAGCGGGACAATATTGTCTTAAAAAGACGATGTTGTTATATCTTAAAAAAATTATCGTATTTTGAAACTATCAAGAGCGGGACAATATTGTCTTAAAAAATCGGATAATCCGATATTTCATTATCTCTAATTTTTTTCCCATCAATTTCTAATGAAACAATCCGTACACCATTGAATGATGACGTAGTATACTCTAGGCGACTTAGGGGTGTTCACGAGTCGAGCTCGAGTCAACTTGGGCCAAAAATTCGAGCTCGAGCTTCAATTTTTGAGCTCGAGCTCGACGAGCTGCAGGAAAGTGAACTCGAGCTCGAGCTCAAAAAAATAATTTTTTTTAAAAAAAATATTTTTTCTTTGTAAAAATATATTATTAATTTTATATTTATTTATATATAATTAAATATAGTTATAATTAATATCAAAAATATTATTATTTATATACATATATTATTATAATATATAATATTATATAAAAATATGTGAATAAATGTTTGTTTTTTATATATATTAAATAAAAGTTATTTTTTTATTCCAGCTCGCGAACTGGCGAACAAGTATTTTTAGGCTCAAGCTCGAGTCGAGCTATTTTTGAGCCAGCTCGACTCGTGAACACCCGTAGGCCGACTCCATTGAACTGGCCTAATGTAGGACATCCACCATACCTTGCCATAAGGTCACGTCACTATCTCATCAATTGATGCTACATACTACCAATTTTTCATCTCCCCTATTTTTGATTAAGAATCACTTCCAATTAATCAATTTTAATAAATTTATTATATATAAACCTTTTTAATCAAGAAATGGTAATCATGTCCAACTCAAAGGAACCAAAATCAATCCAACCCCTTAACATCTTTTTTTCCTTATGCTTATAATTTTTAAACTACATTGAATTTAGGTGCAGTTGAGCTCAAGTTAAGCTCAATTTGGAACCAAAATAAAAAATTTAATTCTCAACCCAATCTGAATCAAAAATTAAATGAGTTCGATTGAAACCATAATTCTAAAATCATTTTGTCACCTCTAATAGTCTAATATAT
Organism: Verbascum thapsus; assembly: GCA_963669365.1. Lineage (NCBI taxonomy): Eukaryota > Viridiplantae > Streptophyta > Magnoliopsida > Lamiales > Scrophulariaceae > Verbascum > Verbascum thapsus. Next base: position 3,293,486 of record OY770106.1, read on the forward strand.
ACCAAACTATTTAAAATCAATTTTTGTTCAATTTTCAAAAAACTATGGCTATGTTTGGATTTGTTTCCAAACCATTTTTGGTCAGAAATTTTGGCCAACAGTATTTGGCTAGTGAAATTTTGGCCAGAAAAAAATGCAATTTTTGGCCAAAAATAAAACTCAATTTTTATCTTTCTCTCTCCTACTTATTTTCACAACTCCTATTATCTTTTTTTTTTCTTCCATCCTCCTATTAAATATATTTAATATTTATAAGGAATTTATATCCATATATAATATTTAAAAATATATGTGTACTGTATAATTATAATATATATACACATATATATGGATAGTGCATATATGTAAATCAATTTACATATAAATATTTAAGGGTATAGAATATAAATTATATATTATGTGTTTGTATATATTTATACGTAGACTATTTATATACACATATAGAACATATATAAATATATTTTGCTGTGTATATATACTATATATATACCATTTTGTTGTTTAAGTATACATAAACCATACACATGTACATATATATGAATATCAATATATTTTATTTATATATATTAGTAAAAATTAAATATATCTACTACTCATTACACATAAATGTATATATATATATATCAATTACTATTACTTGTATTAATGTAAATAACTATTATTACTACTTTAATAGGGATAAATGCAAAAAAACCCCAGTGAAATAATGTATTGGCTGAAAACCCCCTGTGAAATAAATATAGGCTAAAAACTCACTGTGAAATTTTTTCGTTGCAAAAAACCCCCTTGGTCAGTTAGGTGAACTACACGCGCCGTATGTGCGTTTTTTTGTGATTATTAGACATTAAATGACTTATTCATTTACTTTTATGCTCCTTTTATGTATTGTACTTATATATTCATTTGGGATAGACTTTTACTCATGTTTACACAAAAAACGATATTAAATATAGTTTTCCATAAAATGTTTCTTTTATTTTTAGTAAATATGCCTCATAATATTTAAATTTTAGATCAAAAACATTATTGTTTTTACTATTATGAGGCATATTTACTAAAAATAAAATAAACATTTAATGAAAAACTATTAATATATCAATTGGGGATAAATGCAAAAAAACCCCTTGTGAAATAATTTATTGGCTGAAAACCCCCTGTGAAATAAATATAGGCTAAAAACCCCCTGTGAAATTTTTTCGTTGCAAAAAACCCCCTCGGTCCTGGGGTTTTTTGCGCGTGTAGCTCACCTAACTGATCGAGGGGGTTTTTTGCAACGAAAAAATTTCACATGGGGTTTTTAGCCTATATTTATTTTACAGGGGTTTTCAGCCAATAAATTATTTCACAAGGGTTTTTTTTGCATTTATCCCTACTTTAATATTTTAATAATTAATTATTTATTAACAAATAAAAGTTTACATGATTTACTGTAAATTAACATGTTCGCTTTAAATATAAAATTAAACATTATGTCATCAAAAATGCATGTGTCTTAAAAATAGTTTCATCAAGAATTCTCACTAATATAATCAATCAAAATAAAATCAAACATAATCTTAGTTTGGATGTACATACAATGTATATGACACTAGTGCCCGTATCTAAATGTTATTATACATATGTTAAAACAATGTATTATTAGAAGAAAATTTTTAGTTCTAATATTGTAATCAAGTATAAAAATATTTAATTAGGTAACCCAAGTAACAAATTAAATAGTAACATACATTATAATTGAAAATCAGACCTCCTTCCTAATATTGATTTTGGATCAAAAACTTGATTTTAAATTAAGGGAACAATATATATAAAACTATATATTTATAACTAATTTTATTTTGAAGTTTAAAAAATGGTATGCTTAGTCACAATTCTTTTTGATAAATTAATTATGCATTTTTCTCATCAGTTCAGTAGATGGTTGTAGTCCCCTTAGAACATTTATAATTGACTAATAAGTTTTTTAAGGTAACATACAGACTCATATTTGCTTTTTTTTTTTTAATTTTATTTTACGAAAATATAGAGATAGTAAATACTTAATTCTTAATAACCAAGTGAAAGCACGACACATATTTATAATAAATTCTATGACTATATTTGTATAGTATATAAATATATAAATAAATATAGATATGTAATACAATTTATTTTATATTCAATAATATGTATTAACTTAAGTCATTTATGTAAATATTTAATAATTTATTTATTTTAAATTATAATATCTATAAATAAATATTCATCTATAATATAATTATTATAATCTTAATATTATAATATATATTTTTTTATTATTTAATTACTAGCAGACAAAAACTGTCATGATTTGACTGCTACAGTAACTTATGTTCCATCTCAAAACAAAACCAAACACTATCTCACAAAAAAAACAATGAAAAACCAATTCTCAAATTAAAACAAACACTAAATCTCACCAATAATGTACGTGTTTCCAAAAAATTCTCACCAAAATAACCAATCAAAACAAAATCAAACATTTTCTATATTCCATAATAATAATGAAACTAAACTTAGACATAATTTTCAAGTTAGGTAAAATTTCTAACAATATTAAACAACATTTTTGTCTTTTTTTTTGGCAATCGCTTTCTCCACAACTGGTTGCCACTATTACTATACATCAAACTTCAATCAGTGGGGACAAAAAGCAATGGCATCAAAGTCAACCCGTACATGCTTTGCATCCTTTTGTTATTTTCAACATCAAATATGATAATGAAGTGACAAACATCAAACATCCATTCTATACATTTTATAATGTTTTGTTTCGTACTGCCCCATAATATCTTAACAAATTGTGATCGATATGAAATAGCACTCATCAATATTATTTCTAGTCCAAGTTTAAGTACTTTTTTTTTTTTTTGCCAATCTTGATTACATGGTTTATATGAATGGAATGAAACAAGGATAAACGTGATGTATTACAATTCAGTCGATAATAATACCATTACAAATCTCGATTTCAAACAACTTTGATATGTAATGAAAAAGTTTCTAAATACACAACCTTAGAATTTAAAAAACAAACATAATAAAGATATCGTTGAATGTGGTAAAAGTCACAACTTACCAATTTGGTCCGATAATTGCAATTACATCCTCAAATGGCGGCGCTCTATTTGAGGATAAATAAAAAAGGTAAATAAAATTAATTAAATTCCACTTGGATTTATATGCTCTTCCCAAATTTGGATGATTAAAAATTATATGGTACATTAAGTACAACAAAATTTGTGTGACATATACCATATAGGCATATATTTACTTATTTAGGGTACAATGAATTATTTCCATCACCATCATTCACCAGTCACCACACAAATATTGTAAGTGGAATACTGATTTAATGGGTTCCTACACAAAATTATATTTGCAACACATTTTAACATCTACTTTAATTTCTCTCATAGTTAAACTAATTTAAAATTCTAAAAAATTTCTCTACTAAAAGCGTAATTAATTTAATTCCATAGATTTTGTATCTCATTTACGAAAACCACTCAAATTCGTGAACAAAATTAACTAAAACTAAACTTTCACCTAATCATTATTTTCAAAATTATACTTTGATCTTCTCATATTTTATATGACATATAAACGATGTGTGTATGAAATTCACATCAATTAATACACACATGTGATGTACCTATATCTATTTCTATTATAAAATTTTGCGCTGAATGTTTCTCTACATAATATATTTTTATATAATTTCAATTTTATGGTAAAGACTAAAGAGCCAAATAATACAAAAATATAATTACATTAGGATTTTACAACAACAATATAAATACGAAGTTGAATTACATTAGATAACTCATAGACATTATTTGTTTTATATTTAGTTGGACCGTAAAATGCTACACGACTATACTTTACTAAGCAGCCAATAATATTTTTCCAAATAACTGCCCGAGTCAAGTGCCGGAAAAAACCGAGTTCAAAACTCACCTTCAAGTTCAACAACATACTGCTAAATTCTCAATTATCATCAACTTTAAGTATTTGAGGTTAGTATTAGGTTAAAGATACTACCAAATGATTGACTATTTGTGATCTATTTTATTCTATTCTATTATAAAAAGAATGTGTATTTCACTGAATTATTTTTTATGTATTTAATATATCTTAATGTAATTTACTTTTAAATGACAAAAAACTCAAATAAATAAATAATAAAAATAAGTTGAATATATCTATAAATAAGATACACTAGAACTATGGTGTGCAATTTAACCCTTTTAAAGTCAAAAGATCCAAATTATAATTAAGTTGTATATATATATATATATTATATTAGTACTCCACGATTAAATTACATATAAAAACTAAAAATTAATAAATATTAATTTAAACATACAAATTATACAATTTTTACTAAAATATTAGGTTATAGTTTATTTTGTTCTAAATATTAATAAATCATAATATTTAAAGATTTTTTTCTTTGTTAAGTCACTCTTTAATCTAAAAAATCTCATAAAATATTTAATTATGAGTTATGCTAGCCAAACACTTTCTATGTTCTAAGCCATACTACGAATAATTTTTAGATCACATGTTTAAGCTTTCAATGTTTAATGATATTTTATATAATAATTCAATCTTTCATGTAAATCAATACTTATTTTTAAATAATTATAATTTATTGAATAATAGTATATTTGATTAAATTATTATTTATGTTTTGAATATATTGTATTAAAATTAGAAATGTATCTTTTATCATTGAATTATTTCAAGAGTTTGCCAAATATTTTAAATGAACATTCAACTTCAATAAATTTAAAACGTTTGTATAATTTGCCAAATATATTTATGAAATTAAATCACCATATATTTATTTGAAATATTATTAAGGCTTACCTTATTTTAAAAAACAAATCTCCTATCGGTATAAGAAAACTAATTAAACACAATGATGTAGTCAAATTAACGAAAAAAATCGATTCTCATTATCTTTTAGTTATTTTTTGTAATGTGCATTAACGTTTCCGTACAACATATAGAAAAGTTTACCTTTTGTATTCTTATAAATTAAACTCAATTTAATAAATAAAAAAGACCAATGAATAGTTGTGAAAGCAAACAAAAAGGGATGTATCATTTATTACAACCAACTATAATTTGCAGATATTGAAAGTGATGTTTTAAGGCAAGACACAATTAAGGGTTAAAAATTATGTTACCTTGATTTTAGAAATGAGAAATTAAAAAAAAAAATCTGAAATAAAAAATAAAACTATTACACAAGTATCCAAATTTTGAGCACTGTGAAAATTGGGGTGTGCATGGATCGACTAACCGACCGAATCGAACCGAACCGAAACCGACTAAATCGGTTCAAACCGTAATCGAACCAAAACTATTTCGATTTGGTTACGGTTAATATTTATCAAAAAAACCGGTTTCAGTTACGGTTCGGTTATTTGGGGTCGGTTAGTCTAACCGAACCGTAACCGATTGGCTGGGCCATAATATAACATATTTTGTAACATAGGGGGTCACTTAGACTATTGGTTTGTAATGGTACTAAATACAATAGACTATGGTAGTATTATGGATTTATGGGTACATTGGCGCTACTTAGTATTTATATAGTTATATTTGTCGTTTTTATATTTGTCTCGAGGATTAGTGGTGTCTATATATAAGTTTTGTCGTAAATCGTAACTTATAAGCTTTGTCGTAAATCATAACTTATAATATTTGTATGTTTTAAGTTGTAATGAGTTTTGTGTATTCAAATAAGTCAAATAACCCAAAATTCAAATTAATTCTTGAGAAAAAAAAATTGCCCGGATTTCGGTTAACCGAAATTAACCGAACCGGTTCAGTTATAACCGTAACCGAACCGTTCTCAAATCGGTTCGGTTATGGTTATGATTCCGAAAATTCGGTTCGATTCGGTTATAACCGTTTGAACATCTCTAGTGAAAACTATTCAAGGTATACATGAAAAAAAAATTAAAGAAGAAAGAAAAAGTAAAGCCTATGAAAATCGAGTAAAATATAATAATCAATAAATTTATATAAAAGTTTATTAAATTAAATAATTATTTATGTTTTACTTTTCTAATTAACTATTTTTTTAATAATTGATTAATTTTTCATTTCGGTCAATATTTTACTTTTCAAATATATAAATTATTAAGTAATAGTTTATTTAGTTAAATTGTTGCATAACTTTTTGAATTAATAACATTTTCAAGTTAAATAACAGCTATGTATGTGAATTATTTTAACAACATTATATAATTCATGTTCTAGGAAAGTGTTATTTACTAATATAAAAGAAATTAAATAAAAGATAATATATAATCATTGAAATAAAGGATTCGGAGATATGTGGGGTGGGAATAAATGATCTAATATTAATTCATACATATTATTATAGTATATAAAAGAGACTAGACTAGGTAACATGCACCTTTATATATTCAGTGCTTGTGGGGTTAGTTATCTTCAAAACATATTTATAGCTCCATTATAGTCCATAAATCTAATTTAAAGCTCGACAGTATTTTTCCTTTTCAAGCCATATATAACATATTTATTTTTTTCTCTTTTAAGACCTTTATTTTAAAGTGTGTATTGGGTAAAAATCACTCTTGTGTAATAACATGTAAATATACACGAAAAAATTAAATAAACCTAAATTGTCCATATCTTAAAAAAATCACAAAATAGAGAGAAGCTGAAAATACAGTAACATAAACAAACAGTAAAAATGACCACAAGTCAATGCCAACTGATGTAAAATTTTTCCTCTACAGATTACAAAGACTAATATTTCAGAAAAAACACTAAATAAAATACATTAAATGTTATAATAATAACTTATGAAAAATGTAGCTAAATTATAGATTAAACACAGTCCTAAATCCTAATTAACCAATCTGGATTTAACCATATATTATTGATAAGAATTGGATAGTTCAATTGCCACCATAATATCTTCCTTATTCTCTGTCATATCTGTTAAACATAGATCATATATCAAAGATTAAGACAATATATGTTATGAAACATTTTATGACAAATATCATATACATATATATATATATATATGTATATATATACCTCCTGATGAAATTTAGCACCAAACGAAACTCGGAATTTAGTCGATAACCTCGACCCTGAACGACATCGCCCTTCTGCAATCGATTTGCGTTACACAATTTTCGCCAATCATGGTTAAGAACAAACATCCTTAAACTAGGCCACCTCTTGAAGAACAGCTCATAAACCCTACCTTCTGCATCAAGTGTATAAACCCTAATTCCCCTTTTCGATTCTTCGTTCAACACGATTCGCCTCTCGTTTTCTGTTAAAGCCTCCAAAAGCTTTTCGGCTTTTGTGACGAAAAGACGGCCCAAACAGTCGTTTACGTCTGATTTCTCGAGCTTCTTCTCGAACAGTAACTCGGGTTCTGACCCGCCGTTGACCCGGATTTGTCTCAAGATCGAAAAAAATGATGTAACATTATTAGGGTTTTGTGGTTCTTGAATGTGGATAGTAGAAAAATCGTTTCTTGTTGGTTTATAGTTTTTCAACATCATGGGTTTTTGTGGGATGTGATTATTAATCCCACTGGTTGCTATATTGACGCCAAATAATCTAACTAAATGGGGATTATTGTGATTATTATGAATATGATGATGATGATGAGAAAGTTCATGATCAACATGAAATTTTCTTTTTTTCTTTTTCTTCATATGATCATCATCAACATTAGACCTTTTCTTGCGTAAGGAATTAAGAACTGGGCATCTGAGAATTTCGGTAAAAACGATCTCTCGCTTACTCTTCGTGGGCACGAAAAATCGCTTCTTCATTCTCTCAACATCGAAAAAATCGATTTCTTCAATAATTCTTTGTTGTGGATGATCATGATGAACAACACAAGAAGTTATCGAATTATCGAAATTCTCCATCCTCTCTCAGTTGATATGCGTATATATATATATATATGTATGTATATATATGTGTGTGTGTATATAATGATAGAATGATAAAAATAGAAAATGTGAGTGTGAAAGATATAGTGTATGTTTGCATGTGTATATATAGGTTTGAGGAATAAAAGTGAAAAAACATGCATGGGTAGGGATATTTGGACGTGTAGTTGTAATCTAATGTTCCTTGAGGTTAATGCGTCACGCGCGATTTGTGATTCTTTCTGGCGTCATTGAATTGGACGTCGATAGTACAGGGGCCCACATATTCAATTGGACGTCTACAGACCCACTTAAATCCACACATGACACATCTCCTTCCCTAAAGATACATATATATATTAATCATAAAAAATTTTAAGTGAAAAATATAGAAATTATTAGTGAGTATGAAATTTTAGGGACATAATATGTAAGTTTTTATTCCTTGTAATTGGTGATAATTAATGAAATTATCATCACTAATGATATATAATTAATCATATTACTAAACAATAAATCATATTGTGTGGTATTAATTTGTTATTAATAATGATAATTTTAAAGAAATTCTTGACTGAAAATATCTTTTTTTAACGAATAAAATTTATTATATATATGTATATATATATTTAGTGATAATTTTATTGGATGATAGAGAAAACCCGCAGCTGCCACCATTAGTGTGCGCACTGGATAAACCTCGCTAATGTCACAAGATTTAACTGCCCAACTAATTCTAATTCTACTGGGGATTGCCCTCAATATTTCGAAACATATTAATTATACGTGTTGCACACAAAGCTCTAAAATTTCGAAAAGAGGGTAGTAAATTTGGATGAAAATTTTGAGAATATCCAAAATTTTTATTTTAATATAAAAATAAAACATGAGAGTTTATTTTGGAATTACTAGTAAGACTTTGGGTAAGTTTAATTATCGTAAGCATTAATTAATCTTTACATTAATAATATTTTATAATAATATAATATAGTAAGAATAGTTATACGATTTCAGTTTGATAGTTTGTCAATTCATATGCATTAAATCGTTATGATTATTTCCCACAAAATAGACAGAAGTGGACCCAACACACATTATCCTAGATAGTCGACAAAGACATACATTGATATATAACTTGTGAGAGCTAGAAAAAGAAGATCAAATAACCTATATTATTTTGAGGTGTATATAGTATATATAGTATGAAAGTAATTAAACCTACGAACATAGCATTTTTTTTCAAAGAAAAAATATATATAATGTCTATTTTTAAGCAAACTTAATGCTTGGTTGTTTATAAGAGTTTTGAATTTGTTCTCCCCTATCAAGGGTGTATATTGGTTCGATTCGGTCAAAAATAATCGAAGTAAGGTTATAAATCAAAAATTGAACGAAATTTGGTGTTGTTCGGTTTTTAATCGAACTGACTGAATTTTTTTTTTAGAAAAGAAAAAAAATACTTGGTTCGGTTCATTTTTTCCGAAAAAAGTTATAATTTTGATTTTTAACCTATTCTTTTATATAGTTTTTAATGTTTTAATATATAATACTTATTAAACTATATATAAAATTGAAATAAATATTATACATTTCAATTTTTGGTTCGGTAACCGGGCTTAAAATCGAACCGAACTGAACAACTAAAATTTTGAATTAAAAAACCAAAATTTTGGTTCGTTTTGATTTTGGGTTCGGTTTGGTTAGTTTTGAGCACCCCTATTCCTGAGTGAAAACAAACCTACCAAATCTTTTAAGTTGAGAATGGTGTTGAATCAAAAAAGTTATTGGATCGACAAATAGAACTCTTTTAGAATTGGTTGAAAATCTAGTTATGTAATATATATATATATATATGTTATTATTATTCTATAAATGTATCTAGAATATAAAACTAATACTTTGTAAATTATAGGTAATATTGTAATAATATAAAAGCTTAAAGAAATTAATCATTGAAAATTGTATAACAGATCAGATCTAATCGAGCAGATTTAATAAATACGTTCAATATATTATAATAAATTGATTTATTATATCAGATATATTTTAAAATTGCCCTCATAATAAGTTGTATAGGCTAGCTATCTCTTTCCACATGGGATAAAACCCACAATTGCCAACCACCAAAGGGCCAAAAGCTGCACGTCTACCTCTTGGTGCAACCGTGCAAATAACATTAATTATTGTGGGTAGAAAATTAAAATAGATGATTTATTTAGGTAACAAAATATGTTATTTATTCAATTGTTTACTATAGAAATTTTCAGTAGAATTTTATAATAGATGATTTTATCTAAACGGTACCTAACAATGTATTATACGTTTTTTTTTAATTGTTTAACTCTTATAACCATATATGTAAATTAATGTTACTAACAAGCGAAAACTATCACAACTATGGTAAATTTGTGATAAAATAGAGTTTCGATATTTGGTAAAATTATTTTACATTTACACTGGATCCAAGATAGGGATGAAACTGACATCATGCAGACCCTAATATGAAGGGAACATATTTATTTTTATGAGCTATTATAGTAATACTTTTATGCCTTTTATTGGATTATAATCTTTAATATAGGTAGGTGGTATGTGTATGTATTTTCTTCTTTTTTTGTATTAGATTCTCTCTTCTTTTTTTTTTTTAAATTAGAAATTGTGATTTTGTATGAATTAAGACAAGTGCGAATTATGATTTAAGAGACCAACAAGCCAAGAAGAGAAGATCCTCACGAATCGAGCTTGAATCGAGCTGAGCCAAAATTTTGAGCTCGAGCTCGAGTCACAATTTTCAAGCTCGTGCTCGAGTCACAAATTTTAAGCTCGAGCTCGACGAGCTGTAGAAAAATGAGCTCGAGCTGGAGCTAATTTTTTTAATTATTAAATCATATTTTTTATAAAAATATTATTCATTATTCATATATTATTAAATATGATCATAATTAATATAAAATTATTTATACATATATTATTATAATATATCATATTATAACAAATAAATATATGCATGAATAAATATTTATGTTTATATATATTAATTAAAAATTATTTTTTCTATTCGGCTCGTGAGCTGGTTAGTAGGCTTTTTTCGACTCGAGCTCAGCTCGTTTGAAAAGCTCAACTCGTTAGTCTCAGCTTGAGACGAGCTATTTTCGAATCGACTCGCCGAGCTTGTGAGTTGGGTCAACTCGTGAACACCCCTTACCTAGTTGATCAAACCATTCATAACCATGAGGTTGTGTGTTGGACTCTCATTGGTGCACATGGGTTACTTTCTCTATTTTTAACATAAAACGATGGAGTAATCATTTATTTAAAAAGAAAGGCGAGAAAAGAAGAGAAGTATAAGAAAAGAAGATAAATATAAAGCAAAAACTATATACTTGTATATCTTCCTTATAATTTCCAGTTCAAGCTAGTTAAAATATTCATCCAAATATTTTTTTTCTTTCTTTGTGAAGGAACAAGTTTGTCCAAAGGTTCCAAATAATCATTTTATGAGGGTTTTTTTTTCTCATAATATAAAATGAAAATTAAGAATTTTCAGAATTTCGTATTGTCCCTACTATAAAATATATGTCACCAATCACTATTTATTTTAACAACAATAAAAAAATGGACTCTTTTTCCCTTGTATTTTCAATCTAATAGTGTCAGTCCGCTGAAATGATTATAAAGAAAATGTAAAGAAACTTGTGACTTAAACATCTGAATTCTGAACAAAAAAAATGCAGAGAAAAACAATTATTATCTAATTAAAATTAAATATGCAAAATTAAATAGTTCTCTGCAAACTCTAACAAAATAATAAATATAACCAACTTCAAAAGTCCTTGTCCTAACTAAGTCCAAAGTTCAATAAAATAGAACCCCTCCCTAGGTCTGGGCAGACCGTTATTGCATGATTCGAGGTTTACACCTCTCAATACCGAATTTGTCTCGGATCATACTCGGACCCGCCCAGACGGGAAATTCTATGCCAGACCCTACCCAATGAAACCGGTTATTCTTCACCACACAATTGTGGTGGGGTGGGTGATATTTTACCTCCACCACCCATACAAAAACCACCTACCCCACCACAAATGTGTGGTGAAAAATGACCGGCTCCATTGGTCAGGGTCTGTCATAGAATTTCCCCGCTCCAGACCCAAATGGATAGTTGGTGGTCTGGGTCCCACCCGGTTCGATCCAATAATATCATAGTTTTTAATTTTTTTTTCATCATCATCTTTTTACAAACACATTCAGAATAAATATAAGTAACATGAAATTAACGTAAACGCATAAAAAATAGAAGTTATTTAATACTTAAATCATTGGCTACAAGTCAAACTTAAATAGGTAAACTCATTCACATTCTATAGGCCTAAATTGCATTAGGATTTATTGTATCATTAAAAAAACACTAATGAGTTATTAATATATATATATATATATAATATATAGCCAAGGTATATATATAAAGTATATAAAATAATCGAGTCCGAGTCTAGGTCTGGTCCCGAGGCAGTTATATATTGGACGCTAGCTAACCCAAACTCGACCAAGTCTTAAATTTTGATACTCAAATTTATACACGATTTTATTTTTTGGACTCAAAGATGATCCTTTTAAGACAAAGTATGAGATGGGTATTCTCAATTAAGCTTGAAAAACGACAAATTTATACTTATTAAGTATAGGTGGGTGGAAAAATTAGTGTTGTATATATTTGCTACAAGCAAAATTGCCCTATGACTCCTAAAAATTATATGTTAATTAATAAATGGAGGACAAATTTGGGTTGAAATTTTACTTTAGTTTGGCTTGAATGTCTGACATGGCATGACACATGCAGAAATAAATTTTGGAAATTTGTCACGTGCTGATAAGAGGAGTAAATGACATGGAGTTTATTGTTATTGACAGAATATGACACCAAATCTCAACATTTTGGAGGGAAAATACGCACATCTATGCACGTGATCTCATTAAATTATATAAACTGAAAAAATAAAAATAAAACAAATCAATAAAACCCTCAAATTGTTCCAAGAATGAAAAAAAAAAAAAAAGAACTATCTTGAGAGCTCATATATTTGTCTTCGAACATTAACGACAATGTTCGGATGTGAACGAATGATAATTGGGAAATTAAGGAGGTTCATGTGATCGAATTGTTAGTCGTTGAGACCGATGGAATGAATATGAATAAGAGCCGTTTGACGGAGCAAATTGAGGATATGATCAAAACCGATCAAATGAAAGGGAAACATACCCATTAGTGGACCTGAAGTCATTTGAGTTGAGTATCTAATTGGCATCATTATATCCACATAATATCTCAAATAACTGAGTACTCTAGTCAATGCTTTCCAGTTATCACGACTAGGACTACTTGTGTATCTACTCAATTTATTTACAAAATAAGCTATATCAGGATGTGTAACGGTTCTTGATATACATCAAACTCTCAATTATTCGAGCATATTCTATTTGAGATATGATTTCGCCAAGATTTTGACATAACTTGATATTTGGATCAATTGTCGTTTTAACTTGAGGTTAACTTTTTTAAGCATTGTTTCAATGTAATGAGACCGCGATAGCACTAGTCCTTCACATGTGTTAGAGATCTTAATCTATAATATAAACATCAACTTTGGCCATATCTTTCATGTCAATTTTTTCCTCAATATTTCTTTAGTATTCATGATAATGTCATGATTACTTCCATCATCAACAAGTTGTCAAAAATAGCAGACATTGACATATGTGTGACGTGTGTGACATATGATATGATCAAATTTTTCATGCCATTCTATAAAGTGATTAACAAGTTTGTACATCTTTATTTTATTGTCCAAAAGCAACATACCCCTCTAGTTGTTCCATATAGACTTCTTTGTCTAAATTCTCATTTAAGAATGCAGTTTTAACGTCCATGTAATGTATTTCAATGTTATACAATGCAACAATAGCTATGAGAACTCTCATCATAAGAGATTAAGTATCAAATATATCAACACTTTTCATTTGTTGGTATCATTTGGCAACCAAATGGGACTTATATTTATTAATAGTACTATCAACCTTATACTTCTTTCAAGGATCCATTTGCTTGAGTTCATCAACACATTTCCACGGGGTAAAAAAACTACATCAATTTGAGGAATGACATGGAATAATTGGACTTAAAAAGTAAATTAAGTTCCTAATGTTGGTCATTTCTCTAGTTCATTCTACCCTAAGAATTTATATTCAGTTGTAAAAATAAAAGTATTTATACAATTTATAATCTAACGATTACGACTATCATGTTATAGCTACTTCCTTTTGAGTGTTATTTCAGCACTATCGCCATAATTTACTATTTTGAGGGAGGGTATCACTGGACTACTACCGAGAATATGTAAGAAGAGTACTCAACCGAAAAAGAAAAAACAAGCTCCAATGTTGCAGGAAATTCTACAAGTGGTCAGGAATAATAAAGTTGATATATTTTTTGAAAAATCAAAGAATTCAAACTCCTTCACATTTAGGATATTATGAGAATACTTACGCTCACGTCAAAGGCGAAGGATGCAGAGCACATGCAAGGTTTGCTCCTTACGAATAATCCCTTGACACCGTTATACTAAAGAATGAAGATAATATATTTTTCGAAGATATATGGCATACAGATGTGAAGGTCAACGTTTTTTTTCTTCAAGTGAATAATAATTGTAATGAAGAAGTGGATTTACCAAGATTTGAGGGCATGACAGATAGTCATGACCTTTCACAGAATAGCGTCCTAGATGACACAACAAGACCGTCACACGTTAGTACTGTAAATGAGTCACTCAGAGCAAGAGTACCCTAACATATAGAACTTGATAAATACATTAGAATGACGGGTGAAATAATGAAAAAGTTAATCGTGGTAATACATGAGCTTTCTAAAGTCAAACAAACGGTAAAACGAGTTGAGCGGATTGTACAAGATGGTACAACGGCCAAATGAGGCGTTGATGGAGACAATATATATACAATGTTCCAACCATTTGATCGATGAAAATGTTGATGTGAAGATACTGAAGAAAATGTACCATTAGGTCGAATCAAGTTGAGGCAGAATAAAAGCAAGAACGACCGAGAGGGAGATGAAGAAATCAAGATTTATAGTTATGTATTCGAGTTCTTGTTCTGTTACTCTAAAAATGTTAGAGATGAAAAGTTGTAATATCTTTATCTTATTTTTGTAAGACATCACTTAATTTATATCTTAACTATTGTAGTAGTAACTTTTTTATTTCATATGTGGTTGGTTGATCTTATGGATGAAATTTGACTAAAATGGCTTAAAACACCATTATTTTATAATTTAGTGGAAGTTTCTCAATGTTCGTTTTTGTGTCTTATGGGTGGGATTTGTTTAAAGTAGTTTTTTGACTTCGTAAGTTTCTTTTAATCTAACCCCTATATAAATGTGTGAATAACAAAATTGTTTCGTTCTATGTGAAAAGACATAATCGTCCTTACTACTAATTATGTTTCCTACATTATTAGGACTCCAATTTATATTGATGAGAAACACAATTTATTAGGACTCTAATTTATTTAATGTATAAAATAAAATATATAAAGTAACCTGCATTATTAGGACTCCAATTTATATTGATGAGAAACACAATTTATTAGGACTCTATTTGTTTAATGTATAAAATAAAATTAAATATATATAAAGTAAATTATTATTATTGTTATTATGATTCCATCCGCCGTAAACATTGAATTAAATTATTGATGAGAAACGCAATTTAATTAGGACTCTAATTTATTTAAAGTATAAAGTAAATTTAAATATATAAAGTAAATTATTATTATTATTGTTATTAGGATTCCACCAGTAAATTGGGATTCCACCAGCCGTAAACATGTATTAAATTTAAAATTAAAAAATTAAATATATAAAGTTGATAAACCTCAATTATACGTATTTTTTAGCCTAAGATTAGTCGTTTATATATCATTTTATATCATGATTTATACCCCATATGCGTTTAATAGGTTTGTTACATGTTCGTAGGAAAAAATCATTGATTTCGAGAGAAGGGCGAAAAACGTACGAAAGGAGGTAAATTGGCGATGCTTGGAAATACAATCGTATCTTGGGCTACAAACCTCCAATATTAATGAGCCTTATATGATTAGAAAGCTAAGACAATTACCTAAAAGTCTTATGAAGAGAACAAGATCCGGTTCAAACGTTTAAAGGCCCGAAAGTTACAAATACGCTCTGTTTCGAACCAAATGGCGCAGTCCTGGTAAAACGATCATAACTCGAGTTTTAGAACTTGGATTGGATCCAAATCAGTGGGGTTTTGAAGCTAAGACGTAGAGCTACAACTTTGTAGAAGACCCCAAAGCCAAATTCGGACTGGAACAACGGCGTACGTACGCCGTGTTAATTGGCGTTCAGACAACGAAGGCAGAAAGTTTGGGGCTTCATTGCGTACGTACGCCAATTTGTACGGCGTACGTACGCCGATTTGCACTGCGTACGTACGCCGCTTTGCGTACAGACGCGCGTTAGGTTGATTCTAAACGCTGAAAAAGCCCATATTCGGCCCAACTTCGGGTTTATGTTCTAGATTAGGTATAAATACCCCCTCCGAACATAGTTTTAGGGTTCGAACTTTATTTCTTGGAGATTGATTGTAAGGATTAGAGATTCAAGAACGAAATTCGACAATTGATTGTAAACAGGATCTTTGACAACGGGTTTTATCGAGTTTATCTTTCTATTCTCTTTTAATTCTCGTCTATCTATCATGTTTACTTTGATATTCGTTGATTGTGCTCTTGCATCTATGGAGTAGTCTATTTTATTCTGGAATTGGGAATAGCCCGATAATATGTTATTAGCTTGAATTATATTATTGTTTACGTTACATCGCATATGCTTATGATTTGAATTCTTGATTATTAATGCTTGTGAATTTGCTGGCCACATATTTGCATGTTCATAGATATTAGGTGAAAATTCTGAAAGGTGACATCTATATCGGAACCCTAGAATTCAAACCTAGGATCCTAAATCACGAAAGTAGTTTTAGGTCTTTTGAGGAATCGATACATTATCATAGAGATTAATGAACTCGAGCTTAGTTTAATCATCACGACAGTAGTTGATTAATTAACTTGGGTAAATTGTTATACTTCGACAGAAGATAATAAGTATAATTGGATAGTGTCCTTCATAAGTAGTGATCGTAACTGAATTGATTATATGATTTAATTGATAACGTATGTCGTGGTGAAACCTGATTCTGGAATTACTAATCCAATATAATCAAAACCAGTTTTATACATTCTGTTCCGTTTTCTTTACTTTTTATCTTATAACTTCGTTAGGCTTAGATTACTGATAATTGATAGGCTAGTGCTTGATTGTTCGGTCCTCGTGGGAACGATATCTTTTGTACTACACCGAAGCCGTGCGCTTGCGGTTTAGGCATATCAAGTTTTTGGCGCCGTTGCCGGGGACTTGAATAGTCAATATTAGTTTTTATCAGATCTTAGTGAGACTAAGCCGTTTTTATTTTTTATTTTTAATTTTCGTTTTTAATTTTTATTTTTGTCTTTAATTTCAGGTTTTCGATTTTTCCTTGTATGCGAAGTAAGCTTGATTTCGAACTTGATCCAGAAATCGAGAAAACCTTTCGTGCTAGGAGAAGACAACAAAAACTGAAACAAGCTCAGCTGAAACAAATAACGATGGCTGAAGAGAATGTGAATGTAAACGTCAACGCAAACGCTAACGCGAATGCAAACCCGGCTGCAAATGTGAATGCGAATGCAAATGCGAGATGTCTTAAGGATTTTGCAGCGCCGAATGCGCAGACACTTCATTCCAGCATCGCCAGGCCTACTGTAGAGGCCAACAATTTCGAGCTCAAGCCATCCCTTCTGCAAATGGTTCAGCAGAATCAGTTTGGGGGTGCACCTACTGAAGAGCCGAACCTCCACTTGTCTATGTTTTTAGAGTACTACGACACTCTAAAGATGAACGGGGTTTCTCAGGATGCCATCAGACTGAGATTATTTTCGTTCTCACTGAGAGACAAGGCGAGAGCTTGGCTACATTCATTACCGACCGGTTCTATCAGAACATGGGATCAACTGATGCAGTGCTTCTTAGCGAGATACTTTCCCCCGAGCAAGACTGCACAACTGAGGAATCAAATTACTACTTTTGCTCAGCGGGATGGTGAATCGTTATATGAAGCTTGGGAACGATTCAAGGATCTTCTACGATTGTGCCCACATCACGGGCTGGAAAAATGGCTCATTGTTCATACGTTCTACAATGGACTGATTTACACTTCGAGGATGTCAGTTGATGCAGCAGCTGGAGGAGCGCTGATGAATAAGGGTATAGACGAAGCTTATGATCTAATCGAAGATATGGCACTGAACCACTACCAATGGTCAAGCGAAAGATCGATTCCACATAAGACACCAGGTAAGTACGATATTGATGCTATTACTTTACTTTCTGCACAAGTAGAAGCCATGTCTAAGAAATTAGATTCAATGAACGTGCATGTTAATTCTGTCAATACTACACCTCCTATGTGCGAAATATGTGGTATGGTTGGTCATGTTGCATTAGAGTGTCAACTAGCTAGTGTACCTAAAGATCCCTCTATGAAACAAGCCAACTTTGTGAATAACTTCAACCAAAAGAACGACCCATTTTCAAACACTTTTAATCCTGGTTGGAGGAATCACCCAAATTTTTCGTATAACCCAAGCCAAAACGCAGCTCCACATCCTAATTTTAGGCCACCGCCTGGATTCCAACAGAAGCCTTACAATCCTGTTCCACCACAGAAATCGAACTTAGAATCCCTTCTTGAGAGTTTCGTAGTAGCCCAGACTAAACAAAACGAGATAGTGAATGATGCAATTAAGCAACTAGCAACTAAGGTCGACTCTTTAGCAACTCACAATAAGATGCTAGAAACTCAAATTGCACAACAAGCTAGTAACTCAAGTAGGAATTTCGGTTCCTTTCCCGGACAACCTGAGATAAACCCAAAAGAGCATTGTAATGCAATTACTTTAAGGAGTGAAACCAATTATGAAGGTCCAAAAATGCCTAATGGGATGATCGAAAGTGAACCAAACGAAAAGATTGAAACTGAAAAAGAACCAGCCTATGTGCCTCCACCACCATATGAACCACCCGTGCCTTTTCCTCAAAGATTAGCTAAGGCAAAATTAGACAAGCAATTTGGGAAATTTTTAGAAGTTTTAAAAAAGCTTTATATTAATATCCCCTTCACTGATGCACTATCACAAATGCCTTCATATGCTAGATTTTTGAAGGAAGTTCTTTCTAACAAACGTAAACTAGAGGATTATGAAACCGTGGCTTTAACTGAAGAGTGTAGTGCATTAATTCAAAATAAATTGCCTCCTAAGCTTAAAGATCCCGGTAGTTTTTCGATTCCATGTGTAATAGGTAACGTAAGTTTTGATCATGCATTGTGTGACCTTGGTGCTAGCGTTAGCCTTATGCCTCTTTCTGTTTCACGTAAGTTAGAAATGGGTGAGTTAAAACCTACCACGATTACTCTGCAATTAGCTGATAGATCTGTGAAGTATCCGTTAGGTGTGTTAGAGGATGTACCTATCAAGGTTGGTAAGTTTTTTATTCCTACGGATTTCATTGTTCTCGATATAGATGAGGATTCTCAAATCCCCATTATTCTTGGTAGGCCATTCCTAGCTACAGCAGGAGCTATTATCGATGTTAAGAATGGAAGGCTTTCCTTGAATGTTGGGGATGAGAGAGTTGAATTTAGTCTATATAAATATGTTGCTAACCAATATCTCGAGAACTATTGTTACAGGATTGATGAGGTCAACCAAATAACTACAGGCAAGCTTATTAGTCACCACTATAAGGACCCGTTAGAAGCACGATTGTTGAGTGGTGGCTCGATTGAGGCGGAAGATAAAATTATCGCTGATATTGCTCGAATGTTTGAGGGAAACACGTCTTTGACATCAAACATCGCTAAAGAGGAAAGGAAGTTTCGACGTCGTGAACCAGATAAGTTAAAGTTTGATGTGTATGAGAGTGCAAGGATTAACATAGAAGGTATTAAAGTTTTGCACGATAAAAAGATCCCTCGACGAAAACTTAAAAAGGGGATATTTAGGTCTTCTATTCGACAAGTACATGAGGTTTCTTTACCTAGAAATCAAAATTCTAAAGTCGATTGGAGAGTTGCTAAATCGTCGGGTCCAATTTGGGATCTACAAAACTGAGTTAACATGGTAAAGTCAAGCTAATGACTATAAACAAGCGCTTCTTGGGAGGCAACCCAAGTGTTTTCCTTTTTTTTGTTTTTGTTTTTTTTGTTTGTTTTTGTTTTTGTTCTTTTTCTTTCCTTTTTTCTAACACACGAAAAAAAAAATTGCATGCTTTATTTTTGTTTTGTCGTACAAGGTACATGAGTAGATCTCGTTGGATGGATAAAGATGTTACACCACCTTCACTTGGAACTAAAATTCTCCTTCGGTATTCGGGCATGTTTTTCAACATCCCATTTGGTTAAGTTTTTCTTTCCCACTACTTATGTGTGATTGATAACATTGAGGACAATGTTATAGTTCAAATTTGGGGGTGGAATTCGACTTAGCATATTTATATATCATATGAGTTTGTTTCGCTTAAGTTTGGGGGCGTTTGATCTATTCATATGGCATGCTTTATTTTTTTTCTGTTATGAGTTTTAGCTTGTCAATTTGTACAATATGCTAGAATTAACTTAAGATAGATGGCATGACTTCAATATTTAATCTGGACTAAAGCATATCTCGTTTTTTGTTCATGTCGGCCTAAGATTTGGTTTAGCTTATTTAGATATTTATACACAATCTATGAGAGAGGAGTTGAGTGGATGTTGCATCTTGAGACACGTAAGGAGTAATTCCCAAAGATATTAACTAAAATTCTCATAAGGTACAGAGTTCCATGGTCACATTTACACTTCATAATGTATGCTTAAAATTTGAAAATATTTATTATGACAATGTGAAGCTAACTCAAATAAAGACCTAGCTTGTTTCGTGGCCTTTGACACTCGAGTGATTAAGTCCGAAAGGAGTGTTTCAACACTCAACGCCCTAAAGCTATCTAGATTCGGAGTCGTTGGCCCAAAACTCGTTACATGGGTGTCATAGAAAGCCTAAGGGAACAAGCATTGCACATGGTCTAATGAGCTAAACAGAAATCCACACGTACTGTGTAGAAAGTCAAAAGTTCTTAAAAGCTTTAGTTTTGAAGTGTGTATTTTCGCCAATTAAACTTAGTGCCTTTGAATTTGAAAGTTAATAAAAATGGGGATTACATCCAAAATTTGGTAAGGATGCCACTCGACTATAATGCCTATGATTGCATGAACCACTTTGGAAGTTAATTCGACTCTTAGTGTTAATATATGACAAAATTGAGAGATATGTACATACTTTTGAGCTTAATTGTTAATGATGTTATGCCATTAGTCTTTTGTTAATTTTTATAAGTTGTATTATCTCGACATAGCTCAAATTTCATAGATTTTGTGGGTACATCATCTGCAAACCCTCACGAGACTATAACTCGTCCTTTTTGGGTAACAAAAAGGTTTAAAGGCTTGTTGCACATGCTAAGTGCAATCGTGTACTCTACGAAAATGAGTTTATCTTTAGTTTATGTTTTTGTTTTTGTTTTCTTTGCTTTACCGTTTGTTCGAGGACGAACAAAAATAAGTTTGGGGGGGTAGATAAACCTCAATTATACGTGTTTTTTAGCCTAAGATTAGTCGTTTATATATCATTTTATATCATGATTTATACCCCATATGCGTTTAATAGGTTTGTTACATGTTCGTAGGAAAAAATCATTGATTTCGAGAGAAGGGCGAAAAACGTACGAAAGGAGGTAAATTGGCGATGCTTGGAAATACAATCGTATCTTGGGCTACAAACCTCCAATATTAATGAGCCTTATATGATTAGAAAGCTAAGACAATTACCTAAAAGTCTTATGAAGAGAATAAGATCCGGTTCAAACGTTTAAAAGCCCGAAAGTTACAAATACGCTCTGTTTCGAACCAAATGGCGCAGTCCTGGTAAAACGATCATAACTCGAGTTTTAGAACTTGGATTGGATCCAAATCAGTGGGGTTTTGAAGCTAAGACGTAGAGCTACAACTTTGTAGAAGACCCCAAAGCCAAATTCGGACTGGAACAACGGCGTACGTACGCCGTGTTAATTGGCGTTCAGACAACGAAGGCAGAAAGTTTGGGGCTTCATTGCGTACGTACGCCAATTTGTACGGCGTACGTACGCCGATTTGCACTGCGTACGTACGCCGCTTTGCGTACAGACGCGCGTTAGGTTGATTCTAAACGCTGAAAAAGCCCATATTCGGCCCAACTTCGGGTTTATGTTCTAGATTAGGTATAAATACCCCCTCCGAACATAGTTTTAGGGTTCGAACTTTATTTCTTGGAGATTGATTGTAAGGATTAGAGATTCAAGAACGAAATTCGACAATTGATTGTAAACAGGATCTTTGACAACGGGTTTTATCGAGTTTATCTTTCTATTCTCTTTTAATTCTCGTCTATCTATCATGTTTACTTTGATATTCGTTGATTGTGCTCTTGCATCTATGGAGTAGTCTATTTTATTCTGGAATTGGGAATAGCCCGATAATATGTTATTAGCTTGAATTATATTATTGTTTACGTTACATCGCATATGCTTATGATTTGAATTCTTGATTATTAATGCTTGTGAATTTGTTGGCCACATATTTGCATGTTCATAGATATTAGGTGAAAATTCTGAAAGGTGACATCTATATCGGAACCCTAGAATTCAAACCTAGGATCCTAAATCACGAAAGTAGTTTTAGGTCTTTTGAGGAATCGATACATTATCATAGAGATTAATGAACTCGAGCTTAGTTTAATCATCACGACAGTAGTTGATTAATTAACTTGGGTAAATTGTTATACTTCGACAGAAGATAATAAGTATAATTGGATAGTGTCCTTCATAACTAGTGATCGTAACTGAATTGATTATATGATTTAATTGATAACGTATGTCGTGGTGAAACCTGATTCTGGAATTACTAATCCAATATAATCAAAACCAGTTTTATACGTTCTGTTCCGTTTTCTTTACTTTTTATCTTATAACTTCGTTAGGCTTAGATTACTGATAATTGATAGGCTAGTGCTTGATTGTTCGGTCCTCGTGGGAACGATATCTTTTGTACTACACCGAAGCCGTGCGCTTGCGGTTTAGGCATATCAAAAGTAAATTATTATTATTATTAAATCCCACCAACAGTAAATATGATTAAATTAATTAAAGAATCAAATGTATAAAATAAATTCTTATTATTATATATTATCAATTAAATTAAAATTATAAAATTATTTCATCCTATATGAAAAGACATACATACACTTATTTGATTTTATAATTCTTTTAGTAATTTGAACTAGAAACCTATTAGTATCATAACTCTATATAATTTATTAAAAAGTCACTTTACCTTAAATACCTAATAAATTAGAAAACTAATAAATAAAACCTAGAACAAAATCTAAATATAATAATCATGATATACATATATATGTACCCAATAAATGTGTGAATAACAAAATTGTTTCGTTCTATGTGAAAAGACATAATCGTCCTTACTATTAATTATGGGGATAAATGCAAATAACCCCACGTGAAATATTTTATTAGCTGAAAACCCCCTGTGAAAAAAATATAGGCTAAAAACCCCCTGTGAAAATTTTAAATTGCATAAAAACCCCTGTGAAAAAAAATTGGCTAAAAACCCTCTGTGAAATTTTCAAATTGCATGAAACCTCCTGTGAAAAAAAATATAGACTAAAAATACCCTGTAAAATTTTTAAATTTACAAATTAATTAATAGTACTAATAATCAAATTTTAGGATATTAATTAAATTTTATCCAACAATTAATTTTCAATGTAGTTATATTTCGTAATGGTAAAATTTTACAAGGGCTTTTTAGGTTATATTTTTTTCACATGGGGTTTCATGCAATTTGAAAATTTCACAAGGGGGTTTTATGCTATATTTTTTTCACAGAGGGTTTCATGCAGTTTAAAAATTTCATAGGGGGTTTTTAGCCTATATTTTTTTCACAGGGGGTTTTCAGCCTTCACGTGGGGGTTATTTGCATTTATCCCTTAATTATGTTTCCTACATTATTAGGACTCCAATTTATATTGATGAGAAACACAATTTATTAGGACTCTAATTTATTTAATGTATAAAATAAAATATATAAAGTAACCTGCATTATTAGAACTCCAATTTATATTGATGAGAAACACAATTTATTAGGACTCTATTTATTTAATGTATAAAATAAAATTAAATATCTATAGAGTAAATTATTATTATTGTTATTATGATTCCATCCGCCGTAAACATTGAATTAAATTATTGATGAGAAATGCAATTTAATTAGGACTCTAATTTATTTAAAGTATAAAGTAAAATTAAATATATAAAGTAAATTATTATTATTATTGTTATTAGGATTCCACCAGTAAATTGGGATTCCACCAGCCGTAAACATGTATTAAATTTAAAATTAAAAAATTAAATGTATAAAGTAAATTATTATTATTATTATTATTATTATTATTATTATTATTATTATTATTATTAAATCCCACCAACAGTAAACATGATCAAATTAATTAAAGAATTAAATGTATAAAATAAATTCTTATTATTATTATCAATTAAATTAAAACTATAAAATTATTTCATCCTATATGAAAAGACATACATACCCTTATTCGATTTTATAATTCTTTTAGTAATTTGAACTAGAAACCTATTAGTATCATCACTCTTTTTAATTTATTAAAAAGTCACTTTACCTTAAATACCTAATAAAATTAGAAAACTAATAAATTCTAAATATAATAATAATGATATACATATGTATGTAATATTCCTATATGATATTCCTAAACAACAATAAAAAGAATTAACTCCGTTCAATTTGAATAAGTTTCATATGCAGACACGTCATTCTAAGGTTATTTAAACAGATATGAGTAATGAGAAATCATTTATATAGCAAAAACGATCTCTATAAGAAAAGAAATATATTTGTTGTTAGACACAGACACTGTTTAAGAAATAAACTATATTCCTAAATTTTCATAATGTCTGCCTATAAACAAAACATTTAGTTGTCTTTTACTTATTTGATGAACATAATATTATTGTGGACATATTTATATATTACATTATATATAGATACAGTAGAAAATTATTTAGTAGTAGGACTTTCATTATATTAATTATATTAATAGGACATTGTATAAATAAATAGTAGAACAAAATTAAGAACACTAATATAATGAAAATAATTGAATTTTTTGGGCTCATATTTGCAAGTATCAAATTCTTGCAACCCATACATAGTATAGAAAAAATTATGTGGACTCAATTATGTGGAGTCTTGATTTGTAGTGGTCAAGTTCATTTAGCAATAATTCCACTAGCATCACATTATATGCAATTTAGCTACACTGGATAAGAAATTGACACATAAATATCACACAAGGTATTAGAGTGTGAAGACCACCAATATGAAAGTAAAATTGATTCGTACATATCCATGCATAGCCATGCATTATATGCCAAATTAGGGAAAGATTCCCCACATGAGTTAAGGATGCGAGATGAGTAATATGGAATTGAGCCATCCACGTAGCCAAGTAAATTATGGTTATGAATTATTAGGTATAAATGACATTTTTACAAGAGATAGTTGTCTGAGTTAAGTTTATTTTGGTAACATTAAGGAGAGATTATGATGAGAGTGTGGCGGAAGACGGAGGAGTTTATGGTGTGAATGATGAGTGGGAAGTTGTGGAAAATATATAGCATGCAAGTTAGGATTTCCATGAAAGATGGGCAGAAGATAAGGTTTGGAGAAATGGAGCGACAACAAGATTTGTGTGCATGTGAAATTGCGATGATGGATTGACTTAATAGGGTTTTGTGCGTAGTACATCGCGAGATAGGGAAGAGCAAGTTGGTGTTTGGATTTGTAGTATGAGAGGGCTAGGGTTTTAGTTTGAGGCACCGACTTGGTCGGGAGGTTAATTAGTTAGGATTGGAATCAGGATGTCAAATGTGTAATATATGTTGGCGAATCTGGGATGGGGAATTAGGGTTAGGGTTAGCATATAGTTTAGGGTTGGAGTTTGTATGAGAGAGACGCGACATTCGAATTAACAACAGTGGAGAGAGGGGTACTCATACCATCTTTGGAATGAAAGATTGAGGGGGGCAGCAAGAGTAGGTGATAAATCAGAGAGATTGTGTGAGAGAGTGTCATCAAGAAGGATGAAGTTTGATGATTATGATGATATCGATCGTCATCTTGAAAAATGATAATGAAGATTAAACATTATTGAAAAAAATTAGATTTCTATGAGGAAGAAGAATGATGTCTCTGATAAATTTTAATATGATGTTAATACAACATACTAATATTTTTTGGTCAAAAGTTTCTTTTACAATAAAGTAAACATAATAGGTTGTTTAAAAATAGATAAAACAAACATAATAACGGTCGGTTAAGAAAAAAATCTATTAATAGTAGAACATCATTTAGTAAAAGGAATTCAAATAGTTTCTTTGAAAATTATTTGAAAAATGTGAGTTATATATATATATATATTCAATTGCAAGGATTTGTGAAATATATCAAATCAAGCGTAATTATATTTGTGAACGATGTTTAAGTTATTGCTTTGTATTTTTGTGATGGTTATGTGATTTAAAGTATCAAATAAGAGAAAAAACAATAATTTAATAATGAAATTGTTGATGAGAGATGTGAAATTATGAGGAATAATGTGATGTAATTTATGTTGACTAATAAGAACTATACATGAACATAATAAATTTGAAAGAAAATGAATTAGATTGAAAATATGTTATATTTCAAACTTTGAGAAACTTGTGATAAAAGAAATAATTTTTGCAAACATACATGTAAATAATTTTTGAAATATAAGGTGTTAAAAATAACTTAGAGAAAAATATAAATTAACAATTAGATTTGATTCATCTTTGAATATGACTTATTTTATTCTAATTTTGTAAGTTTATTCAAAACAAGTTTAAATGTTTAATGTTTTAAATGATTAATAAGAATTCAATTTATTTAGTATAGTAATAAATTAATAACTATGGAATCATTTAATAGAATAATAATAATTTATTTTAATTTAGTTCATTATTAAAAGAATCACGTGCGAACCAGTCGCACGTGATATTTTCTAGTCAACTAAAAGTGGCTCGTATGTTGGTTTTTCTATTAGGCTGATGCAAAGACCAAAAACTGCAATAAAATTGCGACTAAGAAGATTGGCAAACCAATCTGATGAATCGATTGATACAAAAATAAAAATATCACAACATCCGATTGGGATGACCGGTATTTTGATATTCCCAATCGGTCAATCCAAAGGACTAATAAACTCTTCCAATAAAATCTGATTAGGAAGACTGGTATACCGATCTGACCGATCGGGTGTTTCAAAAAATATAACATATTAGAACAAAGTTTCGATCGGGATGACCGGTGTTCCGCTCTTCCAATCTAGCAATAAAATTCTGACTAGGAACATTGACATATTATTTTGACTGGAACATAAAATAAAAAAACATCACAATAAGTTTCTGATCGGGATGACCAGTATTGCGGTCGTCCCACTCGGTCAATGAGAGACTAAAAAAACTCTTACAATAAAATTTCGATTAGGAGGATTGGCATACTGGTCTGACCAATCGGCTAGTACATTAAATGAAAAACATCATAACAAATTTTTGATTGGGACGACTAGTGTCTTCCACGAAAGCATCAATTGTATGAGTGTAACTAGCTCGCCCCTTGCTTGAGGGAAACTTTTCTAATTAAGAATTATAATTATTATAAATTAATTCAATTTGAAAATTCTAAGTATCTATATATCTAAGTGAACCGCGCTTTCACTTAAAAACTGAAGGGAATGAGCCGAGGCCAGGAACTTAACTACTAGCTTTCGGGTCAGGAGGGAAACTAACTAAAGTAAGGGTTAGTTGTGCGGTAGCTTAAAGGGTGGAAATGCCCAAACCAACATAGCTTGCTAGCTGAAGGAGCTGCCAGAGCAAAGGAAGCGAAAGACCTTGACTTATTCGATGATCCGTTCGAAAAGAAGTGGATTGGCGCACGTCTTCCTATGAAATAGATTATCTTTCCCGATCAAGCCCGTTCGGTCAATGCAAAGACTTAAAAACTCCTGCATCAAAAATTCGATGAGGAAGATTGGTATACGGTCTAAGATGGTTGGTATATAAATAAAAAAATCCCGAATATGTATTATTTTATTAATAATGAATATTACAAATTGAGCTTCTTAAGGGCGATGTCCTTTATTTTCTTTTTCAATAGTGAATTGCCGTTCAATTTTTATGGGGGCCTTTTTGTATTTTAGATATACTATAGGAGTAAATTGCAATAAACACATAACATAAGTTTTTATTTTTTATTTTTGAAAATGAAGAAGATATTACATAGTTCCATAGAGGATAAAAGTTGAAGATATCATCTCTATATTCTCATTCACATCTCTAACTCCAGGATACAAAAATGGCCACTATTTCATCATCTTCATCTCTAATTTCTCCCAATTTCCTGCAAAACACTATTAAACCCTTCAAAACCCATGTCTCTAAACTGAATTTCCAGCCCCTCAAACCACAATATACCCATCTAAAATTAACTCACAGAAGGCTAAATGCAGTGGCCGAGGACACTTCCGTAGCAACGGCGGACCCTTCATCTGTAGCCGCAAGAAGATTGTACGTGGGTAACATTCCTCGAACTCTGACTAATGATGAGCTACAGAAAATCGTTGAGGAACATGGAGCTGTCGAGAAGGCCGAGGTTTTTTTGTTCGTCTGATTGTTAATTTCTTGCTTTACTGCTGTTTATGTCTTTGTGAATTGGGTTTTGGATTCTGTTAATTTTTTTAGCTATTTTTGTTGGTTAATTTGTCTTTGGTGAAAGAAATTCTTTGCTAATCGTTGCAAAAATATCGAATAAATGAATATCAAAGAAGGGGGAAATGATTAGCTTGCATTAGAAATTCAAAAATGTAGTTAATAATACGAATATCCCTTTTCAGAATATCTATCAAATAGGGATGCGTTATGAGGATTCAATTCCTTTACACTCTGTTTAGTTCAAGGATTTTGGTGAAGAAAATGAAATATCACAAATTAGCATTAAGTTTACTCTCTCATTTACTTTGATTTTCATTTTCTGTAGTAACTAAACATGGGGAAACGATTTGCCTTTGTTTTCTTTTCCTTTTTGTGCCTATTTACTAGAACCAAACAGACTGTTAATTAGAATGAGTTGTTATGTATTTAGTATTCACTATTTTCTTGGTCGTATTTATACTCGATTTTTCTTAACTTCTTGGTACATAGGGGTTGTGAAAACCATATCGATCTTAAGTGTATTGTTGTGTGCTGTATTATATGTTTATTTTCTTCAATTCGTGTAAGGATCAGTTTCATTTTAGGCCCATGTTTGACATCTTTAGATTGGGGTGTCGATTGTTTGCTTCATATGAAAATCATTGTGTATGTCTTTTGTATAGATGATTACATTACAATAGTGAGGAACTCAAAAAGAAATTGTTGTGTTAATAGGTAATGTATGACAAGTACTCTGGCAGGAGCCGACGTTTTGCATTTGTGACAATGAAGACTGTCGAGGATGCAAATGCTGCTACAGAAAAGCTAAATGGCACTGTAAGTTAGTAATGAACTTCCTGAGTGATGGGTCCCCAATTATGAATAGGGGTATTACCGTAATTTAATATCATAATTCATTAATATATTACGATTATGGACCGCACAAGTGAACCCGAGCCGACAGCCCAATTACACGAGCCCATGGCCCAACAACAGAGATTGCTATATATACCATCTTAATCAGTTAAATGAGGATTATCTAGTTTTTACACTCTAAAAACTAGAATTACTAAGGCTTTGTTTGTTTATGTTTTTGAGATAAAATTTTGATTTTTTTCGGAAATTGTGTACTATGGAAATTCGTGTGAAAATGGTAGGTGTTTGTTTATGTTTTTAGAAATAAGTTAAAAGTTGTAAGACATGTCAAATCAATAGTGATAGGTTGATGGATGATGTGTATAATAATTGTGTTAGTGATGTATATAATGATTATGAAAATAAAAAATAAAGAAATATAGATGAAAAAATTTGTAAAATATGAAAGAGAAAGTGAAATAATGATTGATTTGATTGGTAAATGTCTGAAAAGTTGTAAATATTGATCGTTAGTTATATAGGAGATTTGAAAGTAGAGTCGAAAAAAGTAGATTTTGGATGAGAATTTGGTGCGTTAAGTTTATTTTGAATTTTGTAATTTAAAAAGTTGAAAATAGGTTTTGAAAACATAAACAAACAAGGCCTTAATACTCTCTGAATCTACAATATCATCGAGTAGTACAATATCTAAGAACTACGAAGAGGCTTGATCCTTTATTTGATCCTGCATCACTGAGAAACTCATAAAACTGTTATTTGGGTAATGATGATTATTGCCAAAGAAATTATAGCCAATCCTGGTTTAGCCCGAACCCAATTCATTCAAAGTTTCGAACGAAAATTCTCCAAATGGCAATATTACTAGTTATTGATGTGCTCTAGTTTTCGTTTGTTTGTATAGGAAATTGGAGGACGTGAAATAAAAGTAAATATAACCGAGAAACCGTTGACGTCGTTGGAGCTTACGCTTCTCCAAGCTGAAGAATCGCAATTTGTTGACAGTCCTCACAAGGTTTATGTGGGCAATCTAGCAAAGACTGTGACAACGGACACACTGAAAAACTTCTTTGCAGAGAAGGGACAAGTTCTTAGTGCAAAGATATCCCGAGTCCCCGGGACCTCAAAATCCACTGGATATGGTTTCGTTTCGTTCTCGTCTGAAGAGGATGTCGAAGCTGCCATATCGTCTCTTAATAATGCGGTGAGTTTTTCGTTTTTTGACGGAGCAATTTTGTTTATTTTACGTGTAAATTCGAAAAGAAGATGACTTTAAAAGTTAAATGCTTTGAAAAATTAATGCTCAAATTGTTGTACTTTCAGAAATTTATAAAAGTTAAGGGATGAAATAGAAATATAACACACATACACCCCTCTGAAGGGCACATAAAAGAAATTAAACGAAAAAAAAGCTTCACTAAAGTTGTTCAAATTAGTTAAAACCTTGAGAAAAATGTGCAAATTTGTATCTTGTTTGGTATAGATTTGTTTTATAGTGTTGTATGAACAATTCTCATGTATCGTATTCTCTGTTGTTTGCAGGTGCTTGAAGGCCAGAAAATTCGCGTTAATAAAGCGTAGAATAGTTAGTTCATTCGCGATTTCAGTTTATGTAGTTTGAATGTTCATTGTTAGCGGGAATTTATGATTTTGTCATGCCTTGAGAACTTATATCCTTGTCTGGTTATGAAAGTTAAACTTTTGTTACATCATTTATTCTAATGTTCGATATGTGTTAAAATATTTACATATGTTAAACATTTCTTAATAATAAATGTATTTGTGAATTACAAGTCTCACACATCTATATATGTGAAATGGAAGCTGAAACATGATTTGAAATAGAAAATTTTATGGTGTGATCGATAGACTTATAATTCATATTTACTTTTTCATGCAACTCGATTTTCATAATCATTTTTACATAATAAATTTGAACAACTCCAAAACTATTGAGATAAGTATAATTCTAATAACATTACTATAGTTTTGTTATATAGACTAACGAAATAGTGTATTATATTATTGGCACGAATTTCATGCTTGGAGATGTTGAATGAACAATTATTTTGTGCTATTGGAATTGTTTAATTCACTTCAATTGGTTTTCATAACATAAACTTGTCGTCTTATAGCTAATGAAGAAAAGAATAAAATAATAATAAACTATTTTAATTATTGTGATTAATTATTTTGGAAGGATATAAAATATACAAAATAAGTTTGATTTTATACTTAATTAATGAATAGATACAAGTTTAATAAAATTTTATAATTCAAAATAATATATCTGATTTTTGGAGGATCAAATAAGTCAAAGAAGTTTTTATAAAAAACAAAGTGCAATGAAGTAATAAGAATCTTGAAAATTAATTTCTCAATCAAATATTTAAATAAGAATAATTTACTATTATTTTAAGTTTCTAAAAGGTTTGGGCTGGAATTTCATTCAGATGAATATTTTATAAATTGGATTGAAAGTGAAATTTTTAAGAAAAAACAAAATTTCCATATAAATTTGGGTGAACATTAAGGCCATGGTCTAATATTTTGGAAAAAAAAAGGGAGTACATCCAAAAAATTTGATTAATTTAGGCAATGTTTGCTTATATTCTTAATTTAGAATTTTGATTTTTTTTCCCCTAAAAATGCATACTATGATATTCATATGAAAACGACGTAGCGCTAGTTGTGTATATATTTTAAAAATATGTTGAAACTTGTAAATATATCTAATTAATCATGATTAGTTAATTTATGATGTGTTAAATAATTATAAATTATGAAGAAATAAAAAATATTACTAATATAAATAATAATTAATTAGTGATTGTGTAAAATAATGGACGAAGATTATATGAAAGTGTGAAATGATGGATGAATATTGATAAATATTTATATTTTGATTAAAAGTAAAAAAAAATATGATTTTTAATGCGAATGAGAATTTTGTGATTATAAGTAAAACAATTGAGTGGCAGTCTCGTAAATTCCGTGAAATATGAGCCCTAAAAATAGGGGAATTGCCTCTCAATTTTTTCTGTTTTGGCGCTTCATTTCCTTTCCCGCTCGCCCCTCTAAACCCACTACCCTACCCCTTTATTTACACACAAATCACACACACACAGTCACACACATATAGATACACATATAGATACAGAGAGTAATCGAAGAGTGTAGAAGAAGAAGAAGATGTTCTATTCGCATACATTCTTGGCAAGAAAAGGGCCCTTAGGCACTGTTTGGTGCGCCGCCCATTTGCAACACAAGCTCAAGAAATCTCACTACACCTCCACAAACATCCCCTCCACCGTCGGTCTGTAATCTGTCTTTCAGTTTTTTGTTAATTTGTTATCAAGAAATGAAGATTATTGATGGGTTTGTTGATTTAATTTTAAAAAAATCGAGTTTTGATTTCTTGGGTTTCGATTGAAAAGTTTCGATTTTGGTAAGAAACTGATTCATGATATCTGGGTCTCTGTTTCATTTTTCGGGCATGTTTGTTTTGTTTATTTGGTAGTGTATACAAAAATCAATTCTTTATATCGAATTTCTTTTTTTCTATAATTTTCCGGGTTTTATTGATTGTTGTTTCAGACCAGTTTGTGTTAACAAAGACCCAGTTTTTTTAATCCTGTACTCAAAATTTATGATGTGTATTTGTGATAAAGACTGTATTTTCAGTGGGTTTTGATTAGCTTAATGAGTAGTTAAAACTTTCTTTTGAATTAAACCCTACTTGAAGTTCTAAAACTTTGATGTTACTTGTGTGTTTACTTTTACTGATTTTGTGTTAAGGTGTGAAAATTCATTCAAAGATTACATTTTCCCATTGGTCGAAACAATAATAGACATGATTTACCAATCAAAACAATTTATTCTCCTATCAAAGATTACATTTTCACAACATCTTCAGTGTAAAAAAATTTAATCTTTTCCACTTATCTTTATCGAAATAGGATCTTGAACTCACTTGATAAACTACTTCTTTGTTCTTGAAATGTATATCCGTCATCAGATTTTACTGGGTTTTTGATAGCATAATTTGTGTTATTGGGTTTTAAATGCTTCAATTAACACATTATTTATATCTTGGAACTTGATTTACAGAACGGATCATGTATCCCGAGGTGCCAATTGCGCTCAGAATGTCGGGCCATCTTCTGCTTGGAGTTGTGAGGATATACTCAAAACAAGTTGACTATCTTTATGAAGATTGCAATGTTGTAAGAATTACAATAAACCGTGTCTTTACCTCTGTGAGTGTGAACCTTCCCGAGGATGCAACACATGCACCGTTTCATTCAGTCACTTTGCCTGAAAAATTCGAGCTTGATGCTTTGAACGTGGACGATTATTACAAGGACTGGTATGTTATTTTATGTAACTATATACTCTTCATTAACTATATATATATATATATATACAGAGAAGTTAATTTGTTTTTTGTGCTTCTAGGAGTGAGGATTCTCATCTCAAGAGCCGTGATGACATAACATTGACAGGTATGAATTTTATATATGACACATTTTGATGTTATTTCATTCAGATATAATGAATATTAACTATGGCTTGAGAATTTCATTAAACAGAGCAAATTCCAACTGGAGAAGATCCATACATTGTTATCACTTTTGATGAGGTACCACCCTTTTAGACTCTGTTTTGTTTGTGAATGGATGTAATTAGATCTTGTGTTATTTAATTAATGGTCTTTTTTTCTTCTTTAATGTAGCATGATTTGAGTGCTTCAAGGCCAGTTCCAATGGAGGAAGAGTATGTATCACATTTCTTATCAAAGTTAACTAACTATTTTCTGAGTAAGTTTTGAATTTTATTCATTTATTTTTGCAGTGTTCCTAATCCAGTCGAAATGGATACAAATGTGGATTTTCAATATCCGTCTCCAAGTAACAATATACGAAGTGTCGAACAATCCATTGGAAATAGCAGTCCTCGTGATTTACCAAGTATTGAAATAATGAGAAACGCTAAAAATGGCTTCGATTTCAATAGCTCACCGCTATTGCCTGACCGGGCTGAGCCTGATGAAGTCCTGGAAGAGCAAATCAATAAAGATCGAGAAAATTCTATTCCACTTATGGAAGATGAAGTTTTGCCCGATGGCCATTTTTCTTCGTCCCATAATCAACCTTCGTTTGGACGTTCAGATTCCCCAATGCTTTTTGGTGGGCTCAATTCTGTATTTATTTATCATTTTTACACAAGGATATATATAAGTATATACTTATGTATATGCGTTCGTTTTTTGTAGTCCATCGATCCCCGGAAATGGAAATCCGAGCAACCCCGCCAATTGCAGAGCCGAAAGTTAGAAGGAGAAAGAGAAAACAGCACTATGATGAGTCTACTGTATTGAGTAATGAGTATGGTTTTTTGATTCCTTTTGTTTGAGTTCTCAATATCATCCAACATAGGGTGTTTTGGTAATTACTTAATATAATTCCCATTCGAAATTTTATAAGTTTTTGGCCTAATGGCTAATATTGATGATATGATTTAGGTACATGAAAAAGGCGCTTAACGATACAAGGGGTATACAGCGTGTGAAGAAGAACTGCCCTTCAACGTCTCTTGACGTATGGAAGCTAAACAACAGATTGATTAAAGATGGTGTCTTTTTCGAACCCTTTATAACTGGTTAGTTTAGTTTTTCTTGTGAATTGTTTACATTGTGTTTGGATTGAAGTATTTGGACTTGAGTAGTGTTTTAAAGGAATGATTGAAAATTTAACTCAAAATGAACGTTAAATGGATTTGAAATCCATTATAACTTGAAATTATCCCAAGAAACTTAGGGATTGTTTGGATTCAGTGATTTGGATTTGTATTTCTCATGAATTATGTACATTGTGTTTGGATTGAAGTATTTGGACTTGAGTAGTGTTTTAAAGGAATGATTGAAAATTAACTCAAAATGAATGTTAAACGGATTTGAAATCCATTATAACTTGAAATTATCCCAAGAAACTTAGGGTGTGTTTGGATTCAGTTATTTGGATTTGGGGAGGGGATTTGGAGGAAGGATTTGAAATGATACTTAAAATGGAGTCATTTGAAATCCACCGTATTTATGGAGAAAATAGCTCAAAGTAAATGTCGAGTGATTTGAAATCCATTATAACTTAGATACATCCAGACGAACTTCATGGATTTGTCAACGAATTTGAAATCCATAGATTTCAAATCCTTCAATCCAAACACACCCTTAGTCGATTAGTTGATGATCCAAATGATCAACGGTTTGTGTTTCTTCTGCAGGGGCTTGTGCTGATCTTAGAGATATATACAAAGAAGACTTCATCTCTTCTAAACCTCATTTAGTTCTTAATATAGAAGAAACAACTCATCAAGAGGCATTTGTTGCTCAATCTCCTATATCTAGGCCTAATAACAACGAACCCGAGATTGAAATTCTTCGTAATAACGAATACGCTTCGCCAGATAGATTCATGCTGTCCGAATCCACTTTGGTGGGCCCCTCTCCAAATGTAAGAAGCTATTTCACTCCTCAAAACAACTCCAATTTCGAGTTGCAATCGGGTCGTTTGGACACAAGCGAAGGGGATACATTATTACCAAACACAGGCATAGGAGCATCTTCGGGAATCTTTGATTCTGAAATGAGAACCCCCGATACATTACAGGCTGAACACTCTGCTTTATCCGATATTCCCGAGCTTTTGGCTTCACCAGGAGTATGTTAATTATGCTTTTTTTTTTTTCCAGAAAAATTGAATCTTTAAATTTTTGTGTTGTGATATTCTTTCGATTCTCTCTTGGGCTTGTTTGGTTCTTCGATTTTGGTGAGGAAAAAGATAAAGGGATAATGAGGAATTATCAAAAAACAACACACAAAATAAGAAATTGAAACTCCAAAAGCCAAACATACCTTATTGGTTTTTGTCCTTTATGAACTGCATTTGACCTGCTGTTTTGTTCTCTATTGTATCAGGAACTTGTGTTTCTAGAGCATGATGACAATTCTCCAGCTGGTAAGTTTTTGATTTTTTAAACTCAGTTTTATCAATAGAATCTGTTTTTAATGTAAATTTGATTGTAAGATGGGTATATTTTGAATAGAGTGCCAAGGAACACCTGAAAATGGTAATCAACGAACACCGGGACTACAAGGAATGTCTTCACGAACAAGGTACATTTCCCGTTTTGAAATAAAATTAAAAAAATAAATATAAATACAAAGTAAAAAAAGGAATTTAAATTGATTTTTGCAGGGCTGTGGCTGAATACTTGAAAAAACAGTCATCGGAAACACCTATCTTAGGCAACTCTGATGAAAATCTGAGCTTGAACAAAATTCTTGAAGGCAAATCGAGAAAAATATGTGCTCGAATGTTTTCTGAGACCTTGGTAAGTCCTAGTACAATGTTTACATATTGGATTTGTGCTGTTAAGGTTCTGTTTGGTTGCAAGTATTTATATAATACTCATGCTGATTATAGAACCAAAATGGACATAAAAAATAAACACTTGTTTTTGCAGGTTTTGAAGAATTATGGACTTGTAGATGTGCATCAAGAGAGTCCATATAATGACATTACCCTCAAAGTTACTTCTAAACTCTCCAAGGGAGAATTCTCAATCTGAAAATAAATCCTAATTTCGTCGTGTAAATTGGTAAAACAACGCGTGTTTTGTAGTTTTGGTATGATAATTTAGCAGCCTGAAAGGACTTATGGAATTTTGTGGTTCTTATTTATGTTACTGTTACGACATATTGTTTTGAAGAGAATGGTTTGGTCATAGGTTATACTAAGACCAGTTCATCATATGACTCAACAACTAATAATTTACCCATTTGAGATGGATAGTTTTAAGTATTTTCATTTGATATGATTTGAACTTCTCTGTGGGAAATTGTATAGAGAACAACTAAAACGTTCTAAGATGATTTAATATAAAAAGATCTGTGAATTATTTAAACCCAAACTAAAAATTCCACTCATAAGTTCAATAATTGAGAATGAGTTTTTATAATCCTTAAAATAAGGATTATAAAAAAAATTATTAGAATTGTATTTTGTAATGTAGAAATAACATAATTTCTGCATTTCTTTCAAACAGTTAACAAGTTACTAAATCCATTTTTTTCTAAACTCGATAAATTAATACTCGATTATTTAATAAACTCTCTAAGATAATATTTTTGGCCGGTCCCGACTCGGGGATAGGGTGCTAAATTAATAATTCGCTAAATTTATAAGATAATACATTTTTGATAATTTCTATAGACCCCATATAAAGTATAAATTAATAATTCCTTATATACTACATATTACATGAATGATTCATGAAGATTTCTTGAAAAATGACTCAATTGTCTTTTGTTTTTTTGTTGAAATCAATTTCATCTTGAATCTCGTCTCTAGTTTTCCTTATCATTATAAGAACTTTTGATTAGGGGTGAAAATGGGTCGAGTCGAGCCGAGCGCATAAGTGTTCAAGCTTGTTTGAATTACAGTCGATCTTTAAAAATTATGTTTGAATTTGGTTTGATTGTTCATCGAGCTGAGCTCAAACGAGCTTTAATCGAGCTGATCATGAGTCGAGCTCGAGTAGTTTGAACATTTTGTACATATTTTTGTTATTTTTTGCTAATCGAGCCGAGCTCGAGTCGAGTTTTAAAATTTATCGAATAGAAAAGTTGTTCAAGCTTGGTTTAATAAAACGTCGAACCGAGCTCGAACCGACCTTTTAGCGATCGAGCTCGAATCGAGTATCAAATATCGAGTTAAATAACACCCCTACTTCTAGTGTTGTTTTACTTAAGGTGGGAGATTGAAGAATTATTCCAAATTGGGCCCTTAATTTGATCGTATATGCATTGTACAATAATCAAGTGGAAGTTTGAAAGGTGTTTGTAAATTGAGTATTTCATTATAAATTAATAAAATATTAATTAATATATAAATTAATAATTATTAATTTATCGATTAATTAATAACTCTTTTAATTAATAAATTTTGGTGGTCCCATGAGTATTAATTTATAGAGTTTCTACTGTATAACAATCACAATATAAAAAGTGATTTTAGTTATTTCCAAATCCAATAGAGAATTACTCCCCCTTATTACAACTACTCAGAACCTAAACAGTAACCTGCCATGCCCCTTAAGACTCAAAGAAAATGTTGTTATTATTATTAGCAAACACAATTTCATCAACATATTATTACTTTCTAATTGGCAGATAAAAGGGCTTCGATTTTACGCTCAATATGGGCTTCGTGATCCTCAAGACGACCTTTTATCTCATCATTTTCCCAACGGATCAAAGTTGGAACTCCTTTGAGATTGAACCTTGAGGCTGATGATCTCCATGGATGGCCAGGATTCCTCCACGTAGGCCTATCTCCAACATAAGCCCTCAACAGAGCCACATTGTCCGTTGATTCTTCTAGCTTCTTGTATATCACTGGCTCAGCTCTAACACAATCTGAAAACGAAAACCCAAGTTATTCTTATACGAGAATTGCAGTTTAGTAGTGTATAGAAATCAGAAACGCATATGAATTGATTCTAATGTTATAAGACAACATAATATTAAGATCCTTTTGAGACATAATGTGAACCGGGATATGGTTTTCTTTGTCCAAATCAGTGGTATCAAAATAGAAAAAATCATAACATGAAATCTTTTAGAAAGCAAATTCCTTTTTAGATTTCATGAAATTTATTTCAAACAAGATAATTTAACTGTCTAGGTTCTTAATTTTAAAATGAAAGAAGAATATATAATATATTAGTTCCATATGTAATTCTGATCATTGTAGTTAAGAATCGGCACCTGACATTATATATACTTTGTCAATCGATAGGTAAATAATCTGAAGGCTCAACTTTAAATCTTCATGTATTTTTCTATGCTTATTATTGGATTTAAAAACTTAATAATGAGTGAGCCTCAATATTCAAAAATTTAGCACTAGTTATCGGTTATGATATCCTAGCAAACTTCGAGGAGTAAGCAAATTGTTACGATCCTAATTGCAAGGTATGGGACTTGGATCCCACGTCGGAAGTATGGGATTCCAATATGGGGTTTATATGATCTTGGGCTCTTCCTTCTCATTAGCTAGCTTTTGGATTGGGTTCTCCCAAGGTCATATCACAAAATTCGTGCAAAATCTTATCTATACCCTCCTTAAACCTCAGTCTTGAGAATTCTAGTTACATAATCGATACAAATAGGGATAAACTCGGCTCAACCACTAAAAGAAGGGAAAATTCCATGATTTCGTCACTCGAGTTAAATCCCTCACAAACTAAAGCTGCAGTTTACATTTCTATTTTTTGTTTTCCATTTTATATCATTTGAAAACATGAAATTCCTTCAAATATATATATATATATATATATATGTGTATATATTTGCAAGAAAAAACTTATCATGCTCATAAGAACACAAGATACTAACAAATGACAAAAATCATGAAAAACAAAAAAGTATCAAAAAACACAGCCACTTAATTTCTTTCTACCTTACTCTCAGATTGTCTGTTGTCACAATCCTTAACACCTGTTAATGCTTAACCAAGAACCAAATTAACAATTTCAAACCCTAATTTAGCCTTTCCCGAAATTACAACAAACAGCAACTCATCAATCAACTATTATTTAACCATCAATTTGAGAAAATCTCACTCAAAACTACAAAATACCCACGAACATATAGATATATATAGCGAGGATTCGAGTAATACCAGGGCACCAACTGAGATTGGTAGAGGGTTCATAGTCAGCCAAGAACAGAATGAAATTTGCTTTGTTGTTTGTTGCTTCACTTTTGAATTTCTCAAACACCCCATCAAATGTTGACACTGTTGCATCCAAAACTTTCATCGGCATCTTTGTTTTTTTTGTTTCTGTCCCTTCAATTATTTTCTTTCCCCCAAATTTGGTTGGTTTTAGGGTTTCAGTAGTAGAAATGGGATTTTGAATGAAAAATTACATCGTTACGTCCCTAAATTGATCGATGAAAATATATTCGGCCCTCCATGTTTCAGGGTCTACAGATTTAGTCCTATATCTTGTCCATTTTAGTCAATTTCGTAAACTCTCAGATTAAATTAATGGTTTTGTAAATTTTCAATTTTTGAATCAATTTTGCTCATGGGGATTGGGGACACATGACTTGCCAACTAGAAAACAAAAATAAGTGGTAGATCCCAATAGGCAACGTGGAAAATTGGGATTAAAAAATTAATTAATAAGTATAAAATAGAAAATTAATTAAAAACTAATAAAAACAAAAAATAATTAAAAATATAAATTAATCCAAATAACAAAAACTTATATAGATAATAAAATTAATTAGAAGAAAATTTTTTATAAAAATATTCAGAATTAATAGTTTTCTTCAAAGAAATGATTGCAACAATTATTTTAGTAAAAACTTAATTTTTTTGAAAATATAAAATTAAATAATATATTAATAAAATGGGAGATTTATATAAAATAAAATATAATGTAATAAAAATATAATAAAATCCAATAGAATGTTAATAAAATTATAAATAATAACAAATGAAAAGAATATTCAATAGAGTAAGTAAGTGAAAATTGGAAAAGTAAGAACACCATGCTTAATAGAAATTTTTTGTTTAATAAAACATTTTTCTATATTAATATTTAATTTAGTCTGAGATCTATTTTCTAATAAATATTCTACTTATTTATGAAATTATATTAAATAATTCAATATTTAATTTTTGTCATACTGTAATAGAAAATTAGTGTTAATATATCTTCTTAAATATTTTCTAATTTTTTTTTTGCATCCATTACGTTTTATAATTTCAACAGAATTAAATATATGTATACAGAATTAAATATATTTATACTTGTTTATGTTATTTTATCCATTCATCATTAAAAATTAAATGAAAAATCTAAAAGAATGCCACCCAGGGCTAGGATGAATGAATCTCAGTGACATGGACTATATTTGTTAGAACTTGTAAGTTGATGGATCAAATTTGATGATTCCATAACATGGATAGACTGAATGTGTTTTTGTCAACAAATTAAGGGATGAAAAATGTAATTTTTTCCGAATTTGGAAGGTGTGCCTAGGGGTTCACGAGTCGAGCTGGCTCGCGAGCTCGGCGAGCCGGCTCGAAAATAGCTCGAGCTCGAGCCTAACGAGCCGAGCTTCCAATCGAGCCGAGCTCGAGCCTAAAATAGCTTGTTCGCCAGCTCGCGAGCCGGCTCGCGAGCTGGAATTAAAAATTAATTTTTAATTAATATATATATATAAAATAAATATTTATTCATATATTTTTATATAATATGATATATTATAATAATATATGTATAAATAATAATATTTTTGACATTAATTATAACTATATTTAATAATATATGAATAAATATAAAATTAATAATAATTTTTTTAAAAAATATATATATTTTTTAAAAAATTATTTTAATAAAAAAAATTATTTTTTTAAGCTCGAGCTCGGCTCGGCTTGAGTTCGGCTCGAGTTTGGCTCGAGCTCGAGCTCACTTTCTACAGCTCGTCGAGCTCGAGCTCGAAAATTGTGGCTCGAGCTCGACTCGTGAACACCACTAGGTGTGCCCATTTCTGGGATTTTCATTTACGCAATTCAAGGAGAATAGGCCTCATTTCTTTATAAAAGAGAAGAGAAAGGATTCTGCATTTTTTGATTAATCGTATGACATTTTTGAGTTTTCAAAATAAATAAATCAATAAGATATAAATTTGATTAATTATAAGTTGAGAAATCAAAAGTATTTTAGACTAAAAATAGTCAATCTTAACTGCTTAATTTTTTTTGAATGAAAAGCTAGTCAAACAAAGTCTTAAATCCAAAAATACTCGCATGAACTTTTTTTATACGCTATATTATATCTGGAAGATTTTAGTAATTCTTTCAACAAAAAAAAATTATGATAATGCAATTATGATTTTTCGGTAATATTACCATTTACCACACATCAAGGAATGTTTACTATGGGTAGGATTGCCCAAATCCGAATCCGTTCAATAGAAAACTTACCCAATCCGAACCGATGACATAAAGTAGTTCGGGTCGGGTCTGATCCGGGTCCAATTTTTACCCGTGAGTATTTTTACTCAGAAATTACCAAAATTTACACTTTAAAAATACCCGCAAATCTATACCAAACAATACCCGAACGTTACCCGTGGGCATTTGCCCGACCCGACCCAAAACGTCGGGTCTACCTTTTTTTTTCCTTACCCATCGGGTCTGGGTATTCCACGCCCATTGACAGCCCTAACTATCGGGTTCAAAATAGAGAGAGAATGCACATAAAGCTACAAACAAGAACTGCAAATGGAAAACAATGAACTACTTAATCAATCTCTCCCTCCTCTAGTTCTTCTTCATCCTCAAGAAACTCTTCATCATCGAGATCCATTTGAGCTTCTAATATTCCTTCAAGATCGAAAAATTTATCCGTATAAACGTCCATTAAACCCGTCCCGAGATCAAAATCCATATCACCAATAGCTACTAATTGCTCAATACAAGATTTGGTTCTTAGATTATTCTCCTCAGCTTTCATCGCCAGAATATCACGATTGGAGATACTTTCGACCAACGGAATCTTTTCAGAATCTTTGTCAGATTCCTCTTTCATGAGATCTATAACTCGAGATTCTCCAAATTCACCATCTCTAATTTCTTCCACCTTAAACGTCACCCCTTTGGGACTCGGGTTTTTAATGTTGTCTTTATTTGGAGTGGTTTCATTAATTACTTCGAAATTGTACGTGTCTGAAGGTAAAAAGACGTGAATAACAGGGTACTCCAAGATACCTATATCCGCTAATTGTTCACGGATTGGCGCCTTTATGTTTAGCTGACGAAAAAGCGCTTTTGAACCCTGCGTGTACAAAAACAAAAAAAGACCCGTCAGCCACGTCAGCGGTGGGTCCCACCAGGGGCCGATAATCAAATATCGAGACCAAATCATCAACATGCAATAAAAGATAGTGTAGTAAAAGCGTAAAACCTTAAAATTTTTGCGGATGAGAAACTTGAGAGAATCGAGGTTTTGGTCACAGAATTGTTTCAATGGGTGGTTCCATGGGCCGGGTTTTAGATGATTCTCGATAACAGAGGATAGAGTTGTGTTCTCATTTACTCTGCAGTGAGAAAAATCATATGATTATGTAAGATTATACACAAAGCCTGTAATAATCATATGATTATACACACTCATATGATTATTAAGATTATACACAAAGCCTGTAATAATCATATGCTTTTACACACTCATATGATTATTAAGATTATACACAAAGCCTGTAATAATCATATGATTATACACGATCATATGATCATTTAAGATCATCTCACCCATGATCAACCAACACAACATCAGTCGAATAGAACCGCCACTCGATGGTCCAGAAAATGGATTTCTC
This sequence comes from Verbascum thapsus, assembly GCA_963669365.1. NCBI lineage: Eukaryota > Viridiplantae > Streptophyta > Magnoliopsida > Lamiales > Scrophulariaceae > Verbascum > Verbascum thapsus. The sequence continues at coordinate 3,337,875 of OY770106.1, forward strand.
CCTGTAAACAGGTCAATAGAATTCAGTTCTTGTTAGACTTGTGGTTAAATTTTCAACAAGTTGAAAATCACAATACCAATTGAAAATTAATACACTAACTTATCATTGTAAACGGTAAAATACCATTTACAGAAATGAAATTCTTCAACAAACAACATGGTAACCTCCATATTTATATCCAAGCAATTTTTCCCTTAATATAAAGCATAACATAGAATTATACTATTGAAGTTTGAAACTCTCAAAAGAGCCTTTAAACATGAGAGATTACCACAATCAACTAGAGAATATACAATCATAAATGGCAAAACATTCCCATATGTATCTAAATGTAAGTAGATGCAACAAGGGATATTCTCATGAGATTAAAAACTTACGCATTTTTATAGTAAGTCCTGTTTGTGTCTCTTCTTGACATTCCATTTGGTACGAATATTATTTTCGTCCTACGGCTTGAGGCAGCACTTCGAAGACTTTTGAGGTGTCGTGCGAGCTTAGTTTGGGACCCACATAACTTAACTCTCGTCCTTCGAGCCGAATCAGCAATTCTCTTCACATCCTCGAGCATGTGATAGTCTACCAAATGGACAAAAAAAAGATAACCCGAATGAACCCCTTTACCAATTGATAATACAAACAAGGATTAGAGCACCATTAAATACTAGTTATCAACAAAAAATGGTTAAACTACTTAGTACTTACAAAGTAAAATCATATAACTTAGACAGGTTATATGTGTGAGAGAGATTTTGTATATTATTCGATCAAGTTAACAATTTATCCTTCATGCTCCGAGATCGGGTATGTGTATTCTAATACAAGCTCAACTTACTTATACCCATTACACGTAATTTCAACCAGAAACTGAATACCCATTTCCCTATCGTGAAATTTAATTCTTAACTATAGTCTTGCATATGTAGATATAGGAATAAGTATGACGACAGTTAGAAATACTTGCTTATATAACCGTAGATAAGATTTCTTATACTGGAGAATTTCAGGAACAAGAAAACCATGCATTTTAAAGAAAAATCCAATAACTGTGACTACAAAAGTAGCCAACAAAAAATAAAGAAAAATCAGAGGAAAACAGTGTCGAAAAACAAGAATTAATACCTGAAAGAAGGAGATTATCATCAAATTTTGAAATATGAACAAAATCGGTGGCGGGTCTTTTGCCGGTACAATTAGTTCGTTTCTTGTGGGAATTTACACAAGGAAGGCTGCAAGAACGCAGAGCACAGCCTGGGCATTTGTACTTTGATGGGTTTTTCTTGCACTCTTCACACAAATCCGGTTGCCGTGACTGCTCGGGTTTATCCTCCATTGTTGTCTCGTGAAAATGAAGGGTTTTAGCAGGTGGAGAGGGAACAGAAAGAGGTGTTTTAATCTGATATTGGCTCCAAATCTAGAATAATATTACTGGGTTTGAGGCCCAATTTATAGTCCTTTAAATGGGCCCAGCCTTGCTTAATTGGACATTCTATAGTAATGTTTTAACTGGTCATCGAACTGAAAAATTTTATCGATTAAAAATTTATTGGTTGAGTCGTGTTTCAATTGTGATCGAATTATTGTTGATATAAATAATTATGAATATTTATAATTTACAAAAAAAAGTAATAATATATAATATACAACAAAAATAAAAAGAGAAAAACAATTCTTAGATTTAGGCATCCACAAAAATGAAAAATCAATCAAAAAAGATTTCAATGTTTTTTTAATGAGTTTTTCATTCCAAGTTTGTTCATGAATGTGTAGTAACAAACTCCTGGTGATGAAAATCGGAGTTCACAAATAAAACTTAAGAGTTTGAGATCATGCAATAATACACTAATAGCTCTTTCGTGCTACAAATTTTTTTAATAGAGTATGCTCCAATTATTAGGGCATTGTTTTCAAAATTAAAAATTATTTACAGAAGTACTTAATGGTGTGTCTGGATTAGGGGTGTAAGTCGGCTCGAGCTCGGCTCGAGCTCGAGTTTTTCGAGCTCGAACTTTTAACCGAGCTCGAGCTCGAGCCCACTCATTTCTAAAAAAAGCTCGCGAGCCCGGCTCGCGAGCTTTTTTATTATTTAATATATTATTATTTTTTAATTATATTAATAAATATATATTAAATAATTAATAAATATATATTAAATAATTAATAAAAAATAAATAAAAATTCGAAATTTAAATTTCCCGCCGAAAATTTGAAATTTCAAACGGGCTCGGCTCGAGTTCGAGCTCGAGCTCGCGAGCTTGGGTTCGGCTCGAGCTCGAACTTAAGCTCACGAGCTCGAGCCCGAGCTCGAAAATTATGAGCTCGACGAGCTCGAGCCCGAGCTCGAGCTCGCCTAAATGGGCTCGAGCTCGAGCTTGGCAAAATCCCCAAGCTCGGCTCGTTTACATCCCTAGTCTGGATCGCAGGATTTAAAATATATGATAAGTATGTTTGTTTATGTTTTTGAGATAAAATTTTGAAATTTTATTGGGATAGTGTACTATAAAAATTTGTGTGAAAATGGTAGGTGTTTGTTTATGTTTTTAAAAATAAGTAAAAAGTTGTAAGACATGTCGAATAATTGTGTTAGTGATGTAGATAATGATTATCTGAATAAAACAATAAAAAAAAGTATGGATAAAAAATTGTAAAGTATGAAAGAGAAAATGAAAAAATGATTATAATGAATGATTTGATTGGTTAATTTGTGAAGTGATGATGTATGTATGATTGATAATTAATTATATAGGAGATTGAAAAAGTAGAGTTGAAAAAATGGGAATTGAGATGAGAATTTGGTGTGTTAAATTTATTTTGAATTTGAGATTTAAAAACTTAAAAATGGAATTTGAAAACATAAACAAACAAAACCTATTTCAAATTTGTCAACAAATTCATTACACGATATTATCATGGCCCATTTCGTTTTAAGTCCATCAAAAAAGTGGTGTTATTAATCTAAGTCCAATGGGCCTTGACCCAAAGTTTTGGTATTAAACGGGATTAAAGCCCAGATTATATATTAACTAAATTTGAATCTAATTCTATTTCACCCCCAAAAACTAGGGTTTAGCTTCTATCTTTCTCTCTAATTCCGAACAAAATTATTCGTTCTATTTATTTTATTGTAACAATTGTTGTATAGTTAGATCTAGCAGCGACAATGGATTCTGGACGCAAAAGAGGGAGACCGAATGTTACTTACTCTGGAAATGGAGGTTTCAAAAGATCGAAGGAAGGTTAGTCCTTGATTCATGGTGCTTTCTAGAGTTAATTTGTGCGTTTTTTTTTTCGCGGCTTCAATTTTTTCTGATGTTTATGTATAGATTCGACGCATGATGATTTCATGAATTAGCTGATAAGTTTATGCAATTGGTAGAACTGATGAATGTTTAACTGACATAAGAGAATTAATTGAAGAGTTCTTCACAATTTTGTCTTCCCGTGCCTGATTCAAATCTTATGAAGGTGTTGATAGTGTCTAAATATCTATATATCTTACTGGAATATTATAATATTATTGTTCTGAATTTTTTACCACCTGATATTTATTTGGAATCGTCAATTATGCAAAGATGTTGAATATGAATGTTCAGGCTGTGGAATGTAAAAGTAATTGGAATATTTAACTGAAGTAAGGAAATTAATCTTCTGGTACAGAAATGGATTCGTTTACAACTGGTGTAGGAAACAAATCAAAGCCATGCACGAAGTTTTTCAGGTTGTAATCTTAATCTATATAAAAATAAGCTTTCTATGTTAATGCAAGCTTAGGCAATAGCACAATTGGAGTTCTATTATGTTTTACACTTTTACTTATTCTACTGAGCTTAACACTAAAACAATGACTGGCCCCAGTTATGAATTTCAGCAGACTGGGTAAAAGGCTAAAAGCTAACTTCTGTGTTCTGTTATCCGAGTAAGATTTACATGAGGACGCATGTGATTTAATCGTTGTATTGCTCTTTTCATTCCTGCAGGTATTTTGTTTTAGTGGTGACGATATACTTTACAATACTAATGAGTTGCTGATGCATTCATGCTCTTAATAACCGTGATACGATTTATGTGTTCAAATCATCTAGAAGAATTTAATTATTTGACATATAGCCAAGCTATTATATTAAGGTTATTCATGCTGCATCCTATTGGCTATATGCCAATAGTTAAAGTAACTGAATGTTACACACGAAAAAGGGGTCTTATGCATCATTTTGTATGGCATTGATGCTTGTGCTTAAAGGTAAAGTTCCCAATCTTTTAAGTTCTACATACTTGCATTCAAGAATTACCTAAGATGAAGTTGTGTTTGAAAGTTGAAAATCAACTGTGATTATATTATTTGAGTAGTCGGAACTTAAAATCTCTTACCACGGCATCACAACACCATATCACAAATGCAAGCAGAGGGAAAAACAAAAGAAAAAGAGTATCAAATGAATCCTTTTTCTTCATAATTTTTGCTTGCAAGTTTCTAAACACCCTAAGGTAAAAAAGAATATCTTGTTTGCTATGAATGTATATCTATGTATACTGTATTCTTGTAGCATTCTATTTTTTGTTCAATCGCCAGTTCATGGATCCAAGTATAATAAATTAATAATTAGTTTACTTTTCTGATGTTCATTTCTTCACTTCTTGTCTAATCTCTAATTTTTCGCTGTTATGTGTTAATGATAACAGCACTTCAGGGTGTACATATGGTGATACATGCCATTTCCTGCATTACATGCCTGGCTACAGTGCACATACCCAGCTAGCAAACTCGGGTGGGAATTCTACTGTTCATAGTGGAAGAAATACTGGTTTTACAGATGGCCCAGCCCCAACCATGAAAACAAAGCTATGCAACAAGGTTAACACCCCAGAAGGATGCAGATTTGGTGACAAATGCAATTTTGCACACAGTGAGATGGAGCTTGGCAGCAAACCCGGTTACGAGGATCCACGACCCGTGGGCCCAACACATGGGTTACCCGTGGGGAACTTTGGTGCATCCGCGACTGCCAAAATTAGCATAGACGCCTCTTTTGCGGGATCCATTATTGGGAAAAGTGGCATTAATTCAAAACAGATATGTCGACAAAGTGGGGTTAAGCTTTCTATAAGGGACCATGAAACGGACCCAAATCAAAAGAATATTGAGCTTGAAGGGACGTTTGATCAAATCAAGGAGGCTAGTTCTATGGTACGCGAGCTGATGATAACTATTAGTGGTCGTGCAGAAAAACCCACGAGTGGTTTTGGTCATAACGCACAATTGAACAATTACAAGACAAAAATGTGTGAAAAGTTTGCGAAGGGATTGTGCACCTTTGGGGAAAGGTGTCGTTTCGCTCATTCTGCAAGTGAAATGCGGGCTTGAGTGTAAATTGTGATTTTTAGTGTAATGATGAATGTGATTTTGGTATGTTAGTTGATTAAAACCTTAACATAAGTGGATTAGATTTTGGTATATAGTGTAATGATGATATCTTCAAGAGATGGAACCAAAAATAGATGATTGATAAATTCTGAGGAATTCAGGAGCAGAAAAGTTGTATATGTTTCCAACACAAAGAGATGCATAGAAGAATAGTATAGGGGATTTGATTCCAACTATCTAAGTATAAAATAATATATTTTAATTAGTGAAAATTATTATATAGAAAAAGTGTGGTAGTTGGTTAAGAGATGCTACACCTACACAAATATGTATTTTAAAAACTTTATACAATTTGGAAACAAATAGTTTTGACAACATGGCATACTTTTAGGATGATAGAATAGTAGGTAATTAGTTAGCATTATCAAATACAATTAATTGAATGCACTTCAAACAAATAAATAATAACTAGCTACATATGCATATTCAACAAATAATTGAGTTTACATTTAATATATATTTAAATATATATAAAATATTAAAGATAACATTTTGTTCATTTATTCAAGTATTAATGAATTTTTTTTATATAGATAATTTGGATACTTGAATTACCCGAAAAACTAATAATTAACTATTTACTACCTGAATCCAATCCGATCCGATTAATTCAAGCCCGATTAGATTGGGTTGGTATCCAATAACCCGACCCAAATCCCACCTGTCCCCGGAATATTTTGGTTCAATATATAATATAATACTGAACTGAAAAATTCAAAATTAAGCTCCCAACTCATTCAAACACTCGTCTCTAACACAATCCCGCGCCACCGACACACATGTCCCCCTCCACCCCTCCGCCGCCGCCGGGCACTTCAATCACCACCACAACAACAAGACCGCTCTTTCAGAACCCTCCAAGACCACCACCACCTAATCCAAATTCACACCCCTTTTACTCCCCTCCTCCATCTAGACTCCCTTCAAACCCTAACCCTAATTACCCTCAATTGGCCCCTCGGCCCCCTCTCCCTCAGGACCCCTCTCACCTTCTCTACCCCGTCGCCTCCTCTGGCCGTGGCTACCTATCACGGCCTGTAGCCATGCCTGTTGCCCGTCCCTCCTCCAGGCTGCCATTAGTGTTCCCTTATTTGGATCAGGGTTTCGTCCGGCCGAATCACTTGCCCCACATGCTGATCGGGTCGGGGCCGGCTTCTGCTGGTAATGCTGCAAGTGGAGGGGTGATGCCCGGTGTGGTTAAAGGGATTCCTGTTCAGTCGTCACACCACCCGAAGGTAGCTGAATTTAAGTTAAGCGTTTGTGAATTTTAGTTGTTTTTCTTCGTTTTAAGCTAGGTTATAGCTGATCAATGGGTTGGGGATGCAGGCCATTTAGGTACGTTTTGAATCGATTTCGCAAACAGATAGTTGGACTAGTGGAATGGGTTTCTCAAGATTCAAATTTTTATTAAGTGGTTTTAGAGATATCAATATGTGGCGAAAATGCAATTAACTAACTTTTAGTATAAGTGCATGAAAAGAAAATTCAGTTTTGAGATGTTGCTTATTCCAAAAGAGTAACACTTTTTAAAAACTTGTCCTCCATCTCCAGAATCATTTGGATGGATTTCAAAATCACTCCCTTAATGTTCAATTTAAGATCATGTATACAGAAAGAAAATTAAGATATTTGGCCCATTTATGGTTTGACCAGATTTAGGTCAAGAGAAGGAAAATATCCCTCTGTAAAGGGATGTTTGCAATCTTTTATAGGATTAGTTGGAGGGAAAGAACGGGAATGATCTATAGATTATACTTGATGTTATTTGACAATGCAATTGTTCTATTCTGCTTCCCTGGAAACTTTAACTAGTATTCTGTACCGTGATATTTATTTTCTCACATGATGCTCCACTCATAAATTTTGAGCAGGTTCTGAAATTTTAAGTGCATTTGTGTTTTCTGTTTGGGATGGGGGGTAGACAGGGGTTAGGATGGAGAGAAGTAAGAGACCTGACAAGCGTGACATACTTCTATAGATACGTTAATATTTCTTCTCATTGTGCTTTGCTTCAATAAGGTGCACACTACACGTAGAACTTAAATTACATTAGACTGGCATCTATGTTTCATGCAATTATTTCTGGTTAGAACTCCATGCCTTTGAAACTAAGATTCTTTAGTGAACTAGCCAGATAGTAGCTTTTTTGCTAGAAAATTGTCTTTGCATCAATTATATGATTATCAGAGGAACCTTTTGGAAAAGTCAACAGGCAATTGATTGTGGCATAGAGAATCACAGAGATGCAATCTTCATTACTATGGTGCATAATCTTAGTTTTTCATTTCACTTTTGTCTAATTATATGTTCTGGGCTGTTATAGGCCGGTCCTCCTTCAGCCTCAATCTCTGATAATAACGGACACAAAGATTTAAGGTAAAGTTGTATTTCATATATGTGATCTTTGCTGCTTCCCCCTAATTTTTGATCTGACATCGTATGTTCTTATTGTGACTGTGAATTTCCTGTATTAAAAATTCTGAATATTGTCCTTTTTCTTTTTCTTTGCAGCGAAAGAAATCGGGACGATACCTTTGCAATTATCAGAGACAGGAAGGTATTTTGATATGTCATCTTCTCTGTGTGTGTTTATGTAGCTATCCATGTGTTCTTTTAAGCAGATACATTAATTGAAATAAATGTGGGGATGAATGATTTTAAGTTTATGGTTTTTATCGTTCAGGCCTTTTCAATCATCTCTCTATAGCGGAAGACATAATTTGTAGTTGTACAATCATTTTATGAAGAAGATTTGCTTAACCTGTTTTCTTCTACTTTTATTTGTATATTTATACAACTTTTGTCATTATTTCTGTATCATCTGTTCTTATCTTTGCAGGTTCGTTTACCTGATAATGCCTCTCTTTACACCCTATGCCGCTCATGGTTGAAGAATGGTTTTCCTGAAGAAGTTCAGGTGTGCCTTTCAACCTACATATGATTAGAGTCTAATCATCTTAGACATTGACATGTATGTTTGATTGGTATGCTTGTTGTGGCCTGTATATTATGACTAGGAGGCAAATGTAAAATTGGTATGGTATTGAATGTGATTTAATTTAAGCTTAGAATCATGAACATGAACCTGTGTTAACTATAAAGATTTTATCTATCATCTTAATTCATGCTATTATTACCGAAGATTGTGTTATGAAGCGGATTTTCGAGCTAAAGGAAAGAGCGGAAGAAGCTACGTAGTTATTTCATGTTTAATTTTTAGTTACATTAGTAATAGAAGTCTAGTTGAATTAGGAGTCTCATATTTCGAGTGAAGTAGGAGTCTAGTCAGTTTAGGAGTCTAATCAGTTTAGGAGTCTTCGTATTGCTAGTTTTATAAATAGGTTTGTTAGGAGTTATTTTCATTCATTCAATTTGGAATCAAAGAATCGAGCTTAGGCTTGGGACAAACTTCGGTTTGTAGGGCAAGAATTTATTCTTGTAGGACTTTCGAGCAATCGGAAGTATTTTATATATATTTATTTTCAGTTTTATCGATTTCGTTTCTATCAATTGGTCCGACCTGCCGGATCAAAACCCCGCAACTATGACTAACACCCGGGCTAGCTATGACCAGCGATTGGATCGAATCGAAACCAATCAGGCGGAGATGAAGGCTCTATTGTCGAAATTGGTGACTAATCAAGAAACAATGGCTGCCAATCATCAGGCCATGCAATCCCAATTCCAAAACCAACTCACCGAACTCACCCACTCCATTAAACTCCTGTCCATTGCCGTGCTTGCAATGAACCCCCAAACAGCTCCTGCAGCCCACGATGCACCCACGGCAGTAGCACTTGACAGCCAAAAAGATGAAGAAGGCCAACATATTCCATACAACTCGGAGATCGACGACAAAGAGGTGCAAATTTCTCGTAGTGAGCTTAAACCCCTTGATGCAGCCATCTCTTTGAAGAAAGTAGAAGATATTACTCTTCAATTTTCACCATCAACATCACCTAAAAAGAAGTTTGTGAACGTTGCGTCTCTTACCCAAAGCAGAAGCCTTCCTAAGGACTATCAACATATAAAAGAGACCTTGACCGATTGTTTGCAACAATTTCCCAAGTTCAGCCTTGGGGACAAGGCTGTTTTTAAGGATGGTGGAGTTGTTATGAAGCGGATTTTCGAGCTAAAGGAAAAGAGCGGAAGAAGCTACGTAGTTATTTCATGTTTAATTTTTAGTTACATTAGTAATAGAAGTCTAGTTGAATTAGGAGTCTCATATTTCGAGTGAAGTAGGAGTCTAGTCAGTTTAGGAGTCTTCGTATTGCTAGTTTTATAAATAGGTTTGTTAGGAGTTATTTTCATTCATTCAATTTGGAATCAAAGAATCGAGCTTAGGCTTGGGACAAACTTCGGTTTGTAGGGCAAGAATTTATTCTTGTAGGACTTTCGAGCAATCGGAAGTATTTTATATATATTTATTTTCAGTTTTATCGATTTCGTTTCTATCAGATTGGCTTTCAGTTTTGCAACTAGATCATTGAAGATTTCCCACCTTGTTTTTCTTAGTCCTCTCTTTTATGCTAAGTCTGCATCTTTGTTGCTTATGTTCATGATAAGATTTGTAAGTTTGTCTAAGTGTTCTTTTAGGCAATTTTTGCTATCGGGTGATTTTAATTGGACATTCCACTTCTTTGCAGCCACAGTACCTGGATACTGTCAAATCTCTTCCCAGACCTTTACCGGTGGCTGCACAAGTTGTAGATTCACCAGGTAAAAAGGCAGAAGATAAAGAAGAAGAAGATGATGAGGTTGGCTTTTAAAATTAATGTCAATGTATATCAAAGATCAATTTCTCTTTCTTCGAAAATAAAAACACATGGAATAATTGGACATGTATTGTGTAGTGAAATGTTGACTCATGTGTCATATTAGTTAGCTTATCTCTACAATAATTAACCCAATTTGATATATGCATGTGCAGAATATAACCTATAAAAACTGTAAAACCCATGCAAATAGCAAATGCCTTGAAAAATTATTGTATGTTGGTAATGCTAGAATTTGAACTATTATATAGGATTTGAGGATGAAAACAGTAGCATAATTAAATTATGTGGTTTTTATTAAACCATCTTGTCTGTGTGTTGTATTTAACAGAAGAGATGAATTTTAACTAAATACATGGCTTTGGTATTTTTTCACCTATTTGGCTTTAGCAGGTAAAGACTTAGTCACATCTAGTAGTTATAATTCTAATCTCCTCGGTTTGTGAGGGAGATACAAATATGCTTATGAGTATATATACTAACTTCTTTCTACTTGCATAAACAATCAGATTATTATTGGCTCAAGAATTGCCTGTTATGTATGAGGTGCTATAATTTGATGAATTTCTTCATTCTTGGCATTTGATGATATTAAGATATTTCGCCTACCTTATATATGGACGAGAAAAATGAGGAAATATCCAGTTGTAATGGATAATATCCATATGATTATGATATCTGTACCTCTAATTTCTTCTGCTCCTATTTGTAATTGTTTCAAGTGAATCAAAGGGTAAACACACTTCATTTGATTTCAGGATAAAGGATCTTTCGATCATCTGTCCGAGAAGGAGCTGTTGCAAAGACACATCAAACATGCTAAAAGGGTTCGATCACGGTAACTCCTTCCTTCTGTTTTTTCATGTATTAGGACGCGCTGTTTCTTGACATTACAGTATTTTGGCATTCTGTGCTTTTATTACCATTTATTTGTTATTTTTAATGATTTAATGTATGTCTGGAACTTACTTCTGCTATTTGTCGGCATTTCTTGATGCAACTGTTTTTCAAATTTTCTTCATGGAATTTAACCAATAAAGTACACAAACACACCTTCAGCAGACTCTAATTACAAAATACACCCGAGGTTTGAAAATATTGCAATTTTCACTGTCAGTAAAGCATATTACAGCTTCACCCACTGTTTTTCGAGTGTAAGAATCTGTCAGGGTCTCATTGTTTTTACCAAATAGGTGAGAAGATGTGAATTTAATTACCCCTAAGCACTAAAAACTACTGATTTACATCAAATGTTTAATATAAAGAATAACGTTTCGAGTAGGGGTGGCAAAATGGATCCGGAACCACGGTTCCAATGGTTCCAACCCAATTTGGGTTGAATTGGTTCCTCATAAAATTTTTATTTGGTTCTTAATTGGTTCCAACTTGGTTCCAAGTTGGATCCAACTAATTTCAACTTAGGCCCACTTGCTTGTCAATACTGTAAAATTAAAATTAAAGAACAAAATATAAGGTATTGAGTCGGGTTGGACTTGGTTCCCTTTCGGGTTGATTTTGGTTCCCTTTTGGGTTGAGTTGGTTCCTTCTTAAAAACCATTTAAGAGCCCAACTCATTTTAGAACGAAACCGTTGGAACCGACCCAAACCCAACCCAACCCAACCCGCCCATTTGCCACCCCTAGTTTCGAGTTACCTCTGCCAATAAAACGTTAATCCCTTTCTTTGACTCTTATGTTTTCAGCAGGAGGATAACTCTTTGCATATGTTTATTTCTATCTTCGAATTCAAATAGTTGTTTTAGACGTGGCAGATATTTGTGATGCACGATGTTATTTATATGCAGGTTAAGAGAAGAAAGACTTGAACGAATCACAAGATACAAAACCAGACTTGCTCTTCTTTTACCTCCAATGGTTGAGCAACACTTCAAAAACGAACCTTCTGCACCATAACTGAGTAAGAACCCGTCTTAATATTTAATCGGTGAGTACTTATATACTTGTAATATGTAAAAACTAAATTAGAGCCAAGCTTTTAGAGACCAGTAGAGCTCAAAAAAGGCATGTTTTGCTTGTCATTAGTTCCTAGTATGTTATCTCTTTAGGCCATTGAATTGGTAGTTTGAACTATATTTTTAGCTGGCCTCAAATTTGCATGTTGTAGGATTAATTGAGGAGTGTTTTTCTTTTTCTTTTTTTTTTTTTTCTTTTTTTTCTAAAAGAGTAATGCTATATACCACCGTTTTCATTCCATCGATTGTTTTGGCTCATTTATTATGTTCATATTGTTTTCTTACAAAATCGGTGGAATGAAAATAATGGTATAGCATTAACAAATCCCATAAAGTTCTCCCTTTTTTTAATCATTTTTTTTACCATTCAAAAATCAATTAAACATTCATATATTGTCATTTGTAGCATGATCGTTTATGAATGATATTCTAATCATTCACAAATGACTACACCTAATTCCCACCCATATAACTTGTTCAAGTGATCATAACGAAGGGTTGAAATGTGTCACAAAAGTCAATTGAATTAGGTAATAATCATACTGATTGTTTTGTAATTATGATTGTTGTAAGGGTTAAAATGTAAATCACTATATTGATTATTTAGAATTACGATTGTCTTAATAGTAGATATGATTATTCTGTTTACCTTTAATTTGTCATTTATTTTATATCATTTTTCACTTTCTTACTTATCCTTTTCTTTCAAAAATGGAATGGAATATAAATAACAATTAATCAAGTACATGATTAGATGAATTAAGATCAAATAATATTACAACTAAACTAGAAATAATTTTATCCATAGCCAACAGTAATAATTGTATAATGTTAAACAAACTCGTATCTTAATCTTGAAGTTTTCTTTAGTGCATTTCATAGCATCATTAGTTCATCACGTATACATATTTTAAAATTAATATTTAATAATAGGTATGATGTAACTTAAACATATCGTAATTAAACTGTTGGGTTGTCACACTCTTGACATTTTACAAAGGTGGATTACATAAAAATGGATTTTCTCATCAACTCTAAAGGGCTTCTGGATAATATTATATATGATTACTAGATATAAAGTTTTGTGGGTCATATATGCTTAATCATATTGTTTATCACTCACTCTAGTTTTACATATTTAATTCTTTCTCACCCTTGAATTTATTTCCTTCACCATATTACATCATAACATAAACCCAATTAAATAAAATAAAATAATTAATAAAGTATTTTAATTTATATACTTAAATTTTATGCAAAGGTATCGAAGTAATACATGAGTCAATCTCATCTATATTGATGATGTAGCTTGTAACACATTGTCAATAAATGGCACGACACATTTCATGCATTAAATCATAAGAAAAAACCATTTTTAAATATGATTCACTCACAATTTGATTAGTTTGAATTATGATTGTGACACTAGTGTGTCTTATTGCTAATTTTCTATCGTTGAAATCCGATTCGAATAGTGGTTAATTAAATATAGAAATTATGTCATTCATCAATCAATAAATAGACTTTTGATAAATTAACTCTAAGCTATGATGCACGGACACGAGATATGGCGCTCGACTCAACACGAACATGAAATACAGTATTTTAAAAATATTAAAACACGACACGGTCTCGATACTACTGATAAAATGTGTATATATATCATATACATATACATGTTTAGTAATTTACGTTAAAATATATAAATTAGTCTTTTCATTCTAATTTAAATGAATGATTAAAAAATAAACTATAAGAATGACTATTGAATTATAAATTTGTATTTGATTTGTAAAGTTATATATGTTTGAATGAAAAATAAATACTCCAGTTTTCACAGTCACAAATCATAAATGAAATAACATCAACTGTCACAAATAATGCATACATAGTAAACATACTCTATAACTGCGTTAATTACGGTGTTCATATTTATTTATTTTTATTTTATTTAAGAGAAAAATTAATTTTTATATTGGACATAGTATCGGAGAATGTCAAATGAATGTCATATCCGATCAAATATTTAATACGACACGTGATTTTTTGAAACGTTCTCCATCACGGCCCTAAGTTTAGCATTTGAGAAGATTCTCTAATTATAGAGTTTAAAAATATCCTCCTTGATAGGGGCAAAAGCGACAAGTCAAGAAGTCACGTGAGGTCCAGCAACGTAAGTGAATGTAGTTGGGTGGCGTGTTGTAATAATTGGTGGTGATAAAGGATACCCAACTTTAGCAGACACAATCATAAATATGCCATCCATGTCCCCATTTATATCCATTTTCCCTACCCTACCCTACCCTAACCCGGTCCAGTCTAGTCAAGTCAAATCAAATTATTATTCAAAAAACAATTAAAACATCTCTGTCTAAAGCATGCTTTGGACCTCGAGACACACCAACATATATACTTGTACTTTTATTTATTTCACTTAATCATTTTCTGAGATAATTTGAAATTTTTAAATGCACAAAAACAACATTAGCCCAACTAATTAAAATTGGTCGGAAAGATTAATTATATATTTTTTAAAAAATATTTATTTGACTTTCTGAATTTGACAATTATTAACTAATCTTTACTTCATATCTTTAGTAGTCAAAACTTTTAAATTGGCAAAGTACAATATAAATTTGATGTTTATTGAGTACTAGCGATTAATATATAATTTCGCTGTTTTTTTTAGATCGTAATTTCATTACTAGACGGAAGATATACATATTTTTCACGTCTTCATACTTGTAAGCCAATTTTTTCAACATATTTCAAATAAAACTATTAATAGTACATGTAATTGTATACTTGATACTCATCTTGTATTTTATTTATGGTGTATAAGGTTAAAAATTAAATTAAATTATTCAATAATTGACTCGAGCTGAATTGTTAAAATCTTGAATTGGATTCGAAAATTTACCTAATCAAATTTAAACAACTTTTTATATTTTGAAATTCAACTTTTGATTATCGAAAAATAATAAAAATATGTAAAAATTATCAAACTACCCGACACGTGATTGCTCGATTAGAGCTCATTTCAGCTCAACTCGACAAACAAACGCTCAAATTCAAATTTATTAACTCAATTGAAATTCAAACAAAATTTAAATAAGTATATGTTTAATTCGACTCGACTCATTTACGCATATATCAATTAATTTGTACCTAAAAATGGCAAAATAGAGCTTGGTCATTAAAATTAATTGTAGATTTAATGCAAATATAATCTTTCTCCAACAATAACAAAAGAAAATCAACAATCTAAGCAATTCATTTTAATTTTAATTTTTTTTCCTTCCAGTCTAATATCATCTTTACTTGTATTCTCCCACAAAATTCACACAAGATGAGCTAAAAAAATGCTCATCAAGTTGAACAATTTCCAAATCATCACAACACACCCAAACTAAAAAAAAAAATCCTAAATTTACACATAATATCATTACCAAAATTCATGAAGCTGCAGGTTAATTGGGATGGTGCTTTTGAGATTGAGTAAAAGGGTAAAATCTGGGTCTAGCAACCGGAAATTGGATCGAATCAGCTTCTCCGGCCTTGGCGGTGGCTGCAGACGGCGGCGCCGCCGCGGTAGTGGTGGCGACACGTTCACAAGAAGGGCACATGGTCAGAGTAGTGGCCGGTAATTGCATGTTGAATGAATTAGAATTCTTGAGAGCCCTTAGATCTTGTAGCTCTTTTTGTAGCCGTCGATTCTCCACCGTCAGTGTCTCGCAACATCTTTTCAAGTACTCACAGTCCACCTCCGTTTGCTTCAGCTTTGTCCTGCGTGAAAAAACACACTTTAGTGCGTGTTCTTGTGTAAATCAATACATACAATTATGTGTATATATATATATACAGATCAGTAAAATCTTACCTCGCCCTTCTATTTTGAAACCAGACCTCGACTTGCCGAGGTCTTAGATTAAGCTGTCTTGCAAGAGACTGTTTTTGTTTCTGCAAAAAAAAAATTTTAATTAATTTTCATAATAATTTCTTCAAAATAAAATCTGGAAATGAAAATTTAAAAAATTTTGTTTTAGTTTATACTGACGGGATTGAGAGTGTTGTGCTCTTTGAAGCTTTCTTCGAGAAAAGCGGATTGTTCTTTGGATAATCTAAGCTTTTTACGACCATTAACGCCGTTATCATCGTCGTCGTCGCTGCCTCTGACGCCATCAGCGATGTCGTTTCCGGTGGCTTCAAAGTCCCTCTTATTAAGATTTCCGTCGCCAAAACTTTTGTACATGCAGTTAAAAGGACTGTTCGCCGACGACGCTTCTTCCGCCGCCGCAGATCCCGGCAGCCTATTAACGTCCAGCCCCTTCGCCGTCGTGAGGCCCATGTTTCCCGACGACCCATTTTCCGAACTCCCTTAAAAAAGACAAAAAATAAATAAAATTATTTCATCCTTTTACAAAATCAAAATATTATTAAATTAGATTATGAAGTACCATTATCAGAAGAGCGATGAGGAACAAGAGGGAGCAGATTTAGCTGAAAAGGAGCTTCGATTTCATTATAATCTCCATCTGATGTTTGATTATCATCATCATCATCTTCTTCTTCGTTAGATTTCTGGGTTCTTTCGTGTTCTTCATTAACAGATGCAGAAGGATTGAGGGCCAAAGCCATGCGAAGATCGAAACCTGCAGTATTGTTTTTGAGTTTATCTTTGAAGAATTGAAAGGGCTTTGAAGCATCTCCTAAGCTCAAGCCCAGCTCCATTTGCAGGGATGGGAAGAAAGGATTTTGGGTTGAAAAGCAGTAGAAAGAGTTCTTTATAGAGATTCTATCCAATCTCTCAAAATGTTTTAATAATTGATTGCTCTGTTTTAGTTTATTTTTATTACGATAAGAAATTGGGGTTGAGCATGAGGCATAATGGTACCTTTATTGTTTACGTTTTTAAATATTATTTTCTAATTTTTACATTATAAATTTTAAATAAAGTTAATATATTAAGGCTATGTTTCTTTTATGTCTTTTAGATAAAATTTTGAAATTTTCTCAAAAATTGTGTATTATGTAAATTCGTGTGAAAATGGTAGGTGTTTGTTTATATTTTTATAAATAGTTTAAAAGTTGTAAGACATGTTAAATCAATAGTGATATATTGATGAATGATGTGTATAATAATTGTGTTAGTGGTGTACTGGTGTATATAATGATTATGAAAATAAAAAATAAAGAAATATAAGTAAAAAAAAGTGTAAAGTATGAAGAGAAAGTAAAATAATAATTGATTTGATTGGTAATTGTATAAAAAATTATATATATGATTGATAGTTAGTTATATATGAAATTGGAAAATAGAGTTTAAAAAAATAGAATTTAGATGAGGATCTGGTGTATTAAATTTATTTTAAATTTTATGATTTAAAAAGTTGAAAATGTTTTGAAAACATAAGCAAACATGGAATAAATCTTCCTCTAACTTTTCTAATTTTCAATATAACTATCTATCAATTATATATACATTATTTCGCACATTTATCAATCAAATCATTTATTTTAATTATTATTTTATTTCTCTTTAATATTTTATCATTTTTTTATTTATATATTATTTTTTTATTCACAAAATATTATATACACAACTAGCACAATCATTAGGAAAAATGCAAAAAACGATCCATGTGTTAATTCGAAAATGCAAAAAAAACTCATGTATCAATGAAATAAGCTTAAAGGCACGTTGTGTCATTCAAAAGTCTGCAAATAATACTCGCGTATAATAAATCATATTCCATCATTTTAATATCTTCATTTTTCATTGCATCTTAATTGAAAAAATATGGATATAATAAATTTTTTAAAACTAATAAATAATAATTGATTTCATATTAAAATTAACTTGATATATATAAAAAGTAGTATGTAACATCAATTTATTTTATACCGAATATATATGCAAAGTAAGTCTTGAGAAAATGTAACACTTAATTTTACATAAAATATGAAATGCAACACCCCAAAATGGTAACAAAGACTTTTTTTTTTCTTCTTCACTTTTACTCACTTTATACACATTTTAATGATTTGGCATTATCTTTCCCATCTTTTTAAGGTTTACTTTTCCTTTTTCAGTTTTTGGAGCATTGTGAAATATTAATTTGTGATGATGATTAGCATAATGTAGGTTTGACCGACATACTCATGTTGACAAAAGCACACGTGAAAAGCCCTAATTCATACCTTTTTCTTTTTTTCTTTTAGTGAAAAAGCCCATATTTTTTATCATGCAATCATTTTTAAAAAAAAATATTCAAAATTGTGTATTATGAAAAATTGATGTCAAAGTGATATGTGTTTGTTTATATTTTAAAAATTAGTCAGAAATTGAAAAATATGTGAAATTGATAGGATATATTGATGGATAATGTGTTGAATTAGTACATTAATTATGTATATAATTATTATGTGAATAAAAAATAATAAATTTAAATTAAAAATTATAAAATATGAAAGAGAAATAATGATTATAAGAAATGATTTTGATTTAGTGAAGGTGTGAAATGGTGTACATATAACTGATAGTTAGTTATATAAAAAATCGAAAAAGTAGATCAAAAAATTATAAATTTGAATAAGAATTTGGAATCATTAGAATTGCAATGATTATTATTTATGCATATTTAATTGAAAGTATTTTATTCAGTTGTTGAATTCTACTATTTCTATTGTGTAAAGGTGTGTGTACATGCATTCAACAAATCTATGGACAAAGGGGCCCTCTTTGAATAGTTGTGCGCCCCTAATTGTGGATGACAAAGGCTACTTTGAACTTACCTACCAAAGCACCACCAATGTGAAATTGATAGGGAATTTTTATGCATATAGAATTTAATAGAATCGATTTATTATAAAATTATTCAAGTTAGACGATAATTTCAAAATCACTTTAATTATACTATTTAATAATATATTAGCATAACGCGAGAAATGTTTCAACTAAAAATATGTTAGTCTTTACTTGCTAAGATTCCAAAAATATTGGGTTCTGCACTTATTATTAGTGTTTGTAGAATATTGTTTATTTTGATTAGAGATGGCACCGGTTTAAGCTCGAGTCTAATTTTAAATTGATCTTAGGAGATTCCAGTTCTCGATCCAACTTAAATGATTTTTAGGCGGCTCTGGTCAAGTTTTGGGTTTAATTCGGAACCGATATGAAATTGTCTTAATTTTTATTTATTCCTTAATTTCTTTTCATTAAAAGTTATGTTGGAATTTTTTTACAAAATATTAGGGGTGTGTTTGGATCGAGTGATTTGAAATCCATGGATTTCAAATTCATCGACAAATCCATTTAAGTTCGTTTGGATGATGATGGATTTCAAATCCCTCGTCATTCATTTTGTGCTCTTTTCTCCACAACTACGGTGTATTTCAAATGACACCATTTTAGGTGTCATTTGAAATCCTTCCTCAAAATTCACTCTTCAAATCCAAATCCATCGATCCAACCGCACCGTAAGATTAATCAACCGATTAAAATCATTTGTAAATGCTTGTCAGGTTATTTCATTGCAAAGGAAATTGAATATCAAGGCTCATAAACTCCACGATTTTTAATCCGTCAATTATTAAGTTCTATTATCACAACCTCAATCTTTTGTTAAATTAAAATATATACAAATGATTTGCAGGCTATTACACAAGAGCGAGGTTTACCCAGTGCGCACCCGAAGGGGTAGCAGCTGCGGATTTCCACCGTCATCCAAAAAAAAATATATACAAATGATATGGTTTGAATTCGAATTGCTTTTAAAATTGATGTACAAAACACATGGATTAAACCAACACATATATTAATGACATTAACATAAAATCCACTTTAATTTAATTTATTGTAAAATCGTCCTAATTTTTATGCTATTATATAAAAGTTGTTATGAACCAATCCAGAATTGGACCGACTCGACGCATAATTCCCAAGATCAACTTCAAATTGGATGATGGATAGATATCCTTAACCCGAATTCCGCTGTGAAAATGAACATATGTATTAATAACCTTGAATCGATGAAGTCAACAAACACAGACCTCGGGACAAATTAATGATGACGCCAGAAACGGATGAAAAATCATTTTATAATTCAAGAACGAAAGCCACTAATATAAAATCTGACAAGTTCAAAAACGTTGTAAAGAACGAATAGGGTTAAAATTCACAAATTTTATCAAGTTATTCTATATCATTAATTAATTTTCGTGTGCCAATTTATAAGTAAAAAATCCAATTTGTAAATGAATTCTAATAGAATAAGTATGTCAATTCAGATCATCCATTTTCTTATTTGAATCATTATTTTTTCTTGTTTAAAATCTTAATAAGATATATCTAAATTTATAATACAAAAATAAGTATATTATACATATAAATCGCATCAAAATAAAAAGAAAATACAAAACGTATAGTTTCATTGTGCTTAAAAAAGTTTTATTTTAAATGTAAGAAAATTCGGTGCTATGTTTGTGTTTTACAAAAGATTTGTTGTTCTTTGCATTTGAACTAATTTTTAACATAGTTTTGTATAAATTTATTAATAGACTGTAGAATCTCTGGATTTTAAAAAATTCATTATATGGGTATATCAACATAGTTTAATTTAATTGTATTTTGCTATTATTTGATTTTTGTGCTTATATCTTTATATCTTGATTATAATAATGTTTATATAAAATTATTATCTCTATATAAATTCAATATGGATGAGATTGGGCAAGTAAAATAATATTATTACAAATAAATATTCATGTAATATAATAATCATTACAATCTTATTATAATATAATTTTTAATAATTATTTAATTACTATCAAATAAAAATAATCATGATTTGATTGCTACAGTAATTTATATCCAATCTTAAAACAATAAAAACAATACCTTTCCAAAAAAAAGTACTCAAAACCAAATACAATCTCATCGATAATGCACGTGTCTCAAAAAAAATCCAACAACAATTCTTACCAAAATACCCAGTAAAACCAAAATCAAACCGTGATATATTTTATATTTTTTAATAAATTTATATTAAAATATAGCTTTAGTAATATTATATGTTTTTGCTTCCTTTTATTTGGTCACACATCTTGCTATTGTATGTTTTACCCACTCTTTTAATTAGATCTATAAAATTAACTTGTAATTGAGCTTCTTATTTGTTAATTTTAACTAAAAATAAAATAATAGTGTATTTATAATTCAAAGACCCAACAAACCGTATGCTACTATGCTATACATCAAAACTGACCGACTTAAACCACACGGTTTTTTAAAAAAAATATAAAACTTTATGATTTTAATTTGATATTTTATCAATTTGTACATATTAAATAAATTGATTTTTCTTATATAAAATCAATCGAACACGACGTAAACCCCTAGAATTTATTAATGGAAGTTGTCAGTTATTTATTGGGTTCTCATTATTATGAGTAGATGATAATAAACACAAAGATTCGACTCATAATAATGACTTTTGGGCATACAGGCAGGCACAAGTCAAATCCAATCTGATTTGCTTCTCTCTTTTGATTTGTCCAAGTAACTGACCTCTAATTGACCGTGTAATAATAATAGGTATTAGTAATTTAAGTTGAAAATAGTTATAAAATGATATATATGGGCCAATTGGATGACCACTCATCCCTAAAAAAAAAATATTTTAGAGAAAAAAGGTATAAAAAATAAAAAAAACGAATTTGTTTTTTATTTTCTAAAAAAATTCTTTCAAAAAAATCTCTCAAAATTATAAATAATTTGATTTTTTTTCAACAAATTAATTTTACTATTCATGATTTGACAGTTAATACAATCAATTAAAATGGTTTTTTCGACTATCTTTCAAAGCAAAAAATTAATTTAATTATATATAATATAATATAAAATAATGCAATGTTTAAAATAAGATCCATTGTGACTATTTTCGGACGTCTAAATCAACGAGTTTGACTAACCACATTTAATAAAAATTATATTTAAATACCAACTCAAACAAATTTCTCTCAATAAAAAACATATCATATCAACCACAATCATTACTTATTTTTCTCTTAAAAATCTCATCTTCCAAATCACATTTCTCATTTTTACCATGGAAAAAAAAATTAGGAGATGGATATGCCATCCAATTGAGCCCTATATTCCTTGTTTGGATATTTGGTCATTAAACACAAACCAAAAGGATTTGGAATATTACGCCATGTTTTGTGAAAATTTCTCTAAACTCATGTGTAATAAGTAGAGATTTGTGTGAGAATGAATAGTTTTAATCCATAGAACATGTTAAATCAATAATAATATATTGAAGAATGATACGTTGAATGACTGTGAAGTACGAAATAGAAAGATAAATAATTATTATAATAAATGAATTTGATTGATTACGAAATAATAAACACACAATTAACATGCAGTTATATAAGAGATTTAAAAAGTAGAGTTAAAAAACATATTAATAATTTTAAAAATTTGTGTTAGATAATAATAGTTTGTGTTAGATTTATTTAAATTTTTGTAATCTAAAATTTTAAAAATTGAATTAAAAAATATAAATAAATGAGATCTAATAAAACATTATTCAAAGTAGGTAGGTTTTGACCACTAAGAAATAATCACATTCCATTGAATTTATGTAATCATATTTACCATTAATATACAACTTAATATACACTGTTCAAGATGATTTTAAATGGGTTAAAAAATTAGAAAATACCAGTGTGTCTTAATTATTATTCAATCATTAAATGCATGACTTCATATGTTAAGTTGAATATTCATCGGGGAAAAATAGATCAACGAAATTACCTGAACTCTCTATACCATTGACCTTTTCTTTTTGATATATTTGATGAATTAAAATATTGTTTGGAAGAAAAATGAAAAATTTGGGAGAAAAAAACAAATTACATTGGAAAGGATTGCAAATTTCAAAGTGATGGTCTTATTTAATAAGCAACGGTAATCTTGTAATTTAATAAAGTATGAGATACATGTAATATTAATATATTATCATCATGCATTGTGTAATGATGCATGGGCCAGGGCAATAAAATGAGACAATTACCCAGTAAAGATATTATAAATATCACTTTAATGAAGAAAAATATCATTATTTGGTTTACATTCTAAAAATTAGAAACAAATAATTAAGTACTCTTTGAGTTTTCGATTTAATATCTGAGAACTGCTAATAAGCTTGATCTTATCAAAGTAGGCACATGGGCAGCTTGAAGTCACCAAGTGCAACACGCAATCTAATCACATACTTTCTAGTCGTTTCGAGAAAAGGATTAAATCTTATTATCACATATTATTCACGTAATATATATTTAATCCCACATTACAACTTTTTTAAAGATGAAAGGTGGGAGAAATATAATTGTATGGAAAATGGGGGTGGGAGAACAAATTACATTAGAAAGGATCATAAACAAGTCAAATAATATATTTATATATATAAATAATATTATACATCATTTCTTAACTCATCACATCACATTTTATCGCTTCTAATTTTACGACCATTAAATTGCAATAAATCCAACACTGAATACAAATAAATAATTGATTTTTGCCCAACAAAATTTAGCCGCTAATAAATAATGTATGTATAAATATTCATATGCGTGGAGTATTAAGTCATCAATGAAGTTCAATTATTGCAATGATCCCAAAAGCGTGACATTTGTTGCCTTGGGAATATGCTCTTCGAATTGCATGAATATCGCACGATACGTCCTTTTTCATAATTCATGAATATTTATTTATCGAAATAACTATTTCTTATTATTTATTTAAGTAGTAGTCAATAGTCACTAGGACTGCTACTTCAATTTAAGAGTGTAAAAAGTCGAGTTCGGTGATTTTTCTAAGTTTAAGCTCGAATTTATCGGACTTAAATTTTTTAGTTCGGGCTTGAGCTCGTGAGCTTGAGTTCGAGCTCGAGTCGAAGCTTTGGGCTCACCAACTCGAGCCCGCTTGAAAATTTAAATTTTGGCGAAAATTTTTAAAATTTTAATTATAATTTTTTTAGTAATTACTTAATATATATTTATTAATAATTTAATATATATTTATTAATATAATAATAAAAATGATAATATATTAAAAAATAAAAAAGTTTTTACTGACTATTACATACAAGTAAGGCTATTACATAAAAACGTATCTATTATATAAAAATGAGATTTATTTAATTCGCATGTTAAAAATAATTGCGCGATTTCAATATAATACCTACCCTTTAATAATGCCAAATTGATATTTAACCCACTATGCATGAACCTTTTGACCGGTAAGTCGGCAAAAACAAAGGTGATATGAAGTGGAGAGCATAATATTAAAATAGCATACTTTATTACAATTCTCAATTGAGATATTTTTAGAGATTTTCATATGTGATTATCATCAACTCTTGGGGTTATTTTGGTTACTAAATAATTAGCCATACAAAATGGTAAAATGACAAGAATGTGTAATTTGTATAGCTATATATATATATATACATACTAATAAAGTGATGAATGTAATGATGGAGTTGTTGGGAAAATTCTAATAGAAGCGTAACGGGCAGTGTTTATGAAGATGTAAAATGAAACGTCGAGGCACGAGTTTTGATTACTCGCTCTCCTTAAGACAATATTGCCCCGCTCTTGGTGGTTACGGAATACGGCAATTGTCTCCCAAGATACAACGACGGCGTCTCGGCAATAGTACCACTACAAATTCCCGAGTCTAGCGAACAAAATATTGTTCCAAACTCTCTCTATGGACTCGTATAAATTAAATGCATCTCTAGACATTTAATATGCAATGAATTCTCAAAATACTCATATTAGTATTTAGGATAAAAAGAGAGAAGAGAAAAATGATTTTTGGTGTGTGTTTTAATTCCACAAATGGAGGGTCTATTTATAGATAATGAAGAGTTTTGAGTCAAGAGTTGCAACTTTCCATAAATCGTAGGAGGGTTATGTCCTTTAGACAAAAGTTGCAACTTTTCATAAAGTGTAGGTCCTTTAGATAAAAGTTACAACTTTTCATAAATTGTAGGAGAGTCATGTCCTTTAGACAAGCACCCCTCCATCAAACCTCCAAAAATTGCACACATTCAAAACATTTATAAATTATGTTTTGACCCCAAAACTTTTCAATCTCGAACGTCCTTTCAAATTGGTCCCTCAATTTTTCGACTTGAACATTTTAGTCCTCAAACTAAATGAACTTTCTTTCATACAATCGCGGCCGTCGATTGTATTATTTATGATCATTTAATCGTTTATGTATCAATCGATAAATTGATTCCAATTATGAACAACATCACACTTTGTTAATTAATTTCTCATTCACCCGAAATCGGATTTGAGTAATTAAATACTCTAAATTTATCTACTCGAAACGTAGAATAATTTGAGCCAAAGACATTCCACTTTCGATATACGAAATTCACTTAAATCTTTAGATAAATCGTGCTAAACACAATTTACTCAATCAAGATTTCCAACGGGAGTGATATGGGACCAATTGAGATATAGTGTGAAGGGGACAAGTCTCCAACAATTGCAATCATTGGCATGAAAATAGCTCTCTCTCTCTATTATTTATTACCCCATTTCTTGGCCAATTATTGTATTAGTGATTGCATGCCATGCCCTTTTGCTTTAATCTTGTCCCACAAACTCTTTTCCTAGTTTGGCCTTCTTTTGGTGGTTAAAAAAAAATTGATTTTTGACTATGGTAAATGGATTTTGATGAAAAATATGAAAATTTGAGATTTAGATATGGTCAAACTTAGAAAAGATATGATAAAAAAGTTTTACACCCAAGTATGATAAAAAGATTGAAAGAGTTCCAATCCCACATGGAATGGGTCGAAGTGGCTGAATTATTGGTCTTGTAGAGGCTAAAATTTGGTCCCCTATATGTCTTTATCTCATCTTTTCATCATCAATTCATAAAATAGTATGTCCAAAAAATTGGCTATGTTTGTTTATGTTTTTAAGATGAAAATTTGAAATTTTATCGGGAACTGTGTACTATAGAAATTTGTGTGAAAATGATAGTTGTTTGTTTATGTTTTTAAAATAAGTTGAAAGTTGTAAAATATGTCAAATCAATAATGATATGTTGATAGATGATGTGTAGAATAATTGTATATGTAATGATTATATGAATAAAAAATAAAGAAATATAGATAAAAAATTATAAAGTATGAAAGGGAGAGTGAAATAATGATTGATTTGAATGGTAAATATGTGAAAATTTGTATATATGAATGATAGGTAGTTATATAGGAGATTGAAAAAGTAGAGTTGAAAAAAGGGAAATTTGGATGAAAATTTGGTGTGTTAAGTTTATTTTGAATTTTGTAATTTAAAAAGTTGAAAATGGAATTTGAAAACATAAACAAACAAGGCTTTAGGGTTTTTCTTATATAGTGGCTCCCATATTCTATTTTGAAAAATAATATATTTCACAATCCATATACACATAAGGCTTCTTCGTTGTAGAGTTGCTAGCACAACATCTACTATCGAGGAAAACGTTCAAGGTGTGGTACAACGTTTAGAGGCAGACATTTAGCGTGTTAAAGAGACACGTACAGAGCATTTAACCAACCTCAAAGGAAAAACCAGTGCGGATTAAATTACTACATTTAATCTTTTCGATATGTTTACCAAGTTAACTTCAATTGAGCATAAAACTACACATGTATCTAATTAGTTTTGCATTGTGTTAGTTCTAACCAAATTATTTAGCTTTGTATTGTTTTAGTTCTACACAAATGTTTTGATTCTAATTTAGTTACAAGTTGAGTCCTAATTGCTTTATCTCATAATAACTTAAAAAATTTAAAAATCCAAATTATAATGAACAACCTGAGATGGTTGTGCTGGTTTGAGCTAGGATTGAGTACCTTATGGGTTGGGTTATTGGGTCTAGACCCAAATTCAAATATATTATTGGGTCTGGACCCAGGCCCAAAACCAATATAAAAAACAAGTCTGCACCGAATCATGTATTTAAAGTTAGAAATTGAATTTTTTTAGAATACGTGTTATTGATTTTCACTTATACCAATTTCTATCACATTGTACATGTTTGAATTTAATAATGAAAGTCTGTTTTTTAGAAGTTTTGAATTCAATTATGAGTTTCAAATAAATTGTTGATACAATAATCAATATATTCAATATTTTCTTAAATGCAATATAAATTCATTTGGTTTTCGAAAATATAATTTATTCAATTAAAAATATCATGCACAAGCAAAAAATTCGTATAATTAATTATTTTACAAAACCGTAGATAATACAAATTGGATGAAAAAAGCTTTAAAAAAAAAAAAACAGAATCGAGTCCCGAGAATTAATGATTTATCCTAAAAAAGTCCCTAAGTCCGGAGCTAAAGTTCTCAAAAGAGAGTCTCTTTGTCCAGAAGACTATGTAGTTGACATCAAATCTCAAAGAAATGGTGATGATAGGAATTGGGTTCAGGCTTTCCCCAACGTCTCTTCGGAATAGGCCTATAACAAAACTGGGTCTAGACCCAAACACAGACGTGGGTCCATGAGATAGACCCAATCGCTTGGGTCTATTGGGTCTTGGACCTAAACATTCGGCCTAGTCTAGTCTGGGGTCCGACCCACCCAATACTAGGACCTAAACATTGGGACTAGTCTAGTCTGGGGTCCAACCCACCCAATACTAGGACTAGGTTGAGTTCCTTGAAATTATTAAAAAAAAAAAAAAAAAAAAACTAACCCATTTAAATAAACTATTTGGAACCAATCAAAATCCAACCCAACCCAACTCACCCATTTGTCACCCCTATTTCAATCTAAATCACATCTCCACCACTACATTACACGTTACAGACTTACTACACGCTAAACCCCACTTAATGAAGTACGACAGACAGTAGATAAATACATCAAAATATAAAATAATGAGCTATATCTTCTCAATAAGGTTCGAATTCGCAACATCCAAATTATAAGCCAGACAAAATACAGTCCACATACTTCATATTGTCCTAAAATCTAGCAAATCCTCTCTACAGTTTAACTTTCAAGTACAAGTTAACCTAAGCTGGGGCACACATTTGATATCAAGGTTAAAACTGCTCGAAGCTTATAAGTTCATATAATTATCATGAACCATGGTAGAAAAGGGACTAACAAACCAGAAATCTACTTGATCACATGATAGTAATAAATATCATTAGTACAAGAAATATATATATCTTCCTTCTTGAAAAAATAACCACTGTCGAAACAAACATATTACCATAATAGAACATTTATAAAGCTATCAAATTGGTGAACACAAAACAAGCAAGAATTAACTTGAGCACTAGTTATCAAGTTCCACTTCAATATTATAGAAAAACCAAATTTACCATCTTTTTATAAAGCAGTCAGTTGAATCTTCTCCTTCTGGCTTCACGCGCATCTCGACTGCCTAGATTTGCAGTCCTTGACACGTTGCTTCTTCTTGTCCTAACACGTACTACAGGGGTCGAATCATTTGGTAATGAAGCTGATGTTATTGGCAATCCAGAATTGATATCTTCATTCAAACCAGAAACCTGATTGTTATTAGATTGTATAACATTTGAATTTCTACTGGTAAAAGGATTTTCAACATCGTTTCGAACAAAACGATGGTTAATAACCGTTTCCAAGTCCTCAACTAGCCTTTCTGCATTACTTAAAGCAGACGAAAGAGAAGAAAGTGAGGCAGCACTTTCTGATAACACTCTCGAAACCTGATGGATCCTTATACGACCCGAATTACCATTTTGCTCCTCTTGAGAAACCATATCGACATTATTATGAATATGATTACCATTTCCAGTCTCGTCTTGTTGTGTTTGATTGCCCATTTCACCAATACTAATCCTAATTCGTCTAAGTGCTTCTGCAACAGGAACATGGGATACCCCACGAGTCAAACGTTGTTGCCTAACACTCTCGACCCGTCTGGCTTTAGGCCTAGGTGGGATTTTCAGTCCAGATTCAGACACACAAACGGGATTCTCACTTCCCCCGTTTCCATAAATGGGAATTACGGTTTTATCCGATACCTCCCCTTTACAGACGGGACATTCTTTAGAAGATGAATCGACATATGAAACCTGATAAAAGCATGCCCAACAAAACAAGTGACCACAACAGGTTAAAACAGGCTCTCGTGCTAAGTCCAAACATATGTTACAATCATAAAAGCTACCACTCTCCTTATCACCCTTCTTCTTCACTTCAGAATCCATCTGCAAAGCTTTTGCCACCAAATGGGAACTATCCCTTTTACAACCTTTCCCACTCTCAGAACCAATCCTTTGTTCAGTGGTGCTTATATTGTTATTCCCACTTCTCTGACCCCCCACATCAATCATCATTTCACCAGAAAAATAACTAATCTCCATCAAATTATGAGAATCGCGCCACCTCTGGCGCTGCCTGGCTCGAGCCGTGACGGCCTCGAGCTGCCGAATTCTATCATCTATCCTCTCATGAGCAGTCTCCAAATCATTCAACATGGAACCATAACCTGTAACCCTAACCGAAGGTGGGTCGCTCGGTTCTTGATTCAAATCAAGATCCGTGAAATTCACATCCATCAGATTATCATCACCCATCATCAAAACAAACAACGAATCAACAAAATTTCAATATTCCAGATATCCACTTCAATTACTCCCCACCCCACCCCCAAATAATAAAAAAAAAACCCTAGTCTTGAAAAAACGAATTGAATAACCGAGGGCAAGAAGAAATTGAAATTGACTCAACAAAATAACACAGATTTGAACAATTGGGGATCGAAATCATAACCAAAAAACGCATTCATCTACGCATGTATGAAGGGGGGAATAAAAGTGTGAGGTATGAGGTTGTGAACCTGCATAATAAAGCGATTAATAATTTTCTCGTGGCTTTTGATTCTCCATTATTGTGCCGTCTTAGCTGATTTTGATTTAGTGGACACCTAAGTCTTCGTTTATGTCCG
Organism: Verbascum thapsus; assembly: GCA_963669365.1. Classification (NCBI taxonomy): domain Eukaryota; kingdom Viridiplantae; phylum Streptophyta; class Magnoliopsida; order Lamiales; family Scrophulariaceae; genus Verbascum; species Verbascum thapsus. Next base: position 3,368,072 of record OY770106.1, read on the forward strand.
TGTATTGTGGCTAATACTGTCTAAAGGTGCCAAATTTAGGCGCATTTTTTGTATTATTAAGTTATAGGGCTAATCAACTATGTAATATTTTATAGAGTTTGGTTTATAAAAATATATTTATTTTCAATTCATCAATATAATAAATCAAACTTAAATTATATTTTATATGTAATAAATTTTGAAATTCGACTCGACTGGTAAAATATATATAGATAATTAAATTATTTGAGCTCTGGTCAATTTAAGCTTATTTGACCTCGACTCGATTAATAATCAAACAAAAATTTTGAACCTAAATTATAATTCAAATAAGTGTGGACGATAAATCAATCAGCTTGGCTTGACTTGACTAATTTAACCTCCAATTTATAGGCACCACGCATAAGTAACTTTTGTATTTGAATATTTGGTAATATTTTCCAATGGTAGGTTGCCATTATTTTCCATCAAATTAAGGTTTCAATTTGATGGAATATTTATCTCGGGATTTTTTTTCATGATTAAATTGAAGAAAAAAATATTTGTAGGGATAAGAAATATAGTGTGAGGTGTGTGTTTGGATGTGTTATTTAGATTAAAATATGTAATGAATTGTGATTGATGTGATATATTTATTATTGTAAGAAATTTGTTTGTATTTGATATTTATATGATTTTTTTATTAAATATGTCTATTGAAACTCATCACAAAAAAATAGTTGAATTTTCTTTTAAACATTGCGTTATTTTGTATTAAAATATATGATTGTTTTGATTTTTGGTGTTGAAAGATAGCTAAAAAAAAGTATTTTTAATCGATGTTGTTAACTATAAAATCATGAACACTAAGAACCATTTTTTCTCTTTTTTAAAAAAAAATTTCTTTAAAATTTAAGGATTATTTAAAAGTTTTTTTTTAATATACCAAACAAATGACATTTTTTAAATTATTTTACTCTGAAACAATTTTTGTCAGAATGGAGTATCGGTTAATTGTGCCTGACTTTTGGATTACGGAAATTGTGTAGAATCATCCTTTTTTTTTTCAAAAAATGAATTGTATTTTATCTAATCCTGTTTAAACTCTGGTCAAAATTTATATTCTATCAATTTTAGTCAAGATTTTGTAAAATTCAAAATGAAAAATTGTAGAGGGCTTGGCCATATATTGGATTTGGACCACCATTCTCAGTTCAATACACACCACACATTTTTTTATTTTTTTTATATAAGTGGATGGAAAAAACCATTTTAAACGAGATTATATGATTTAAAATATATCGAATTCACTCAGTGTTTTATAGAATTTTTCGAATTTGTGGTTGTATTTCCAAACAAAACTTGAAAACATTGAATGTCACAATTCCTCATCAACGGCCAGTTGGTTCAACTATTTAATACCTACTAATAATTGAAGGCACCCTATGGTATCAAGGGTATTGATTAAGTCATTGCAATTATATTTTATATAATTATATCTCAATAATTTTGAGGGCAAAATACAAATAACCCCACGTGAAATATTTTAATGGCTGAAAACCCCATGTAAAAAAAATATAGCCTAAAAACCCCCTGTGAAATTTTCAAATTGCATGAAACCATTTGTGAAAAAAATATAGCCTAAAAACCCTCTGTAAAATTTTCAAATTGCATGAATCCCCCTATGGAAAAAATATAGTCTAAAAACCCCCTGTAAAATTTTTCAAATTTTCAAATTGATTAATAGTACTAATAATCAAGTTTTATGATATTAATTAAACTTTATCCAATAATTAATTTTCAATGTAGTTATATTTCGTAGTGGTAAACTTTTTTCAATGTTCAACAATTAATTTAGGTTATATTTTATTCACAGGGCGTTTCATGCAATTTGAAAATTTTGCAAGGGTTTTTAGGTTATATTTTTTTCACATGGGGTTTTATGCAATTTGAAAATTTCACAGGGAGTTTTAGGCTATATTTTTTTCATAGGGGGTTTTCAGCCAATAAAATATTTCACGTGGGGGTTATTTGTATTTTGCCCTAATTTTGATAACATATAACTTGGAAACAATCACATTGTTTAAACACCCAATATACAATTGTTCAAATATGTGTTATTTTTTTGCTAATTTTTCTGTGAATTCTCTCATTTTCTGGTCTTTTGTCGACTGAGATGAGCCAAGTGAGTCATGCTGTATAGAAATGGAACGTTCACTCTCATTATATTGCAAGGGCATTTTGGTAATTTCACATTAAATGAGAGAATTCACAGGAAAAGAACGAGATAACTGATTATGTTATTGAATTAGATTAAATAAAACTTAATTTTACTAAGTATTCAGGAAATAAAATTAATTATATTAATTTAATACAAGCCATAGTAAATTAGTTTGTGATTAATTGATTAATCAATGATAATCAAATCAATTAATACAATGGATCAGGTCGGCTTAACCAACCTTTGTGCTGGCCATCCATAAGGGTTCTGAAAGCCGAATTTGCATCTTCCAAGCTTTGGATTTTTATTTAGAATAAAATCTAAAAAGCACAAAGAGCAATTCATAACTTAAGTTTTCAATTCATGTGTTGAAGACTTTTAAATATTGAATGACTTGAAAGTTGAAACACATTCTAAAAACAAAACTTTGATATGTAGTTACATCCCATATATTTATTTGCTCTCTTTTACCAAATTCAGTTATGTATTATTGTTTTTAATGTAAAAAAATGTTGGTTCACATATGATGCTATGCCTAAGTTGCAATTTGTAGTTCATATTATTATATTATAAAGAGTTCTCAATTTTCTTATATAAAAGAAGAAAAAGAATTTTTTTCGTATTGTTTACCATCCAAAACGAAGAAAAGTCCAAAATATTCAGCCACTAGCCCACTAAACACGCCTCTCGAGCCCAAGAATTCATACACAAATTACAATTATTTTTTCTAATCACACAAACTTAGTAATTGTAGGGAAATTCTATCATGGACCGGGACCGTTGGTCCTGGTCCAGTTTCCACCACATATTAATATGTGGGTGGGTGGAAAACACAAGGGGTGGGGGTGGAAAAACAACCCACCCACCTGTTAATATGTGGTGTATATGGTTCGGGATCAACAGTCCCGGACCAAGATAGATTTTCCCGTAGTTGTATGCAAGTCAACTCCAATAAAGTCAATTGTTCATCATGGAGAGTTGACATATTCAACTTCAATAATCTCATATCAATTAGTTGGCATCCAAACTACTCACATTGTTTAATCTCCAACTTGCTTTACAATATTTAGTATATCTATATATCTATATATCATTCTAATCACCATCAAATCACATCAAATTCAAACCCTTATTCGATACAAAGAAAAGAAGTCAAATTCTCGAACGAATAGACACAATGGAGTCGAAGCATTTCAGCCACGAACACGGTCTCGTATTTCACCAAACAGTCGCAGGATCGGAAATCCACTGCTCCGGCTGCAAATCTCCGGCCTCCGGCAACATGTACGCTTGTTGGAAGTGCAACTATTTCCTACACGAACAATGTTTTCGTGCCACACGATCCATCAACCATCCGTCTCATCCCCAACATCCTTTGACTTTGGTGTCTTATCCAACATACCCCTCTACTTCATATTTTTGCAATTCTTGCAACCTTATTGGCAACGGATTCTCGTACGGTTGTTCTGAATGTGAGTTCGATATACACGTTCATTGTGCTCATATGACTAATGCCACTCCAAATTTATCGCGCCCAACGAGCATCGCTATCCAAAATGATGGGCTCAATCCGATCTATCCTCCAAACCCGAGCTACAATCATTATCCTCCTCATAGTGCTACAAACCCGAATTTTTACCCCAACTACTAGTCATCGATACATAGGCTTTTCTATTTTTATTTGTTTGGTTTAAGGTTCAACTGCATTAAAAATATGCTTGGATTTTGTTGTTTTCGGGTTTTTCATTGTTTTGTGAAATAAAATATGCATGTTTTTAGAGAAATTTTCGGGATTATATCTGTAAGAAGAAAGGAGATCATATTCAAGAAATTGGGTTCCATTTTTTTTTTTTTCAGTTTCAAGATGAATTGTTATTAGTGACTTAGCTCACATTTAGTTATGAAATTGACCCAATTAGTGCATATGATATATCAACAATTTTATTAGATTTTATTAGATTCAATCTAATAAAATCATACACAAGTGACTTAGCTCACATTTAGAAAAAATTATTGATGAAATATCATATTTATTTTTTTAGTTTATATATTTTTTCATTTTCTAAACTTTGCCCCCCAACCCAAAAATGTTAGCACAAGTTCACTATATTTTTTTTCGTATTCATCTCGAATATAAAATTCTAGCTCATTGGGTGGAAAATTCTTATTGTAGACAAATTATATATCAATCTTAAAAATTGTAAGTTTACTAAGTCATCTCCGCAACATTTCTAGATCTCTGATTAATTGGACATATTCAAAGCACTACCATTATTAAATTATAAATAATGATGTGGCAATGATCCTAAAACGACTATGAATTAATTATAAATAATTACGAAGATATGCCCTCTTTTTATTACGGGGTGTTTTCAGAACTAAATGGAACGAGCACTAATTAATAATGTAGTAAAAATATGTTTATTAAAAATCTTAGAAATTCAATCGCAATAAAAAAGCTTTGTAAAAATTGAAAATGATTTACATTGTGTGAAAGTGCTATTGTATTTGAAATACCAACTTATGAGGAGCTTGATTTTACCCATAAAGACATGTATTTCTTTAAACGCAATGAATTTCAAATTATTCATCGTACCACTTGATTGTGTTGGAAAAAAGTGGAGGAAAATGTGGTGTTTCATATATTTTGTGGCAGAAATTCAAACACTATACGTATTCAGGATACGTAATATTTTTAGATATTCTTGTTCTATTTTGAGAGTAGATAACCTTAGCCTTTTAAATTTATCGATTTGAAATTATAACGAATAAGAAATTAATTATTAAAACAAGGGACTTTAAATGGACTATCCACATAATTTTTACCAAAAGTTTGTCCCATTTATAAAAAAATAATGTATTGGTATATGACCAATATAAATGGTCTGGAAAAAAATTGAAATTCATAATTACATAAATGTTGAAGAGATATTACTTTCTGTGAACAATAACTTTGCAAAATTACATAAATCGATCAAAATAACGATTGATGAACAAAAGAATATATAGAATAATTTAATCCTCAAGAGCCATGTATCTATAGTCTATACAATACAAGAGCCCCATAAATCCACAAATAAAATAATCAAATAAACATATACAGCAAATTGAGAAAAATCCAATAAAAGAATATCAAAGAAAGAGCCTAATTAAGATGAATTATGACAAACTAATTAAAGAAACAAATTTGAAACTAATTAATCTCTTCGGCTCAATGACCGGAAAGTGCCTCCGGGAGACGGCGAGGACTCGCCGCCAGCCGGAATATCGGCGAGCGCGGCGGCCCAACGGCGGAGGCTGAGGGATCGAGCAGTCTTGAAGCTGTGTGATCTGGAAGTGTTGGAGAAAACATTGGAAGAAGCAGATAGGATGAGATAAACAAGAGCTTGAACAAGAATGAATAAAGATATCTTCAATAGCATGCTTTCAATTTCCATAGCCATTAATTTGATACTTAATTAGAATTGGAGAAAATTTAGATTATTGTATAAGATTTATTGATAATGTGTATATATATATATATATTATATAATATATATATATATAATATATATATAGCAGGAGAGTACTTTTGTTGAAGCAGCCACCTTTGACTTGAATAAGGGAGACTGCATGGGAATTTCAACGATCGTGACTGCAATTACATGCACGTGATTCTCAAGAGAATTAAATTTAATATACTAGTTTTATTTTTACTATTATAAGATAAGATCATAAGATGAAAATTTTGAATATTTCTCAAAACAATTGTGTACTAAAAAGTTTTATGTAATTTTAATGTTACTAGTGCTGTGTTTGTTTATATTTTAAAAATTATTTATAAATTTCAAATGTGTTAAGTTTATAATGATTGATTGGCAAATAATATGTTAATTGATTGTAAAATATGAAAGAGGAAGATAAATATATTAAATGATTATTGATTAAATTGCAACCTAAATCTATATATATATATATTATATATGTATATATATGTAATGCATTAACAAGAAATTTCTGGTCATTTACTTTACAACGTAAATAAATTATTTTGGATAGATCAATGGATAATTTATTTATGAGATAACAAAAGTTTTGACTATGATTGTTGAGAGTGACACTTACTAACTCCTCAAATTTATTTATTAAGCGATTAGGTAGTAAATACTCGATATGAATTTTGATTACTCAAAGGCGGCTTTGGTGAAATGACAAAATAATTAGTTTGACTGGATTTAATTTTCTTGACTGCATAATTAAATATATTTTTAGGTGCAATGATTAATCATGTTAGTAACTAAAAACTAGACTTTTTATTAAAAACTTATTGGAAATTATATTAGCTCTCAATATATATATATATATTGTATCCTTTCTCTATTTTCTTTTGTGTTTTATATTTATATAATTGAGGATAGATTATAGGGTGTTTGGTTTAATTTACTTTAAGTATTTTATAAGCTCATATATTTTAAATATTTGAAACATATAAGATGTTGATTTTATTTAATATATAAGCTTGTATATGGATAACGTACGTTTATAAGAAAAAAGTTACTCAAGATCTTAAAAAATCTACGACCCTTTGCTTAATTTAAGACCATTATAAACTAACATTTTATTTTGATAGCATATATTATTCCCTAAAAATAATTATTTAAAAATCTTCCAGCCCCTAATTTCTTTAAACTAAATGTATATGGCTCATATAGGCTCATGATATCTCCCCTAATCTCGTTAAACAATATTTGTTTCTAGTTAATGGAATGCATTTTCTTACTCAAAAAGTTATATAGAATTTAAATAATTTTCCTTTGTATAAAATGTAATCATTGTTTAAAATATACCTTTAAGAAGTATTTCTCAATTCTTGTACTTGTGTTTACTTCTAGTATCTTTTCAAAAATCAAATTAAAAGGAACTATTTTATTTTGAAATATTTTCTTACTAAATACCCAAAGTTAAAAAAATAGCATCCATATTAAGGTGCCGAATATGCTGGTTCAGCCCGTAAGCCCATTGGATTGATCCGTCAAAGCCCACCCCAGGACCCGTACATTTGTCTCGAAAAATTTGTTGTATACTTTTAAAAAAAATTATTAATTAAGTGTCAATTATGTATTTTTTTACGAGAAAAATTTGCAGTCGCTACTCTTAAGGTGTGCATTAGATAAACATCGATCTTGTGTAATAACCTGCAAATCATAATAGGTTAAAACAGGTTGTGCTAATAGTTGACAGACTCAAAACAGAAGATAGCCAAATAAACATTTGGCTAGCCCATGTAATTTGGTGGGCTGGCCCAACCCAATCCATGATGGCCCGGTCCAACCCAGCCCATTTATTGTATACTTTTTTTTTTTGTTTAGGAATATAATAACAAAATATACCACTAGCCCAATACTAGGGCTTGGTAGGGTTGGCCCCCTCATAATTCTCATTGTTTTTATGGGTCATCAATTTGCCTGGTGGGTTGAATGATTTGTACAATATTGAACAATTTTGAGCCCCAACTGATATTATGACCCACCCAATTCATTTTAAAGGCTAATTCTAATTCATAATTGTAAAACTGCGCAATTTGAGATAAGTTTCAAAACATCGATTTCAAACTCATCCAATTTGAAATAACTTAAGGGTGTGTTTGGATTGAGTGATTTGAAATCCATGGATTTCAAATTCATCGTCAAATCCATTTAAGTTCGTTTGGATGATGATGGATTTCAAATCCCTCACCATTCATTTTGAGCTCTTTTCTCCACAAGTACGGTGGATTTAAAATGACACCATTTTATGTGTCATTTAAAATCATTCCTCCAAATCCATTGATCCAAACACACTGTAAAATCTTTCCCTCAAATCTAAGTTCATCATTTTAGACACAACTTAAGAGTAATCATTAATTCGTAAATTACATTTGAATTTGACCGACGTAATTTGGACTAAGAATTTCCATGTGCTATAAGTTGGTGATGTCACCCAACTACTTGCTGATGTCATCAACTCAAGTTAAAGTGCAATCAAGAGTCTAGAATGAAATTATTAAGAAGACAAGGATACCCCAAAACGTGTAGTGGGGTTGGTGAAGTGATACATTAGTCCACTTTCCATCTATATATATCCCCTAATTTTTTAAACAATTATATATAGGGTCTTTTAGCTTTTGACACATGTTTTTGTATATCACCACAACTTTTCTCAATAAACAATCAAAAATTTAGGAAAAGATGTGTAAAAACAACAAAAGATGGAAGAGTTTTTGTCTAGTGTGATTGGTGGCATTTTTCTACTTAGGTTTGAATTATATAATTCAATAAAATTTGATGAAATTAACAATTTGTTGCGTTTTCAATAAACACAAATTCAAGCGACGTGATTTTTCTTTCTAAAATTTTCCATTAAATTATTGTAAATAAAAACGAGGAAGAAGGATTATTCGTCAATATCGTGCTCCAAGGTCTAAATTAAAGAAATAAAAGCGTTATTAACAAGTCTACAATAAAATGATTTTTCGATGAATTTTAATATAATTATTATTTATTGTATATGATAAAGTTTATGTGAATTGCACAATATTAATGCAATATTAATCATTGCTATTAAGTGAAAATCCAATAATGTAAAAATAACAAAGTTTATAGCACTCAAGTGGCTATCGAATTCGACCCATTTATTTTGTAACATTCACACTAATCATAGCTCGAGTGGGGGCGGTTTCACACCTTTTTTCTTCTAAAAAAAAAAAAAAAAAAAATTGGATATACCAACTCTAGTGGATATAAATAGTGAAATTAATTATTGAATAAAACGAACTTTTACGAATAAAATCTACTCTTTTAAGCTTCTTTTTATACATTTGGTCACTCATTCTTGACAACCCACAATCTTCTCTTTTTCCCACTCTATTTCACAATGGATTATTATTATTATTCTTACACCAAAAACACAAAAATCTCATTCTTTTTAGCATCAATGTTAATGATGTTTGTTTTATCAACCTCGGATAATGCAAAGGACAAACAAGAATGTACTGATTCATTGGTCGGATTAGCAACGTGTCTGCCTTATGTCGGAGGGACTGCCCGAAACCCGACACCGGATTGCTGCAGTGGTCTCAAAACAGTCCTGAAAACAAATAAAAAGTGCCTTTGTGTGGTGATTCATGATAGAAATGATCCTGATTTAGGCCTTAATATTAATGTCACTCTTGCTTTGGGTCTTCCTAATGTTTGTGATGCCCCAGCTAATGTTTCACAGTGCCCCGGTAAGTAGTGCTATAATTTATATGATTTAAAACTAGGGGTGGTAATTGGGTTGACTGGATTGAGTTTGGGTCGGGTCCGTCCAATTGGGTTTAGTGTCAAAAAAATATGCATTATAATTGAATTCAATAAGGACCCAATAATGACTCATTATAAATCAAATTATGTAAGAGGTTGTTGTAGAGGGTGCTAGAATGTAGATTATTGACTTAAATTGGAAAATAAGTTGGACCCAATTTAGATCAAAATTGGACCCAAATTGGGAATAATTTAAAACCCAGTTAGACTCAAATATTATTAAAAGCCAACCAAATTGAAACTAAAATGTTAACAATGTTAGCACCCAACCCATTGAAAACTTAGTTGGATTTGAGTGGAAATATATGTATAGACCCAAATCGCAACCCCTAAAACTGTAACATCTTTTTCAATAATTAATAGTTAGTTATATTAGCAAGTTGATTCTTAGAAGTTGTATAAATAATTTCAATAATTCATTACAATAAACTTTACATCAGACTATAATAGGTTTATGATTTCGAAAAATGAACAAAGTATTAGCAATATAATTGATGAAGTTGGTAATGTATTGCAGCTCTTCTGAAGTTGCCTCCAAATTCACCAGATGCTCAGGTTTTCTACCAATTAGAGCAAAAACCCTCCAATAGTCCTAATGCTAGTAGCCCTGTTGCACAAGGCCCAACCACCCATGGTATGTATGTATGTTTACACTTTATTTCTTATCAAAAATGTATTTTCAACAAATCCCGAGACTATCGATCTAGACATGTAAATAATCATCCTTGATTCGAAACCAGACCGAAATGTCCTCAAATAGGTTTGTCAATGGGCGGAATTGTCGTACCCGTACCATTCAATAGAAAATTTACCCTACCCGTCACGACCTATAGGATCTAAGATCCGGACCTGATGGCACTAGGTTGTTTTGGGGTTCGAGCCAGGTCCGGTCTAATTTTTACTCGCGGGTATTTAACCTAAAAAACATCTGAATTTTACCTTTTAAAAATACATGCGGGTCTATACCCGAAGTTTACCCATGGAGATTTGCCCGATACGGACCCGGGCCGGGTCTAACCTTTTTTTTTTTACCCATCGGGTATGCCAACGAGTCCGGGTCGAGTCCGGATAAACTATTTTTATGAGTATTTTGTGGGCTGCCCATTAACAGCTCTATACTCAAACTATATTTGAGATATTTTTGGAACAGGAATGTCGAATCCAGTAAGTGCTCCAGGAAGTGTTGCACAACAAAATAGTGGTGGTTGTGGTAATATAAAGGCATGGCTAGGATGGGAAATCATAGGTGGACTAATTTTGTTATCTTCATTTATAGGAATGTAATGTAATATCCGGAAAATGAAATTATGAACAGAATTATTATTCATATTTTATGGTGTAAGAATTTCAATATCCATCTACTATTAATAAATCAATGTTACAAATATTATGCTTTGATAGTTTGATGTACTTATTATATTTTTTAATTGAACTGCAATGTGTGTGAAAGTTTCATAAGATTATATTTACGCACAAATAAAATTCATAGGTCTAGTGTAACATCTTTTATCGATCTTGGATTTAGTGACTGAATAAAAATAAAAATTTTCTCTCTTTCAATATACATTGCGTGGCTTTTCTAAAATTGGAAAAAATTACTAAAATTCCTTTTAAATGAATTTTTATATCCCATAAAATTCCTATTTTATTCAATAAAATAAGATGATCAAGGCATTGGATTTTTTATATTTTTTTTAGCTCAATTTAAAAAAAAAAATTGAAATCAACAAGTTTGAGTGAAATCTCAAATCGTGCCTAATATGACCAAGCTAATTATGTTTTCTGAGTATTCTCCACCCGTGTTCGATTTTAGGTCCTTCATCAACTTATTGCTAAATCGACTCATGGAAAATACAAGAAAGTTTCAATTACACCACGATTTTATTTTATTTGAGATTTAGAATGTCCCAAAATTATTTTTCTTATATCATCCTCATTTAGTGGGATATTAGCTTTAACAATGCTTCTTTCTGAATACTATGTGTTGATGCTCAGAAGTTTTCCTATTAGCTATCCGTTTAAATTTTATATCTTATTTTGAAATTTATCAAATAAGTTCCCAAGTTAACAAGTCAATTAAAAATACATGGTATTGGATATACAGTAATTTTATGACACGATTTCATTATCGCTCTCAAAAAAAAAAAAAATATATATATATATATATATATATATATATAACCAAAATATGTAAATAGACTTTTCTTTCGATTTCAATATAATTTGTCAGAGAAATAAATTGTATGAATTATTTACATTATATTCTTGGATCTCCCATCACGGTTATTTTGAATTAAATAGGGTGCAATTTGCCAAAATTTAATCAATTTCAGGGTGTGTTGTACTATTTTTCTTTTTTAGGGTACAAAGTGCCTATTAACTCTATTTTTTAGGGTGTAATGTGCAAATTACCCGTACATTGTATAAGAGAAAAGTTAAAATAGAGTGATATTGGATAATTTGCACTTTGCACCCTTAAAACAGGGATAATAGGCACTTTGCACCGCAAAAAAGAAAAAATAGCACAAAGCACCATGGAATTGATTAAGTTTTGGCAAGTTGTACCCTACTTAATTTTTCAACCAAAAATTCAATTATTAAAGGGTAAAATCATTCAAGAAATACAAATAAATTTCTAAAGGCAAAATAATCAAATTATATCAAAAATATTATATGCTCCATTTATGGAGCTTTTAGCAAAATAAATAAAAACTTTTCAAAATAATACAATTATGAAGCAAAAATAAAAGTTCCCAATTTCTAAAGTTCTCAAATTTCGTCTTCAAATTTTATATTTCTTAATTTAAAAAAGCAAAAAATTGCATCTTGAATGTGGTTTTCAAATTTCTTATTTTGAAAGGTAGAAGAATGTATCTCAAATGTTGTCTGTAATTCTTTTTTCATTTTTATTTGACATACGTTTGACCCAATTTCAAGTTTTTAAGCCTTTTGGGAATTTAATTTTACTATGGTGATGATATTTCATATAGTTCACATTTTGTGACAACAAATTGGCTCGTTCTTGTGCATTATTTTAATGATGATAGAGTCTTTAGTGTCGAACGAAAAAGAAGATAAATCCTCTTCACTCATAAAAAAATTATGCATTTCTAATTAATTAATTAATTTCGAGGGTTTATGGGAAGAATCACGATGAAGTGGAAATGAGCGAGTGACTAAAGTTAGATTGACGACATGAACGAAGGGAATTCGTTTTTCTTTGAATATTTTTACCTTTATTGAGATGAAATTTTGAGTAAAAAATTAAATAGGGAGCAACTTGCCAAAACTTAATCAATTCTATGATGCGTTGTGCTATTTTTTCTTTTTTAGGGTGCAAAGTGCCTATTAGCACTTTTTTCAAGGTGCAGAATGCAAATTATCCGAGTGATATTATTTTTTGGGTGCTAATATTTTTTTTCTATTACTAAACAAGATATATATATATATATATTATATTATATTATATATCGACAAAATAAAAGGAAAAAACAGATCGAGAAATTTTGATTGTTTCTTCTCTCCTCTCTACCTCCTCGGTTCTACCATCTTCTCTCTCTACGTATACATACAATTCATTTATACATGTATCATTATTATATTCCCCAATCATTCATACTACCCTGAATCTTGGCCAGTGGATAAGGTATTCATCTCTCCATTTCTTGAACATAAGGAGCGTCTTGATCTTGAATTAACGGTGGATCTGATAAATACAGCAAGATGAGCGCAGATCTGGTGGCTGCGAGCACACATGGCAATCTGGATGAGCAGATTTCTCAGCTCATGCAGTGCAAGCCTTTGTCTGAGCCTGAGGTTTTCCTTTGCTTCAATTTTTATTGTTTAATTATTACCTTTTGGTGGTATAATTTGCAGATCTGATTTGATATGGTAGATTCTTGCTATCTATATTCTATCCCTATTACGGTAGTGAATTTCGTCGTTTTAGGTTGCTCACAGCTAGGGTTTTCTTGAATCGATATTGTTTGTTTTTGCCGAACATTTTGGTACATAGATGTAATCTACTGTTTTCATGAGATTATTATTAATTTATTGGTGACTTCGGAAATCGAGGAACAAAACTATGGATTGTGGTACATTTGTACGAGAAATGGAAAATGTGTTCCCATATTTTTTTATGCAGTCTAGGGTGACAGGAGTAGGATTTTGCCCATAATTGGAGTAAAATTTTAGGATTTGGTATCAACGAATATTGTTTAGCGAGAGTACATAACCTTGCAAGAGTATGTAATGTGTATTGTGTGTTGAGATAGTAGGTAACCTTGCAAGATATGTAATGGGTATTGTTTGATGAGACAGTGGATAACCTTGCTAGAGTATGCCGACAGGAAAGCGAGGCAGGTAGGAACAATGATTTTGAAATATGTATCTTGCAAATTTTTTGAGAAGTAGGCATAAAAAGATCTAAAATCTGTTTGCTACTTATATCTGCATGGGCAGCCCGTTATAGGTGTATTGATTCTCAATGGCTTGAATGAAAAGACAATCCATTTGTAAGATGTGAATCTGAATTGAACCATACGTAAGACTAGTACCTTTAAGATGCATAGTAAGTAACCATTATGAATGTTCTTACAATGGCTATGTTTACTGAAGAGAATCTTTACCCAAGTGCACTGGAACTGGTATTTAAGATTGATATCTTTGTGATTAAATGAATTTTAACCTGTTTTGTTCGTAACATAAGAACAAGATATTATTGCGTATCAACCATTGGATTGTCTCTTTGATTCAAGGCCCGTACTCCTACCCATAATTATAACGGTCCAAAAAGAGTTATTTGAAGACTACAAACGTAGTTGATGATCGTTAAGATAAGTGGCTGATATGGCCAAGCAAATACCTATTATAACCTGGTTAGCCTCATGTACCAGAATAATCCAACAAACACAGAAAAGTTTATCAGGTTGATTTGCCCAACCTGTTATGCCTTGTAGTTACTTATTAGAATAAAGTTGCCAAAAAATAAATGTTAATGAGTTCTGAAAATGCGATTATTTGATTGATCCTTGATCAGTATTTATGGAGTATGATAGATGTGTTTCATCAGGTCAAAATGGATTTCTGAAAGAAATGATTTTTAATTTATCCATGTTCATCTTATGTGATACGCATTTGTTTATTGAGTTCATTTACTGCTGATCATTCATCTTTAGTTCATTCAATGTTATAATTTCAAATCAGCTTCATGTGAATCTTATTAAAAATAAACTATACACAACCAACATTCATGTTGATCTTCTTACTTATGAGATGGTACTTGGTGCATCCATTCATATAATGATTACTAACACTGCTGCTCTTTGTTTATTTTTGTGAGAGAGTGAACTTGATATTCCTGTTACTACCCTTTAATCATTTATTGAGTGGATGAACATGGTTACGTAAATTAAGAATAATTTGTTTAGGAAACTACTGGATTTGCTATTTTATAGTGAAAGAAAAAAACATAATCAAATTGACTGCAGTGGTTAAGATCAAAAACTCCATGTGCTTTCATGAGACAAAGTTTTGCACGTTCTTTTGAAGATTCGATAGGTTAATGATAGCAGTGATATCTGCTCCATTATTACATAATGTTTTGCATGGATGAACATGATACCTAAAGATGACACTTGAAGCTATAATACGATTTGCCATGCTTCCTATTTGTTTGTTCCTTTTCAAAAATTAGCGTCTTTTTTTATTTATATATTTTTTGGGAAAAAAATCCTGATTTAGATTGAGACCGCTTGTCATTTTGCAAATGTAGGTTAGGACCTTGTGTGACAAGGCTAAAGAGATACTAATGGAGGAAAGTAATGTCCAGGTATGAATTCTTGTATCTTTCTGCTAGTTTTACTAAGTGTCTATGAAACTAGCCTCAAAAGCTCTGTGGCAGTTCTGGTTAATTATATGGGCTACACTGAAAACTGATTTCTTTGTTAATTGCAGCCTGTTAAAAGCCCTGTGACCATTTGTGGTGACATTCATGGCCAATTTCACGATCTTGCTGAACTGTTTCGCATTGGAGGGAAGGTATTGTAGTTGCGTATAACATTTATATGCTTGCATCCTTTTTAGGTTTTGAGCTTGGGGGATTTTAGAGCGGTGGAGGGAATGAACTTGAAGATAGGCTTTGTTTTGTAACCTCACAACTTGTTGAAAATTTGATATTTGTCAATGATGGAATCTTAGTTATCAAATACATGTGTCATGACTTCTTAAAGATGAATAAAAGCTTGGTCCTTGGTGGATTTCCATCATATACACGCCCAAATGAAAAACATGTAACAGAATAACAGCTTCCAGTTATATGCCATCTTAACGTGCTCCTATATTATTGGGTTGTTCTGCCATCCTGCATCCTGCTGGAAGGAGGCTAACCATTGGTTGATATGGAAATGGAAGTATATAGGTTTGTATGCTTGTATATTTGTCTCTCCACCTTTGTGGAGGTACATGAAGGTCAATCAGAAAATATTGCTTGCAATAGGTAGTTTGCCTAATGCTGCATCGGAATAATTAGTTTATTGAATGAAATATAGCTTTGATTCTCTCTGCTGTCAGGTCTTTGGGGTGTGGTTATATTTCTGTATGATGCATAAAAATGTAAAAACTGTTGTTCGCAATCATATTATTTATTCATGTTTGAAATATTTATACGGAGATGCATCAATATTATCTAACCTAGATCGGTATTTTTATTGGCAGTGTCCGGACACAAACTATCTATTTATGGGAGACTATGTTGATCGTGGGTACTATTCGGTTGAAACCGTCACTGTAAGATACAAGCTAAATGCTACTTTGCTTGCCTTTAAAATGTCATGATTGTATATTCAGTTCCTGAGAATGTTACAACTGCTTTGGAGTTTGCTGCCTGCTTCACTTCTTTATATATATATTTTGTTCCTCCTGTTTTTCTTCTTTTGTCTTCTGAGGGTGGAGCAAGAGTATCATGATATACGTGTCAAGAGTTGTTTAATTGTTTTCTAGTGTGCCTTACTTTAATGCATTGAAAAAGCTGTAATATTTCATGCTTATAGAGTTTCTTCCTGCAGCTTTTAGTGGCTTTGAAAGTGCGCTATCCTCAACGTATTACTATTCTCAGAGGAAATCATGAAAGTAGACAGGTAATAATTTACTTTGATTATTCCCTTGTAAGAGGTGCTTAGGGTTGAAGAGGTGCAGTTGTTGCTTATTTTGGGCCAAGTGGTGCTCCTGTTAAAACCTAAGTGTCCTTTTCTTACTCTGTTCCAAAAGGCCAACTTCTATAATATCTCTTCGTACAGTTATGGCACATTTTTCTTCATTTTTGGCTGTTACATATTTTCGGAACTGGTAAAATGTTCTGACTGATTCTTGAACTTCAACAATAGTTTGTTTTTGCTTGCAGATTACACAAGTCTATGGCTTTTACGATGAATGCCTGCGGAAGTGAGTTTTCTTGTTCTTCCCATGTGATCTTGTTCAAACTAGGTCTAGAACTTTGTATGACTTACTTTCATTCTAGTGTTTAGATTCTGTGTGGATTTGTGCTCTGTTATTATCCTAACATTTAGTTTTAAAATTATTTCTAACGACTTTTTGATGCCTTTTCTCTTTTCATCCCATGATAATGCTAAAAGCTTGGTGTCAAATTTTGATTCTAGGTATGGCAATGCAAGTGTCTGGAAGATATTCACTGATCTGTTTGACTATTTCCCTCTGACTGCATTGGTTAGTAAAATTTTGTTCCACTTTTATAGTTTTTGTGCAATTTCATAACAACATTTGTTATTAAAAAAGGGTTTTCCCCTTGTTTTATTCTAATCTAGTTAAAAGTCATTTCTTGGTTACTATATCGTTTTTCCTGTTTATGAATTCATTTGAAATCCAAATGGTTTAACATTATATCGTGGATGATTGGTTTCTCATTTATATTCTAGAGTTGAAATGTATTGAGGAATTAATTAAATGAAATTTACAGTTACCTTTGTGCAGCTGTGTTTCTTTGATTTATGTGAGTTCTGAGACAGTGATCTTTGTGTAGGTTGAATCCGAAATATTTTGTCTGCATGGTGGATTGTCCCCATCTATTGAAACCCTTGATAATATAAGAAACTTTGATCGCGTTCAAGAAGTTCCACATGAAGGTCCAATGTGTGATCTGTTGTGGTCTGATCCCGACGATCGATGTGGTTGGGGCATATCCCCACGTGGTGCTGGGTATACTTTTGGCCAGGTACTCTTATCTACTCAAGAAAGTATTTTTTTTTTTAAACTTTCAGCTGATTGTGCTTAATTATCTTACAGGACATATCCGAGCAATTCAATCACACTAACAGTTTAAAGCTCATCGCTAGAGCTCACCAGCTAGTTATGGAAGGATATAACTGGGCCCATGTAAATATTCCAATCCATAATTTTTTGTTATGTGTTATCATTATTAGTGTGAATGAGTTCTTAGTTGAATCTGTCCTCTACAACAGGAACAAAAGGTCGTCACTATCTTTAGTGCACCAAATTATTGTTATCGCTGTGGAAATATGGCATCCATTCTGGAAGTTGATGATTGCAGAGAGCATTCATTTATCCAGGTTTTGTCCCTTACTCCTTGATATGTGCCATTCTCATTTCTTTCTTTTCCACTTGACATTATATCCCGGATATTCTGGGTTGTAATGAGTTGTCAATTGCATCTATAGAACAATATGCTTTTCGGTAGAGTGATATTAGGGAGTTTTGGAATGAGCCGAGCTGTTCCGCACGACTCGTGGTATATCAAGCTAATCTTTGGTGATGAGCCTCGCTCAAGCCTTATTATACCTTTTCTGTGCTCACGTGCCCTAAATATATAAAAAAGGTTTTTCATTTGTTTAGCAATATATATGTATATATAAAGCTATATCTAATCTGTATATATATATGTGTGTGTGTGTTTGTTTTGAGCTGGAGCTCGGCTCAACTTAGCACGAGCTCCATTTTTTGTTGTGCCTCATCGAGCTTGACGCGAGCAATTTGGTCGAGCGTGGCTTGAGCTAGACTTTTTTGCACCCCTATCCAAGACCCTGGACAATCACATCTATACCTTTCTGGTGAACATATATTCCTATTGCATGAACAATTACGAACTGGGGCCCGCTTCCAAGAATAATGTTTGTTTTGGTGTCTGGTGTTTAACTGAGGATTTACATATTGATCACATCGTTGTTGCAGTTTGATCCAGCTCCACGGAGAGGGGAACCTGATGTAACTAGAAGAACTCCTGATTATTTCTTGTAGAGTTGACAATTTGACTCTTACTGTCTGCATGATTGGTCAGTTCGTTGCCCTTACATGTATTTTCTTGAGATTTGAGCTGCAAGTTTCTATGCCTGTTTTGAAGATGTGCAAGTGTGAAGAGGCGTATGAAATAGACAAGGCCCCCTTGTCCACGTTATATTCTAACCTATTTTAGAGTCCCTAGATGTGGAATACTTGATTAGTGACACCTTTGTGTATCGTGTTCTATAATTTTGAATATTATTTTGTTTTGCTGCCTTTCTTTAATAATTTTTTGATTTTTTCTTTTGTTTTCTTCTCAATCGCTGACATTCGATGGATGGGTATTCCGTAGAATTAATGAACTTCTGTCAGCTGATCTTATTGTTGCCTTTGAAGATTCAAATTGCTCCCATATGCTTAATTTCTTGCTCTTTGGTTGATGAACTCTTTCTTCTGTAATTATTAGCTTTGTTTTTCAGTTAATTTCAAACTGGAGATTGATGCATTGTGCAGTTGCTTGCGATTCAAAATCGTCTTAGGCAGTTTTGGGGATTAGTTTTATGTTTTATGGTTAATAGTAATCTTTTGGAGTCTGGGACATGTATCTGGCAGTGGAGTCTAATGACAAGTATAATTGAACTCTAAACCTGAATGGATGAATCGGCAATATATATCTTAACGAGGAATATCTTTGTGCTGGAGTTTTTATATTGTCAACTTGATTAGATTTGCTATTAGACTGCACTTTCTTGCATGAATTAGGTTTATGTTTGGTTTTTGGATTTTGACGAGTAAAAGAGTGGAGAATGCTATTTTCGTACTGGCTTGGTTTTTGGGTTCGAAATATTTAGATTGGGTTTCAAATTGTGAAATCATTTGAATCAGCACAAATCGGTTTCACACTTGAAATTACCCAAAATACAGCACATGTTCAATAAGCTTAACTAGTGATGCAAATACAATTGACACTCCATATTTATTTTTGTAACGAAGATCGTCATTTCGTTTTATTTAAAATCAATATTTACAAAACAAATGACAATACGACAGTAATAAACTGCTTTAATACTTTTTGCATGCAATATCTTGAAAAATTCAAAGCTAAGTTGGTTTCAGTAAACGCAAGATCTTTTATTTATACTTTAAAGTGATATACAATACTTCATTTGTACCGAAAAGGAGAAAAAATTCCATTCCAATTTGGTTTTCATTTTGAAATTCCTCTTGTATAATGCTAAAGAAGCTAAGTCCTTACGAACTATTGTGTGGTGCGGGAGGTTGGATCTAGCAAGAACTTGGAATACCCAATTAGGAGGTATAAATTTATGAATATCTAATTTTATTTCAGAAGCATATCAAGCCTGATTCATCGTTGTTAGATCAAATTTATTTTAAGCAACAAGTTAAAGGATGAAAAGATGTAACGTTCCTTTGACCTTTAAAAAGAACTTTGTTAATTTGGACGGAAAGATAACGACAGGGACTAAAAACGTTTAGAATTAACAAGTTAAAGGACTAAATATGTCAAGTTCGAAAAACATAAAGAGTACCAAATCTCCGATTAAAGATAATGATATGAAAAATATAATTTTCCCTAGTTTCAATCATGTGTGAGACTTGAAGAGCGGGATTCCACATGTGCTGCTTATGGATTTTGCTCTAACAAAGGAAACCACAAAATCTATGCAGAAATACAAGTGCTATACAAATTTTCCATACAGCACGGAATAGAATTATTCATGTTCCTGCACTTCAAGTTACAAAGCAATTACAACCATCTACGTTGAATACTCAACACGATGGCCCTCATACAACCGATGGTATTAATAGTCTCACACTTCCGAAAAAACACTCGAACGAAAGGTATCATATGATTCTAAGAAACCTCAAGAAACATGCTGATAGAGGAACTTGAAGTTCTCTAAGAAAATAAGCATCAGAGATATAAGTAAATACATGAAGTGGGTTAATAAAAGAAAAATGAAAAATCATCATTTCCACCATACTCATTCAATCCTAACTCCATCAGACAAAGATAACTCATGAACTGAGTACAAAACAAGAATATACGAGTTTTGCTGTTATAGAATCCAGCTTAACACTATTTACCAATCTCCCTATCGATACTTTGCTACATAGTCTACCATTTGGCCTTCAGCTACAAGAAAACAAAACCCTCTATACATCGGGGAAAACAAAATGATTTTGCTCCTGGATTGTTTTTCACTCGGTTTTTAATCAGCTTCTATCGAGTTGGACTGTACCGTAAATGTTTCTCATAAAAGTCTATCAGCTGCATAAACAATGGCAATACACATACATTGATATTATTTGTGCATCAATAAAACATCAAGTTGAAGGCGTGTTAAAAAGAAAAGGATAATACGACACCCCTCACTTTTGGGTAAGTACCAAAAGCCCGTCGTAGTTTAGTAAATTATCATGACACTCCCTATCAAATGCTGACAACTCGAAAAAAAACAGGGTGCTATATTGTAAATCTATTTTTACTGACAGGGGTGCATTTGTAATATGTTTTCACAACAAGGTAACTTATGGTAATTTCTCAAAGTTCGAGGTGTTTTTCGCAATTAGGGTGTGAAGTAGGGGGTCTTTATGTGATTTACCCTAAAAAGCATGAAAATTGAGATGCTTACCAAAAGTGGATTGTTAGCCTTCAAAAATTTGTTGTCCACTGTAACCTTGGTTCCATCAGACCTGCAGCCAGTGTATAACTCATGGAATTATAACAAACGAAAGGATTATGCACGAATTTCTGGACAACCTAAAAGTACAGTGGAATCAAGCAAATTTGAGATTCCACTCGGGCAAAAAATATAAAGAAACTTACGATAAAAGTGAGCAACTAAAGAATCAAAGATCATATCATCACTTTTAATATAAAACATAGAGACAATGAAAAGCTTCTGTGGGATTACTCTAGAATAAAAACAGAATCTTAATATACTCATATGAATAGAAAAGGGTTAAGTCTAATCAAAGATCAAATTGGCATTGAATATACATGTTCATGTAATGAAACCTTATGATTTCTTGATTCTTTTCTTCGTCTCAGATCCTTATACCTATCTTTTTCATTTATTTTAATAGTCCATTGAGTATCAGGATATGGAGTACATCCAATGCAGAGAAAAGAACTGCAAAGAGCTGTGTAGTCCAGTGGATCGTGAAAGTGTCAGTTTAACTTTGAGGTTTACTTTATTACAGGTATTTAACAATAATCTTTCGGGTATGATGCCCTTTCCTAAAGAATCCAACACAAACTACCCACGTGAAATTGCATACTAACCAGATCGAAAGTAAATTCCAAAGTTAATTAAAAAGGTCCTGCATTGATAATCGAAATTTTAGGCTTCTGAAATGATAATCCTGCTCTTTTGATAAGTTTTTTCTATTCCCTCCAAGATTATCACTTGTAATCCATCCATCTATGATCTATGAGACATGTTATAAAAGTTGAGGTGACAAATGGGTGGGCTGGGTTGGATTTCATCCGAACAGCCACAAAAATGGGCGGGGTGTTTACCTTGGCAGAGTTACGGTAAAACACCAGTTACCAGACATCGCCGCTTCTGTCTCCTTCTGAGATAGTGTACGGAAGGGTGCCTCCATCCATACAACGATATTTATCAGGCATGCGTAGGTGGTAGCAGAGGCGGAAGTATCGCTAGAGGCGGAAGTATCGCTTGAGCACGACGAGATACTGAGGGTGTTGAAGGGAAATTTGATTCGACTCAACAAAAGATGGTGTTTTATGGAAATAAACATTATGGGATTGTGAGTTTTGAGGTTTGGGAGAAAGAATTTTTGAAAGTTCATCCACATCGATACACTTTGATCATGGGGCGAAGTTATAATAAGTTAGCCACCATGGGCCTTTCGAAGTGGTCGAGAGAATTGGAGGAAGATGATTCTCCCAGTTGTCGGATTCACCCGGTATCATAGTTGTGAATGGCACGCCATGGCGCAAGGTGTTCATGGCACACCATGGCGCAAGGCGTTCATGGCACGCCTTCGGCACCATGAACCATGGGGTGTCGCCTATGTTCGATACTGTGCACGCCAACAATGCAATTCTCGCCATGGCGTGCACTTTGGAGATTCGAAATGGCATGCCATTTCAAAGTTGTGACCGTAGAAATTTCGTGTCAAGTTTAAGAGATTATTTTAGTGCACAATCGATGGTCAACTAGTCAATTAGGTAAATTGGGATATCCAACCTTTAAACCTTCCAAATTGGGCACCAAATCGAAAATCCCTAACCTCTCGCTCTCAAATTAGCAAATTTAGATTCAAATTATTAGAGTATTATCCTAAAATTGGACTACTGTTCTGGTGGAATACTTTAGATGAGTTCATTTCAAATTCTTTTTGTTTTTTGAGAACTTATTATTGATAATTAATCAAATGGAGTAATGGTTATTATGGTTAGAAAGCTAGCATGTTATTGATATATTAGTATATATAATTATGTTATTTTTTTAATTCTTGCTTCAAGAAGGCATGTGGGGGACCTTTGTCCCCACACCGTGCCATTCGCCATTAATAGCTACGCCCGGTATTTCATGTGTCTTAGTTAAAGAATGTAATTAGAGCTCACCCACTGGAGGGAGAGTTGCCATCGAGTTTAGAGAGTATATGAGCACCGATTTTTGAACCTCAAGGAGCGTTAGGCAGTCGGATTTGCAAGGCACCAAATAGGAAAGTTGAGCAAGTTCTAGTGCAATGAAATAGACCAGATACCAATGATGCTACATAGGTACATGGGTGGATGTTCCAGAGGTGAGAGAGCAATCTCTACATTTAGGCCTTGAGGACAAGGGTGTTTCCAAGCGGGATGGAGTTGTTATGGATCAAGTGGAGGTGGAAGATGAGGTGGAAACACCCTTGAGGACACCGAATGCCCCAGTAAGTTCGAGTATATACGCGGGGCGATTGGAGATGGCATGCCTGAGGAGTTGTTTAATTATTAGAATTAAGTTATTTCCTACATTGTTATTTCCTTTGGTAAGTCTTTTCTTTTGTTAAGTCTATTTTGATTAAATATGGCATGGTTCAATTATCAGACCTTGAAGATTTATTTCAATAAAGGTGATTTAAGCTTGGGCGAGAATTATCTTGGGAACTACTTTAATCAAGTTCAGTGATCTAAGTTCTATCTTAGTGGTACGCAAATTCTCTTTTTTATCATTCTCCTGGTCCGCTACAACAAAAACTCCAAATCAGCATAAAGGCTCATCATTTCAAAAGAGTTAGCAATTAGCATAAGTTTTTGTGTGTATCAAACTAAGACAAGCCAAAGTATCTTTTCTTGAATTTTGAACACACAGCAAAACACTCAACAGCAAAAACAAAGTTAGAACCTCCAGAATGCAAAAATCTTGTGATGACTGAAGTGGTGGTATTTCAAGGAACTTAGTAATTTGCAGATTATCAATTGCTAAAAATTAAGGGAACTAGACACATCCCGATGCAAACAGAGACACATCAGTATTTACTATTTACACAAAGAAATAAAGAAACATGGAACAGATAATTAGTAACATCTACCCTATTGATTTAAAATGAATACAAATAACCAACAATATTATTGTAACATAAGGTAAACTTGGTAGTAAGAAATAAACTACTGCTCCACAAGATTATCTTTTTTAGCAGATTTGAAGGTAATCAATTTATAGCATCTCCATAAATAAGGTATTACTACTTTAGAACCTGAGGTCCACTCACAAACAATTCATATACCAATAAACAGACAAAGTGAGAATGTTAGGCATTGGATCACTAACCTCAGAGCCTCAAATGCTACTAAAACTTCTTGGACATTGTTCGATATGGAAGCTTTATAGCTTATCGGCTTAATAATCTGAGTGATGGTGCACAGGCTTTTGGAATCCTCATACTTATTCTTGCAATTGTTCCCTAGAAAATCTGGATGTTTAACATCTGTGGGTAAAACTGAAGCACATTCTTGAGCTGCATTTGATGCATCATCGACAGAGCATGATGCTATATCCCTCTGGAACCTCTTCACAGAACCAGATTTCCTCTTCTTAGCTCCAGTACAACGACCTAATTGGACGGGTTCCACTCCATCAGCTTTTCTCAATCCATTTGCCACCTGGCCTTCTGGGGAATTTGTGGCAAGCCTATCAGTATCTTCCATGGTTATCGCCTTTGCTCTCTTCAATTCACAAAGCTTGAAATCCAACTTACTTTGCTCCTTTTCTTCTTCCCTCATGACAGAAACTGTTCTTGCGCCATTCCCATTTACTTTATTGTTGGTTTCCAAACTATTTATGCCATTGACATTAGTCTCCGCACTTTCATTTGTACATGGCAAGTTATTTAGCCTGGAAAAGGATATAGGGCTGTCTACTATCCTGATCGCGTGAGAAGGCACGTTATAAGTACCAGTTGCAGGAGACCGGTGATGCTGATGCTGTTGTGGTTGTTTTTTCTTGTTTTGAATAGGAGTTACGCTAGTCTTGCGCTTCCTTTTGCGTGTCAACCTACTTTTCCCAGCTTTCAGGCTTCAATTCCAATAAAGCCACAAGAATCCAAAACCAGAAAAACAGAAACAGAAAAAACAAGACTCGTCACTCACAAATTACGAAAATATCATTCGATTCACAAATATGCCAACTACAGAAAAGATAAAAATACAACAAAAATAGAATGAGAAATTAAAAAAACCTTTCTTCAAATGCATCAATAATATCTGAACACTCCACCAGATTCTCCACAGGCTCCCAAGTGTTTGCCGCCTCTGACCAGTCTCGCCTTCCAAAAAACATCCAGCAATTTAAATTTAGCACGGAAATCATATCCAATCCACGTCATTTAAACAACACAAATCAATTCCACTACAAAATTAAAAACACAAAAAAAATAAATATAATACATTGTATTCTGAGTTCTAAATTACTCACCATTTGATGAGATACTGCACTTTACCCTATATTTCCGCCGCATTCCAGATAAATCCCCCAAAAAACAACACAACCGCCAGAAATCAAACCATAAGTAAAATTTCAGTTAAATCATTCAAAATACACAAATCTCAATTTCACAATTTATTCCAAACTAACAGAAAAAGAGAAAAAAAGAAGGAAAAAATTAAAACCTAAACCTTTCGAACGCGCTTTCTTCGAACAGCCTCAATCTCAAAGTATCCATCGGCAAGCTTCATCCTCTCACCCTCTCCAGTTCGCATGTTTTCCGATGAGTGCTCGTACTCTCTATCGCCTTCCGAAGCCTCATCTTCTCCTTCGTCTTCTTCAAAAGCCTCTTCTGCAGCTTCGAATCTCTCAATTTCTTCCGAATGTTTGCGCTCCGCCGCGTCGGAAGGCGGAGGTACGGATGAATCAGTGTTGGTGTTCCTCTTTTTCCCTCCCTTCATTTTCTCTCTCTACAGTACTGAGGGCTACAGGCTTTTTCGTAATGTTAAAAGAGGATTATAGCATTTGTTTGAATAATAAAAAATAAATTATGTTCTAAATAATAGGTGTTTGACTAAGAGATATTAATACTATCTATAAATCTGCATTTATGTTAGGGAAAATTGAAATTTATCCAAAATACATTTTCAAATGTTATCCATAATTGAAATTTTGATTCTCTCTCTAGGAATGGGTCTGAGATGTCCATCTCTAAGATTTGTTTTTAATGATGAAAATGAAAAAATATTATTTAAAAAATAAGAAATGTGGTTTATAAATGAGATTGGATGCGATTTTTAAGATAAAAACAGGTAGTGATTGTGGTTGATCTGATCCGTTTTTTGTTATGATAAATTTATTTGTGTTGAAAATTATATATAATTTTTATTAAATGTGTTTAGTCAAACTCGTTGATTTAGACATCAAAATGTAGTCATGATGGATCTTATTTTGAACGTTGCTATATTTTGCATTATAATATGTAATAATAAAATTTTCGGTTTTAAAAGATAGTCGAAAAAACTTTTTTAATTGATTGTATTAATTGCAAATCATGAATAGTACAATTCAATTTTACTCATTTTTTGCAAAAAGTTTTTCAAATTATTTGTAATTTTAAGAGTTTTTTTTTGTGAAATTTTTTTCACGACATGCCCAACAAATGAATTTTTTTTTTATTTTGAAATACTTTTTTCAGGTTACAACTGGCCATCCAATTGAGCCCTCAATTTCATCTTTTCCATCTACCTTCTCCAAATCGAAAAATTATTAAGCCTTTAAATCCCTTTCAACATGTCTTTTTGCACTGACTGCACGGTACATTTACTTATAGTAGATTTTAGTTTTCGATAAATTTAATTTTTTTATAAATTGATGTAGTTTTTTACACCAATCAATACTTAGTTTTTCATATAATTAAGTTTTATCGAATAACATTTCATTCATAATAATAATAATTATTTGAACGAGATTATATAATCATGTACAACACACGTGTATTTATTAGTAAGATAATATATTTATCAGATTTAAAAACATCCTTAAACACTTGGACAATATCTATAAAATAATTTAAGCCAAAGATGATCATAGTTGTCAATATTGATTGAAAAATATATTAGCACTAAATAAAAGTAAAAGAGTATCACTGAATTGATATGTCGATACATTAACAAATATCACAGTTGACATAAGGGGTGTAAGTCGAGCCGGGTTGATTCAGCTCGAACGAGCACGAGATCGAACATTTAGTCGAGCTCGAGCCCAATTCTATCTGAGAAAAGGCTCGTGAGCTTTTTTATTTTTTAATATATTATTATTTTTATTATTATATTGATAAATATATATTAAATAAATATTTTAAAAAAATCAAAATTTAGCGCCAAAAATTTTAAATTTTTAAGTGGGTTCAGCTCGAGTCGAGCTTGAACCTGAGCTCGAATAATAAGGCTCGAGCTTGAGCTTGGAAAAATCACCAAACTCGACTCGTCTACACCCCTACTTAGACACGGGACAATAATAAGATATGGATTATGGAGCACATTAGTAGGCCAATTGCCAAAAGAGCCCACAAAAATTGTTTAGGTTGTTCGCAGTGCGAGTGGGCCATTTTTTCTCCTATGTTTTTGGTCAACTCGATGTTTTGCAATTTTGAATCTTTTTATAATCTTAGTCAAACACAACAATCGAAACTGCACTTTTGTCATTTTAACATAAATTTTACATAGTAAAAATAATTCTAAAATATAGAACAAAACTTATTTTTCAAATTTTTATAATTTTTAATATTTCAGAATATTTTTGCTATTATTTATTACGTAATCATGATGTCACTAATTGAACCAGTATTAATTCGATAATTGAATAGGTGATTCAGTCAGTTTTTCTGTTCCATGAACGGGTTCGGTATCAAAACA
Organism: Verbascum thapsus; assembly: GCA_963669365.1. Classification (NCBI taxonomy): domain Eukaryota; kingdom Viridiplantae; phylum Streptophyta; class Magnoliopsida; order Lamiales; family Scrophulariaceae; genus Verbascum; species Verbascum thapsus. Next base: position 3,396,198 of record OY770106.1, read on the forward strand.
CTGCGGGTCTGTAATAGAATTCGGTCAAATTTCACTATTTACCAGGGGTATGCGCGATTGGGCTCGAGCGATTTTTGACAAAATAGAAACCCAAAGTTACATAATTATAATTATCTTTTCAAACATCATGGTTCGGTTCGGTTCGGTTGAGTTAATAAATTTGGCAGACGAGCTGGCAGTTTTAGCTTTTTTCATTTTTTTTCCTGTTAACTAGTTACTAATTCACTAAAAAAATATATTACTCCTTGTAAATTTAATTTAAAAATTAAGTTAGTTGGATGTAGAAACAAGTGGTGCTAAATAGAATTCATATAATCATAATTTATAATTAGTAAAAAACTCTAATATTATTAAAATTGAAATATCATAAAAATTTAATCATAAATATGTATAATATATTTCATTAGTTGCGAAAATAAAACTTTGTCAAGTAAAATAAATATAAGTGTTTAAACAATATATTTAATTTTTTTCACCAAATAAAAGTAAAATATGTAATATAAATATGATTAGAATTATCGTTGTTAGAATATACATCTATATATTATTTTAAAAAGCTTGTTATTAATCTTTTTAATTATATATATTACAAATTACAATTGAGGCCTTAAATTACCAATTTCTCAAATATTTGTTTATGAAATTGAAACATAATAAGATCAGTTCAATTACAGAGCTTCTTAGAGCATTTCAAAATCCCAAATGTGGTGCATTTGTTCCGCCATACCCAGGTGGTTTCTACGCCCAACCATCTCCACTATATCACCATACCCTACTTTCCGCCACCGTACACTCTCGCCGGCGACGGCGACCGCTTCATTCTCATCAGAACCAGAACAAATCAGAAGCCCCGAACTCGTCTCCCGGGAATACGCCGACCTCAATCTCTCTGACAAATTCTGCGAGGTTTTTTCAGCTGGGTCTTAGTTAGTGTCAGTTTTGATTCAGTAACAAGATTAAATTGGAAATGAGAACCCTTTTTTGTTTGTTTTGTTAGGGTTAAATGTCCCATGTTAGTGTAGTTTTGATTCAGTAATACTGCTCGACGTGTGTTGCAGGAGGTGGGTCATGTTAGAATCCGGCAGCACGTTAATCCTCTTCGTTCCTCACTCATGGTAAAATTCTCTACTTTTTTGCATATTATCTTTTGTATCTTCACATATTTAAATGCACATTGCATAATAGTAACATGGGACATCTTTATCTTGCTCTATTTAAGTAATGTTGACTCCTGTGGACTTATAAAATATGGCTATTTTGTACTTTATCTCATGTGTAGATTCCTGTGGAAGTGCCTGATTGGAATGCTGTATATGAGGATGCCACACTGCCATTGATGGTGGATATTGGCAGTGGTAAGAGCTTATTTACTTCATTGATTGTCTCTTTTATTTTGAATTTCTTATGCCACACAGTAAAGTGGATATTGGCAGTGGTAAGAGCTTATTTACTTCATTGATTGTCTCTTTTATTTTGAATTTCTTATGCCACACAGTAAAAAGCTTCGACTTTGTGGTCTAATTTGTTTATTGCTATGATAATTGATTTATGCAATAGAAGTTTTGTTCATATTTTGCTGCTATCTACTTTAAGTTCTGATTATTTTCCACCCCTTACACATGATTGAACACGCTTTATTATGTTACTGTAATGGTTGTGGAATTCGAACATAGGAATTTGTTTATTGTCACCTGACAATGTTAAAGGTTTCCAGGCAGTGGTAGATTTCTTATCTGGCTTGCCAAAAAGAACATTGGATCCAGGAATTATCTGGGATTGGAAATACGTCCAAAAGTATGAACAAGTTTCTTGATGATATTCATTTCTGTACTGAACGCATAGTATACTTTTTTTATATCTTGAACTTTGAACAATTGAGAACTCACTTCTGCACTCGTATTTATATTTTCTTCTGCAGCTGGTCAAACGTGCTGAATATTGGGTAAATGAGCTGACAATGAAGAATATGTAAGGATTCAAAAGGTCAATGTAACTTGCTTTGAGAAGTCATTACAAATGTGGTTGATAAACGTGTAATAAATGCAGACATTTTATTTATGCCAACGCCACAGTCTCCTTCAAGCAACTTGTATCCACTTATCCTGGCCCCTTGATTTTAGCATCTATCTTGGTGAGTTATGTTCTTGTATCATAAAATTCCATGAGCTATCTCATTACCATCCTTGAGATCTTCAGCAGGAAGATGAATTTCATGTGTTATGCAAATATTGGTCCCTTATGATAGAGTCTATTGCAATTTTAGTTCTGTTGATTCCAAAGTTGCAAAAAATTGTCCCTATATAATTTTTTATTTATTTGCGGTAATTTTGGTTTCATCCTGTTAAGAAATGAATGGAATTTCACGCATACCATGTAACACGCCATGATGAGTTTTGTGAAATTTGCACAAATAAGTAATAGTCACGTGAACGTGACTAATGGTTCCCATATGTTTTTTAACGATTGAGGCTAATAATTGTGAAAGAATTATCTAACGGGATTCATATTGCAAATTTAAGACTAACCCTGAAAGTTATTTGCTGATTTATGCAGTGCCCAGATCCTCATTTCAAGAAAAAACACCATAAAAGAAGGGTAGTGCAAAAGCCGCTTGTCGAGTCTATTGTAGATAGCTTAGTTCCTGGAGGACAGGTATGACATATAATAGCAGTTTCCTTGTATATTATATACTGTTTCATAAGGTTCTCAATATTTGTGACTGTGTTATATGATATTGTATGATCCATATGTTTTTTTAAGGCAAAAACTATACTTGATATAACATAAGACCAACATAAGCTAAAGGGTAAGAATATAATATTACTACTATAAGATTTGGATATAACCCAAATCTTATAACATTCGTTGTTTTGCATTTGATGTGATAATCAAGTAATTCGTATTAAGAAATATTGGTACATTTCTTTGTTATTATCGCGCAGGTCTTGATACAATCTGATGTACTGGAAGTGGCACTAGACATGAGGGAGTATTTTGATGCTGAGGATAAACTTGTGCATATTGACATTGTAAACCCGAATATGCTTTGCGATAACGAAGGGTGGTTGTTGGAAAATCCAATGGGAATAAGGACAGAGAGGGAAATTCATGCCGAATTTGAAGGTGCTAAAATTTACCGAAGAATGTACCAGAAATAAAGGTAAATTTTAGGGACAACTACATGTACGATTTCTAGATTTAATTAGAATTAGAAAGTTATATACTATTACAAGGATTCTTATTACATTAACTCTTTCACTTGTTTTGCAATGTTATTTTTTGTAATTTTGTGATTGATGAGTATATATAGTCCGAAATTCTATAAGTTAGACTGTATGTCTTAATCAAAATGTTAAAATCTATTATACAACCAAAGTTTTGAACTCGATTTAAATGAGCAAACTCGCCCTTAAAACAAGCCGAACTTGAGCTTTGGTCATTTGCCTCGAAACTAAACTTGGTATTGTTGATCGTGAGATATATTATTCTTTTCTTTGCAATTTTGATACCAACCCTATATATGATTGATGGCATAAGATGTCATGAATACTAGGTTCTTCTGATCTTAATAACTTCATATGTAAATATAATTGAATTGGGAATTCAAGAAGTTTCATAACTATCCCTGCAAGAATCCTATCAAAATTGGCACACAATGAATCACAAACAATACTCAGGATTGCACAGTCAATAGATCCATAAAAATGACCTCTACACAACACATGACCAATTGGGCATGCAAAACTACAATACAACTGTCTCTCAACTCAAATACAAAAAAAAAAAAAAAAAAAAAACAATCAAGATTGGCCACAAAACAGGACATGTTGCAACAATTACATATTACTTAACTACTTAGTGTTTTCGTTCCCATTTACCTTCCCGTCTACCATCCCGTTCTCTCCTCTCAATTATTTGCCTCGATTTGCTACCCCTCGACCCGTGTCTCTGACCCATGGATGGCCCGTCAAGCCCACCCATATCCGGATCCCCAACACTACTTGTATCACCCGAGTCCTTACTTCCCTCAAAATTCTCTTCATAACTGCTACCACATTCGTCTGATCTTTCCCGTGATTGCAGTATAGTTGGTAGTTGGCCGGTCGAAAACGACCGGGCCCCAGATGTTGCTGCATTATCCGGTTGTACATTTCGAGTACTTGTTCTCAGACCCGGTTCAGTACTTTCCCTTTCACGGTACCTATCACGTCCCCTGTAAATGAAAAGAGTAAATTAGCTTAGTACAAGTGTAAAGAAAGTATATGCCTATCGATATAAAGAACGGTTTGATGACCACAAAAAGATTTGACAGAAAAGAACAAGTAGAAAATCACAAAAGAATAAATACATGAAATTTTGGTATTATATCTTAGGTCTTATTAGCTGTAAATGATGCTAGCATTTGATTGTTCACATATAAAAGAAAATGATTTAGACACACATCATACAGAATATTATGTATAGAATGCTAACTGTAGAATTTATCACAAGATCTTACAGTAACTTCATAAAGCATTCATACCTTGCACATTCAAAATTTTATCCAGAATGTTTGTAATCTTTAGAAGAAATAATGTCGCGACTGAACTTGAATAAAACACCAGAAATGCTAACTATTCATTTTCAATCTTCAGTAGATTGAACGTAAATTTTATTTTCTGTACCTAATAACTTGTGACACATAAGCATTGCTTACAAAGAATGCCAATTCATTTCAGAATTTGATGTAGACTATCAACTGATAGATAAACAGAAGAAAATAAATGAGTATCGATATTTTCTTTGGCACAAAATTTCACAGTTAAAATATGCAGCTAAAAAGGCTGTGCACACAACAATTTCGCATGTTGCTATAACACCAGAGGCCCCTCAAGTATAACCGTAACAGCTAAAACGTTGCACAGTTAAATTTTTATTAATGCAGTTAAGATAAAAATTACAACTTACCTACTACTATGACTAGAGGATGAAAATTCTCGTCTTGATGTTCGTACCCCAGATTCCACTTGCTCCAGTTCCCGTTGGAGATCTCTCTACATAACAATTAATTTTTTATTAGTTAAGGAAATCATGAGACCAAGAATAGATTATTTTTGTAACAGCCTTTATCCTTTAGCCAAATTTTGAGGAAACACAGTGAAAATTTTCCAGTGAAGCAAGCATATAAAAGTGCAACTCAGTGGAAGCACAGAAGGAATATATTAAATTGCCAAATATATATGGTGTTGAAGAAGAAACAATAAATTAAATAAAGTCGAGAACAACATGTATAGGAATCATTATCATAGGGATACATATCAGAGGGATAATTAAGTTTCTACTAAAGCTTTTAAAAAACAATGTTAGAATACGTAAAGGTTAAAAATATTGGATATATTACTATGTTTACATAACCTAAATAGATCAATGCAATCATTAAACTACGATGCATGATTATGCCTTGCCTGTGCTTGCTTTTCTTTCTCCATATCAAGATTGTGCCTCAATTCTCTAGTTTTTGCTCGCTCAAGTTCCAGCAATTGCTGTCTCTCAAGCTCCTTCTCTACTTCGCTTGTTCTCTCTCTGGTAAACCAAAAAAAGCATGTCTTTTTAAACACTAATGGACATAATATCATAATGTTATGGTGTGTTTGGATTGAAGGATTTGAAAACTATGGATTTCAAATTCATCGACAAATCCATTTAAGTGTGTTTGGATGAATTCATGTTATGATGGATTACAAATCCCTTGGCATTCATTTTAAGCTATTTTCTCCACAACTACGGTGGATTTCAAATGACTCCATTTTAGGAGTCATTTCAAATCTTTTCTCCAAATCCCTTCGATCCAAACACACCCTTAGAGAAATGATCCAGAAAATAGATGAAACACCTATCGAGTTTCTGAATGAGTTCTGCTTCACGTAAAGCTGACTCTTCTAGGAATTGCTGGCGGGCCCGCCTCAGAAGAAGCTTTTGTTGCCTCCTAGCTGCTATATCTTCCCTGAGCTTAGCCTTTTCTCTGATGAAAAGAGGTCATAAAAACAGAATCTTAACCTAGAATGCAACGGAAAAACATTGTTGCCTGATAAGATATGCCAAGTTGCACTATTGGTCATTGGGCAGAACAAAAAGATTAAGAACATACATGGATTTAATTCCATCTTTGATTTGCTGCAACCTGTTATCATCCTTCGCGTAAGCTGCATCAAAATAAGAACAAAATAAGAACAAACTATGAAAAACAAATTCGCGTAAGCTGCATCAAAATAAGAACAAACTATGAAAAACAAAATAATTAAGTGTTTACAGAAGGAATTGGAAAAAATAAGTGTCTTGTTTTTGAACAGTAATGCAAGTGGAGCATCATTAATTGACTCCTAAAAATAGCTCAATATTCATGGCAGCTTTGATTGAATAAAAGTTCAAGATCAGCGCGAGATCTTATTACTGGACAAAAATGGTAGCCGGCGCCAATATTGGAAGTCAAAAGATGAATCTGATAGTGGACGTTCTTCTTGTAGAAGTTCCATTTCAATTTCAGCTTCTTCTAATTCCTAAAAGAAAGACGAATTGTTACTTGATTAAATAGATTATTGCAAGCAATCATAAGGGTGCAAAGACCGACCATGATCTTATCGTCAACTTCCTTTGAGAAGAAATCAAAATATGATCTGGCGGAGGTTAAATTCCCTATAACCTGCAAAACAAATGAAAGATAAATGTCAGAAAAACGTTAAAGCCATACATACGTAAGATGATTAACAAACTGAACATTAGTCAAGTGAAATAAAATGAATTCAACTCTGTTCAAGTTGAATCCTGAAGAGAGTGGAATTCTACGGCTACAACAGTAAAAGAAACCAAAGGATAACTGCTAAAATATTGTATACCTGAAGAATTGATTCTCGTGTAGATGCAAAATCTGGGATTTGCTGACTTGAAGAATTTGAAGAAAGCACTTCCTTTAAAATCTATTTCCAAAGTAAATAATGAGAAATAAGATGTACCATGTAGAAGAAACACATAAAATAAAGCCCAGCACCCCAGGTGCTCATAGTTTTATTGAAGAATACTGGATATAGCAATCTATCTATTTAAAACATCTCAAATACATTTGAAACTGTCTCTTTCTTACCTGTTTAGCCTGGTCTCCGTCATTCTTAATTCTACATAGTGCTTGACAAGCCCTTTTCTCGAAGCTGGTGCAATATCTATCTACAATAGCAATGAAAAGGGGAAAACTAATTTGCTATTCTAAGTTATAAAATCTAACCAGTAAATATTCACAAGATTACTTTACTTTACCTGAAAGATTGTCATTTTCAGACATTCCAAGAGTTTCAATGCTTCTCCAAATACTTCCAGGAATCAGTGAGATATCTTCGACTGGGGAATAAAGGCAAACACTGGCAATGAGCGCCAAAGAGAACTGTGTCAATGGGCCACCACATGTTGGCTGAGCAAAAGTCGTCAAACATTGAAGAACGTTATCAGCTGCTGTAAGAAATGACTGCAATTTAGACCTCTCAACAAACGGTATGAAGTTGATAAGAAGAGATATTGCTTGGGTTCTTAAAAGCAGTGATGAGTCAGATGATGCTGTCAAGGCCACATGATCCCATGTACCCGAAACCAAATGAGATAAAATTGGCTCAAGTAAATCCGATGAAGATATTGGAAAAGACGAAAACGACCTTCCACCATCAGCATCCTGGCCTACGAGCCTGCCCAAGTGCTTTAGTGCAATATATCGATGTTCAGGCTCGGGATGGCCAAGCATAGCACAGAAAAGATCAACTAAAGGGACTTCATTTTTACAGACGTTATGAATTCCTCTTGCCAATAACAATGATATCATCTTATCAGTCTGTAGTCTCGAAGAGATACTTGGTGCACTATTGGAAAAGTTTTTAACTGCATAGCATATTTCACCAATCACATTATCCAAAAGAAAGCACCGAGGGACTCCCAGAAGTGAGTCAAGTAATGCAGATGCAACCTCCCAACAACAGTTTTCTTGAAGGGACAATATTGCTTTAGCAAGTCCTTCAAGACTGATCCTCCAAAACTCAGGAAATTCTTCAACAAATTTGCTTGGAAGGACTTCCTCTAACTCTGCTGAAGCAGATGCTTTTTCGGCAACCAAACATAGGCATCTTGAGTACATGAAACACTCAGCAGATGTGATTGCGAGTTTTCTCGACAATTTATGATGTATTTTCCAGCATTGTTCTATAGTGGGATTGAGTTTTGAAATAAGGGCCTCTAGGTCTTTGGATAAACTCTTTGTTTCCTCTAAAGTCAATTGACTAACCTTTTGACCGACATCAGCAACTGCATTATAGTTATCTTGATTCTTCTCTGACATCTCTTTAGGAGAGGAATCATTGCATATTTCATTGAGAAACCATGACGAATCCTCAGAAAATTCACCTACAGTACCGATGCTAGTATCGCGAGACATTTTAAGTGGAATGACACCCCAGACTCTTGAAGTACCAATTAGTAGGTCTCGACATTTTTCCATGAGAACCTGATATGCAGAAATATAATCATGAAAAACATTTGTTCCCTCAAGTGACGAAAAATCAGCCCATATTATGGTTGACTGCAATACTTTTGTTTTGAAATGAAAGGATAAATCACCAAAAATGGTAGCCAAAACATATATTGTCAATGCCCGGCATTTCCCATTTTCTGTTGGAATACCTTGATTCTCATCACTAGATCTAATATTGTTAAAAAGCTCACTGAAGCATAAAGATTCAAAATTATCACATGAATCATCCACTGATGGATTTTCTTCACGAGATACCTTACTTAGGGAATATGATACTATTGGCTTTATCAAATATAATATCGAATCAAGAAATGACACATCACAGTATGAACTGCCACATAGGGACACAAGCACTTGCACCACTCTGGGAATTTCCGGAACCATTGCTTCCATGTGCTCGACTACAATGGCTTCAAGTATGTACAAAACGACAGCTTTTGTATTCTTAGCAACAAACCCTTTGAAATAATCCGACTTTTGTTGAAATAATTGTTGGGCGTTCTCACTTTGAATAAATGGCCATGAACATAAATCAGAAAACCAACACATTAGATCAGGCATAATTGTTGGAGATAGAAATTTCAATTGCAAACCAACAGCTTCCAATATAGTTTCACCAAAAGCTTCAAATTCTTTCTTCAAATTAGGAAAGAATTTACTGATATCAGGATATAAAGCATGGAAAGACTGCAATCTATCTTGATGGCCAAGATTTATGCTTCGATCGTCAATATTATTCACACTTTTCTGCTCAATGATGTTAGCAACTAGAGAGAGGTCATCTGAAAATATTGATAAAAGATATGTTAATTCCGACAAATCTGAAACAAGAAAGAGTCTCTCTTTTAGATACTGATGTGCATTACGTGACACTGCCATCCAACCAAAGTACCTAACCACAGGAAACATGGAAGAAGAAAAGGACAGTACTTTCTGCAGCCAGGCCGAAGGAGGAATCAAATTAGAGAAACGAAAACCATTTCTAACATTCATTGAAAGCACAGATTTTTCATCACTGCCACTTGAAGCAACCACCAATTTGTTAAGAAGAATCCAACGCCGTTGCACCTCATGCTGCTTAAGTTCAACGGACTGTATATTTCCTTCCTTAAATTGGTAATAAAATGATTTCAACTGCATGTTGAAGGATTCAGCAAAATTTAGTATTATATCAACAACACGCTCAGGGGCACAGAATAATTTAGTTGCTGAATGCAACAGAAATAGGAGACACCACATCAAAATATCATGCGTAGAGTTATGATCCAAATTCAAATCTCTCTGGAGACGATTTACTATGAAATTGCACAAAAGGGCTTGATTCTTCCGTACTAAGGTAATGGCATCTGCAGAAAGAATTTCCTCCTTGGACAAATTTACAACATCCTCATCCCCTTCAACAAAAAATACAGAGGTGTCCCTCTCTGATGACTCGGTGTGATACTTCTTATCTAACTCAGCTGCCTCAATCAGGATTTCAAGAACAACTCTGTCCCTTTTCCTTTCAATATCAGCCACAAGTTTCAAATCATTGTCTTTTTGTCTGAAAATCTTCTTGATATCTGCAGGTCCATGTTTCTCACGGGACTTTTCTGGGTGTATTTTGCGTACATCAGGTGAAATTCCTTTGGAAGACATCATAAAGAAGGGATTAGTATAACATTCTGCAGCTAGAAGTAAAGCATCTATGGCTACATCATGACTCTCCTGTGTACTTCCATTCTGGGAATTCAAGTCCAGAGCTAAACGCCTAAACTCAGAGGCCCTCAGCTCACAATCTCGATAATTCATAAGTTGTGAATAATCAGCCAACAAATTATTAAATTCTATACCCTGACCAGCATCGGAAACAATATTGTTTGCAAACTGGTTCCTTGTATTTTCTTGAATGACGTTATTGACTTCCATACCGACATTTAAACGACTAGAATCTGACATTTTTATGTCTGCGCTGGCAGGAACATGAGTAAGAGACATCCTATTCAGTTCTGGTGGAGCAAAGAGCAAACCGGCATCTTCAGAAACATCCATTTTACCATTGCTGTCGATAACATCAACCTTAGCTTCACCTGATGATTGTGTTTCCAATATCTCAGACGAAGAAAACTTGCGTTGATCAATATCAGGAGGTAACTGCATTTGAGCATCCAAAACAGAAAGAAGCACGCTGCATGTAAAGCAGTTCAACATATTACAAATGTTATGAGGTAAAAGAAAAAAATAAGAATTATATGCATCATAATTAGTAATGAGGATTACTAGCACAAGAGTAATTAAATATTCTAATGACGACTATGCTTTCCTTTAGAAAAACATAATCTGCATTACCGAAGCTTATTCCAATAATCAGCACAACTCAGATAATTCATATTCTCGAAAAATACAAGATACAAGAAATTTATTTCTCCTCAACCTCACTCTTGTATTATCAACTTTCTGCACTGTCGATTGTCAGGCAACATGCAACAACTGAGTTAGTAATAACAAATAACTATCCTAAATTAAAAATCATATCACAATCTATGAGCTCGTTTTAGTACCTACAATAGTTGTGATTTTGAATGTTTAGTTGTGATCAAAGGGAAATCTGTCAAGTTCACATAGTGGTCCAGCCTATGGGGGTAAAACAGAATTGGGCGGTGAACATTAAGCTGAAACTTTGTCATTATCAAAAAAAGAAACATTTTAATACACAAAAAAAGATCCTTAAATGAAGGAATTCGAGTTCAAATGAAATTCTATATGTTATTTACCTAGGAGCAACAGACCCATGCCTCCACTCAGCCTCCAATGATGGAAGCACAGCAGACTTTCTTATGGCCATACGAATCACGTTGAGTGCTATAGCACAGCTTTCTTCCTGATTTTCAATGAACATGGAAGATACATTCCCAAATGATATCATGCCCTTCAAGGGGGTTAAGGCAGGATCTAGAAAAGGTTCCAGCATCTCCACCAAGAAAAGTATTCGGTGTTTGGTATCCTGAAGACCATCCAAAAAATTAATCAGCAACCAAAACAGTTCAAGGCCATGCGAATTATTATATAAAATGAAATGGTATCAAGAAATCGAGACAACTTTTGGAGCAAATCCAAAATATTTGTGTTTGAGCAGTTTTGCCCATAGCACTACCTTGTAGTTTGCCATTATATCATCCATGTTGCCAGACAGTGCCAGGACAATATATTTGAGAGCGGCACGTGCACGGGAGATCGAAATGCGAGCACCCTGTAAAATTAATGTTAGAGATGAAAAAATTAAGTAAAAGGTAAAGCAGAGCAACAATATCAAGGAATTATCAAGGCCCAATTCCCATACCAATGTGGAATATGCATAAAGTACACAAATCCAGCAGACACCAAAAACAGCTCAAAATTATAGGTATACTACTATGGATTTATGATTAATTCCAACAAGCTACAAAAGGGGCAAAACTCACATAAAACCCTTCTGCATGAATTGACATCTATATGCAATATATTTAAATGCTATTCTAGTATCCGAACATATCAGCTGGATATTCGTATATTTGAAAAGAGAACCAAAACCCTATCTATACTATAAGTCGTTTTTACAAGAAGCTTTTTCCTATTAACATTTCATCTTTCCAGAAAAAACACATTGAAAAAAAAAAAGTGCAAGAACAAACACCATATTGTGTAAAGTCATCGAGATATCCTCAGAGAAACAGAAGCGAAAGATACATATGAAACAAAAATCATTAATAAAGCAACCTGTGAAACAGACCTGGATTACACCCAGAAGGTCCTCCATGAGCTCCATAGTCAAGTCCACCTGCAATCCCAGGGCATAAGAAAGTGTCAGGAATGGAGAATGGTTCACCAGAAGCAGCCAAAATCAAAATAAATAGTTTTTCCAAGCTGACTTGTATAACCTTTGCAATTACTTGAGCCATCCATGGTGCTAAGACTCCAGAGCACAGATCGATGAGAACACATGCTGCCTTAGCCTGCAACAGAGGTATTTAAGCAGATCATGGGTTGATAATACCATTCAATGTGAAGGATATAGCTCAGAAATTTATGAGAAGCACAGAATCTTTCCCCTTTCTCAAAATGTGTCGGTCCTTCTTAACTATCATTACATTAATATATAATCGTTTACACCGTCCATGTGTTTAGGAACCGGTGTCAGATGTATGATGGCAATTTATAGTCACGACAGTACAGTTCATAATTCAAAAACATGGATCAGCACAAAGACCGAGCAAAAGATGACTTTATTATTACAACGAAGAACAGTAATCACGTGACAGAATTTTACAATCAGTTTAGAATGAGACCAGATGAAAGCCCACGAAGTTGTATCAAGTGTTTTAAGAATAGTACAAAGTTGAAAAAAATCAGAATGAGTTAGCAAGTAATATTTTTAGGCTTAGTATTAATGCCAAATTATCAAATACATACATAGCTAAGAAGATAGAAGTCATTTCATTTCCGCTGCTTTCACATTGTCAAGGGCAGTGTATATTATGGTCCGGAAAAGGGATATCACAGCAAGAATGTTTTAACATGCATGTACTATAAAAGAGAAAAGTATCGCTCTTATAACAAACATGTGATGGTGAGAAAGATGCTAGAAATCCAGCACAAGCACGAAGTAGCGGACGGTAAATCACTGAAGATGAAGTTGCCACAATCTGCAATCATAATCAAAAAGGTAAATGTACATATTAAATTAGAAACAACATATTGCAAAAAATATAAATAGACCATGCCCGTACCTGAGACAGTGCGTTTTGAACAAATGGTTGTTTCCAAAGAGAGAAATTGTCATCAATTTGGCAAGGACTGCTGACATTAGGACGAAGAGCTATAACAGCATAAAAGAGACTACAGTTACATACTAAAATGTACTGCCTATTTTATATTCAATAATAATGCATCTGATATTAATTGTGAAAGAAAGTTAGACATTACAATTTTGTTATAAAATGTACATCAAGTTATAGATACTATATTGGTCATGATTGCTACAATTACCAGCTAAAAGAACACCAATTATGCTCATGCTTCTCTAACAAAAAGTACATCTGAATTTTATAATATTAAAATAAGAATTCAAAAAATTGACAAGTATAATTAGTTATAAACAAATTCTCTTCCTCAATTATTAATAAGGGTAAACTACATCTACAACCCCTGACATTTGTTGTGCCCCCTCAGTTTTATCTATGTCTAATATTTAGGTCCTGTCATCGTGTCTGTAACTTTTAGGACCTGCCAAGAGTGATCATTAGGGTACTGTTAAGTCATGGTGAAAACGCCCTTGCTTAGATGTGAGGAAGAATGTACATACAACATTTGATAGGGAGTCAAATTAAAGCTTAACCAAACTAATTTAAACTAAACTAAATTGATGTATGTGCACTTTCGATTTGCCCATCATCATAAAAATGCCAAGTTGTCAAGTACCATTATCAAGTAGAAATTTGCATAACAATCACACGTTTTTATATTTAAAAGTAGTAGAATCAATTAATAATTAAACAATTTTAATAATAAAAAATTAAAAAATATATAGTAAGGTCTTCTTCCCAGTAACCCCCCAGGCTCCCTGCGGCCCAGCCATTGAACCCTTTGAATCGGCTACAAGGCATCCCATTATGAAAGAATCTTGTGATCAACTTTCATTAAAGCCTATAATCCCTCTTTGGTTTTCTTGATGGAAATCAAATGTGAGAAGGATAAGTTTGATACTTCAGAGAGTATAGTAACATGTTTGGCTTCATGAAGGGTTCAATGGACGTTTTGAAAGTGTGTAGCACAAGACAAATCACTGAATCATCATTGGATCCACAAAAGGAATATGAAATCCACAACATTTAAATGCTTCATTATTGAGTGTTATGCCTCTTAAGGAAGTATGTGAGAGGATTGATCATTGATGTTAAGCACAAGTGGGTAAGCAAACAACCCATCCCCCTTTACTCAGTAGGGCTTGAAAGGCTGGGGAGATTTCCTTTTATGTCCAGTTTGCATACTCATTAAACTATTTGTAATCTAATATTCAAGTATTTTATTTTTTGTCAATACAAAATAATGTTATTAGACTTTAAAAGGTTCGAAATACAACACAAACAATTCTAATGTATATAAATTGTTAACACTTAACAAAATTATTGTGTGACTTCAATGTTAAATTATTCAACTTTTTTAACAATAATAAATGATTTATTTAAATTTAAATATATATAATTTTAAATATTTTTCTAAGTTTTAATTTTATCTTTTAGAATTTTAATGCTTCCATAGCAATTTTAACATTAGTTTAAATTAATTGCATAATTTATATAACAATTTTTTTCATTTTTGACAATCAAACATAATTTCATTTAAATGTAACAATAATCTTAAAATATATATAAAAATAAATATTTTTCCTAATGTTTTTGGACATTTTACCGTTTTATATATGTAGATAATTTTTACTCTCTTTTATAACAATTATAACATTTATTTCAATTTATTGAATAATTTTAATATTACATTATTCTATTTTCTGCCAACAAATATATTTTATTCAAATTTGAAAATTAGTTTAAGATATATAAGTTTAATACTTCGAACTTCTATACACATTTTTAATGTTTTTTATATTCTTTAGATGTATATTTCTTGATGTTTTTATATAACTTTCATGATTTTAGATAGATATTGTTTTTATATATAATATTCATATCTAAGTAAGCACTACACTGATCTATTTGTTGTCAATAAAAAATAATTTGATTCAAATTTATTTGAAGTACATAGTATTACATTTATCCCCCACCAAATGTTATAATAACATACCCATCCTTGTCATATTTTGGTCATTTTGTACTTTCCCATTTGGGCTTTAGGATTTTCCCAAAACTCAGGGGTACAGGGGATTTTAAAAAACATGAAAGGGGTTCCATAACTACAACAACCAGGGGTGTAGATGTAACACTAAATAATTAGGTCTAGCAAACAAAATTTTCCTAATTGTTTACAGAAGATTTTGTATAAGTTGTTTGACATTATTAAACAAAATTATGGGAAATCATTTCCCTAACAAGAAAGAGGTTGCTTCAATTTGTGTAATACGCAGACAAATAATACTCTTATAGTTGCAATTCTATTTACTAGTTGAAGTATAACTGAACTTGATAATTTAGCCGATTTTTCTTTCAAGGATATGTGAATTGGCAAGAAATAATTACAGATAGCAAACTGGTAATAGCAGTAAACCTGGAAGCAAAGCTTGAACCAGTGGTAATGCCAACCAAAAATCAGATGTGTTATCTGCCAGTTTGCTGCAATGTGAAGGCTGAAACAAAAATAAATACTTTATTTACCATTAACACATATTTAAAACATCAAGACTTATGTAAAATGCAATGTGCTTCCATGTAACAAACCTGGGATGCAGAAGCATAAAGAACATGCATTATTCCTTCTTCCACAGATACAGAATCTAAGACATTAAGGTATGTGGAATCCCAGGAATCATCTGGTATATGAAATTCAACGCCAAACAAGTTCGAATAGTCCGGTAAGGAAACAGGATCACAAGGATCAGATTTAGGAATCTCATCAGCTACAGAAGGAGTAATGTCAGAAGCTAGTGTCGAAGATTCTTGCATGGTCATAGGTTCCATGAACTTCAAAAGAATTCTCGATGCCTATAACACCAGTGTCAGATTAAGAAATAAAGGGAAGATAAGAAAATTGGAATCACATGATTTTGATTCTTTTTTATCACTAGCCGAAAAGAGTAACAAAAGAACTACAGCCTTGTTTGTTTATGTTTTCAAAGTCCATTTTCAAGTTTTTAAATCACAAAATTTAAAATATACTTAACACACCAAATTTTTATCCAATTTAATTTTTTTCAACTCTACTTTTTCAATCTCCTATATAACTACCTATCAATCATATATACAAACTTTCACACATTTAGCAATCAAATCAACCATTATATCACTTTCTTTTTCGTACTTTACAATTTTTTATCTATATTTCATTATTTTTTATTCATATAATCATTACATACACAACTAACACAATTATTCTACAAATCGTTCATTAAATAGCACTATTGATTTGACATATTTTACAACTTTCAACCTATTTTTAAAAACATAAACAAACAACTATCATTTTCACACAAATTTCCATAGTACACAATTCCCGATAAAATTTCAAAATTTCATCTCAAAAACATAAACAAACAAACGCCATATCTCACCATTTTGCACACAGTCCCAAGGTTAGAATCTTTATAAGCCTTTCTAAGAAGTACGAAAATTGCATCAGGCCGGAATACCAAGTGCATTGATGCAGGTAAAGAAGCTGATGATGTACGTGATCTTCTTGGCTGAGTATGGAAAAGGAAAAGCATTAAAATTAGCCATCCATTACTTTTCAATATGATAATAAAAAGGATGTTAAGGATTTTTTTGTTTACATTTTCAAATACTATTTCTTGTTTTCTGGATTATCATCTTCAACAGAATCAGTCAGTGCAAATCATTTTCAACCAAAAATATTTTTTTCCAACTTCACGTTCTTAATTCCTTATACAACTACTTTTCAATCAATATATCCATCACCAGGCAACTATTTTTCCTTTCTAATTCTTATTATACTATTTCCTAATCATATAATCATTATTGAAATAACTAAATTGATTAATTTATGCAACATATATCAACCATCATTAATTTTTGACAAGTTTTCTATTTCCTACTATTTTCTGAAAACATAAACAAATACAAAACACATCACATTATTTATTTTCACATGAATATCCATAATACACCACCAAATTTGTTTTGAACAATTTACTCAAAAACATAGACAACCGAAGTCCAAGTTACTTGTACGAGAACAATCTACTTAAAACTACCTCTCTCGATGAAGTAACTAGGAATTCAGATTATGGATTATTTTTCACTCTTTTCAACAAATAACAAAACGATATTGATGTTATTCATTTCTTGTAAGGCGTAAATTTTCAAAAGAATGTCTTGATTTACTTACGATGCACACATACTGGATGTACATACAAAAAACCAATTAGTAAAGAAATAAAAATTGTTGAGGAAAATATATATCACCATATAGATAAACTACAATAATTAGCAATATTCCTGTATTAAAAAACTTACCTCAAAATTTGAGGAAACCATTAAAGCTGTTGGTGAAGGATTTGTCTTAGAAGCTTCATAATCGGCAATGTTGAGAGCCAACCTCGAAGTTTCTCTGCCATGGCACATACAACACTTTGTAAACAAAAATGGTCCGTTTTGATAGACGGTTACCAGATAGATAAGCTGATATGGTTGTTTACATATCAGCTCAAGGAAAAGCAATAGCCAAGGTGGTTCAAGCACTAATGTGATGTTTGGATCAAGGATTTTTGTGTGGAGAAAGAAATGGGGAAATCAAAGGTCCAACAAGTAAAGCACAAATCATTTAGGGTGACAAAAATATTTCCTCGGTATTTTTACCACCAATATCCTAGAAACAAATAGAGTTTCAATTGTTAATAAGATGCTGAGTGAACCTGATTCAGCTGGTCTTATCAGGCAGAAAATAATCAAGCAAGCATAAAAATAGTAGCTAATGGTCTTATCAGGCAGAAAATTTATGATTACTCTTTAGGTGCCCACTCAATAACCATATCTTTTATGTAAAAACTTTCTTCACTTTCCTTTATCATATACTCCTAAAGCATCACCTCGAGCTTCAAAGGAAATTCCACAAATTTAAGAAATGGGTCTGTAATCTGCTATATTACTCATCAATATAGAATACGTTCTTATTAGTCCATTTCTCACCTACCTTTCATTTACAATCTGAAGGATTGGATAAAATGGACCAGCAAGCATGGCCAGAAAACGCATAGTAGGTTCTGCAGCTTCTGCAAAGCTGTTAAGATCAGCCTATGAAAAAAAATTCAGTTACCAGTAGATTAGAACCCATAACTTATTTTCTTAAGAAAAAGAGGACTTCAAATGCATACCTCAAGGTGAGGAAGAAACCTGGCCAACCTGCTTGTCACGTCTTGAAGCAACTACAAACTAGCAGTTAGTAAAAAAACCAACACTAGAAGCTATAATAGATATACGTCTAATCTTATAAAACCATAAGTAATGTCAGTTCTCATGTAAGTTATTCTATAGTTTATTCACCTGAAGATGCATATCAATAGTATCTTGTTTGTGTGAAATTATGTGTGGTAGCAAGTAGTTAGCAACAGGTTGAAACTCAGGTTCCAAACCAGGAACTGGAATCCCAATCAGCTGCAATGAAGAAATACAAAACTCAAAGATTGGGAATTGGGAAAAACATGCAGGCAAGAATCTGTTTACTGAGACAATATGCTTTACATCAGCGATTCGGGCTTATCTGTCAACTCACAAATTCATTGTTTAATTTGAACACTCAAACTTAACCCTCGTGAAATTTAATTACACTTGGCTCAAATATAAGTGGGCCGATTAATCGAGATTTGAAAAGGAGCCGGCTCAAATGACAACCTAGGTTGTCACACATGGAATTGATACCGGACACAATGCGGCCATGAAAATGTCCATAAAGCTAAATGAGCAACCAAATTTATATACCTATAAGGTACAACGAAAATAAATCATGCAACTCAAGTCAAGCTAAAAGCAAGAAGCAATCTAGTCCAGGAAATGCATATTCGAACAGAAAAACCAACTGCAGAGCAGAGATGCAAGTGAAATTTTGATAGCAAAATGATGCTATCACCCAGAAACAAAAACAAGAGGCACAGTAGAAATTTTTAAACATTACCTGAATAAAAAATAAAGCTATTGGGTTTCCGCGCATACAAGATATTCGTACGTAGCGACAAGGAGTGTAATTCATTGGGTACATCATATCACGTCGAGGTGCCTCACAGCGGGGACGAACTTTAACAAAAGTTTCTGGCTGTCAAGAGAACATGTAAAGGGGCGTAAAAGATAGTTATACAGAGAACTGCAAGATAACACTCTTAATTCAAAGAAAAGACATATTTAATTATAACATGACCTACTATAAAAAACTACGGGTCAAAACTGTGCCACAAGGTATATGGAGACAGACTCATGTATGAGGGAAGAATAGAAATTTGAAAAATAAAAATTGCAAGAGAATATTTAAGAGTGGAGATTTAATGCAGTGTCTACTTTATGCTCGACTAAAGGAAATAAGAGCCTAGCTATGTATAGCCCCAAAACAGGATGACATGATGAGTAATGTACTGAAAAAATCCTGTCAACTAAAACACACATGAACCAAAGCTTCTAGATCCTATGCACATACGGACTAGAAGACATATATATATATATGAACTGCCGAAACCGGTCAAAGCAAAGAATATGCGGTATGCAAGAGATTAACTTCTTAGAAATTAAAAATGGAGCATAATCATGCTTAGACAATCAAACACTCAAAAGAAAGGAAAACTTCCAGAACTAAAGAAACAGCGAAGTCTTGAGTATCAGGATAATGCCCCTTTTATTCAGTATAAAAGCCAACCAGCGACTTAATATTAAACATCTATATTACAACATCACATCATCAGGAAAAGGTTCGCATCTAGGAAATAAAACTTAAAATAAAGCTAGGGAAAACATTGCTTTTATAAAAGATGATGAAGAAAACTGAAAATAAGCTAGGGAAAACATTGCATTCAAAAGATGATGAAGACGAGAACTGAAAATGAAGTCCTGAATACATCTTCTGAATAAACTCAAGTTTTTTGCAAACCTTGTAGCGTAATCCAACTGAAATTTCCCATTCCAGCACGGATTTATTATATATCCTTACGTGCGAAAGCAGACAGGGCACCTGTAAGAACATATAAAAGACAGCATTAGATGATAATTTCATGAGTAACATTAAATCAATACAGCAATTAATACCAGGTCACCGGTAGCATTAAAGGGAAAATGAATAGATACTGCACTTAATCGCCCTTTAAATTAACTGTCTGAAAAATCGACACTAACAGCTTAATTTTACACATGAATCCAATAGTCCAAAACTTACATCAGACTATGCTATCAACCCCTTCAACAAATCTCCCGATTCTCTAACTGGGCCTTTTTTTTTACTGTTTTGACAGACTTGGATATATAAAAAATAGGTGAACCTGACTACAGCAATGAGTTTACTTAAAACACATAAAGGGAAATATTAACCCGGTAAAAAACATACGTCGAGCTCGAGTAAGATCCATTCCTTGGTGTTCGTTCCGGTAGACCAATGGCTGCGGAGGTCAGTTTCAAGAACATGAGTGGCCTTCTGAGCAGGGGATTCTCTAGACATGGCCTTCACTTTGTAGGCCAATGGCTTCACCTTCGGCTCCAACTCAACCTCCATCTAGTTATCACTGTCACTCTCTACTCTGTGTGTGTAATTATGTATGTATATTTATTGATGAACAAAACCCACCATTCTCTACATGAATCAGCAGTTCCTGCCGATTCCACTGAGAGAGTGATAAGCAATTAATTCTCAGATTAGAGGCGCCCCCTCGATTTTTATACCAGTGGACTTTGCGAGAATTAAGTAAGAAATTTGGGGGGAGGGAATATGTATATATATATATATGTATTAGACGAAAAGGCAAAACCACCGAATAGACTGTGGAAGGGATTACCTAGTTCCCATTTGGGGCGGAGACTCGGACCCTGATTCTATTGTATTAGGGGGTTTGGATTCGGTATGTGTTTAACACTAATATCGACTTTTTTTTTAAATTTAAATAAGATCTAAATTTTATCCATTTTAAAATATTTGTGAATTCGTTATTCGAGCAAGATTCAAAAATTTATTTATGTATTTTTTACTCAACTCGAATCCAATCCAAAATGCATGGACTATCGGGAATTATCAAATTTTAACTTTATTATATGTTCTAAAATACCAATTTATTGTATTAAAAAATGACTCTTTGATTAATGAAATGTACAATTTTTCGAGCATTGTTATTTTTCATTTCTCATTTAGAAATTACTAATTTCTGAGAGAGTGGATATATGATATAGTAAGTGTGTCCAATTATGTTTTTTCATATAAGTGTAATAATTAGGTATGATTGATTGTCTTTTTTGTATGTGATGCAGGATCAAGAATTATGTAAATAATATTTGGGAATGGGATTTTATACGATTCATGACAGACTTGTTAGTGTTTTAATATGTTGAGAGTTTTTCGAGCTGTCTAAGTAACTACGTTGAAAGGAGCAGGAAGCCTCTTTGTAGCTGTCAGATATTATACTCATTGATTTTGAAAACTCATAGAGTATTAACTATTAAGTGTTTCTAGTTTTTAGAGTGTAAACCATATAATCATTTTTTAATTGACTAAAGTGTACTTATACTACCTTTATTGGATCATGGGCTCGTCTGAATAGGCGGGGGGCCAAAGCCTCGATTCACAAGCCAAGATGAATATATACATATAGTAATATTAAGCTTATTTTATTAAATTACGAGAGTACTCTTACTAATTAGTAAGAACCCATCATATGCCCCCACTCCCGAGCGTTTCTCGATGAACTCTCGAAAGTAGAGAGTTGATTAGATTTCACAATTTTTTTGAGGCACAGTGCGGCCGTGCCTCGAGGTACAATAGCCTCAATCTTCACTCTTTCGGTCATAACTAGAGCTACGAACATCAGAATGCGATGATTCAAAGCTTTATGAAACTAAGATACGGCCCTACAACTGTACTTTCATGAAAACCTCTAATTACTATTATATTGGATTCATAATTATGAATGAACTGGCACTAAAAGTGTAGGATTATAATATCTTCATATTTTTGATGAGTTTTAGACTTTATCCTTTTACTAGAGGCATCACCAAGGGTGTGAACCACAAGATCGCTCATGTTGACTTTACCTATGATCGTAGAGAGGTTACATGGAGTGATCTCGATCTAAAGTCTCATTGTTATTGGAGAGGGCACTCTTAAACTTGGGAGTTTCAAACCTCATCTACGCTCGTAGAGAGATTACATATCTGATATGTCTCGTATCTTTAGTTTTACCATATTTTTATCGTTATTTTGTGTGTTGTAGCTGATCTCTTTCTTTAATGCTAACCTTATTTTCGTATTTTGATTTTTGAGTGGTTTCAATGATTTTATAGGCAAAGAATGCTAATTGGATGAGTAAAAAGGAAGGAACAAGTTTTATCAAAAATGGCAATCCTTGTTTTTTAGTCTTTTGGATGGGCTTCTATGAAAAACTTGATAGAGTGAAATAATTCTCGAACAACCAGTCCATGTGGTCCGAGCACATCGACATTTCTAATTGTTACAGGATCCCGATATTCGGGATGGTTTCATTCATGTTGCTCAATTGGCCATGTGAGTCACTCGATGTGTATATCATGATGTTATAAAACGAAAAAAACGAAGTTTTCATGTATCAACTAAGCTCGAGTTTTGTATTTTCAGCAGCAATGTCGATCACATCAGAACGTTTTGGACCTAACAAAGCCAGAATCAATCACAATATACTCATCACAAACATCCCACTGAAACTTCATCATAATATTGATCAATCATCAAAGTGCAAAACAAATATTGAAACTTTAACATGATTCCAAAAATTTGACATCTTATAACTCAAATATCTGATAAAAAGGCCAAATCATTTCATGGGTAAAACAAAGCAATATCAAACTTGATTTCTAACATAAGAAATGAAGTGCAAGAAACAATACCAAATTCTATGGAAAAAAACAGCATGAAAATGTGAAAAAAGACATCCTTCTAATTCTTCTTCTCACCCTCTTCGATCTTTGGCTTCTTAGCTGTTGCCTGTGAATACAAGAAGGTTCCAAAGATCGCAATAGCAGATCCAAGTGCATTTAGTGGCCTAACTGGATTCCTGAAAACCAATACAGTAGCAATAATAACCACAACTCTCTTCATAGTGTTCCCAACCGAGAACGTAAGTGGGCTAATCTCATCAAGGGCTTCGTACGAAGACTGATTATAGAGATGATAAAATATCCCAGATAACATCACCCATAAATAAAATGTGGATGGTTTTCCAATGGTCGCGA
The DNA here is from genome assembly GCA_963669365.1 of Verbascum thapsus. Lineage (NCBI taxonomy): Eukaryota > Viridiplantae > Streptophyta > Magnoliopsida > Lamiales > Scrophulariaceae > Verbascum > Verbascum thapsus. The sequence continues at coordinate 3,419,826 of OY770106.1, forward strand.
TTGCTTTGTGATAACCGAAAACCCATTGAGACCCTTCAACGTATATAGCCACAGGAAACAGATAAAAAAGTGAGATTATAGTAATCCAACCATACAAATTCAATCCATTCACTTCTTTGAAGCTTTGCAAGCTCTTTTTGGAGTATATGTTACGAAGCACGAATCCAACATTACTAATCATAGCACCCCATAAGCCTCCGAAATTGAAGGAAACCTCAGTAATGGCAGCTAACGAACAACCAAATACAATTGAGAGGACTGATAGCCATACACTAATAGGATATGAATCGCCAAGAAACGACGAAAACAAAACCGATATCGCGGGCTCAGCAGATTTAATGACATGAGTGAAAGAAACAGCAACTTTAGAGAATGAAACACAAGCTGAAATGTGACCTATTGTGTGGAAAAGTGCAGGTCCTAGAAGTGCAATGATGAATGATTTGTCTATTTTAGGACATGGCTGGAGCTTGAATGACCAGAGAGCTAACATCCAAACAGACCCACAAAAAAGCTGAAATGATGCAAGAAACCATGGGTATGGAAATATATTGAGAGCCTTCTTATTGTATATATTGAAGACAATGTTTTGGAAATACCAGAGGCCAAAAACAACAGCTAGCTTCAGATTCTTGTTTGGCTTAGATGCGGCTTCGATTTCACCATCTGGGCCGGATTCTTGTGGGGTTGCTTCATCAGAAGCTGCTTTTGAAGAAAACCGAAAAGGGTTTCTCGAGATTTTCCCAAAATTTAATCTCGATTTGGAGATCTGGCAAATGGGGTCTGTAGAAGACCCTAAATTGACGCCGTGACTGGAATTTGAGCTATGATTTTGAGCCCTAATCACGAGATTAGGATCGAAAAGTGAAGCATTAATGGGGTATCTGGAACTGGATTTGAAGAAAGTGACGTTTGAGGATGGAAGAAGATTCAAAGAGAGCATTTTTGATTTTGTGGCTGGTGAAAAATTTGATGAGTTAAGAGCTCCCTCTGATTCTCAACAGATATGAAATGGGGAGATGCATAGAAATACAACCTACCAAACTATTTGAATAGCAGGTTTAGGGTTCTCAGCAGCACGAGGATTTTGGGGGAAAATATGAATATTTTAGTACTTTTTGTTTTGTTTATTTTTTATTTTTCATTTATTGTGATGTATATTTTTTATTCCATTGCGCTCGAATTACACGTGTTCTTCAGACAAATAGTACATAGTGACGTTCTGTAATTATATAGGTCGATCAATATATGATATAATATATATATTATATATATTGTCTTGTCTTAATATACATTTTGTAATAATTTATTTTTCGACAATTAAAATAATTGAGAGTTGGATTTTCAAAAATCATCAAATCTAACATTACAATGCTAACACTATGAAGATTGAAGTGCCATAAAATAAAATTAAAAAAATTGGTGAAATAATTAGGAATATTAATGATAATTTTATTAGATACGATAGTTGGTGGTAAATGTTATTGTGTTACTGATTTAAAAGTGTGACATATAATCTAGCTAAAATGCAATTCTTTAGCATAATTTCCCAACCGCTCATATTTTTACTTTTAACACGATATCAAGTATTAATAAAATATTAATTTAATCATATTAAGTTACTAATAATTTATTTTAAGTGGTAAAATATTAACACCTCAATTTATTAAAGTCTTGGGGTACATAATGAAATGTAATGTAAGGTTGGTGAGTCTATATATATATATATCATCATGTGGCTTAAGAAATACTACTAAGTTCTTTGTGCTTATGCACTTCTTTATTGTTGTCCCCACTCTCAATTTTTTTTATTGGTAAAAAATGTTATTCTCAAAATTTTGTAATTGGGTCAATTTGGTGTTAATGTTGCATTTGATAGTAAGTAAAGAATTCTTATGACATTGTTATTTTTTAGTTACTATTTTATTTATAAAATTAGTACAAAAAGTTATAAAAATGTGGTGAGTTATTAGGTATTGAAAAGTATACATGATCATTAACATCTAAAGTATCACTTGTTGTGATTGTTATTAGAATTGTAGAATTAGGAATGTAGAGCAACTTAGGAATATAAAGCAAGGAACTAGTTAGGCTTGGGCTTTTTGTATATAACCCCCAAGGTATTGAGCTTTAGCAAACACCCCTCGAGGTATGAAATCTTGGCAAATAACTCTTTCTGTTAAGTTGACCGTTAGTCAACCGTTAAGTTTATGGCAAAATTGTAATTTATATATATAAACAAGGAACAACAAAAATAAATAAATAAAATTTTATTCACTTTATACAACAATAATTTTTCTAAATTTCAAATGTTTATATATTTATCTAAAAATTTAGATATATCTTATATTATTCTATCTAAATTACCTTCAAATTTATATATTATAATATTATATTGTTCTACCTTCAAATATTATATATTATATTATTCTATGCAAATTACCTTCAACTTCAAATATTATATTATATATTATATTATTCTATGTAAATTACCTTCAACTTCGAATATTATATTACCTTCAAATTATTTATCTAAATTTGTTTAATTTTACCTTCAAAATCTAAATTACCTTCAAATTTATATATTATAATATTATATTATTCTACCTTCAAATATTATATTATATATATTATATTATTCTATCTAAATTACCTGTAATTTCAAATATTATATTACCTTCAAATTATTTATCTAAATTTATTTAATTTTACCTTCAAATTAGTAGATAGAGTAATATAATATATATCTAAATTTTTAGATAAATAAATAAACTTGAAACTGAGAAAAATAATAGTTGTATAAAGTGAATTAAATTTTATTTAATTATTTTTATTGTTCCTTGTTTTTATTTGTAAATTACAATTTTGCCCATAAACTTAATCGTGGACTAACGGTCAACTTAACAGAAAGGGTTACTTGCCAAGATTTCATACCTCAGGGGGTTGTTTGCTAAAACTCAATATCTCGGGGGTTATATACAAAAAGCCCGCTTCATATACTATATATAACACATTATACTATATATACACATATATAAATAAATATTATATTTTATATAAATTAATAAAAACAATATTTTTATTTCGACTTGTGAGTTGACGAACAAATTATTTTGGGCTCAAGCTCAACTTGTTAGCTGAGCTCGACCTCGACTTGTTAGCTCAGGTTGAGCTCAAACTTTTTCAAACTTGAATTAAATTATCTTCGAGCTAAGTCGACTCATAATCACCCTAGAACTAATAGCCTAATACATGCCTAGTTGGTGGCCTTCAATTATTTAATATTACTTTTAATGTGGAACTATTTGAGTATTCAATTGCATCCCTATTTAAATCTTGAAAAATCATTTATAGTCACTAAATATATAGCATATGTTTGTTTATATTTTAAGTTTAAATTTTACAACTAGCAAAAAAGTGTGTACGGTAAAATTTCGTGTAATAAGTATATATGTTTATTTATGTTTTAATAATTGGTTGAAAGTTATAAAATATATTAAATTAATAGGGATAAATTTTGATGAATGATGTGTTATCAGTTATTCATATAATGATTATGTGAATAAATAATAAACTATAAGTTATGAAAGAGAATAATAATTATAATAAATAATTTTCGAATAAAGTATCTATACTTAATATGTATATGTGTTAATTTTATTTAGAATTTCGTGTTTTTTACAATTTTGAAAATTAAATTTAAAAAATATAAAAACAGTGAACCATTTAGGTGTTTTTCCTATTCCCTTTTTTGCCCTTTTAGAAGTATCATAATTTGTTCATTTTATTTTTCCTAAATTGACTTGATTAAACCGCAGTGATAATTCAATTTCAGGCGCAAACAATTTTGAGCAATTGGATAACCTCGGAGTTCAAATGCTGATACATTAATGGCGGCGAAGCAAATGGAACAAGTTCAGACGAAACTAGCGGCATTGAATTACCCTAGAGCCAGTGCACCTGCTCAGTCTCTCCTCTTCGCCGGCATGGAGCGCTATGCGCTACTTGAATGGCTCTTCTTCAAGTCATTCTTTTTACATTATTCAGTTTCTTTTCATTTTCTCTGTTTTATCTTTTATTTTGATTGGATTTTGATGATCTTGTTGCAGATTATTAGGTGATAAGTCGCCGTTTTCACAGAAGAATTTACAGGGGGATGCCGTGGATCGCGACGAGGAAACCTCCAGGATACAATGTATATATCATTTCTTTAACCTATTAGGTTTTAATTTTTTCAAAGCGTCTTGTGATTTTTATTCAGATTAAATGAGATCAGAATTTTTTGACATGATCAGTGTTACTGAATTTTTGTTTTTGAGCATTTTTCTTTTTGTATTGAAGTTGACTTTATGTGACTATCTGCATTTTCTTTGAGAATTTTTGGATTAGAGTTCTGAAAGGATTTTTTAAAAAACATTTTTCTGCTAATTTTGCAGATTTGGCAGAGATTGCAAAGTTTTTGGGTATTACCACTACTATAGACATTGAAGCCATCCAAGTAAGTTTAAATTGTAGTATATTAATTACAACCTTTTATCCAATTTTGGCAATAAACATGCTATATTTAGTTATGTAACTTGCTAAAATCTTATAAAATGTTTTGCATTCCGTCACGTTGAAGCTTAGCGCGGAACTTCCCCAACCAAGGCTTCTTTGGTGATGTTTAACATTATGAGGAAAGTATAAGCCAAGCTGTTCTTGAGTTCTATATTTTACAATATTGCAATATCTAAGTGAATATGACCAAATAACCCATGCATGTTGAACTCTCTGGATCCCCCAGTGAAGACGTCTTCCCACTTCTTGCTCTTTGTCTATTTGGCTGCAATGTCATTAGTTGTTTTAATTTTCACTCATATTTGATAAAAAAGCTTATTTAGGTGCTCATTTTATGCATTGGGATTAATAAAGTGCTACTTTTGTACTTTAGTAGCATAAAAGCTCCTTGATCTCTTTCTTTTTTCCAGGGTTTTTTTCCATTAGTGTCTGCATCGAGTGGTTAAAAGGGTCGATTTTCCCAACGTAATGACAAAAAAATTATAAACTAGCTTCTTGGGTGTTTGTGGTTTACTGACCCAAAGCAAGCCTCAACAGGTCTTGATTGATTTTGACCTTGAGCAGTGACCAACGGAATAAAAGATGTTGTTTCTTTCTGTTTCTGATTTACATGCTTACAAGTTCTACTGGCTAATATGTTCCACATTACTTCTGGACATGGCTTATGATGAATGTGTGCTGAGTCCGTACAAAATTACCGGTGATGTATTCTGAATTACCGCCTTACCAGTGATGTATTCTGTAACTTTCCACTGCAGGGTCGAGGAAGTTATGAAGATCGTACTGAGATGCTACGTCTTGTTGTAGATCTCGTTGAGGCGAGTGTTTATGCTGATAATCCTGAGTGGAGGTTAATTTTGTCTACTAGTTATTGTCCATAACTATCAACTCAGTTTCTTATCGCACCCTTAAATTATGCAGCTAATATTAATTATAGTTGCTTTTTCCAGTGTAGATGAGCAAGTAGCGAGAGACATACAACTTATAGATGCCATAGCTGAGAAACAAGCTCAAATTTTTTCTGAAGAATGCAAGTTGTTTCCGGCTGATGTGCAGATCCAGTCTATTTATCCATTGTAAGTAGTACATATTTTCAGATTCTTTGCTCATTGCTAAAACCTAATACTGTTTTTGTTCTGTTTGACTTATTATATAAAGACACTCATTTTTCAGACTAGGGGGATACCATTAATGACATCTGGTTTGATTGTCTTGCTGGCATGAATTCACTACATTGCTGCTTCTGGGATAAATGCATTTTTTATACTTGAGAGTACACAGACTATATATTTATATATGATATAATCTATATATAGATGTTTTCACACCTACAATTGGAACTTTCAATATCGGATTTGGTGCCTCATTTTTCCATTGTGTTCTTTTGAACATCCCTGATTTCAATTCCTTATAGACGAATCTGCACTTTATTGGTAAATTAAAAGATATGTAAGAATCTTCACCATGAAGCAACACCAGAAACTGGTATATTCTGATTTAAAACGTGTCTTATTTACAGTTGTTTCAAAAGTGCATACAGTTAAGGACATGCATATGGATTTGGGTTCCTTGACTTTATTTCTGCTCGAAATCTTTTCATACGCTGATTTCCATTGAGCTTTTTCCTCAATAAAGATCATGGATTCTGGACTAGCTTTTAAAGTTCATCAAATCAATTAGTTGTTTTCTCTTCATTTCTCTTGCTTGTGATTCCATGTTTCAATCACTGATACCATAGGATAAGTGGTTGGTTTTGGGAAAGATAGAAGGAAAAAATCAGTGGATTGGCTGTTGATTCTTTTAAAAACTATTGCTACGAGTATTAATCTTGATGCACTTTTTTCCGGACCTTGAGATCAGCTGGATTCTTATTCTGCTTCAATTTTCATATTGGACTGTGTGAACTGGTGTTGATCTAAAGATATTGGAAAGAATAACCTTGCCAGATTTAGAGCTGGAAGTTATATGACTTGGGTAGCAGAGTAGGGGCAGCCATATGTGTTTTTCTTCTGTAAATTTGTTTTATTAGATAAGGAACATGAAAAGCTTTCATTCTGTTTGTTAATTTAACAGAGTTTGTGGCGGTTGGTCGAGGTTATTTGCTACTTGTAGACCGTAGTTATCCTATTTCTACTAGAAATGGTTGAGTGACTCAATTAAAAACATTTAACAGGATTTAAGAAAGTTCGGACTCTTGCTTTGAGAATCTGTCAATTATTCTCTGCTAAGTATGTTTTACCAGTTTTGTATTGCTTTATAGTCTGTAAATTTATGCATTTCTTTATTAACTTATTTGGCTACTGTATCAGGTAGTTACCGAATTATGCATTGTTCAAGAGTTTGTTAGTTATGCATTTAAGTAGCTAGATGTTTTTGTCCGTCTTAATTATGTAAATAGTTAATGAAATTGGTCTAATTTACTTGCAAAGTCGTTAAAAGTGTGAATGATTAATGTAAGCTTTTCTTGACAAATATAGGTGTAAAAAAATAATTCAGTAACTTGCGTATTTCTTCCGCAGATATAGTGACTCTGTTCCCTTAATCAAAGTTTACTTGCAGGCCAGATATATCTGATTTAGAGAAACAACTTTCAGATCAATCAAACAGACTTCTGAATCTTCAAGAGATGGTTGATGATCTAGCTTCGAAGGTTCTCAGTTTGCATCTACCTTCTTTTTGTATACATTTCACCCAATTATAACAATTACGCATTGAAATGTTGAGATCAAATGTCAATGATTTATTATGCTATCACCTTCTGTAGCACCCGTATAATCCTGATGAAGATTTCACTGAAGTTGAAGCAACATTACAAGGACATTTGGAATCTTTTCTAAAAACGGCGAGATCCTTCAATACAATTTACACCAAGGTCTGTTCTCATAAAATTTTCTCCAGTTTTCATTGTGAGCCATAGTCCGTACTCTTGTTGCTTGAGTTCTGCTAATTTCAAGAAAGATTATTTGGTACCAAAAAAATTAATGACATAGAATGCTTAATTGTGGTTCATTTACCTGCTTCTATACTTGAAAAGTTAAGGAGATGCCTGACATAAACAAAGCTGAACTTCAGAATATCAAGTATGTGTCTGAAAGTTTGAATTTAACTATTCTGTGAATTCATACTATTCTCTGTTCGTGAGAGAAGAGTGTGTTGAGACTAGTACAAAGCTATCCTTTGGAACATTTTTGGATGTTGACAGGCTTTTTGTCTGAATGATAAGAGCTAAAAAAAAACTACCTTAATTATCTGGCTATCAATTTGAGATATGATCTCTAAAAACTTTTATCTGCTCTCATTTGTTAGTTTAAGAAATTGAGCCCAAATGCCTTTTTGAGTTTGACAATTATTTGAATGCTCTGCTCAACCTTGACGAAGAATGATAAAGTAAATGTATCTGAGCTTGAGTGTGTGGTTAAAGCTCATTCATGATTAGCTTGTTAGATTAAAACTCAATTTTAGCTCATTAAGAAAATTAAATTAACTTTGATTCTTTGAACAAGATTTTGGGTGACTTTTTTATTGTACATGCTCATGGTCTTGTACTTTCTAATCTAAGCCCAAGCTATTTGTTATCTCAGTTTCTTTTACAATCTCAAAAATCAAGCCATGGCAAATAATGATAAAATGTATTTCCTTGTTGTAATTGCATATGCATGCTTCTTATTATGACCTTTAGTAAATTTTGTATGTAAATTTCTATATTGCACTATTTGAGGGCTAAAAGTCTCGTGCCAAAATATGTTTATGCATCCAAATAATAAACTGTATATTGTTTGCAAATGTCATTTCTGACTACTAAGCCATGTGCAGGAAATACGTCCCTGGACACATATGATGGAAGTACCGCAACTTCATGGATTTGGACCAGCTGCAAATAGATTGCTGGAAGCATATAAAATGCTCTTGAAGGTACTTAAATGCTGGTTCACTTCTGTCCACTAACTCATTGCTGTTTCATTGTTGAGTTGCTGTTGAGTCGACTTTTACTTATTTGCACGTGTTTTATGGTTGATGAGAAAACGAGTATTGTGGTAGTCACTAGGGTCTATATGAATGTTTTTCCACTCAGTTATCTTCTATTTCTTCGTTCCCTTTTTCCCTGCTTATTTGTGGAAGGAAAAATTACGTTTCCTTTCGAAACACTTTCAGAATCCAGGAATACACCTTTTTTATTCTGGATAATTACATGCACAGCCCTTATTTTTGGATAATTACCAAAACCCCTTGAGATTTTGCAAATTACCAGAACATCTCATGTCAATCCTTACAACTTGAGAAAAATAGAACATGGGATGAAATTGTAATATACTTAACTGACAGGTAAGTTATGATAATTTTTCAAACTTCGGGTTGTTTTTCATAATGGTAGTTTACCCTTTTTATTACAAACATGATTCAAGGTCCAACATCTAAGTCAACAAGTGTTATTAGGTGTGCTTGTATCGAGAATGAAGCTTTTGCATCTTGATCATAGTCATATTATTGGAGCTACTATTAGCTTGTTTTGTATTTATAATTTTCATTTTGAAACTTGGACGAAGAATTATAAGGCGTTCCCTTTTCTTTCGACAGTTTTTAGGAAACTTGAAGAATCTTCGAGATTCACATGCAGCAGTGGCGGTTGGATCTTCTGAAACAGAGCCATCTTCAGTTATGAGAATAATTTCGGAATGTGAAACTGCATTAACATTCTTGAACCAGGATTTGGGAATTCTTTCTGCATCTATTGCTCGTGAGAAGGCGAGAGGTGACTTTGTAAGTATATTGGATTTGCAGAGTGTTTATTCCTTGCCTTTTCACTTTTCTGTTGTGAGATGCAAATTGCAAAGTAATTATACGACCCATTCATTATATTTGGTGTGACATGCATTAGATTATGTTTGGTGTTTTCAATATTTATAATTCATTCGGTATAATATAGTTTAACCTTTCAATCCGAAATAACATATATCATATTTATTTGAATGAAATATTCAATTTCTTAGATTCAATATCACATATTCTAACCTAAAATGTAAATAGTAGCCAACAACATTGATTGATTGGAGTAAAAGTGCTCAATAATTCTCATAACCAAGGGCTCTACGAACAAGCACATGAATAACATCATGGTTCACTTAATCGAATAGTTGATGACAAAGACGACGGCTAGTTGGATACAAAGCTCATAAACGTAGTTGATGAAAAGTTATGGTGGACCCCATAGCTTAAAGGGAAAGAAGGCTAATAGATATCTATTTAGCGAGAATCAAACCCGTGATCAAAAGTATATGATTCAGTTTCCCAACTAACTCCTCTACTTCACAAGAAAAATGTCCCATGTCAAGAAACGGGGGAAGGGGGACGGAAATAAAGCCTTAGACCATCTCCAATTGACGCTAAATTGATATTGGTTAGCCCTCGTTTTGGCACCGGGTTGCTCCAATTCCAGCGCAATGACAAAGTTGTGCCAAAAATGACGCTATACATATATATAATTTTTTATAATCATTTATCTTTAGTTATGTTTTCAATTTAGTCTATTATAAGTTTATGAAATTTAAATTATTTTTAATTTAGGTTTTAAAGATTTAATTAGTTATCATTATATCTTATATCTTATGTATTATGTTTTATTCAATTATTATACATGAATTTCAATTTATAATTTAATTATAAATAAAATTTATATTATAACTTATATAAAATGCATACTTTACTATGAACTATATTGTAACTATAAGTTAACTTTTAATTAAATAACATATATAATTGTTAATTAACTTATTAAATATCGAAATATAATTAAAATATTAATTATATATTATAATTTTGTTAACAAAATATTCTTTTTTTTGGATAAAAATGCACAAAAAATATAAAGTTAGGAGATGAAGTGGATTTATTAGGATTTATGATTGGAAATGGCCTTAATGGCTTACAAGTTACAATCACCGATTTACATGAGATTCCACCTTTCTTACGAAAAAAAGCATTATATATTGTGTACTCGAAATATCATTCTTGAAGAAGAAATAAAATATTTATTCCTAGTACTTAATCATGTTTATAGTTTAGTTAAATAACTTTCTGGTGCAAATTTTCTCATTTTTTAATTGAATTAATTAATGAGAACTATAAGTAGGGACGAGCAATTGCTGAATTTATACATTGTTAAAGTTCAGTATTTATCAATTAATCGTCTTAGAAATTTTTTATTTAGAAAATCGTTTTAATGTCTTCTATTTACAGTAGCAGTATTTGTTGAATTTTTTTTCTTCTGATATACATGTTTACAAAATTTAAATGCAAGCCATTCATCAGCGAAAACCTCAAGAACGTTTGCCATGCAGTACGCAATCTAAGACATGAAGCAAGCCCTTTATTCCATTGGAACTCAAAAATCACAGCTCATTTTAGGAAGCGCGATGTAAAAGGTGCGCGCCAACTGTTTGATAAAATGCCCCATAAGAATGTGGTCACATGGAACTGCATGATATCCGGGTACATTAGAAATGGGATGATTCTAGAGGCTCGTCAAGTCTTTGATTTGATGCCCATTAAGAATGTAATTTCATGGACAGCCATGTTAAGTGGTTATGCAAAGAATGGAAGTTTAGAAGAGGCTAGAGGATTGTTCGATGCAGTCGAAAATAAGAACGTGGCATGTTGGAATTCTATGATTTCTGGGTATTTGAGAAATGGTAGGATTGATGAAGCTAGAGCACTCTTTGATGCAATGCCGGTGAAGAATGACGTTTCTTGGGCAGTGATGGTTGAAGGATACTTTGGGTGTGGTTGTGCTAGTGAAGCCGAGAGCTTATTTAATGAAGCTCCAAATAAAAGTGTATTGCTTTGTAATGCTATGTTGGCTGGATATGGTGAAACGAGGGACATTGACAAGGCGTATGATTTGTTTACGAGAATGGCTAAACATGATGTGGCTTCTTGGACTTGTATGATAAAGTGTTTTATGAGAGTGGGGGAGGTGGAGAGGGCTAGAAGATTGTTTGAGTATATGCCCGAGAAGGATGCAGTTGCTATTACAGTAATGATTAATGGTTATTTAGATCATAAAAGAATTGACTTGGCTCGAGAATTATTTGATAAAATGCCCTACAAGGATATTGTTGCATGGAACTCAATGCTGAGTGGTTATGTTCATAATGGAAAATTTGAAGATGCTATTGATTGCTTTACAAGAATGCCGGAGATGAATGTTGTTTCGTGGAATCTAATGTTACATGGATATGTAAAGCACGATGATATGATTAGTGCGCGTAAGTTGTTCGAGGAGATACCTAAAAAAGATGAAACTTCATGGAATACTTTAATTTCTGGATATCGAAGTGAAGAGGCATTGGTTTTGTATGTAAATATGTTGTCAGATGGATTCAAGCCTGATCAAAGTACCTTAACAAGCGTGATATCTGTCTGTGGTATTCTTGCGAAACAGATTTGGGGAACATCAATGCATGTTTTTGTCGTGAAGATTGGTTATGAAAATGATAGCACAGTGATGAGTTCATTGATATCCATGTATTCGAGATGTGGCTTCATAAATAAAGCATCTTTAGTATTTAAGACAATGCAAAATCATGATACTATAGCATGGAATGCCATTATTGTGGCACAAGTGCATCATTATTCTGCGAAACAAGCCCTTGATGTTTTCAATAATATGATTAACGGTGGATTCGAACCTGATCACGTCACTTTTTTAGTCCTCTTGACTGCTTGTGCTCATTCTGGACTAGTTAATGAAGGTTGGAAATACTTTAAGTTAATGGAGAAGTGGAATTTGATTCCAAAACCAGAACACTATGCTTGCATGGTTGATCTCCTTGCAAGATCAGGTTTGCTTGATGAAGCCTTCAAATTAGTCAATATATTGCCTGTTAATCTTCCTGCATATGCATGGGAAACATTGCTTAGTGCATGTAGCGTCCATGGAAATTATGAACTAAGCGATAAAATTGCAGAAAAGTTTTTCTGCTATCAACCGTATGATGTTGGGATTTCTGTGCTGCAATCAAATATATATTCTGCACGTGGGATGTGGAAAGATGCAGCGATTATAAGAGCCAAATTAAAACAAAATTCTTTGAAAAAAGAAGTGGGATGTAGCTGGATTGACATAAATGGTGGCGTCTCTTGCTTTTCGTAAAATCACAAGTTTCATATTCGAAAATCGAACCTAATTGATGTATATAAATTTGTTAGAGGGGTTTTCTGCAATTGTCGAGGAGGTTGGGGCGTAAATGCATTCAAGCTTTAATTTTGTGAATTTTGTGACTGCAATTTTCGATCTCATAGCTCCAATTGATCGAGGTCCATATTGTTGTTCATTTAAGGGTGATTTTAAGCAGAAAGGGTGGATTGAAATGTTCAAGTGATCTCTACTAGTGAACTAAAAGATGACGGGTGAAGCTGGGACATCTCTATTCATGTGTTCGAATGCAGATGAAGACGTAAAAGAGCTTCTTATACATAACTTAGTAACTTTGTAGTTAAAATTACACCACTTTTTACGTGATTGCCTTATCTATAATGGGTTTCTGCTATAGCTGAAGACCTTTTGGTCTTAGTTTGATGACTTCATAGATATAATAAAGTGTTCAATAAGGAGATAAAGGAGTCATTAGTGGAGTAGTTAAGAATATGAAATTACAGACTATTCCCATTGGCTTCTAAAACACTTGCTTTGATATATTCCAATTCTGGTCTGGATTGGGATTGACAAGTGTATTTCTAAAGGAAGTGATCTATCCTTAAATCACATCATGACCATCCTAGGTAATATATGGACTGAAATGGCTTCCATTCCTTGTGGCGGATTAACTATCCAAATCTTAGCCGGGCTCGACTGTATATCAACCACAACAATCGTCCCACCATCACCCGAAACAGCACACACTCTTCCTCGACCTGCTGTAATATGCTCAGCACCTTTCAGGTACTCTGAAGTCTCAATCAACTCTTCCCAACTATCGTTATCTGCATTATATTTTCTCAATGATCCCGTTTCTTGATCCACCACATACATGGCACCATCATCATCGTCGTCCACAGTTGCGGGCCCGTTCCATCCCGTCAGCATTCCCCGTGGCATTTCTTCCCATCGATCTATAACAACATCATAAACGGCGCCATCTTTTACCGTTTTGCCCTTCATATTTACCATACAAAGCTTTCCTCTGTACCCGACCGCCTCCACGGCTTCTCTACTAAACCTTCCGTCTCTAAGAGAAGCCCGTTTTTCCCAATTCCAATCGCGTTCGTTTTTCAACATGTCCCATCTCTCGACCGACCTTGCTACATCAATGTTATATTGCGTGCCTACACCACTTGCCACGTATATAGAACCGTTGATTGACCCTGTGACACACCACCGACGAGGGTTCAACAATGGAGGTCCAAAACACCACTTACTAGATAAAGGGTCGAAAACTAACGGACGAGCTAGGGCCGGAAGAAACTTGTTTGTGGTCCCGGCTAATAAAACTAGACGGCCCGTTGTGGTTATTGATTGGATGGGGAGAACTCTTGATATATAAGACGGGTGGTGGCGTATGAGGCACAAAGGCGGCTCGGATGGAGGGTTCGGGAGGGGTTTCCATTTACATGAAACAGTATCGAAACAGAAGAAACATATAGATGGAGAAATTGATGAGGTTTTGTATAGAACAACATAAAGAGAGAAAAACGGAGGGTAGTGAGGAGAATAGATGAAATTACGCCATGACTTGCTGACGTTATAGAGGATTGAAGGTTGAAGATATGAAAGACAAAGGTAAGCAAGATGGTTTGGCAAGCCGGGAAGTAAAGCTTGCTCGTTTTGCTCGTTTTCATTGATGATTTCTTTGTGTTTGCAGAGCTTTGCATCAGCCTTCATCATGGTGTGGTTTGTTTGTGGCTATGGAGGTATGTGGAATCATGCTTATATAAGAACAATTCTAGTGAATATGTAAGTACTTAATTTTACTTGCTTTAATTATGTTGGAAGAGTTCATAATGAGCTAAGTGGAGTAGGTTATGTATGAACAACTATAAGCATCATTGATGATCAATATAATTGTAAAAGTACTTTGGACAGAGGTTATATTTCAAAATCGGTTGAAAAGGTGCTTTATATGATGTAACTATATAGATTATAGTACTGTTCTTTTATGTTATGCGAGACAATTGATGATGTTTGATGATTGGAGCAAATAAAGAAGTATATTATTTGTTTGCCTACCATCCTTCAACGTGAGATTCAATACCAGAGTCAGACAAAAAAGGCACTTTTTTCAATTGCATGGGATATTCATTGCAACTACATATATTAAATTCTTCAACTCAATCCTTTCTGAATGTAAAGCCACATTACTGCAACTTGACGCACAAACTGATATATTTGGCCTTTTTGGAGACTATATTTTATATATCGTACTTTTAGAGTAAAAATCGTGTTTGATATATGATATATAGCATATTGTTTTGTTTGGTTTGTATTACATCAAACTTGCCCTGAGCCGAGGATAATAAATATGATTCGTATTTTTCTTATGTTGTATGTGGAAAAAATTTATGTCACTGGATTTAATAGACCCGATATCACATATAATTAGGAGTGGCAGATTCACTCATCACACCTAAAATATGTGGATAAATAAATAACAAATTGGATGTATTAGATAGATATGTTATATATTTTTTGTGTATGTGCCAGAATCTTCTTGAATGCATGACAGTAGCATGCATCAAATTCGGAATGTGAGTAGTTTTAGAATTTACTACAAAGTATTTATTGAAAAAGAGTGGTATATGACAATTCTTTAATAGGGGTGAAAAAGAGTGGTATATTTATTGTAATAAATTCTTTTTAGATGAAGGGGTTGTTGAATAATATGAAACCCCGTAAATAATATTATTGATGATGGAACCTATATATAGAATTACAAGAGAATCTACCGATATCATAACTTACCTTAACCTACCCTACAAACAAGGAAATAAAATATTCTTAAACTATAAATAATATATTACTATATATCTTAATAAGCAACATAATATGGAATCTTAATAAGCAACATAATATGAAAAGATACTAATCTAAAATATGAAATATATTTTTCAATACTCCCCAGCAGTCGAAGCGTGAAAATCTTGAACGACGAGACTGGAACAGAAACGTTTAACACCCAAATGATACCATATGTCAAACTCAAATCTATACATACAAACGCTGAAAAATCAGCCCAAATCAGCATTACTATGCTGACTAAACCCAAAAATCCAAATCAGCATCACTCTGCTGACAAAACCAAAATCAACATCACTCAACTGACAAAACCCAAATCAGCATCACTCTGTTGACAAAACCGATAAAATCGATGAACGTCGAAAATTAGATCGAGCCTCCCTAGGGCAGAGGTGAACGATCGCGTTACAAAGGTGACCGAAGTCAAAAAATTATGAAACCCTAGAAGTTGCGCCGGACGGGGTCGGCGACTTGAACATGACTAGATCAAGATACCATGGCTTGAAACCTGGCTCTGATACCATGTCGAATAACATAAAATCCCGTAAAATATATTATTAATAAAAGAAGGGTATAAATAGAGTTACAATAAAATCTAATGAAATCGTAATCTACCTATAAACATGGAAATAAGATAAAACAAAATAACTACAAGATTATAAAAGATACAATACGATACGGAATAAATTATAATCTAAATATTATTTAACACTTCCCCGCAGTTGAAACGTGGGATCTTGAACGTTGAAACTGGATCCAAATCCAAAAAGATAAAAGCCGACGATAACCTTGAAAGGCGGCGGCAATGGCTCAAACTCCTTATTTTCAAGAGTGAGCGTTTGTAACATAAAGAAAAAACAATGATTCTAAGTCCTCGTATGATGAGGGCAGGCTGCAGTAAGGGCTCAAACTCCTTATTATCGTAACATAAAAAAAAAAACTAAAAACCGGCGGCACCTAGATGGTGGGGGCGGCAATAACTCAAACTTCTTATTTGTCAAGGGTGAGCGATGATAACATAAAAATAAAAACTAAACTGAAATAAGGTGCACCGGACGGGATCGGCGACTTAAAAATAGCGGAAGCAAAAGATCGAGAGACCAAGGCTAGAAGCCATGGCTCTGATACCATGTTGAATAATATGAAACCCCGTGAATTATATTATTGATACGGTATAAATTATAATCTAAACTAATCTAAATATTATCTAACAGGGATGGTGAAAAAAGATTGATATAAAAGTACTACATGAGGTCAAGCAACTTGAAGCTTACAAAGCTCGATATCAAACTTTAAGCTCGAGCCGAAGGTTTTAAGTTGAATTGAACTTGGCTTCCTACAAATAAATAATATACTTATACATCACGTGATGAGTTTTTTCTATTTTATAAACTTCCATTATATACTAAACATGCTTAAGATGAAATATTTTAGTCGATACTCCTTTTAAGGTCTATAGCTAAAAGCGTGAGCTCTGGTTATTCAAAATCAAACTTATATGTATTCAAAACTTCTTATAACTATCCTTATAAACCTTATAAATAAACCACTTGTCATAATATACTTAAGAAATTAGCACTAAAATGAATGGTGTACATGCAACTTACTCAATTTAAAGTTTCATAGCCAACATTCTTGCAGCAAAATTCATATTTATCCCTAACAATTTAACGCCATTGTTAATCAATCCAACGCACCCCTTAAATTACATCAATGATAGGATTTTTCTTTTCCTAAGAATGATCCATTCCTGTTATCTTATTTTGATTTAGTCCATTAGGGCTTAATCCATTGTGGGACATTGCATCAAAAATGTTAGTTGAATCAGCTCCGTTGCACTCAATCCACCCAAAAATTATCTAATTATTTCATGCAGAGTCTTCGAATGATCAAACATTCAAGTCACTGAACAACATCTTCCCTTATGGTGTGTTTGAATTGAAGGATTTGAAATTTATGAATTTCAAATTCGTCAACAAATCCATTATGTTTGTTTGGATATAATGGATTTCAAATTCCTTGCATTCATTTTAAGCTATTTCTTTCATAACTATGGTGGATTTCAAATGACTCCAATTTAGTGTCATTTCAAATCCTTCCTCCAAATCCTCTCCCCCAAATCTAAATCACTTGATCCAAACACACCCTTAGATTGAACATATCGAATTGAGTAAGTTTGTCCCGTCAACTCATTCTAGTGGTAACTGCCTGATCGAAGAAACTCGATGACTACATAAAGAAAAACAAGGGATTTGAAACAAACAGACCAGAGTTTTCCATATGTTCAATAGGACAAATGCAGGGATAGAATAGAAACAAGCTACAAAAACCAGCAACCTTTATAACAAGCTATCCATAGACCTTTCCCAAGTTAACAATGGAGGGAAACAGATCATCATTACGAGCTCCTTTGATTTCAGGATTCTATAACAATCACACAGGAAAATACTATATGAATCAACCAATGCACATATAATTGTGACTATACCAAAATAACACCAGGATTCCCTAAGGGAGAAAAATATGGAACAAGTTAATAAATCGTGTTTCCAGTTTGGAAATGAGCTTTTTCTTGGTTTACCTTGAAATGGAACATCGAGTTTTTTTTTTGGGACTAAAAGCTCACACGAGACTCGTGCTATGATTTTCCCTTCATCAAGGTCATCAAACAACACAGACACAACAATATCAACGCCAAAATAACCAAAAAAAGGTGTTGAAAACAAGGATAACATCGGTTCACCAACTACAAAGACGTCATTGAGGGAGAGCATATCCACTACCACAGATAACACAAATGCAAGAACAAGCACCACCAACGCCACTCTTAAATGCATAAACTCCACAATAGGTGGGAAATGTGCGAGGCCTGATCCGTCTGGAAACACTGTAATAGCAGTATGCCTTAATACATGTAATCACTAAAGCAAAACTATTATAAGTTTAATAAAACAGTAACTAATAACCAATGCAACAAAGCTCCATCTGAATCTGATCCTTAAAGAATGTTAGCTTCAGAACGTCCACATAATAGCAACCACAATTCCAGGACCAAACTGTGGTTGTTATGTCACAGTAACTGTGACAGATTCTGTAACATGAGTCATTGCTTATTCCAAAACTATAAAAGGTGATGGTTGTTATATCACCACTCCAATATAAGAAAGAAAAAGAGAAGAGAAGGTAAACAGCTGCCTTATCTTTTCAGGCAACATATTATCAGCTTCACGGGCGACATATAGTGAACAACGCTTGAGAAGATAGAAAAACTGGCTAAATACAATTTCACATACTATCCAGCGATTTATTGTACTTTTGGATGGTGTGTGGACTGTGGAGCATAACTTAGTTAAATACAAATCTTTTCTTGGCAGAACTGAGGTGCAAGCCATCACATAGAATGATTGGTGGTCTACAATTACACATACTTCTACCAGTTTTTTTACAAATTATAAAATTGGGTCTTTTAAGGTGATCAACAAGACTGTTTTGATTACCTTTTCTGATATGCATATTAATTGCAAACCATATATGATTAAAGCAAGAGAGGAAGCCCATGGTACCATTAGGAGAAACAGATAGTGGTTGAATAACATGAGAGGAAAAACATTAAGGGTAGAGCTTGCTGGTTCAATTGTACAGAAGAAAATGTAGATTTCATACAGACAAATCCCTTCTCGGACATGGAAACCATATGTATTGAAATGGTGAAGTACTTTTCTTATATAGTAGGACAATATCAAAAAAAAAGTTAAACAGAAGAAAAACAAAAGGTTATACTCGTGACTCAAGATTGTAGCATTATTTATTTTAACCATATTAGCAAAGAAAAAGGAACTTGCAGAATCAAGTATTAGAATCAAGAAAAAGAACCCATGAGTTTCTAATTTATTAGGATCATAAAAAAAGATGAACAAGTCCTTTGCAATATATAAGCTGAAAGGGGCATAATTAGGACAAATAGTATACACGATTCATAGAAAATGGTTCACAAAATCGGTGGTATGTTATCTAACCTCTGACAACGTTGTAAAAGTAACCTATTGAACTGCCAAGCGCTGAAGGTGATCTAGGAAGACCTCAAAGCTGACATCATCTGTGAATATGATATCACCTCCAGGAACAGCTGGAGCATCTGAATTATATGTTGCTGAAGGATTCAATTTTGCTAACAGAAAACGAGCCTGCGAAAAATATGGATTAGTCATATTATGCCATGATCTAGTGAAATTGTAATAAAATCTTCAAAATTATTTCAACAATGAAAATAGTGAAAGTAATCAAGTCCTGATACAATCTGAAATAAAGAAATTCATGTTTTGGATTTTTCTTCAACAAAAGAACAAAGCAATCTTACTCGCACTCTTTAGCAGGTTCTGTTACGAAACAGATTTAGTTAATTAATATTAAGTTATATTAATTTAATTCTTTAATTCGAGTGCTTGTCTAATTAGGCTTACTTGTTGATTAAGTTCCTAGTGGATTTAGGGCTCGACTTATTTCCTTTCTTAGTTAGGAGTCCTTTTCTTTGGATGACAAAGCTTTAATTAGAAGTCTTTAGATATATATAGGTAGTTTTATGTTGTCATTCATTCATGTTATTTATAAGGAATGAAGGATTGGCTTTAAGCTAGAGGCAAACTTCAATTTGTTGGGCAAGGACATTCGAGTAATCGGAAGTATTTTTAACATATTTTCAGTTTATCGAATTTTGTTTCCGACCTGCTGGATCCCTTTCACCAACATCATGACACAATCTAAAGATACTCATTTCAAGGATAAATTTTTGCAAGAGCAGAGGTGGAATGAATTAACGGCAATTAAAACAAGAATGGGTGACATTTTTGCAGCCATTGCAGCCTTGAAGCCGGCAAATACCAGCATCAATCCAGGGCCGGTGACCACATCCTCGGCATTTGAGGCCCAAAATTTCATCCCTGAACATCAGCCACCACCTCCGTAGCTGAATCCACAAGCATCGCTCCTAGAGGGGTGACACAAATCACCCCACCCCTTCCTGTTTTTGACGGCACTGACCCACTCGGTTGGTTATCATGGCTGAGCAGCAGTTTGAAATTCATGAGACTAGAGAGGAACTTATGCTACAACTCGCTATGGTAGCAAAGAAGGATCGGTCCTTCATTGGTTTAGGTGGCTACGGCACCAGGAACGGCAGCTAACATGGGCAACATTTACTGATAAACTCATCTGAGTGGGATGACAATCAATTGGTCGGTAATGCGTACGAACGATTGGTGGAAATCCATCTATCAGAATCTGCAGATAATGTGTGTGCCAATTCCTCTTACTCGCCAACCGCAGATGTCCTTTACTTGGGCTTCTTTGTGAAGGGACTCGACATGGCAATTCGAAATAAAATCCGAGTTTTTCATGCGCAAAATTTGAAAACTGCTATGAACATGCCAGGAGCGTAGAAGCAGAATTACAGTGCCGCACAAAGGCACAACTCGTTACCAGCCCGAGCACATGAAGAAATTTCCAGAGTCCAACCTTGGGGACAAGGCTGTTTTCTAGGAGGGGGGGGGGGGATGGTTACAAAGCAGATTTAGTTATTTAATAGTTAATATTTAAGTTTTGTTATTTTGATTCCTTACTTCGTATCCTTATTCAATTAGGTTAATTGTTGATTAAGTTTCCTAGTTGATTTAGGGATTTAGTTATTTCTTTTCTTAGTTAGGTGTTTAGTTATATATAGGTGTTAGGATTTATGTTTTCATTCATTCACGTTATTTAAATAAAGAATCGGCTTTAAGTTCGCAGCAAACTTCGGTCTTTTGGGCAAGATTTATTCTTGTAGGACTTCGTGTATTCGAAAATATTTTCTATTTATTTTCAGTTTATCGATTGTTTCTATCAGGTTCATTTCCTAATTAATTGTTTTTTCTTTTCCAAACTCTCACTTCTGTAGGTACTATACTATGAAATTTCCTTATCCTTATGCAATGGTTGAAAATAAAGTAAGACTATGATAGT
This sequence comes from Verbascum thapsus, assembly GCA_963669365.1. Lineage (NCBI taxonomy): Eukaryota > Viridiplantae > Streptophyta > Magnoliopsida > Lamiales > Scrophulariaceae > Verbascum > Verbascum thapsus. Next base: position 3,441,385 of record OY770106.1, read on the forward strand.
AACAACTCTATAGTACTAAAATTTGGGGCGAAAACAATTCAAACAGGCCAATTCTGAAGCGGAAGGGTGACAAAAATCACAAAGTTCAAATATCCAGAATCTGACTTGAGCAATCTCCTAAAAAAATATATATTCCATGTATCTCAGGAGTTGAGATTAAAATGCTGACAGCGACTGTTGAAAATCCACTAGCAAATGTGATCGTATCAATTGCATCGACAGTATAGTCACAAGGAACATGTAAGGAAGGATGAGAACATGCAGAGACAAGATGTTGATTATGCACAAAACAACTGGTGATGAGAAAAAGAATAAACACCTGAGAACCGTGTTGATCACAGATTACAAGGCGAGGTACTGGAAATCTTTCTCTTATTATGGAATCCGCATCATCACGAGGAGCTTGTAGCAAGTGAGCAAAGGCCTACATCAAAATAGCCACCAAGTTCAGAATAAATCCAGTTGATTAAAAGCATGGACTTTGACACCAATAACTTAATCAAGTTCATCAATCCAGGCTCATAAACAGTTGAGACTCCAAATTAAATAAAGAACCAGATTTAATAAACATATGAAGGATGCATGTCATAATTCTAAACATGATTCATGTGGTCTTCTTGAAATTTCCCTCCTCAAGTCCGAATTATTTGGATATTCTAAATTCATTAAGTACAGCGAGGAGGAGAGAGAGGAATTGGATTTTATTGAGTGAATGTTCAATAATAGTTGTTGTGCGTATAGGATAAACAATTCCCACAAGATCACACTAATACTGTTTGTCTTGTTTCGAAAATGGTACCTAAATCTATACTTAATTCCAATTAATTCCCATTAAGCTACAATACAAATATGCCATGTGCTTTAAATTAAAGTAGAAACCATCAATTTCACCAAACATTTCAGGAGTTCTCAAATGAGCCAAATTACACAGTAGGTATATGTGAAAAGTATTACCTGATGTTCAGGCAGTTCATGATATCCAGCTTTTCGCCATTGAGCAACAGTTGATCCATGAAATACAACAATAGTGAAATATGAATCCAGCAGAAGGATTTTATCAGCAGCAATGGAAGCCACATCAAGTAGAGCAGGTTCTGGTCCAGAATGGAAAGAGTAGGAGATCAAGGAAGGTTGAATCATCACAACTGAATTAGCAACATTTTCTCTGTTAAGAATCATTCTAAAGTATGCTGTTTCATCTGGGCTGTTGTTAAAGACCTGTATCAAAGGGATAACAATAGAAGTCATGAATGAAGTTCAAGAAATAACAGTTTACTAAATTGTAGAGCTGGAAATATAAAAAGGAAGCTACTTTATAATCCGTTTCCTCAACTATCTTCATGACGTTCTAGAATTGGATTTCATTATGCTTCTTGGAGTTTCCCCTTAAGCTCAGTGAGTGGAATACTACCTACAGGACTGACTAGTGTTACTAGCCTACTACTTTTCAGTTCTCCCATCCTCTAACTAATCAGTTTAAAATGCAACTATTGTCCACTTCAGACCATAGAGGATGTGGACTTCTTTTTCCTAACACCTATCCACTTCTCTATCAAAGATGTTCTCTTTGCTCAATAGTGATATGCACAAGAAACTCTTTACTTGTATGAAATAATCATATACCTGGATAAATTGTGAACGGCGTAAATTGAACATGAACTGAGGAAATATCGACAGTCTAGGGGATAAAGTGAAAGAAGACGGGCTGTCCTTCTGGTACTCCCCGAATCGTGAACATATATGTATCAATGATTTATCCAGCCATCTTATAGGGTCAAATTCAGCCTGCAAACACATACATCTAAATTAACGAAATATTCATTATACAAGGAAAAAAAATTAACCCATCCGATGTTGAAAACCAATAGACTTCAACAAGCATTCTGCATGTGCTTACCACGTAATTGCACTAGAATAAAGGTTAAAAAAAACTATTACATATCACAAAATGGTAACAATGAAAGATACAGCTATTTGTGCAAATGTCCAATTCTGTAATAATAAAATAGCAGGTAAATGGGTATAAATACCAGAAAGTGAAAAATAAAACAAAAAACAAGCATTGTCTACTTCTGTCATGTGTGGACTCAGCAAGCTCCGAATACAGGGGCTTGCAATCCTCTACTAAAGAACAGTGCTCTGACGATTGAGTATTGCAAAAATGATTATAGAGAAAAGCTCTCTACCATAAAATTTTGATTCAGATAACTAAGTAAAAGACAGTAGAAGACGTGTCTGCGGTGTCTAAATTTGGTTACAAGCATTAGCTTGGCAAATTAAGTGATGAATTTTTGTAATAACCAAATGATAATGGATGAAAAATAAAGTAATAAGGGCATGGAACCTCAGTGTGTGTCCAGACTTAATGAACTAACTCAATCCCAATTTCACCACAGGTCATCTTATACTTTTTTTAGACTGGAACTAAAACAAAGCACCTTCTAAACTTTTCCTTGCCCCCCATGTTCAACATATTTAAACAATGTTTTATTTCATAAAACTGCAATCTAAACAGGGTCAAGTATACCACCTCAGTTTCCATTTTGAAAGAAACATGGCGTGCCATAACTACAGCAGCTGCTTCTTGGTCAAATCCAGATATCAAGTCCTGCAGAATATACTGTATTTAGTGAGAAAAGAAACACAAAAAAGTCATGATACCTCTCTAAAGAATACACAAGTTCAGAACGTATTTGATAGATTCTAAAAGTTGGAATTTCAGTGATCATCTCTGCATGTCTATGAAATAAGCTGTCATCCTTTCCCCTCCCAAGTTTTGATCCTTCAACACATCCCTCTATGGGAATGTGAATCTAAAAGGGACTTGGATGGAATTGGCAAATAATACACCGGTACTTAAGGGGAGAAGTATAATGATCAGACTAAGAGTCTGTTTGTAAATCTGGAATTACAGCCAAACTAGATTCAACCCAAAAGTTAGATGAAGCAATCTCAGTGCAAACTCTAAACCTAGTTTGGCCATCATTTCATAAAAATAGTACTTGATCCAATCATTATTAAAAATAAATATACAAAACCTCTTTCATTTCAGAAAATAAACAAGTTCGTATCAATTTTCCCATGAAGAAACACATTCCTGTCTCATTCTTGGAACTAATTCATTCTAATTTAATGCAAAGGATTTAGACATTAAAGTCTGAACAAGCTACCAAGACTAGGATCAAAATAATCTGCTGCTAAGTTTGCCAAACACCACCGAATCTCTCAACTTAAATGTTTTAGTTCTTCCTAGTATGTTACTTGGCAAAATCATGTGCTTATCCCCATAAATGTGCAAATTCTCATGCTCAGAGGAACAGTTTGGTTCCTGAGGAGGTAGATATGACCAACTAAATAATGGTACCACCAAAATCAAAGCTATTGAGAAAAACAGGAAAATAGTTGATAAAAAATGGATAAAGACACATACATCTTTGATTCCAGTTCCAGCAACCCATCTTCTTGAGAGAGTAGTGGCACGAATTCTCATTTGTCCACTGCTATGTTGATAACTGGAGAAGAATGTTTTAGAAAAAGTTAGAAAAACTCCTCACTGAATGCAGAAAACTCTTGTTTATATTTGTCAACATATAATCAGCTTAGAGTCCTACTAAGTCAAAAACTGGAAAAAGAACTGGTTGTTTGCTGATTGAGCGAGAACATCTGGACTCTCTTTCTTGATAACATCAAAGAATAGACACAAGGAAGTAGTTTTGTCAAGGCCACACAACTTCCATGCCGTTGTATTTCCTTGGCCAATAACAGTTTCAGAGCACGAAGGACCTTTCTGCACAAAAATATAACTCATTAAAAATCAACCTGAATCAGATTTGATAGTAACCTTTAAACGGCAATGGGAACATACCTTATCAAGTGATGCACAAGGGCCAATAATTCCATGAATTTTGATATCCTTTGAGCAGCTGATCTCAAATATACCACTGCACAAAGTATAATGTGTTAGTCGGGCTTCCTACGAACTCTTAAACCAACAAATCCATTAAGGAAGCATTGGGCCTCCTCACTCAATCGAACTCACGTAGATATAAGAGATTAGAATGCAAAATCTGAAAACAATCACAAAACTTTTGTTGCAACAAAAGCTGCAGTGTGACGTGTAGAGTTCGAAGGATTCCCAATGGTTAGAGAAGAAGTAAAATAGAAAAACAATGATTGCTAGACAATACATTATTAGCCTATTTGAGTGGATTATCAGGAAACCAATACTACAACAAGAGAACAAGAGTCCATCCAAACCTTACTTTGATGATAGTCCAAGATCATGATCACCAGATTGAAAAACACGTATTAAAGACTCCTTGAAAACTGAATGGCCAAAACTTTCAGCAAGAACCACAAGCCCTCCAGTTTTTTCAACTACTACTTTAAGCTCAGCAACCCCTACCTGGTAAAGACATGTGTTAAAAAAATGCAGCTTACTTATCTCCAAATTAACAAGCATACAATAAACTAAAAAATGGAACTTGGACATCTATAAACGAGATAGACAAACCAATCCAATCATCAGTTCCCGCATTAAAGTATGGACAATAAGTCAAATTCTAATGCATTTGAACTTACTCAAAGCTAAATAACACTTTTCGATCCTCAACACCATACACATTTCAAAGTCCAAATCAATTAGGCAAACAGGTCCAGAACAATCAAAAGGGGATATCCTGACTTCTAATTCCACCGAGTAACCTGATCTGTTTCCCGTTCGTTTCTTGTTTCCTCCTTCTACACCAGAAACCACTATAGTCTGCCAAACTAGCATACTAAGGAATTTTGATTATTTATTGACCCCAAACCCTCCACTTTAATTTTTTAATAATTCATCCTATTTTCCATCTGTACCCACACCATACTCACATAAGTATCATCACTGCTTTTTTGCACATCAACGGAACACCTCAATACATGACCTTATTATATTCAAATGATCTTAACTAACCATGAATGGATACCAAGACATAAAGATACCATGACAAGCCTCTCAAATCTTCAGGTCAATACCTGAAAGATTTTTTGCTTCCTACCAGGAAGGTGGGAACCAATTTGGCTTGCGGTGATACAATTTCAAAGAGTGAGGAAACAAATCCCCTAAACTTTATTGGGGATAGGCGAGCAACATGTTTTCTAAAGCACCTATTCCCTAAAAGTTACACTTACAAAGAACACTTGGTTGTCAGAAATATTTGCAGATCCAACATTGTTTCTTAGAACAAGAATGATGACGCGGCCCTACCATTGTACTAGTCGGCCCTTATCGAGTTATGCGACTGCATGTTTTGATAAAGGATCCGTAAAAGTTACACTCACAAAGAACACTTGGTTGTCAGAAATATTTGCAAATCCAACATTGTTTCTTAGAACAAGAATGATGACGCGGCAACATGTGGGTATTTCTTCATAGCTTAATCTTTTTATTCAATATTGAGGTCAAATTGTACAGAAACAAATACATAGATGGGTAAGAGCACTTTGGAATCAACGCAAAAAAATGTGAAGCTGCACTTTTATCCTTTTCTAACATGTAATATAAAGATAAGGAATACCTGATCAAGAGCACAAGCGAAAACGTCTAGCACATGTCCTTGGTGAACAAGTTGTTTCGAAAGTGTTTCATAGAACTTCACAGCTTTGTGATACATAGGGGCAGAATCTTTGTCCAGGTCCTTGTGAGAACGTATAGGTTCAGACAGATTTTTGGATACAATCTGCACATTAAATATAGTTACTTCAGCAAAACCTTATCCAATAACACATATAGAAGTTGAGAAAAGATTTATGCATCCCATTCAAAGTTAAATTCCATAGTGTATTAACCAAACAATTCGCAGGTCCTAGATGCTCGGTCAAAAAGGTATCATTCAAAAATTGACATGGAAAGAACATTGTTTATCATGTCTAGTAAGGCAAAAGCCAGGGGGGTTAAGTTCCTAGAAATGACTAAGCATACGCTTTTAGAAAAGATTTGACTTACAATTTAGTACATTATTCAGAAAGAAAGAAAAAAAAAAGCACCTAAGAAAAATTTTATACTGTTGTGACTTCAAGCAAATCAGAGATAAGAGTCTCTACAAGTGAACAGATTGCAGATGCTATCAAGTATCAAGCAAGATTTTTGTGGATGATTCCATACTAGAGTTGGTGGCAGAAGAATATGACACGTTTCTCCTTTCTTTATATAACAGTGTCTTCATTTATCCAATGCTCTATCAGAACAAATAGTAGCTGCAGTATCTTTACTAGATATATATATATATATATATATATGAAAGAGTTTATACTGCAGATGTTTGAACAATATATAAATCTAATGAGAAGCTATCCTTAAAGTAGTAGTGCACACATAATTTTCACGTTGCAGTTTATTTTCCACCATATACCTTAATTCTCTCCTTGATGGACTACCTTCGTCTATGAAATAGAGATTGAGAAAATTTGTCAACTGCAGTACTTAGATTCAACAGAAGGAAAGTAAACTTACAGATCCTGGCCCTTCTGTCGAGGGTCCACCTAAAAATGCCATAATCCTAGCCCCATTACCAGGAACACATACGCCCAACAAATGAGCAGCCAAACTCAATGCTGTACCGGTACACCTAGCAGCCCGTTGATCAGGGGGCACTGGCCAAGGATCTTTCTGAAGCTCCTCTAAAATCTTGTAAACAAGGGGAGAAGTGATGGAAAATGTCATAAATTGGAGTTCAAATTCATCAACTTTTCAAATGATCATGAGAAAAAGAAAACACAAACATGTTCAATCAAGACATGACATACTGAGGGCAGTAAGACACATCCAACAAAAAACAAATACAGTAATAGCACTCATCATTACTAGTATAAAAAAGTGCATGAAATGTATTCAATTCCCCACTGCTATTTTTAGATATGAAGGCATTTCAAAATCCAAAAATGAGAAGGACAGTATGCGGTATATGAATTGTCACTTTGCCAAGCATAATACACATGACATAGTTCGCTTTAATTGGTATATAAATTTGTGGTAACACCTTATTTCAGAAACATACCGAATTAAGAACGAACTCACAATCAGAAGCAGGCAACAAGAACCTCGCAATGCTCTCTTGAGATAGCCCATCTCTCGCTCCTGCAATTACACCTGCAGTTGGCCTCGGTTTGTTTGCAAAGAAGCCCATCTGTTCCAACAACTGATCCTTAGTGACCTCCTTTGTTCCCTTGAACACATGAACCTTTGGGATCTGCCCAAACCCCAGCTCATGAATATGCACATAGGTCCCAAATGTAATCAACCCAATCAAACAATTCTCAGGCACCATTCCTAACACCTGCATCCCAGATAAATACAATGCCATAAACCAAATCACACTAGGTCATTAGGTCCAAAATTATATAAGAAATGAAACAAGAATAGTGGAACCGATAAAATAACTGCACGAATAATCTAGTGTCTGGTGTGGGAAAGATTTGGAATATTTGGATTGAGTACAAGAAAAATTAACTAACGATAAACCTAGTTGCAATAAGGTACCTTTTAAATAAAAATAATCACTAAAGACAACTTACTCTTCAATTTGAAAAAATATATCTTCACTTGTTTACTTCTTTGTACTCAATAATCAACAAGCCTAGCTACGGCTGAAGCAATCAGATTTTCTGTGGGACAGATGGATAATATTTCATGAGATGAGACACGTGGAACACATTGTGCACCTTGTTGATCCCAAGTGGCATTCGAAATGGTCTAGGGCAGTAGAATAGGTCTGAAGTTCTTTCGAACTTCAAAACTTTTTCGTATTTTCGTATAAACTGCTCTAGCAGTTGTCAACACTTTGACAGTAGCACAAAGATTAACACTTGCTCTGGTTGATTAAAGACTTGGTTTTGACATTTAACTTAGATAACAGTAGGATCAAAGTACACTAATTAGTTAATTACTACAATAATAACAGGTATTAGCGATCAATCAAAGTAGGATCAAGTATATTAATTACTACAATAATCAGTCCAGTCTACCCAACTACATTATTCATGAGCAACAAATATTCACAACTACAATATCAAATCAACAACTCAAACAAACCTGCAACATAGCAGATTTCAGAAAACCTAATTCCTCCTCAATAACACAAGTATCCACCACAAACAAGAAAACGTTACTACTCCCAGCCTGCTGCGCCTTCTCATTAGCACTAGTCTCGTATTCGATAGTCGTGTACTGCGGAAAGAGCTCCGCCGGCAGGTTCTGATCGGAGATCGACTGGTAGTGCGGCGGAAAGTGATTGCGCTGGAGGCAGAAGCTGCAAATCCAGATCTTATTGACGGATGAGAAATCGACGATCGAGAACGGATTGATCACGGATCGGCAGTTGCGGCATCGGAGAGGTGTGTAAGGGAGGAGCGGAGAGGTGTCGGGGAGGGGTTTTAGGGGCGTGTAGACGGCGGAGATCGGTATGAAGCAGTTTGCGGCGTCGGCTTTGGTGCCCGGGAGGACGTTCCATGGCATGCGGACGGCGTCCTGAGTTTCTAAATCAAGAAACTCCGCCATTGTTACGGCGGCGATGGTGTGGAAACTGCCGGTGTGTGGTCGCCGGAGCAGTTACGATAATAGAGTATTGGGAGTGAAGAGGGGAATTACTGATCCCGAAGAAAAACACAAGTTATTGGAATCAGATAATTAAGGACACTCTTGAAAGTTGAAACAAATTGATTTGATGATTTTCAAAAGTTGGGAATTTATTTTGGAATGGTTTTTATAATTATTTCATAATATTGTATTATAATGATATTATATCATTATGTATTTGAGTAATGTTCATTAAAAAGTAAATTATAAATAATAATTTAAATCAAGTGATATTTGTTAATCTCACGACATCATTGAAGATGATTCGATTCGAATTTTTTTTTTATAGATGATATTAAAAATTTTAAAAGTGTATTAGGTTATGAGTTTCTTTTTTCAAGTAAAAGTGTATATAATCGATATGACATGGTTTTTATCATTAAAAATTATTTTATTATAAAAATAATTTGATATGAACATTGAGAGAACTCAATCTCAAAAGTCACATAAATTTCATATTCAAACCTCATAATTTTGATGTCAAATCCTAAGTTTCATTACAATTAAGCATTTCAGCCGTCCTACTCCTATGTTCTTAAATCACTGGCCTACCACCAAATCCATCAAAATAAACACAACTTTAAGGCCTTGTTTGTTTATATTTTCAAAACCCATTTCCAACATTTTAAATTACAAAATTTCAAATAAACTTAACACATCAAATTCTCATCCAAATTCTACTTTTTTCAACTCTACTTTCAAATTTCTTACATAAGTAACTATCAATCATATATACAACTTTTCACACATTTACCAATCAAATCAATCATTATTTCACTTTCTCTTTGATACTTTACACTTTTTTTTATCTATATTTCTTTATTTTTTATTTTTATAATCATTACATATACCACTAACACAATTATTATACACATCATCCATCAATCTATCACTATTGATTTGAATGTATTACAACTTTTAACCTATTTCTAAAACCATAAACAATCACCTAACATTTTCACACAAATTTCTATAGTACACTACACAATTTTCGAGAAAATTTTAAAATTTTATCTCAAAAATATAAACAAACAAAGCTAAGGCTATTCAACATCAAGCTTAATACAGTAAACATGGTCATCCCTGCAACCCACAAAAATTCTACCTCCGATCATCACAGGCGAAGAGAAGATGTCTCCTTTTAGGTCTAACCGAGCAAATTCATGTACAATGTCTTTTGGATTTTGTTTCGAATATCTAATGCCATTTGATTCGACTCTAAGAACATGAATACTTCCAGCACTGTCACACACGCAGATCAACCTGAAAAGTTAAGGGGAATAATGCTCAGAAAATATTTTGTCATTACAAAAAACACTTATTACATGAAAACTCAAATTATTACCTGTCGGATATATTGGAGATATTCGAAGTAAATTGTGAGTTCTCATCTACATAAGCAGATGAAGTAATAGGGTGTCCGATTTCGTGCTTCCATATTAGATCGCCTGTTTCCTGGAATTTATGATTAGAGATCATTTAATGCACACATACTAATTGGTTAAATACAATGAAAGAGTTTCGGAGTTATTAAGACATTCTCGTGTGGGTTTTTACTACATCCTCACAGCTCTAAACATAATCTGTTTTTATTGACAATGGTTTATTTGCACTTTGCTTTTAGTGACATGGAAAATTATGATAATTTATCAAATTTCGGGGTATTTTTCTTTTTTGGAGTATACAGTAGGTCAATCTTATTGGCGAATTTTTTAAGCAAAATGTGTTGCATAAAGATGTCAGGAGAAGTTCAAGTTTAACAATTACATTTAGGATGAGACTTATGAAATTAAAAGCACTTCTTTACATAAACAATTACGAAAATCAATCTCACCATTTCAAAGGAATAAATGGTTCCATCTCTTGAGCATATGAGCACCTGCATGAGATGTAAGTTAATTGATTTTGCAATCTAAGTTAATATTATCTAACAAAAAAGTAGAAACACACACAAAAAATATTGATTCTATGATGCACTAAATTGTTCTTTTTGAATTTGTTTCACACACAAAAAAAACTTATATTTACGTTTCACACAGAGAATGAAACAACTTAATCAGTTTTTGGGTCAAGAAAGGGGACCTGAGACGATAATGCTCGAGATATGCAAGGTCCAGCAAAAATGGGTCCACCAGTTCCAACCTGTTCAATAAACAATGAGGAGAAGAGAAAGGAATGTGACAGTTAAAGTATAAAGAAAAAAGAGAATAATTCGCATTAAAAAATCAGTTGTTACTACATACTACTAATTAACTGAAATATAATTTCGAAAGAAGTAGAAATTAACAATATTTTAAGTTCATTAGACAGTTGTATTGCAGATATGCATACCTTCCAGAGAATGGAGCCAAAGGTGCTAAGGGCAACGACAGTCCCGTCTACTAAGCAACAAATGACTGCAAATTCATTAAAACCAAAACACATGAGAAAAAATGTTTTCAAATCATGAGAGGCCAAGATAGGTAAAGTAGCAAAGATTGGCAAACAATATTATATGCCTAAAATGACTGTTCTAAAGGCTTTGTACAAGTTGTAACCAGGTGTATAACAATAATAAGATTGTAGTTCCAGAATATTAATAGAAGAGCATAAAATCAAGTAAATACAGGACTCTGCAAGAAATCTTTATCAATGACAATGACAATGACAATGACAAGACGTACAACATAAATGATTAAGGAGATCACAAAGAACTAAAAAACGAAGGTATAGTGTTAAATGTAATGGATACTTACTATTTCTATCAGAGTAGTTGATTGAAAGAGAGCCAAAAACAGGTGCCCCCACATCTTGCTTCCATGACTTCTTAAATGGCGTAGTCTACATGAACATATAAATCAAGTATCATAACGTAAATTAAAATTTTCTAGTTAGAGCGAAATTACTCCACTCGATTATCTTCTAAAGCTTCAAGCAATAAATAGTTTTAATCTTATTAGAACAACACCAGTGTAGTTTTACAGTATCAATTCTTGATCTAATAACCATTTGCATGTCTTATTAATATCTCTCAGAAAATACATCTTTCTCCTATTATCTCGATTCTCCGTGTTTCTACGTGCCTATCATTTATCCAAAGGACTCACAACACACATAATAAAGATATCCTACAAAATCAAATACTTCGCCAAAACTTTCATGAAAATGCAAAAGAAATATCAAAATAATTTACCATGGCTGATGCATGATTAGAGAGGAAAAGACCCAAAAGGAGGGAAATGGAAGGAAAGAAGAAGAAGAGAGAGAGTTATAGAAAAGCTGGTTACCCAACTAGCTGCTTGGGTAAATTACTCTTTTCTAAAAGGCCATAAATTTTGCAGGGTACAGACACGGTGATTCACACCATCAAAAGGTGGAGCAGAAGAAAGTCAAGGTATGACTTCTCAATCTAACTCAATAGACTTTTTTAAATGTTTTCCTTAATACATAAACATATTTAACCATTTTCCTCCATAATGAACATATATATATGATGCAATAAGAAAATATTGTGTAGCTGAAGGTTAAATTTCACTCAAAAGTTTCACAGGATTTGATAATCAGGGTAAAAGATACGTAGATAAACAAAAACCAAAAAAAGAGATCCCAAAACCTTGATTGACAATGCTGTCACAAGACCACTGGTGGTTGCCACATAAAGTTTTTCTTGCACCTGCAAAGTGAAAGAAGGGACACCAGCAAGCAGAGGAAAATAATTAATAGATAACTTCGAAAGAAGAAAAGCTAGTGATGCTAAGAAGCATTAAAAGATGATGATAATCCATCAGACACATCTACTCCGGTCTCAACCAGCTTTAGCACTCCCATTAATCCTTCCACATAATCTTAAATCTTTTAAACATATTCACCGTAAATATATTTTCACATAATCTAGGCCAATGGATAACTAAAATAGAAATAAGCTTTACTGCTTGATAATAGCCAGAAAACACGAATTACAAGGTAAGTGATTTCTATTTATTTATTTATTTTGGTACAGCTGATGCAAGAGCAATGGTTGCCTCAACGAAATACATATGTAAAATGAGTTTGCTGAAACCCACCTCATCAATAGCGGGTGAACCAAATATACTTCCACCGCATGGAAATTTATAAATACAGCAATAGGTTTTGTAATCAATGGCATATAGATTATGGTCGTAAGATCCACACCTGACAAATGCACAATAAGAAACAAAACAAATTTGAGATTGGAAATTCCATGATGCTGCCAGACTCCATATCAGTTTCTTATTAGACCTAGTGTAAAACAGAGTTTAGAGGAGAGAAAAGCCTCTTAAGTTCACTGCCCAGACAAAAACATCAACTCTATTCACCATACAGATGAAAAATGAACAAAACCACATAAAATGAGTTCCTAAGGAATTTGAATATTAACAACAACGTGGAAAGGATATTCACAATCCCAGTTTATTGTGTCCAGTTGCTAAAACAATCTAACTCTTATCAAGAGATGGTGGATGCATGCCACAAAACCAGCAGACATAATCAGAACAATTAATGATGTAATACAGGTAACTTGAAATGGCTTTTACCAAAATATAAAATTTCCATAGAAGAACTATATAATGGTTTGAGACAAGGTTTCAGCCAAAAAATAAGAGAGAAAAATTACCAGACCAAATTTCTACGTTTGTCAACCACTGGCTGTGCTTTTACCTTTAAAAGTTCACAACAACATGGGTATTAGTCAGGGACAGATCCAGGAATAGTTTATTCGGGGGAGGGGAGTAGGGGACTATAAATAAAATAATATTTTTGATAATTTTTGTGCAATATATTCTAAGTTAGTTTGATTTTGATAGATAAGCAAACGACAACTAATATGTGTAAAAGTTATGGGTATGTTTGGTTTTGTTTTGGTTGGGTATTTTGGTGAGAATTATTGGTGAGAAATTTTTGGGGACACGTGCATTGTTGGTGAGATAGTGTTTGGTTTAATTGGAAAATTGATTTTTGATTGAGTTTTTTGGTGAGATAGTGTTTGGTTTTGTTTTGAGAGGGAACATAAGTTACTGTAGCAGTCAAATCATGACAGTTTTTGTCTGTTAGTAATTAAATAATGATTGAAAGTTATATTATAATATTAAGATGATAATAATTATAATATATATAAATATATAGTTGCTTATATTATAATTTAAAATAAATAAATCAATTATTAAATATTTACATAAATAAATTAAGTTAAAATATATTATTAAATATAAATAAGTTAAGTCAAAATATATTATTAAATATGAACAATCATTTTTAAAAAAAAAACTTAAATAAATGAAATTTTATTTGATGAGCATAAATTATTTTATCAAAGGGCAAAATCATTTATTTGTGCAAAATCATTTAATAATTAATAATTGAAAATTATAATATAATATTGAATTGATTTGTAATATAGGTGAATATATATATATATGTATATGTAATAATAGTTGATGTATAAATATATATTGATATATTACATAAGAAGATATAAATAATTAATAATGAATTACAAAATATATTACAAAATAATGTTGAGACAATTGCAACATATACCTGAATGATGTGTTACAGTTGATTTAATATATTACCATATAAATTAAATTTTAGTTGTTTTGAGAAATATACAAGTATGGAAAAATCATTGTATATTCTTTTTAAAATGATAACAAAAATTAAAAACACTCCATAAGAAGCCTTAGGTTAATATGTATATACAGTAAAAACTCTATTTAAATTTGAGCAATTTATGAAACCATTTTTCTTTTATTTCCATTTTTATCTAAAGTTTCCTCATTTTATTATTCTTTTAATTCCCATTTTTCCTCACTTTCATGTCATCTTCTTCAATACCTCCATAACAAAAAAAATATATATATATATCACCCAACTTCAATTTCACACTGAAACCTTTATCTATCCTATCCGTAGTTGCATTGAAAAATGGACGATCTCGTCTAATCTAAGCTCGATTTTGTTATACATCAGATTTTTAAAACACAGGGTTCCGTACTTCCGTTCAAGTTCCGGGCGGGATACATCTGTTGCAACATTTGAGCACAACAAGCTTCTCTGGTCACCTGCCAGTTATGATTTCTCACTTTCTTTTTTGAGGTCTTCAAATTTTATATATATACATATATATATATATACACACATTTATATATATATATATATATATATATATATATATATATTACGCAAGTGGAGAGAAAAAGGAGAGAAACGTCTTACATTTTCTTTTTTGTTTGAATAATGAGTGGGGCCACTGTCAGACTTTTGCTTGACCAAGGAGACAAACTTTTTTGGCCAAATAACTTAATCATTTTTTTGTCAAAATATGTCAATCCAAACACTTGTTGGTGAGATATTCTGACCAAAAAGGCCTCCAAAATAAAACCAAACATTGCCTATATTTTTCAACAAAAAAATGTAGTAACCCTGATTTTATGAACCATTTTTAGAAACAATTATCGGAGTTGTATATGACTTTCTTCAAGTACCTATCTATTATATGATTGAATAAGTAAATACACATAAAAACACATTAAGTTCTAATTTTAAACCTAACTACTCATGTGAGTATTCATCACATTGATAGTATTATCAACCCATTGAACTTAATATTTAATTTTTTGTGACAACACTTTTTTTCGATATTTCTCAATCTAATTGATTTTTGCAATATTTCTCAACACCCTATAATAAAAGTTTGAAGTTTGAAGTGGGGTTGGGGGTGATACCCGGTATAGGAAGTCAACAAGCATCTATTGTATTACGAATCAAGATTCCTAAAGATTCATCTGAATCTCCACATAGGTAGGTAAAGTAATAATGGGTAGATCTTGCACTAAAATGAAAAGCAAGTGTTGAAGTGTTTTTGTCATAACATTTAATGTGTTTCCAGATGTAAGTAACATCAAACGCAAGTGGTAAGGTGTCTTTGTTCATTTTCCTTTTCTGTTATTCTTTTTTCATTTATTCTATTACACATTATAAAGATATAGGCCTCGTGTTTTTTAATTTCATCTTTTAAGTATTTAAATCACCAAATTTTAAATAAATGCAACACACCAAATCTCATTCAAATTCACATTTTTTGGACTCTACTTTTTCAATCACATGTATAACTAACAACATATCAATCATAAATACATCATTTCATACATTCAACGATCAAAATCATTTAATAGTTCTTCATTATATATTTTATTTTTATTTTCACATAATCATTATATACATAACTTACACACAATCATTCTACACATTATCCATCAACTTATTACTATTGATTTGACATATTTTACAACTTTTAACCCATTTTTAAAAACATAGACAAAACCTACCATTCTCACACGAAAATTTTCAATTTTTCAATTAAAAAACATAAACAAACATATCAATAGTTTTTTTAAGAGATTACCATACCTCGCCATTAGTTTGAAAACTCCAGCAGACACTACCATTTGAAAATTTAAGGAAATAGATATTTCCCTGGTAACATCCAACTACAACCTATAAAAACAACTCAAATTAACAATCAAACTGAGCACTGTATCACATGAATCAAAATAATTAGAAAGAGAAACAACCTGAGAGAAGTCGTCCAGGATCGCTGCCGAGCATTCTACTCGTCCCTCTAGTTTGGTCTCCCAGTGAACAACTCCACTACAAAATGTAAGAGATCCTCCTAAATGATACGCCTAAATTTCGAGAAAAAATCATCTTTGATGATGCTCAAATTTTCATTGAGATAAAAAAACAATGCAAATAAAATTATCCAGATCCTTGGCCTATTATAAGAAAAAGCAGAATACATAAACAACTGACGATGCATCTCTTCACTTTGTAGATTCATAATTCAATAACAAAAGTAATCAATGTCAAGGCCCATATAAAGTTCATTGGAAACGGCAAAAGATGTAAAACAATACCAATGTTATAATTTGGTGAAAACACTGGAAAGGAAGTAGGGTATAGTGTGACAAACATTCAATTTAACCTCGATTGTTCTCAGTTACATGCACTCATACTATATATATATCATCCATGAAAATGGATGAGATCAGATGAATATGTAAAGCAGATGAAACTATTTAACAAGATCCAAACATTACGGCATAACTAACAAAACATAAAAAAAAAAAAAAAAAGTAAAAAATGTAGATAATGCTCAATTTGACAATAAATATAAACAGAGTACATTATTTCCCGCAAAGGTTTAACAAAAGCATCAGAGTCGGGTGCCTATCGTGCATGCTAAAAGTATTTGAAATCATATGAAACAATTTCAAGATTAAGAACCTTCCCACTTAGTTGCCAACAATTAGCATTACCTTTTTGCATCAATACAAACAAATTTGTGCGAGTGAGATCCCATGAACAGATACACTTCACTTCCATTGAAAACCACAAGAGGTGAAGCATCAACACAGGAGTCCATGTCAACCTTCCATAGTTCTCGCATGACGCCTCTACCGTCTCTTGGTATTATGTTTGACCAGACTGCGTCATGTAGATAACTTTCCTCACATTGTCCTCCATGCGTACTTTTGTTGCATCGCGTAAAAGAACATTCTGTGTGTACAGCAGAGGGATTCCATAAATTATCTCTAGAACTTTGATCCTCTGAATTTGCATAGGTATTTAGCTCCGTCTTTAAATGTTTCGCCGAATTGTCAATATCCCTGTTACCATCAATGCCAAGTAACCTTTTACGAGGCTTGTTTATGAGCATTTCTCGTTCTGGTCTTGTCAAATCCACTCTAGAAGAGCTGGATGACAAAAGAGCCATCTGAAGCCTTAAAGGAGTTGGGTAACTGTATAGCAACTTCATATGGATTCCTAACTTGAAAGAGACATAGGCTGCAGATAAAGAATTACCACCCATCACAAAAAAATCATCATCGACAGAAACCTTCTCAACCATAAGAGCATCAGAAAAGACCTGAACAGTTACAAACAAGCATTATTTAGAGAAGCTCTCCTAGATATGCAACGAAAAGGGAGGAATTAACTTTTAGAAATCTAAATTGACACACGTGAGCGATTTAAATTCTGAGTTCTAAAACACTTGACATTACACAAGTACAAGTAGGAAAACTAAAATATGTTGAAACTCATAAAATGGCAGCACACAAGACGTATAGACCGGCATTAAGTGGCATATATTAAGTAAAATTCGGCAAAAAGTTTGACCACCTGCATTTTACAAGGAGAAACCTTGCTTCATTAAGTCATCTTATCGCTTGCAGGTTGAAGAATGAAATGCTAAATCATGTCATTTTGAGGAAAGTGGCATTTCAAGAGAGTTTCAAATAATAATTAAAAAAGTACCTTTAAAGAGAAGTGGGACTGTAGGAGTAGAAAGACCGAGCTATAAGAGCACTGATTTATTCAGTATTCTAGTCATGCATGTGACAATCATGTACGCCTGAAAATAAATTGCAAAAGAAAACCATTTTGAATTCTAACGCGGAATCATGGTTTTGTCAATATTTATGCATTTGGTTAAAATTTATCGGTGACCATTTGTCTTTTTACGCGAATCATGCTACTGGCAATCTGAAATATAGTTGTTGTTGGATCCCATCATCTCTTTTTAACGGGTAGTACGGACAATTGCAACAACAAGAAACAGCATTATCATCTATAGAAAGGAGTGAATAGGAAAAAGGTAACCATACTGATCGGTTACGTGATAATAACCAATGAATAGGGAGCATACACTTTATAGAAATAGTGATATTCATGGTTGATCAAACACACTCCTTACGTAACGAACCACAAAGTACAATATATGCTTAGCTTAAATGGAAAGGAAAAAAGAGCGCTTATGCAAACATGCATGAGGTAGAAAATTAGTATCACTTATGTTACCAGCAAGGATGCTCGGTAAGTTGGGGGTTGCATGAAGTACCTTTGTAATAACTTGAAGGAGGTGGTCTTGAGGAACTTCTTCAATATTAATCCTGACTTGTTTGTCTGAAGGTGTTGACGCAGTCAATGACAGGTAATCAACTTTCCCAGAAGAAGTCAAAGGTAATGATCTGGTGAAAAAAAAGCGACTCGGCATCATCAGCTGTGGATGCTTACACAGTATCCAACTTCTGAAAGATTTCAAAAGTTCATCATCTTCGTCCCTTTTCTCTATTACCAGATGAGCTTCAAGAAATAAGATTTCTCCTTCAACGTCACGACAAAATACTGCAGCATCAACTACATCGGGATGATCCCTAAAGGCATTCTCAATCTCCTCAACAGCGATTCGCTGCCCATTAATTTTTACCATACGATCCTTTCGTCCAATAAAAACCAAATCACCACTCGGGAGCCTTCTAGCAAAATCACCAGTTTTAAAGTAATGCTCAAATCTATGCTCACTACAGCAATCTGGAGGCAATTTTTCGCCTGCTATCGGGATTAGAGAAGAATGGGTGAAGTAACCAGTTGCAACACATAGTCCACCCACATATATCTCCCCTTGATGTGGTGAGTCTTCACCGACAAGCACAACATCACAGTTTGAAATATGTAAGCCAATTGGGATGCTTCCTAGTACCTCATTCTCCAGAATCAGTGGCAACCTCTTGCAGTCAAAGTATGTGCAATCTCCTGTCACCTTAACGTAAGCACATTCTTTTAGACAGAATGCTAAATGTCCTTATAATACGCACATAAGATAAAAGTATTGCTCCGTGTCATAATTTTTCAGAAAAATATAAATAAATAATGTAATATATTATTTTATATAGTTGAAAGGCTTACTGAGATAACATAACTGAAAAGTCACTCAACAGTAAAACTACATAATGAAAAACGGGTAATGCTACAGTTTGATGGATATACTGCAACATGGCTTACCAGCAAATCAATTCTAGCAGTTCAATTCAGCTCATTGCCATGTCGAGAATTTGATTATTTAAATAGATGCGGAAAAAGATCAAGAAATTGACTAGTTTAAGAACGTGTAGTGGTCCTTTCAATATGCCAGAAGATTCTCACTGTGCAACCCAAGGACTAAATAGGTAGAATAGTCATAACTGAGAACTACAATGTCAAAGCACAAGATGCAGAATGCTAACAGTTGCCTTTATCATGCATGCATTCTCCATTGATGTTTATGTTTGAACTCAGTATCTGACAGAATGGAGGTCAACAGAGACCTAAACCAGATTTCGTATGTAGAATTCTCTATGGAGAAACACTATAGATATATTAGGGAAGCAAACTGATCAATGAATGGAAATTCAAAGCTCCTATTATTTCTTTGCGACTTGAAAGAAGGATTGCAATTTGTTATTTTTTTTATATGCAAACCGACCACAAACATATTAAAATAACAAAATACCCCAAGACAGATATAATAGGGTCGGACTATTTTATGTGATTCTTATCTCAAGAGACTTTTGGTGCACAAGAAATATATTATGGGTTTCATGCAATTTGACAATAGCAGCTATCAGTCTCTTCATATAAGTTCACAGTTTTCCTTTGTAAACCTATGAAGTAGATAGTTTTGTAATTAAATTATAAGCACTAGACAGACTGAAAATAATTTAGAGGGTGAATAAGAACCGGTTCACACATAGATCTGCTCATGCACGAATGGCCATTACCAAGTTTAATTCGTGTACAGTACAGAGCATGAAAAATGCTTTTCAGTTTAAGTACATTTTTTCCGAACGATTTCCAGGGCATTTGATCCAAATCTAAGGTTCCAATCATATAATAAATAGAAAAAAATGAAATAAGAGAAAATTGATCTCTTTAGCGTCATTTTAAGATAGCATAACTCACATGAAAAATAAGCCACAATGGCACCGATGTAGAAAATCCAAGGGGAAAAGACTATATGAATTAATTTGTAAAGTTGACTTGAAAATATTATAGCCTTCTTTGTTTCCAATTTCTAAAAAATGTGGAAATGGTCAATACACAAATCTTTTTAAATCATTCTGAGTTTTATTTATTTTTTCTCAAATGGACACCACCATTTCTATCCTATATTTAAACCCTACGCCCCAACTTGAAACCTTAAACACCCCTACCACAGAAAAAGAATTTTTTAATCCTTTTTTTAGAAATAGAAACCCCATTTCATAATATATTACCTGAAAATATTTTGAGAATCTGTGAACAAAACACGTTTTCAAAAAGTAACTATCATATCTACTTTTCATATCAAGTTCATAAGATTACCTATTTGACATACCTAAAACTAAGCACATATCCACTTCCACACACTTCCCCAAGGCAATTTCAGAAAGCAATTCGCAGAAAACGAAATGAGATAGAAATGCAAACAAAACAATGAACAGTATACGATTTAATTGTTCCAATCAGAGCTTTGTTGATGGTTTCACAACTAGAATCCTTTCTGTTAAAAACAACCAAAGCTTGCATGATTAAATGAGTTATCAGATCTAACCTCTGTGCTCCCATATAAATTCAAAATCGAAGTTTGGGGTAGTAACTTCAGAAGCATCTTGCCCAAGGAGAGAGGTAAAACTTCACCACTAAGCACTAGTAACTTTAAAGAATCTCGAATTATCGTGGAATGTGGACTTTGTAAAGCGGGAATAATTGCCTTCATCAAAGAGGGCACAGCTACAAGCCTGTTGATAATGTATCCCTGAAAGAAGTTTGACAACACAGATAATCACCAGGCTGATACTGCAAGAGAAATACATTGCATAATAGTAACTTATTCTCATATCTAGAAGCAACAAACAAGTGACTGGATTCCAGCTCAACCAGCAAGCAAGATCTATTGAAAGAAATCATGCACATATAAGTAGAAAATAACTTTTAAGAATCACTCCATATCTCATGTTTAAACATGTACCTGTAGAAAATCTATGATATGAAACATATTTTCTTTTAGCCGGTTGAAAGGAGGTATCACCAACGTACAAGTAGTAAGTAAGGCCCCAAGAAACTCTTGAAGATGATCAACGAAGCTTATTGGTGTTTTGAAAATAAGTATGTCTCCTTCATCTGGGGGATACAGTTCTTGCATCCATAAAAAACGATTAAGAAGACCTACAATGCAGGGAGGCATCATAAGAGCAATGTTGTTAACAAAAAATAAAAACGTAAATCCTGAAAGAGCAAAAAAGATCAAGATTTTGTACTAACTCTTGATTAAAACATACATTTTCATGTTCATGGTAAGAGAAACTGATGCCAATGCTCACCTATTTCAGTGCCACATACACCTTTAGGTTCTCCGCTAGACCCTGATGTGTACATCAAGTAACAGAATGACCTTAAGCTTTCACTTTCACAAGGCCATCCTGATTGCAATGGATGAGATTGCTCTTTGATGGTTTCCTTCATGGAAAAAGGATAAATGGGACAAGTCGCGTCGCCAATAAGCCATTTTAACGCGTCAAGCCTGTGACAGAAATTTCCCTCAGTTGAAGATTTGATCCCAATGACTAGTTCAGATTTTGAAGAGGATAAAAGTGATAAAATTCTTGCTTTTGGCCATGTGGGGTCCAAAGGCAGAAATGCTTCCCCGCATCTTACAACAGATAGAACAGCCACAATGTATTCAACGGATGGCTCCATATATATTCCTACCACTTTTGGAGTGCGTAAGGTCCTAGCCTTTACAGACTGCTGTAAACTTGTATTTAATTCCATCAAAGATCCAGAAATATGTACAGAATTTTCACTGGAAAGGTGAACTGCAACATTTTCAGATGAAGTTAGCACATCCCAAAAGATTTAAGCCTTGTAATACAAGAAATAAACATATTGAGTAATTTTACTAATCATGTCAATGCATAGTAATTAACAGACTCGGTTAAATCTTCTTAACAGTTCAACTTTCAGGACAATTGCTACTACCACTCTGCCTTGCTCAAATTATTCAAGTCACGACACTGTTCTATCACTTAGGCCCAGTGTTCAATTAAAGGTAAATGATGGTGTTTAGAATTCAAAAGGCTTTTGTGAAGATAAACAATATACATGAACCTAAAAGCAACATAAATTTTTTTAATTCAAAAGTATTAAAAATGTTCGGATATTTGGTCCAGATGGTTTGTCAAATAGGTTTGCCAAGAGTTAATTTCGAAGGCACAAACTTCACCTGCTATCCTTTAACAACCAAAAGTAATTTAGCATCGCTCATTAAGATATATCCTAATTACTTGTGTCTTTCCAAAGCAACTCCCTTTCTTCTCAACATGTCTCTACTTGGTCATAAAATGTTCCCAATCTGAAAGTTAAGTGCTTACCAAGGAAATTCTACTAAAATCAAGTGGTTGTCATTGGAACTTCTCTTGTTTCACTCATCAAAATTGAATAAATAATAGTAAAATTAAACCATCATAATCGTTTATAATTAGTAAAGAGCTCTAATGCATGGATACTTCAAAATATCACAACTTGTGGTGTCTGACACCCCATCGGACACAACACTCCACTGACACTCCCCGACACCGTGTCCAATATGGAAAGAAATTCGTCTGCTTAAATAAAATAAAAATATAAAATATGAACACCGTAATGGACGTGGTTGAGTGTGTGATGTATTATTTGCGACACTTGGATGTTATTTCACTTGTTTTTTTTGGTGGTTTAAAGAACTGTTTTTCTGTATACTTTCGCCGGTTCAGTTACTATCGCGGGCTATATATATTTTATAGCAGTCGTATCCTAATATTTTTAAAATGCCGTATTTCGTGTCTTTGTCGTGCGGCGTACCCCGTGTACGTGCAGTGCCCGTGCAATAAAGAGAACAGAACACTTCCACTTAAGCATTACAGAATATCAATACATACATTTCTATCCCCATAACTATGCCTAAACACAGTTAATTCTTTCTCAAAATAAAAAATATATACTCCTAAACAAAAGTTTCCGTAATATCTAACTACCTGAGCATGTTTTAATCAGATACGGATCATCGGCGCCGTCGAGAATGTTCCTGAGTCGAGAACTAAGATTCTCGACGGCGGAGAGGATATCGGAGAAAGTGAAGCACTCGTCGCCGTCGTATACCGGAGGTCGAGAAGATGACGTCGCTTCTGTGGAGGAATAATTGATAGTATCATCATCATCATCCGGTGGTTGCTCATTGCGGCGGAAATCACGGACGATTGGGGCAAATTTGCCGGAAGCGTGTATGACAGCAATTCTATCGGGAAATTTGGATGCTGCTTTGAAGAACTCGTGCGAGATGCAGCATGCCGATAGCTTAGGCTCCGCCATTAGAGCTTTGGTGAGTGAGCTTTGCGCAGCATAATTGCAGGGGGAGTGACCTTCTGAGTTCTAAGTGAAAGTGTTTTGAACGTTGATATATTTTAGGCCAACGTTTTTAGGGGAATTCCATTTTCGGTCCCGTAAGTTTCCTTTAATAATAGTTTGGTCCCTAATCTTCCAAACGTTTGACGATTGAGTCTCTCGACTTAAAGCTAAGTTTAAATGTTGGCCTCCCTATGGCCCGACCCGTCAATTCTAGTGAGATTTGACATGAATTAAGTCTCATTACATGGGGATTTGAATCTTACACATTATTGTTAGATTAATAAGTGTTTATTTAAAAATAAATTATAAATAATAATTTAAATGAATTGATATAATGATATGTCATTCTCATATTATGATACATTATTATGGAATAGAAGATTTGCTCACATTATCATTATATTAGGCTTTTGATCTTCACAAATTATTGTGAGATTAATAAGTTTCATTTAAAAATATATTATAAATAATAACTTAAATGAATTAACATGTCAATCTCACATTATGGTGCATTATTATGGAATAGAAGATCAATTCACATTATCATTACAGATAATGGGAGCTGATCATGAGCTAACGCTCCCGATAAAAAGTTCACTATAGTTGATTTAGATTTTTGAATTGAGGAGGGGATTCGAATTTGATGAGGGGGTTTGAAGAAAGTATTTCAAATGACTCTAAATTGGAGTTATTTGAATCCACTATAATTGTGGAGAAAATAGTTGAAATGAATGCTAAAGGATTTAAAATCCATTATAAGTTGAATCCATCCAAACAAAGAGTGTGTTTGGATTGAAGCATTTGAAAGCTATGGATTTCAAATTCATCGACAAATCCATTAAAATTTGTTTGGATGAATTCAAATTATAATGGATTGCAAATCTCTTAATATTCATTTTGAGCTACTTTCTCCACAACTATAGTAGATTTCAAATAACTCCAAGATATAGTAATTTGAAATTCTTCCTCCAAAATCCCTCCTTAAGTGTTAGTTTTCAAATCCTTGAATTCAAACACATCATTAAAGTAAAGTATCATACATGTAAATCTTTTAGGAAACATTCTCATATTTTGGATTTTCAAAGGTGTGTAGTGTGAAAAGATTAAGTAGGAGGGTTGAAGTGCAATTTCCCCTTAAATCTTTAATAATTGGTAATTAAGAAAAGGTGAAAGTATTTTCAGACTTTATTCCTCCATTTTCTACAAATCTTTTTCCCAAAACCCCCAATTTCATTTCATGTTCTCTCTGGTTTGAATTAGACCTGAAATGGTGTAATCAACTAAAATCTCTCCATACAAATCGCACCGTGGAAAATCAAAATGTCACATAATCAGCAGCTGAGCAATAGTAGTATTCCTGTAAGCGAGGTATACTGGTCTCTGGTGGCCAAGGCCGATAAGAAGTTCTCTAAGATCCGCGATTTGCCTTATTATCAACGCACTAGGTATTTTTATTCCAAAACTTGCTGCGATTTAATCTCTATCAATTATATCGCTTTATTTACTTGTGTAATTTTGATTTTACTTGTGTTTCGGTAGCTGTAATTTGCATCTAAATTCTGAATTTGTGCGAGGTTGTGTTTGATCACATGAGAATGTCAATTGCTTCTACTTTATTGCTAGGATTGGTCCTCAAATTGGCTGTCCTTTGGTTTTCTTGCTTTCCGCAAGTTTTTTCCACTTTATGCTCGTGTTTGCAAACGCTACCTACTTTTGATTCTCAACTGATTCTGCTTATTTTTCACTTAAAATCACTCCTCGAAAATCAGTAGAGTTTGCAATCACTCCTTAAGTATGTGTATCATGCTTGTTCGGTTTGCAAATTCATTGGTAGGATATTATGCTTTCATTTGGCTTGGAGTTAAAATTATGAGATTATATGAAATCACTGGTAGCTATGTACTTTATTATCTCGATAAGAATAGTCTGAATAATCTTGTATATCTGTACTTTTATCTGGTACCCAAACTAGAGCAATTTTAGGTATTTTTTTCTAATTTTCAGTGCACCTTTTTTGATGCTGAAATGAGATTCTGAGATAAAATTTGTTTCTAATGATGTTCCAGATATGATACATACTTTTACAAGGTCTTTAAAGTTTATACTCAGCTCTGGAAGTTTCAACAAGAGAATAGGCAGAAGTTGGTCGAGGCTGGGCTAAAGAGATGGGAGATCGGGGAGATTGCGTCTCGGATTGGGCAGCTTTATTTTGGACAGTACATGAGGACAAGTGAGGCCAATTATTTGTCAGAATCATACATATTTTATGAGGCAATATTGACGAGAGAGTATTTCAAGGATGGACTCCATCAGGATATTAACCTTGCCAGTAAGCAGCTGAGGTTCCTTGCACGATTTCTGACGGTTTGTTTGGTGTTGAACCGTCGAGAAGTTGTTTATCAGTTGGTGAATCAGCTTAAATTGTTGCTTGATGAGTGTAAAAGAACTTTCCAGGTCAATTTTCAGTCAACACATATTCAGATAAATAGCTTTTTCTTGTTTGATCATTAGGCTAGGCTCATATATGAATGCGAATGCAACAGTATGTGTTATGCCATGCATACATGTATATATAAAGAATTGGAAGTTACCATGCGGCTCTTTCTTTTGGAGGTGTGCTACAGGTACACATGGCGCATTGTTTTGTTGAGGTTATTTAGTTAGCGAATCGCAGCACATGCATGCTATTAGATGTGATGGACTCACTTTCATAGTGAAGAATTTTCCGTTTTGAAGTTTTGACAAGCATACCTGGAATAAAGTATTCCCATTTTGTCCGCAGTGAATGTATTTACTTTGTGTTGTCTGATTGAATTAGTATCTTCTGGTTCACTATATTTGAAATAAGTTCACGCTTGTTCAATTTTAGTAACTTGGTATGGTAACTGAGTATAATGTATTAGTATATAATAATCATTCTTGTCTATCTAGTTCAATGTGATCATTGCATCATAGGTATGATTTACCTGATTGAATTTATTTTTTAGTATTAGCTATTTTCATGCATTAAAAGTCTGCTTTACTTGAATAACCTGCCCAAATGTTATGGAGGAGCCTTTTGTCTGACTAGTTGCCAAGTCAATTTCGTAGTATGTGTGAGCTAGTTACCTATGCTTTATGTGTAGTGGCTGATGATAGAAGCACTTTGGCTCATTTTACGAATATCAGAGGTTACTTTTTTCTGTAGGTTGATTATAGATAGTTGAATGAACTTGATATGCTCTTGTTTCCAGGAAGCTGACTTTAAGGAGTGGAAGCTTGTGATTCAAGAGATAGTTAAATTTCTGAAAGCTGACACAGCTTTTATGAATATCAGACCTTTGAGGTATAGTGTTGTACTGGACCTTCACCCGGACTCTCTCCCACTTGTTATGGATGCAAGAAAAAAGCTGAGATTAAGAGATGCTTTATTGTGCAGTTACCATCCTAATGAGGTTTGCACTATTTATTCCTTTTCGTTTCAACAGAGAACCGAAGGGCTCAATATATATGAAAAATTCTCTTGTTTGTTGTATATTGTTAGTGTTAGACTTACAAAAGGGAATTTGCAATGTCTATCCCATAAGTTGCAATTTTAGTCAAATTGTTTATAAACTTGCATAATTAGTCGCATATGATGCATAGATTTATTAATTTTGGTCACATTTGTTAAAAAATGGATGATATTTGAGCGTTGTAATGCACGTGCAGTCATGTTCATTACTGATCACGTGCAAGGCACATAAACAAACTAATGGTGTCCGTCTGTTTTTTTAAAGCTCGTGACTAAAAGTGCAAAAATAAAATAAAATGCATCATATGGGGCTAATTTTACAAGTTTGTAAAAATTGGCACTACAATTTCTGGGGGACTTTTCATATGGAAGTTGGAACTAAGCTGCAATTTCCCACTTACAAATTATAGATTTCATATAATGCTCTTTGTTGCTTATCAGGTCAAGTTTTCGGAACTCACCCTTGACAATTTCAGAATGCTACAAAGTTTAGAGTGGGAACCTAGTGGTTCATTTTACCAGGCAAGTATGCCTTCCTCAAGTGGAGCTGTATCTGGTGCCAGTCAAAATGGGGCTTCGGGGTCTACTCTTGTCAATCAGGATTTAACCGATCCAACTTTGCCACCTAACCCGCGGAAAGCAATTTTATTTCGCCCATCTGTTACCCATTTCATGGCAGTGAGTATCCATCATCAAGAGTTTCTCCTTAATCATTCTATGCCACAATAGATCTGCACAATATATTATCTATAGAAACAAGGTGGAATGGGACGTTTTAAATTTATATATTCTTCTGGATATCAAAGACCTATTTTGATACTGTAGTAAATTGTTTAAAATTTGAAACTTCTTAACAACAGTTTGCATTTAATTCTCGTTATGTAATTGCGTTGCTTTTTTATGGTCTCTCTCGTGGGGCTATAGTGATAATATGGTCTATTTAAGTAAAGAAAGAACTGACTGTCATATAGAACCTGAGGTTAATTTAAACTCGGAGGATAATGATGCTTTATTTATCATCAAAGGAAAAGTTTTACTTTCGGAATATTAAGCTCTTTGTGAGTAAAGTAGTCCCTGAGTTTAAACATTTCATTATCAAATATCTTTCTCATTTCAGAATGTCATTACATGTCTTGTAGGTCTTGGGGACAGTTTGCGAGGAACTTGCTTCTGATGGAATTCTCTTAATATACCTTTCAGCTTCAGGTAATGGAATTTATGCTTATGGTTTTCTATAATTTCACTTTTTCTTTGGTATATTCTATATTACTCTTTGTCAAACATGACAAACATTATCATATATGCTTTAGGAAACAGTGGACATACTGTGTCATCTCCATCTCGTGCTGGAAGTTCTATTGGCTACACTGAAAACATTATCAGGGGCTTTCAGTTTCATTCTATCAATCCTGACTCCACCTCTACTTATCCCGTGAGCGCTGTCTACGACAGTGCTGATCAATCTGGTTATACTGCTGATTGCATACATATCGGGCCTCGTGGACACACAGGTACCGAACCAGAATTATTTTGCGGTCCTCATTATCTTTCTTTTTTTAGATTGTATTTACATTATATTATGTTTCTCATTGTCCATAACTGTAAAAGAAGAACTATGCTTCTGTATTGAATCAATACTTGGGAAGTTCAGGACATATCCAAGTGGTCAAGAATAATCTCCTTTTCCTGAGAAAGTTGTGTTTAAAATATAATTATTAAAGTAAATGATACTAAACTAAACGTTCTCTAGTTTCTATGATAATGACAAAACATTATTCTACATAATTTTGCTTCAACACTAGGGGACCTTCAAAGCTGGACAAAAGTATATAGCTCGGGTACAGAAATCATAGCTGTTGGTTGTTACAGTATTGCATTGGGTATTTGTGGAAGGAGGGAAAAGTTATGTGATTGGGGAGTGACTTGCTCAGTTCAATGAAGTAGTAACACTTATATGCTGAAAACTTCTATTGCAAATTGTTTTGAGTTTTATTGATCTAAAGGATGTGATGCTGAGTGGAATTTGTGTTGCATTTCAGGAATGAACTGCATATATCCCTCTGACATACTGCCCTTCACAAGAAGGCCCCTTTTCTTAGTCATTGACAGCGAAAGTAGTAAAGCATTCAAGGCAAGTCTTAATCAACACCAGCCTTTGTTGTGCAATCACTACTATTATACAAATATAACAGCCTAGGAAATGCAAGTGCTGTACCAACTTTGTAACAATTTTTTCAGTTGATGGAATGAGTAAAATGACAATATACCATTCTTGTTTCAAATCAAAGAAGCAAAAAGGTATATAACTTGTCCACCATATTGAAACCACAAATGAATATTCCCCCTAGGGTTTTACTGAAAGTGGTTATGTATATAAAAGTTAAATTCCTCAGCAACCCAATAGATAATACAATGTAGAAGATGGATTATATCAGCAGATAGATTGATGAAAATATAATTTGATTTTCCCAATACATTCGGCATTAGTGCTAGCATTTTGCCATTGGAAAACTACCAGCAATATGGAATACAACTGTCTTTATGATGGTTTAATATGAATTTTTAAATTTTATGCAAGCTTTAACAGGCTATGAGTGGCGCAGAAAAAGGGGAACCCATTGCCATGCTCCTATCTCCTGCCACATCATTGCCTTTGCCTGCTATAGAATCCTCCCGTCAACCTAAAGGAAGCTTGTTCACCAGTTTTCTCACAGTTCCCTTGCAGTCTTTCATTCTCTTACTCGGATTTACTGCCTCTGATATTGAAACGGTATAGTTTATTGTCATCGCACCCCGTTAAGTACCAGTTTTTTAATCTCTATTTTCTTAAGGACATGCTTTGTTTTCAGGACCTGTATAGTAGAGCTGAGAAGTTGCTCCAGTCCTCATTAAATGAACTGGGTTCATTATTGGCTGCAGCTGAAAATCTTGATCCTGTCTGGGCTCAAATTTTATCTGATCCATTCTTGACGCGACTCCTTTTAAGGTACTTTTATCAATTAGGAAAAATACCCTGAAGTTTGAGAAATTACCATAACTTCCTTTATAAGTAAAAGCTGATCATTATTTCACTCCGATTACACACCTGTTAGTAAAAGCAAAATTACAATTTCACTACTTGTGTTTCGAGTTGTTAGGATCTCACAAAAGGGTGTCTTGCTAATTTTCAAGACTTTAGATGACTTGGTTAATTACATAATAAAATGGGATTGTGCATATAATTATCCCCAAGTTTTTTTGGCATAATTTGACACCCTTTAATTGCTTATGAAAAACTCACCAGGCCTTTTCATTTTCCTATCAGGAACTTTTACATCTGTTTGATATAAGGGCTTTGGTGATTAAAAGAAAATGCTAGGGAAAGGGAAAAAAATAAAAATCAAAGAAGCTTTGGTTGTCTAGAGATACTTATGAAGAACTCCAAGAACATGACAACGAAGGAAGAAATAACTATGGAACTAAACTATTAATTGGATTCCAAATGTTTCTTAAAAATAATAATTTTGCGCATTAACAATAATAAATCACATTAATAAATATAAGAGTTGGATGTGAGGAGTGAGAAGAGTTCTTTATTTTCAACCATTTGGCGAGGAAAAAGAATTTTCTCAAATTGGTGTTGGGTTTTCTCTCATTTTCTTTTACTTTTCAGTTTCTTTAGTAACCTTGTTGAAATAATTTTCCTGTATTTTCGTTTCCTTTCCCTAGAATTTTCTTGAACGAAATAGAGTGTATAGGAATGCATTCTAATGTTCCTCTCAATTAGAGTCCTAGTTCAGGTTCCTTTTATCATAAGAAATTCAGACTTTAATTTTTCGAATGATTATACGAATATGATAATACTTGGTAGTGTTGGAATAAATAAGGATGACACTCTTTTCGGGTATTATTGCAGATTTGTGTTCTGTAGTTCAGTATTATCGCTGTATTCTCCATCTTCCAACAAGATCGAATTTCAACCCGAATGCATGCCTTGTCTACCAGAAGTTGTATCACCAATGAGTTCAGCATGTCAGACAGTCGTTTCCCGAATGGCCAACATGTTTGGAGCATCCAACAAATTCCAATTCTCAGAAGGAATCACAATGGTATCCGAAAATTGATAGCTTTACAAGACGTAAAACTTATGACAACGTAATAAGTTTTTTCCTGATGGTTTGGTTTTATTGGCCCTTATCTGTGTTTCATTGTTAAATTTTGGGTTTATGTTTTAGCTCAGTCATGGATAGATAGTTTCTCTCTACAGCCAAACCGTTGCCTTACGATAGATGTTTCCAGACCAAGAGCTAATGTGGGACCCGCTGTTGACGTGAAATCGTATGAAAACGATCTGAGAGTATAGTAGAGAGAATTATCTTTGCAGATTGTTTGTATTGTCTCAGAAAAAAATGGGGTAGTTATGCATGGATACAATTAAGAAACACCTTCTATACTCGATTTGCTACCCTGATTTGCACCAACAGTTAATTGAATTGCACCAAATGCAATGTAGATTTACCAGTTCATCTCTTCTTTCTCTCTGTTTTTTACTTTATAATGTTATAATATAAGCTGATATTTTTCGTGATTCTTAAATCAATCAAAATTTGGGATCAGAAAGTATATATATTTTTTAAATTACAATTAATTGAATCCAAACGATATATATAGGAAAATATAGATTTTTTTTCCTTATATAGACTCTTATGGACCATTTGATTATGGTCAAAATACCTACTAAAACATGTGAAGTGATATGGTAAAAGTTACATGATGGGTGATGCACAAAATCGCAGTTCATCGAAAAATATTTTTCTCATTTCACCAAAATTATTTGCTAGACGGAAAAATATTTCCAAAAATTCACTTTCAAGTATTAAGAAATATAGATATTATACATGTATATACATAAAGTTAAAATAACTTGCAACAAAAAAAATTGAAAAGTAGATACTACACGTGAAGGGTGCTCGTGGTCGTTAGTAGTTTGGCTTCCTCCCTCCCGGCTAATCCACAATGGAGTGCTTTTAGGTAGCAGAAACTCTTGTTAACCCATATTTAATCTGTTCTTTATATCTACAAATTATATATACCTTATTTTTTGCAGGTTTATGAATTTTTATACAGTTGATTGCGTCACTGGAAAAGGGTTTTGGTTTAAGGATATTAATGTATTATTATTCCCATATTTATGTTTCAAATTCTTGATAGTTGGAGGAAAGCTCTTCGCGAGAAATTCAAATCGAGTGAATATTTTGAAGTAAAATTCTGCACATATATTATCTTGGTTGTGTATATTGTTCTTTTCTTGGGTTAACTATCTGGGCTAAACCTTGCTGCTTAATTTTATAGACTGTGGGCTATAGGGTTTTGCTTTGGTAGTGAAAAGATTGGAAGAAATGGAGAAAGATGGTTTTATGTAGAGTGCAGAATGTAAAAGTGTTTTTATTTTCTTGTGGCAATTATAACATGGAAAACTATCATTTTGAGTCTTGTTATTAGTACTTTTTCTCATTTGCTAATGAATTGTTGAGTCGAAAGGGGGCATGAGAATGCAGGTCGATGTATACAGTGAATTTGATCATCGATCGGTATAATATTTTGACATTAGTGCTCCTGTTTTGTAAAGGAATTATGCTATGCAAATCTGGGATGTACATTTTTGCTTTTGGTATAATGCCTTAGTTTAGCCTGGAAAGTTTATAAAACTTCCTTTATGTACAAACCTCATTTTCATACTCTTCTGTGTGGTTTTCACTATCTTACTTTTCTTGTTTGTGTTATTACAGGTATCAGATCAATACTAAAGTTTACAGTCCATAGAAGCATCTCAACCACTGCATATTTGTGCCCAATGATTTTTGCACCATTCTCAGTCTATTTAGTATCATAACTTAAAAGGAAAATATGTCCTCCATTTCTCCACTTTTGTCACATCCAACACACTTTACCACAGTCCAAAACCAATCTCCACAGCCCGAAAAACTTGCATTTCTTATAGATAAAAGCAGAACCATCAAACATGTTAGCCAAATCCATGCATTTATCATCCGCCACGGCCTTGAAAGCCATCCAGTCCTGAATTTCAAGCTCCAACGCTCCTACTCTTCTCTAGGCCATGTCGAGAAATCAGTTTCACTCTTCAGTCGAACCCAGAGCCCTAATGTTTACTTTTATACTGCCATTATCAACAGTCATGCCATAAATGGCCTTATTGTAAAAGCTTTTCTTTTTTATGTGCAAATGCTAACTGACAATGTGGAGCCGAATGCATTCACATTGTCTACTGTCCTCAAAACTTGTGCTTTGTCATCTGGAAAAGCTCTTCATAGCCATGCTCATAAATTTGGGTATGAATCCGATACTTATGTTAGAACTGCTCTGATTGATGTTTATGCAAGAGGGGCGGATCTTGTCTCGGCCTGTAAACTGTTCGACACAATGCCTGAAAGAAATTTGGTTTCGTCAACAGCAATGATCACCGGGTATGCTAAAATTGGAGATCTTGGTGAGGCGAAAGCCCTGTTTGACGGGATGGAAGAACGGGATGTGGTGTGTTGGAATGTGATGATTGATGGATATGCTCAACATGGAAAGCCAAACGAGGCATTAGATCTCTTTCGACAGATGTTAAAGGTAAAATTAAAGCCTAATGAAGCAACTATGCTAGCGGTTCTTTCCGCTTGTGGTCAAGTGGGAGCATTGGAATCGGGCCAATGGATCCATTCATACCTTAAACAGAACAAAATGTTGATAAACGCTCCATTGGGTACCGCTCTAATCGACATGTATAGCAAATGTGGAAGTTTAGAGGATGCAAAACTAGTATTCGATGGGATCAAACAAAAGGATGCTATTGTGTATAACGCTATGATTGGAGGATACACAATACATGGATTTAGCAAACAAGCTCTAAAACTCTTCGAGGAGATGACCCGAATAGGCCTCCGCCCTACCGACATAACCTTCATTGGCCTATTAAGCGTTTGTGCACACGCGGGTTTAATCTCACAAGGACAGGCCCTTTTCAAAGCAATGAAGGACGAATACAAGATTATGCCAAAAGTCGAGCATTATGGATGTATGGTGAATCTTCTGGGCCGGGCCGGGAAATTGGACGAAGCATATGATCTCATCACGACCGCTAAGGTAAAACCGGACCCTATTCTATTCGGGACATTGCTCGGTGCATGTAAGCTTCACAAAAACGTCGTTTTGGCCGAAAAAATAGTTGAATTTCTCGTGAAACACGGTGTTGCTAACTCTGGAACTTACGTTCTACTTTCGAATATATACGCCTCGATGGGAAATTGGGACGGGGTCGCGAGAATGAGGGGCATGATGAAGCAGAGTGGGGTCCACAAGGAGCCGGGATGTAGCTCGATCGAAGTGAACAACAAAGTACACGAGTTTTTTGCGGGTGATATGAAGCATCCCAAGAGCAAAGAAGTTTACAAAATGCTCGAGGAGATGAATAAGTGGTTGAAGGATTATGGATTTGTTTCGCAAACGGATGAAGTTTTGCACGATATTGATGAGGTTGAGAAGGTGAGATCATTAGAGGTTCATAGTGAGAAACTTGCTCTTGCGTTTGGGCTTATTAGCACGAAAGAAGGGACGGGGATTAAGATTGTGAAGAACCTTCGTGTTTGTGGGGATTGTCATGGTGTGATGAAGCTTGTTTCGAAGATCACGGGACGAAAGATTGTTATGAGGGATAGGAATAGGTTTCACCATTTTCAGGGTGGTTTGTGTTCTTGTGGTGATTACTGGTGAAAATTGAAATTGTTTTGATGTAAAAAAACTCTGGCAAAAACATTTTTGTTGCAGAGAATTTTGGTGAGAAAGAATGAAGAGAAATGCTGCAGGCTGCAGCAGTTATAATGCTAGAATTTGTTTTAAACTGGAAAAAGCTATCTTCTTTAAAAGAAACTAAGGGTGTCAATTGGGTTGATTGGGTCGGGTTTGGGTTGAGTTCATTTGGGTTGGGTTCAAAGTGGGTTGAGTCCAATTGAGTCATTTAACAAAACACATGCATTATTATTGGACCCAATAAGAACCCAAATTGGACCTAATCATGAACCCAAAAAGGACTCAATCATGAACCAAACAAGGACTTAAATTTAGAATATAAGATATTTTAAATAAGTTTAGAAAATTAGGGTTCTAAGATGGAACTATAATTTTAAAATATAATGATCCAAATTAGACCTATATTGGGTCCAATTTAAAATTCAATTGGACCCAAGTATTATTAAAAACCAACCCAACTAGAACTATAATTTTAAAATATTATGACCCAACTCACTGAAAAATTTAGTTAAATTTGAGTCCAAATATATGTTTGAACCCAAATTGTCACCCGAAACACACAATTGAACAAAGGCATTGACAGCCCCATGAAACAATGGCCTTTTTTTTTTGAGTTATGTTCTTGTTTAACACAATTAAATTTTATTTAAGTCCAAGTCAAAACAAATTATAAAAATTCCAAACAAACTTGAAGAGTAAAGACCATATTTGGCTTGTGAACCATTTGTTTACAATTGTTCTTTTCTCTAATCTAATCAAAAACAAGAAAAAGAGGGCGTTTGACTATGCGTCCATATTTTGATATTTTCAATTTATTTTACATTTAGAATATCAAGTTGTTTGTATCATTGAATTTTTATGGGTTCTCTTTTATGGTTTCATTTCTAGAAATTTGATTAGTTTGATCCATTTCTTGTTGAGAAATTTTCAGAAAAAAAATTCAATCTTTTAAACAACACATTGGTGCTCACTGTATTTGTTCGTGATAGATTATCTATCATATCCACAGTATGTTGTTATTCCTCATACTGATGATGATAATCGACACTGTGGAGCATGACAGCAGGGTCGGGTCAAAAACGCTCGAATCATAAACTAATGCTGAAGAAACCATCTTCAAGGTTTGACAATCAAGATTTCATTGAAAACCATATTGTCTAATTGTCATCATATAATAGCAAGAAAGTGCAATCACAACACATTATGCAGCCAAAACTTAAAACTGAAAACAGATATTGCAACTAAACATGTTAAAGCAATAATTCGACTGTCAAAAAATTACATACTCAAAATGTAGTACTTTTTTCGATTAAATAAAGGACTAACAGTAACTCTAGAAGCCGCAGGTTTTTCAGGCCTCTGTAATGGGAAACTCAAACACAACATCTTTCCCTGAAAGCTTCCTGTAGACCCCAGAAAAGGTTTCCAGCTTGTTCTCTGTATCATTCTTCGCCTTAGGATCCAAGAAAACCTACAATGGGCAACAAAACAAAATTTAAAACAATAAAAATGATGTTTCAAATCAACCAAAGGAACAAGAAATAATCTATTCTACCTTCATAATCTTTGATCCATCGAGCCTGTATCTAGTCCTTTTTCCAACAATCTCAGCAGGATAAACTATATCCTCAAGCATGGCTTCATGCACTGCAGTAAGAGTACGGGTTCGAGGTCTTTGAGCAGCAGAACCCTTCTTCGGTGGACGCACTATCCTTCTGGTCGCAAGAACAACCACTTCCTGCAAAACCAAAAATGTAGAATAACACAAATTGCATTTAATTCAACAACAATATTTAAGGTACTCCATGAATATTACAAGGTGAAATGAATAGTCAATGCACTGATCCATCAGTCATATTATACCTTTCCACTGAACTTCTTCTCAAGCTCTCTAACGAGCCTGGGATGAATCTTGCGGAAAGCTTTCCTCAACCGGTAAGGAACATGGATCACAACGGCTTTCTTGCTTCCGGAAATATCAACTTGCCTATCATACATACATATTAACGTATTAATTAAATCAAATTTTTTACATTAGGACATATATATGATCCAAACAAAAGAGTACTGCAACACCTACAAGGCAGAATTGATGTAGAGATCCTTCAAGTCACTCTTAATTTCTTGGTTGGTATTTTCCAAATCAAATAAAGCCTGCCCACGAATCGCATATATAGGATAAATAAAGAATCTATTCATCATCATACATCTTATGAAGTCTAAAAAATGTTGAAAATTGATAATACTGAAAAAAAATTAGAACCTGAGCAACATTCTCCTCAAATTCAGTGGGCTCAGCATCCTTGTCCTTGTGAATCTTTTGTAAGGCAGTATACATCTTGTTCAAACTCTGCAATTATAGTTTGAATACAGAATTGTAACAATCAATTGGGTAAGTTAACAAAGTAGAACACAGCCAGCCATGGGTGAAACCCAAGACATTCACAAAAACTATTCTTTAATAATGATAATAATATCATAATTGTTTACCAACTATTCTTAATTTGTTACAAAATTGATATTGCTGGAAATCGAGCATCATCTACACACAAAACCATATTCATACTATTTCCAGTACTAAACAATTAATACTTCACAACATCTTGCTAAATAAAATAAACAAATCTAACAGTTTCGAATAATGAACATTGAATGAAGAGAAAAATACAAACACAACGGAAAAAACTGACCGGAGACGGCTCGCACGGCGGCGCTAAAATTGCAGAAACTGTTGAGCTCCAAAAACCTGAAATCAAATGGAGAGCATATGTATATATATTATATATATACCAAACCAAACCCTAGTGGACTTGACGAGAGGAAAAAAGGAACCCTATCCTGGGCTTTGCTGGGCTTAGATGGGCTGGGCTGGGATGGGATGGGCTGATCAAGAATGAAGGCAACACTGAAAGGCCCAAATATAAAATAAAATTAATTAAATAAATGAAAAAGTTCCCTTAGAATACTATGGGCCCAATAATTCAAAATATTATATTGGGCTTTGAAGTGGTCTGAGTTGTGTTTTCTGAATCTAAATTCTCAATATTTGTGGGAGCCCAAAACATGTTTGGGCTTTTGTATTTGGGTCTCAATATTCCATGTAATTGTGTTCTATTGGTCCGAATAGTCCTTAAAATTTTCATCCATATAATTTTAAGAAAATAATAATAATAATAATAATAATAATAATAATAATAATAATAATAATAATAATAATAATAATAATAATAATAATAATAATAATACATAAAATTGTGGGAAGGATCGGTTATATATGTTTATAATTTTGATTTTGAATTTTACAAATAATTTGAAAAATGTTTATTGTGAAAATGATGTGTGTTTACGTTTCTGAAAATATTTGCAATTGGATTAAGAACACATTGGGCCTGATAATCAAAAATATTACATTAGGCTTTAAAGTGAAATCATTTCTGACATCAATACGGAAGTCTAACTATTTGCTTTTTAAAAAAAAAATTGAATATTAAGAGAGATTAAAGTTGGAAATATAAATTAATTATAAATAGTTATGGATTTGATTTTTTCTTTTTTTTTAAAGCTCGTTGTTTTATGTGAATATCTTAAGTTCGGTTATATTAAGTCTTGGTGAAAGAAATATTATACGGCGATCTAGTCATTAAAATTTCACATATGTACGTATTCTTTTAACTAACAAAAAAAAAAAAAAAAAAAGAAGTAAAAAATTAGAATTATGGGCCGAATATATTTATATATTAATATATTTTTGATAATGATTTTACTTAATGGAAAATTATTTGTTTGGAACATTGCGCATCATTTTGAGAAATACATTGCAAACAATTTAGCATAATTTGCATACTAATAATGCTATAAATGATACTAATAATTAATGGAATAACCAAACAAATAAATTATAAATTAGACGTTCTATTATTCTAAGTGGATTCTTAACTTGGAGAATATTCTTAATAATATATATATATATATATATATTATTGGGCAATGATTTGATTTCATTAATGTATTCCCTAACCCCATTGATTGATATATTAGCAATATTCCGTACTATAAATCTAATTTGTTTGTCTAACATATTATATTAAAATTGGTGCCAATAATAAATTGGATCGAAAAGATTAGCATATTTTAACCATTGCCACAATTTGGTGATATACAATTAATGCTAACTTATAGTTTAGGGATTATATATGTCACTAATTTATACTTTTGCTCCCTCCAACTATTTTAATATCCAACAAAGTATAGATTGTTTTAATTAAGTTCTTCATTTAAATAAGTTCAAATTTTAAAAAATTCAAACAAAGTATATAATATGAAACATCTAAAGCAAAAGTTCATTAAGTGCTCATCAATCAAATGATTATTAGACCAATCATGCTGAAATCTAGGCATTTCAATCTCCTAATTCTCCCTATCCAATTGATTAGAAATGATTAATCTAATGTCTTAATTAATTAATTAAACATAAACAATTCTGTTTTATAATGTTGTACCTGTATATTCTCAGTTGAGAGTTATTATTTACTGTAATAATATTTTTATAACTTTGCAACTCAATCTATACCCTCATATTTCAAGTTTAAAATAAAATTTAGTCTTCAATAAATTAGTATTTTCACCTAGTAGTACAAACTTTTTGAACTTTATATCAGGCAAATTAAAATTATGAGCCCTCCAATAATTTAATAACAAAAGTTCAATATTTTATGATATAAGCCTCAGAGTCCACAAACAATCAAGCTGGTTCATATAATTGCAAATTGCAATCAAAATCGACAAAACCTTGGACTTGCTTAATATCTGCATAAAAGTTGGTGGAACTAATATAATCTTGTCGTGACAAGAAATAAGAGCTTTTATAATTGATGGATTTTTTTTTTTAATTCAGATCGAGATTGATCAAACTCACTCAATCAATATATATATATATATATAAATATGATCTGATCAAATATTCGTGTAGATGTTTCCAAAGACTGTGCTCGTACTACAAGCTGCCTACGTACCACTCAAGGGGATCAAGTCTGACGTAGTTCTAATTATAGATTGATTCGAATTTAGAATAGCTCGTAGGTGTGGAAAACATTCGTCCCTGCAAAGAGCATTATTTGTCATATATATAGGTTTCTGAACGACCGTTCATGAACTGACTTGTAACCTTTATATTGACTGCCACTTGTCGTTCAACTGATGGCTAAAGGATTATTATATCAGTTAATATGGATGGGCTGGGCCTCCTTAGTTACCTTGGATGATTAACTAATATGGCCGACCCACTAAAGGATTATTATATCAGTTAATATGGATGGGCTGGGCCTCCATTATATCAGTTAATATGAATGATCTTCATTTGTTACCTTGCATTTTTACCATTCTAGAGAGAGAATTTTTAGAGTTACAAGCTTCTTGTCTTCTGTCGTGTTCGAAGTCCTTTCATGTCGTATCCGCTTTAATCATCTTCGATCTCCTTCAATTAGGTATTTTCTTATCTTTAATCTTCTTCTTCTTCGACCTCTACGTGTCAGTCACACTCGTTGTTTTGTCTTATAACTATGTCGGAAGGGGCTTCTTCGAGTTCGAGTCTATGTTTAGCCAACCTCGATGGGTTAGAAATTCCTGACCTTAACGAGTGTTCCACCTCGTTAGGGCCTATCGGTCCTCTTATAAGCTACTATACTGAGGCTAACGATGCTCTGCGTCAGTCTCCCGTAGATAATTGGTCACCCTCAGATTACAATTTTGATATGTCCCATCTCGTCGAAGACATTGGTGAGGTCGCCTCTGTCGGAGACGACCCACTACATGACTTCCTCCCTGCCGACACTTATTCCTGGGTTGATCGTTCTTCAACGGTTGACGAGGGTATGTTGGACTCCCTTAAGCGTAACTATTATATTCCTGATGAGTTTTTCCTCCTATCTCCGCACGAGGATGAGCGTATGCATCGTCCACCTCGTGGTTATAGGACTTTCTTCGCTGCCCACTTAGCTTGTGGTGTCCGCTTTCCTTTACACCCCGTCGTTCGTATGGTTCTTCACCGATTCGGTCTGTGCCCTACTCAATTACTCCCCAACTCGTATCGGCACCTAAATAGTTTTATAATCCTGATGCGGGCTTGGAAGCAGGAACCAACCTTCGCTAATTTCCATCACATGTTTCGTCTCTGTAAGTTAGGGTTGGGGGACAAAGGTTTTTTCTATCTCTCTTCTCGTAATAAGAGGATGCGAGTTTTGAATTACTCTCCTTCCTCACACGGTGTGTGGAAGGATAAGTACTTCTTTGTCGGTCAGCCTCATCTAGCTAGTTGGAATTAGGGTTGTTCACGAGTCGAGCCGGCTCGCGAGACTCGAAAAAAGCTCGAGCTCA
This sequence comes from Verbascum thapsus, assembly GCA_963669365.1. NCBI lineage: Eukaryota > Viridiplantae > Streptophyta > Magnoliopsida > Lamiales > Scrophulariaceae > Verbascum > Verbascum thapsus. Next base: position 3,482,898 of record OY770106.1, read on the forward strand.
ACGAGCTCGAGCCGGCCATCGAGCCGAGCTCGAGCCCGTTTTAGTTTGTTCGGCTCGCGAGCTCCCATGAATTTTTAATATATATATATATAATATTATATTATATATAATAAATATATATATATATTAAACCCTAAACCTGTTGCTGTTAGCCTCCATCAGCCGCCGCTCCCCCTTCCCAGCTCCTATTATTTTTTAATATATATAATATATTATATTATATTACATTATATATAATAAATATATATATATTAAACCCTAAACAAACCTGTTAGCCTCCAGCAGCCCCCTTCCCATTCAAAATTTCAGATCCATCCCATTCACTTCCCAGATCCATCCCATTCACTTCCCAAGTTTCAACAGCAACACCGTTAGCCTCCTCAAGTTCCAACCCTAAATTTAGAATTTGAATCGCTACTCTCATTCACTTCCCACTTCCAACAGCAACACCATCATCCAGCACCACCACCGGAGGCCACCGGCGCTTTGAAGACCCGATTAAACCCTTTAAAGCTTTCAAATCAAGCTTTCGAGCTCGAACTCGAACTGAAAATACAAACACGAGCTCGAGCTCGAGCCTTGGTAAGCACAGCTCGACGAGCTCGAGCTCGAGCTCCCTTAGACATTTTCGAGCTCGAGCTCGAGCCGGTCAAAATCGCCAAGCTCGGCTCGAGCTCGACTCGTGAACAGCCCTAGTTGGAATCTCCTCCGTATATGGAGGTTAGATCCTCCTCGTCTCGAAGATGTTGGTAGCCCGACCTGGGATCCTCATTTCGTGGACAGTCACTTTAATTGGTTCTACGACCCAAAGATCCTCCTTAAGGAGGTTGTACTAGTCCGATGTGGGATTAGTCAGGCTCCTATTCCATACGAAAAAGTTGGTAAGTTCTTTCTCGTGTTAGTCTTAGTGTATCATTCGTGGTCTTTTTTTTATTATTGTGGATTCTGAAGCTCATCGTAATAAATCATTTTATTTTTCACAGGCATGGCTGAAGAGGCAGCTCGTTTAGATAAACTTTTTCAAAAAAGAAAGCGAGGAGTGCTGCAGCTCGTACTGGTGCGGGCACCTCGTCTGGAGTTCCTCGTCCGGCGCCAGCTGCTCGTAAACAGCGCCCCACTCCCCGCGCCGAGTCTACTGCCACTGACGAGGTCATTCCCAACCCTGCCCCGCTGAGGCAAGTCCATCAGAACTTGGAGGGGCCTAGCAGGCCAATTGAACCCGTCGTTTCCCTCTCAACCGACGAGTCAAGTGAGCAGGAGTCTGTGCGGCTCGAACGTCGAAAGAAGTCTAGACACGACCCTGTCAACCTTATGGACTTGCAGGCTCGAACCGGAGGGCCTTCTCGGTCTCCAGTCTCCAGCATTGATATCGTGCAGCAATACGAGGCGCATGCGATGCGATATCGTATGCAACAACAGGGTGAAGACTGGCATCCCACCTTCCAACCCGGTCAATTTGCCCTGACTCCTAACTGGCGAGTCTACCCCAATAGCTCCGTACTGGGTGAGGGCGGAGTTAAGGTTGCCTCTGGCACGACATGTGATGCTTCCTGCTGACAAGGCTCAGCTCATCACGATGCCGCATACCCAGCTGGAGGACAAGCTCCATAGGGCTTTGGCTGAGGTAAATCTTGTGGTTTGTTTTTTGTGTATCCTTCTCATCATAGTATTTCTATTCACGACTTGTTTTGACTTTGCAGGCCTCGTTAGTTGCCAATTCCCTATCCCTCAATCTGTCCTTCCTGAAGCACGAGAATACCGAGGTGAAAAGGTCAAATGAAGACCATCGTGCTCGGTTGAATGCAGCTTTGGCAGAAGTTGAAGAGGCTCACAAACTTCGAGGTGAAGCTGAGACAATAATTAAAGAGCCTGAACAGCTTGCTCGTCAAGTGACTGACTTAAAATTAGCAAATAACGAGCTGAAGTCTGAGTCACTGGGAAAGGATGAGCAAATTGAGGCTTTAAAGACTGAGCTCGTAAAGGTTCAAGCTGAAGCTGCAAAGAACTACGAGGCTGGCTTGACAGACGGCTGAAATAACTTTGTGAACTCACCCGACTATAGGAGGGCTTTGGACGAATCAAGATTCAATGGGGCTCGTGATTTTAGGTTTTCCACCAACTTCCAGATGCTTGCCCTTGAACCTGCTACTGGCTACCTATACGATGGTTTCATGAAAACCATCTCGTTATTCCTATAATCAACGTGCTCTTTCCCCTGCTGTTCCTGATTCCTCCACCGCTACCCATGTTCTCGCCTTGTGTCGTTCTCTTGAGTACCCCTCCTGTCAGTTTGAATTTCTGACCTTCCTTCGTCACTACTTCTGTTTGTAAATTCCCGTAGATGACCTTGCCTTATGAGCTTCTCTATCTCATCCTTTAATTGACAACACTCCTCTGTATCGTGGCCCGTATCCTTGTGGAACTTACAGTATCTGCTGTTGTTTTTCTTCTTGGGGTCAACCCTCATTTTTCTAGGAAGTTCAACCTGAATACCCGCTCTTTCAATCGCCATTAATGCTTTAGTTCTCGAAGCATTCAATGGTGCGTAGTTATCGAAACGACCTCGCCTATGATCTCCAGCTCTCTCAGTTTTCACCTCTTCTCTCTTTTGGACCCCTTTGTCTTTACTTTGCTTATTGATCACATGTTCATCTCGTTTCATACGATACATCTCGTCTTCATGGATGTATTGCTGAGCTGTGATCATCATGTACTCAGGGTTTCTTGGTGGGTTGCGAGTGAGTGCTCCTGCTAAAGGACCCATCTTCAGTCCGTTAATGAAGAGCTGCACGATCACCTCGTGTTGTACGCCCTGGACATCTAAGGCCTCGTTATTAAACCTATCCACAAACTCCCGCAATGTTTCCTCATCTTTCTGCTTTATCCCCAGTAATTGTGAGATCGACTTCCTGGTTTTTCTCTTACTGGCAAAATGATACTCAAACTTCTGGACGAGTTGATCGTATGAGCTGATGGAATTTGTAGGCTGGTTCACGAACCAATCCTGTGCTCTACTTGCCAATGTCGTAGCAAATATCCGAGCATTTAATGAGTCGCTCAAACCGTGCAACGTCATTAGTGTCTCGAAGGTAACGAGGTGTTCTCGAGGATCTGTCATTCCGCTGTACTTGAGGAGGTCTGGGATTCTAAAATTCGCAGGCATCGATTCTGATACGATTTCTTTATCAAACGGGTTATTTCTCCGCTGTATCGACGACGCAGTCCCGAAACCTTTTCCCAATTCCATCTGGTTCCCTGAATCTGTCCTCTCTGCCTTTCCTCGTGATGACCACTGACTACGAGAACTCGGCATGTAAGATGTTGTATCTGTTTCATCTGATTTGCTCTGACTCGGCTCGTACGATCTAAGGCTTTCATTTCGTTCGTTACCACGACTGCTGAAAAGCTTTCGTCGTGTCCCTCTCTCAAGGCCCTCTTCCCCTTGCACCCCCGTAGGGTCAAGTTGTGGGAAGTTCCGTCGCCGAGTACCGCTCTTGTGGCCATATTCCCATTGTTCCCTTTCTGGGTCAAGTTGCGGGAATTGCCCTCTTGGGGTACTCGGGGGAGGGTGTGTCGTTCCGATATTCGGGGTAACGGGCGGTAATTTCGACATCCACTCTTGAAACTTTTCTTGTACCCTTCTATCGAACTCAGACTCGGTCATTGTAATCGTTTTCTCAGGTATTTCTTCCACTGATTGAGGTGTACCGGTATGAACCTGCTCAGCCTCTTCCGAATTCATTGGCTCTTTCCCTGCTCGATGGTGTTCCTTATCCATGTCAATTCGTTTGACAGCTTAGTGGTGTCCCACAGACGGCGCCAAAATGATCTGGTCAAATATTCGTGTAGATGTTTTCAAAGACTGTGCTCGTACTACAATCTGCCTACGTGCCACTCAAGGGGATCAAGTCTGACGTAGTTCTAATTATAGATTGATTCGAATTTAGAATAGCTCGTAGGTGTGGAAAACATCCGTCCCTACAAAGAGCATTATTTGTCATATATATAGGTTTCTGAACGACTGTTCATGAACTGACTTGTAACTTTTATATTGACTGCCACTTGTCGTTCAACTGATGGCTAAAGGATTATTATATCAGTTAATATGGATGGGTTGGGCCTCCTTATATGGCGTATTCATTGTTCATGGATCCAATCTACAATCTTGGACTTATCCTTACTGTTGCTTATTGACCTCGTACAATCCACCTCGTATCATAGGGGTCGTCCGACCCACTAGAATGATATACAATGGACCTCGTACAATGGACCTCGTATACAATCAACTCGTAGTTATTGTACAGCGTACACGTAAATACCTCGTATCAATACACACGTATATATATGTAATAATATTTCTCTTAAATATGATTTATTTACTTTAGGTTCACCCGTATTGTAAATATAATTAATAGTCATCACGTAATTAGTTTAAACTAATATCCAATACATTTCACATTAATATTTGTAAATCTCAATCACATGTCAAATAAGATCTAACATTTCAATGTTATGATCTTGATGCAATACATGAAAATCCGCAAGTGCATTTCGTTAGATAATATCTATAATTAGTTTAGATTATAACGTATAGTATCATATTTTTTTATCTTTTATTATATCTTGTAGTTATTTAGTTTCATCTTTTTTCATGTTTATATAGTAGGTTATGATTTTATTAAATTCTGTTATAACTCTATTTATAACATTCTATTATCAATAATATAGTTCATGGGCTTCATGTTAATTCAACATTTAACTTTTTTATACATAATAGTCATTATTGCCTTACTGAATAATAGAGGTATATATTATATGATAAAGTTTAGGTAACAAACATGGTGGGGCCATCGGATTTAAGCACGGTATTATAACAACTTAATAATTTTAATTGCGTCCGTAAACGCGTTCCCATTGGTGGATAGTGACATTATTGTTGAGATAATCAAGAAAAAATAGTTGTTAATTATTGGATTAAGGCACAAAACGACAAGTTAAGCACAAGTGATTAGAGAGGGATCCTTTGGGGGCAATGAAAAAGATGACAATTTTTTGCTTTGAGATTGTTCTCAATAATCAATTTGTCCAACTTGACATTTAACTTTTGGCTCCTCTCCATTATATATGTGACTCATGCCTTAATTGAAGAGCTCATTAACATGTAATATATATAATATATATATATATATATATTATTGGTGTTTGTCTCATTGGCTTGAGAAATCCAGGTAGTTTAACTTTGTGTAAATGTTAATCTTTTGTGGGCTCGAGAAATATTCATATTAAATTGTGTTAATATTATAATATAAATTATCTTGTGATTTATAAGATGTGAGGAAATGTGGATCAATTTCACGTTCAATTTTTATTAACTTGTGTTAGTTATCTTTGTAATAGAATTTGGTATTATGTATCATAATATAGTTACGTTATTATGGAATTAAGAAGTGTTTATTTAAAAATAAAATTATGAAATATGATTTTAATAGATGAATATTTAACAATTTTACAATAATGTTTCACTATTATATTAGAACCTGGTAATTGGTATGATGATTTTTTATTTGTGGACCTCAACGGTATAGGCATGTGGTGTTACTCTTTTCTTTTGAATATTTTGGAGTCCTTCGATATTACAATATATATATATATATATATATATATATATAATATAACATCAAGTGATTGTCTCAAAGTGATCATTAAATATATGTTTTATTAAAAAAATGCTCCTTTTCCCATAATAATATTTTTCACAAAATATAGTAACCATTTACTAATTTAATTGTTCCTTTTCGTTCTTGTCTTGAACAGTATTATAAGAGTTAGTTGATGTCTATTCGAAACTTTATTATACTATTTAGTAAATTAATAACGAAAAAGATCAATGATTCACGTACTTTATTACATTTTATTTTCACTGTATTTGACTTGAATTTTATTAGTACACACGTTATAAGTCTTGGGGGAAAAGTAAAATTAAAATTGGTTGTTACAATTGGTCAAACCAAAAAACAAAAGGCAGTGCGATTATTATTTTAGCATGAGGTTTGACACAACAAATAAAAAAATGTATTCGCAATTTCAACTTTATGCATAATACAAATGTATTATTGGTAAGAACATTTTTATATTCCATGTGGAGCACTAAAAGGAACATCTTATTTTTAAATTAGAGAATAATTCATTGACTTCAATTGATGATCAATAGCTCATTAATCTTATGCTACTTACAATTGCTTAATAATTTTTGTGGGTAATTAATGTTGAAAAGATAAGCAAATGAAAATATATTTTGTCCAAACATTCCGAAATCAATATTTTTTTTTTGATAAATATTCCGAAATCAATATGTAATACACAAAATGAAATTTGAAAATTATAATATAGTTATAATTATATTGATCATATGATTAATTTTATTCATTTAAAATTCAAGTTTTGCTTTTCCTAAGAAAATAGAATTTCTCATTTATTAAATTAATTCAAATGACATCAAAATTCATACAAAAGAAATATCCTAATTTGTATGTTAAATTGACCTAATAGATAATAAAAAAAAAAAAAAAATAATAGAAGTTGTTTGATACAATTGCTTATCGAAAGGTCAAAAGTTGTAATTGATACTAGAGACAAACTTTATTTTATCATAAATTGTCAAATATTAATAATTTTTTCATACTCATTCCAAATTCGAAGTACCATTTGTACAAATAAGAATTTCCTGATTTCTTCTTCAACCTCATATTAAGTGATGATTATATTTTCACAAGTCAAAAAATAATATTAATAATAAATATTTATGTGGTTTTTATTAAGAATCAAACTTGGATATTTTTAAGGGAATGGCAACTCTAAGAAGATGTTTTATAAACCCTTACCACACATTAACTTATTCCTTTTCTGTACAATCATTTTTAATGTTGAATGACATCTAGTAAAGTATACAAAAGCTGAAAAATATTGTAACATAATATATGTCTAAAGCTTTTACAAATAAAATATAAACCCATCTCTTGATTAGAAGAAAACTCTCTTGTCACATGAGTCCCACTCATGAACAACTGCATATAAATATAATAATACCTAGAAAAAGCAAAATACATATGTAACAAAGAGAAGAAAAAAAAGTTCGAACACCAGAAGAATATATATATATATATATTTATAGATAGATATACATGTATAATTTGTGGTACTTAGGATCAGTCGATCAGATATCAAATAATCTCAATTTCATATATATATATATATATATACATGTAAATTTTGTGGTACTTAGGATCAGTCGATCAGATATTAAATAATCTCAATTTCATATATATATATATATATATATATCTATACATGTATAATTTGTGGTACTTAGGATCAGTCCATCAGATATCAAATAATCTCAATTTCATATATATATATATATATATATATATAAATCACGAGATAATTTTTTGAGAGTTGGACTATGGAAATGCCCAAATATTATGATGGAGTGATTTGATATAATAGACAAAATTGATATGATAGCACAAAAGACAACATAGTTGGATCTATTGATTTTGAGAAGACAAAAAATATTTGTATGGATTGGATTTTATAAGTCAAATTCCAAATCATATCATATCATATCAATACTCAATCTAATGATAATGTAACAATGTTTGATCCAAACTATTAATTTGATATAAGATACATGGTCCATGCAAACATTTTCTTCAAAGCACAAATATTTAATTTAGTTAAAGAATATATGATATTATAATATGAATGATTAATAGTAATATGATCCACTCTATGTATACATATACATTTACATACAATACTACCGACAGAGCTTCCTTATTATATTCAATATTATGACTAAAATTAATGTTTGTGTGTGTGTGAGAGAGATTAATGTTTATGAGTTGGTGTCTGAATTTTGATGACTTTTATACAAAAAGAAACACTTCCCATTGGGGTGACATAGGTATTGATGCCCTAAAATTGTGGGGGTAGGTAGGATTGGGATTTAGTCTTTTCAAGGTTTTGAGAGGTGAGTATTATTTTAATTTGTTTGAATTATAATTAACTTTATAAAATTGTGTGTAAATTTTGTTCAGTTGTTAATTGAATTGAGTATGAGTTTAATTATTTTGAACATGTTGTTAATTGAATTGAGTATGAGTTTAATTATTTTGAACATGTTTTTATTATTATTTTACTAATCGAGTCAAGCTCGATCTGAATTTTAAAATGTATCAAACACATAAAAATTATTTAAGTTTGATTTGTTAAGTTAGTGAACCGAGCTCGAACGAGCTTTTAACATCGAATTCGGGTCCAATATTGAATAATGTATTTGAATGGGTTGTTTTGATAGAACAATGTGTAATATTTAGGTATGGCGTGATGTGTTCCTTTTTTTTTTTTTGAGAAATTTGTAAAAATAAGGGCTCAATTGGATGGCCATTTGTTCTTCAAAAATAAATTTTCAGAGTAAAAAACCACAAAAAATTCATTTGTTTAGCACATTGTGAAAAAATCTTTAAAAAAAAACTCTCAAAATTTCAAATAATTTGAAAAAATTCTTTCAACAATTTAATTTTACTATTTATGATTTGACAGTTAATACAATCAATTAAAAGGATTTTTCCGACTATCTTTCAAAGGCGAAAATTAAATTAATTACATATTCTAATGCAAAATAAGACAACGTTTAAAATAAGATCCATTTTGACTATTTTCAGACATTTAAATCAAGGAGTTTGACTAAACTCATTTAATAAAAATTATATTTAAATATAAATCCAAACAAATTTCTCACAATAAAAAACATATCACATCAATCTCAATCATTACTATTTTTCTTTTAAAAATCTCATCTTTTAAACAACATTTCTCATTTTTATCATGAAAATAATTTTTCGAAGATGAACATGCCAACCAATTGGGCCCTAAGTTTTCTTTTGTAAAAACATCTCGACAAATCTAAATCAAATTTATCATCAAATTTATTGATAAACACGTTTTAAAAATATGTAAAGTGATTCTTATTTCGCATATTATGTTATCACGAAGCTAGATGTGTCATAGTTTTGATGCCTATGTTAAAGAATTAAGATATAGGCGCATCGACTTTTTTTTAAAAATAGAAAAATATGAAATAAGATGCCATCAATGTTTATTTTACCTTTATTAGTCCCATGTATCTTATTTACTGAAAAACAAAAACTGACATGATTTTCAACATTAGCAAAGAATTTAAAAGTTTTTTTTTTGAAGAAAATATCAAAATACAAAGCATAAATGCTACCTTTTAAAATAAAAGAAAAAAACTACACCTTATAATAATATTCTTCACCTATTGAATGAAGCGCACATAATTTTTGTCATTATAATAATAATAATTTTAAGAAGGATAATGATCACATAAATATGGTGTTAGCACTTTTTATATGATTAATTGTATTTAATTAAAGTATATAAACATACAAACTTGTTAATTACCTTGTGATTAATTTGTTAATGAATTATGATAAGCTAGGAGGGTGATTACATGAGTGGGACAGGGACCACGTGGCATGGCCCACAAGCCACGTGGTATGGCCAGAATGAAGTTTGACCTATTCCAGATGAAAGGAAAGGTTGCTTAATTGTCTCCATTTGACTTTCCAACACCTCATGTGACCAAGTAAGTCCCTACACGTGTGAATGCAAGTTTAACCCAAGTAAGTACCATAATAGAATTGCATATAACGCAAGAGACCAATATTCTAATTATTTACGCATTTTTCAATACACACTTAAGAAAATAAGAAATAACATATTTGATGAGTTCCTACTAATTAGTATCCTGTAATTTAATATTTCATACGAGCCCATTATTCAATAAAGGTATTATAATATAAGTACCACCTTAATCAGTTAATGAAGTCTAAAAAATAAAAAAACTAAATACTGAGTTTTCTAAGATTGAGGTGTGAACTACGAAGAGGCCAGCGTGATCCTCACTAAGTAGGTACGTAGGCAACTCGAAATTACTGTGTGCAATTCTCAATACATTAAAACATTAATTAGTATGTCGTGTGTTGTATCAAATCTCATTTACACGTGTTATTCACATGATACATATTTGATCTCATATCAATATCAAAATTCTTACAATTTTCAAAGAATTACAAATGTAGTGAATCTGATTCAATTCAAATACCTTGAATTGGAAGTTTTAATATGTTAGTAAAATATCATCTAATCTTGGATAGAATAATGAGTTCTATGACTGATTAGAAAACTAATTACCTTTTTATAAAGAAGAATTTGTAGTATATTATATATATGCATATTTGTTGACAAAAAAGTTAATTAGGTATTTGGCCAAATAAGGGCTTATGAGAAGTTATTCTTAATGAATATACCCATTGAGCAAACGAATTTATGATAAATATTTATAACTTTGCAATCATTATATATATCAAATAAATATATAAATACTTGCCTCAATTTAATACCTATGCACCAACTACTACATAAAATGTACAAAGAAGTAGGGACCCCTCATATCCATTTCTAACATATATAAAAGGAAATGGCTCAGTCATCAATTTTGGCCTCACCAAATTTTCTATCATATTCCATGTCAATTATTATTATTGTTATTATTAATTTTAATATGGTCAATCATTATTGAAAAGGTACAAAGGTTATACAATAAAATTCCAAGTGTGAACCATATATATAAATATTTATTGCACAAGTGTGAGAACAGAAATATATAAAGTTCATATATCAAGATCTTATAGTTCACTTCCTGACAAATAAAAAGCATATATTTTGCACTTATCAAAACTCTATTTAACATAGTGATAAGATATATGGAGTATATTCAAAACAAAAATAGGGCTCAGTTAGTTAATTTCTACTTTATGATAGATAAATATATTTTGTTTTTTTCAGCTAAATTTATACTATAAAGGCCATGTTAATTAAACAAACTGGAAAAGGAAAAGATATAAATTTATGACTGTTGAGCAACTTTTTTTTTACTTAATAATCACATATGGGGTTCCAACTTCCAAGTGATATATATTATTAATCCCAACCTTTTTCCAGCTTTACTGATTAATTAATAAGAAATTTATACCTTTAGCACAGTAGTATAATTAGAAAGATTAAATCATTGTATATTTATCTAAAATTAATTCAAGCCACAATGAAAACATATTACAATATTTTTCTTTTTTCTTATTACAAAAGAAGAAGAGAAAATAGAGAAAATGTTCCAATTTATAATTCTTGCTTCATTTTTCCTTCTATTTAATCATATTAAATTTCAAACCTCTATATAATATATTAAAATTATCTGAAAATCAAATTGATAATTTAATTCAAATCTTAAATAGTTTATTTTTCTGATCATTAAAGCTCAAGCAATTCTACTACTTATTGAACAATAAGCTATATTAAAATAATATTATGTAGCTGGGGAGAATTAGGAGAAAAATCCAAATCAAACATTAAAATATTTATATGCATCTACATATTTTTCTTGCCGAAATGAACAATAAAAATATATAATAATTATGAATATACAGCTAGTCTAATCACTACTTAACCCGTTGCTTTCTTTCACTCTCATTTATTACTGTTGATCAACATATTATATTAGAGATTATAATATTTTTATTTTAATAAATTGAAATTTTCATCTTTGAATATGATCATATTTTAATACCTAAATGGGTCGTTTACTTTAAATTTTTTCATATGTTCTCATCTCTCTCTCTCTACACTCCTTCTCCAACCTTTCCTTTCTCTACACTCGATTCCTCTTGTTTTTCTATTTGTTCTAGGGTTTGAATTCTTGTGCTTTGATTACTTTATTTAATTTACTCATAAAAAATTTCAATCCATTTTTATACTGTTTTTTTTTTTTTTTGCTCAAATTTATAGTATATTTTTTGTATGGCTGGTTTGGACTTGGGTTCAGCTTCTCATTTCGTTTCTCATCACCTCCAAAGATCTGATCTTCGACCACCGCCGGATTCTGAAGATGATACCAATCGGAATCAGTTTTCCGGCGATAATTCTAACCAGGGTTTCGACCTGGTCAACTCCAATACAAGCTCCGGCGGCGGAGATATGGTCAATCGCAGGCCACGCGGCCGTCCCGCCGGCTCGAAGAACAAACCCAAACCGCCGGTGATCATAACTCGTGAAAGTGCCAACACTCTCCGGGCTCACATACTTGAAGTAAGCAACGGCTGCGACGTCTTTGAGGCGGTGGCCACCTACGCCAGAAAACGGCAGAGAGGTATTGTTTGCGATTTTGTTATAGATTTGGGAATATAAATCGTCGGAAAATTCTATAATTACATGTCATTTATGACGAATCAAAACATGTTTTAACAGGTATTTGCATATTGAGCGGAACCGGCACCGTCAACAACGTCAATTTACGGCAACCAGCGGCGGCGGGGAGTGTAGTGACCCTCCACGGCCGTTTCGAGATACTATCATTATCGGGTTCGTTTCTGCCGCCGCCGGCACCTCCGGGGGCTACAAGCTTGACGATATACTTGGCCGGAGGGCAAGGGCAGGTGGTCGGAGGAAATGTGGTCGGAGCTTTGATTGCTTCAGGCCCAGTAATCATCATAGCGTCGTCGTTTACTAATGTTGCATACGAAAGACTGCCGTTGGAGGAGGAGGATGGGCTCCAGATGCAGCCGCCGGTGTCTCAGTCATCCGGCGGCGGCGGCGATGACGGTGGTGGTGGTGGAAATGGAGGACAGTTTCCTGATCCGTCAATGGGGCTTCCTTTTTTCAATTTGCCGTTGAATAATATGGGAAATGGTCAGATTCCGATGGACGGTGGTGCATGGGGTGGTAACTCCGGCGGCGGCGGAAGGGCGCAGTATTAGGGCTAAAATAAGGTCAGATTATAACTATTATTAGATCTTCATCAACAAAAACCTGGTATTTTCATCTTTTGTACATTATTTTTAATTTCATAATTATTGTTTTTTTTATCCTTTGATTAGGTCTTTTGCTTTCAAGATTTTGTGATTTGAGGAAAAAGAAAAAAAAAATTGATCATCTTCCTTTTCTCTTTTGTGAACTTCTGATGTTGAGAAATAAATTTGAGGTTTAGATTTTGTCTATTTTCTTTTTATTGCAATTTGATTAATGGTTCTGAAATATATACAATGTATATATTATATAAATATATGTTGCCAAAAAACCATGCTAAAAATGTACTGCATTTCTTTCTATTTAAGATAATCTATAGGGAGTTTTCTTAATTACAATTGATTATTAAAGTCTGTAATATTGTGAAATTATTAAAAAAACTCTACTTAATTCAAAGTTTAATTATTTGGGAATCTAATTATATACCTCAGGCCAGCCATAATATATTATACATAAGCTATACTTTTGATATAATATTTGAGAATGAGCAATATTATATACTACAATATTATAAACTTTCTGAAAAAAAAAAAAATATATATATATATATATATATTATATACTACAATATTTACATACTAGCAGAAAACTCTCTTTCACTGATCCTGTTCATTATAACTTGCAGTCAAAAGAGCTGGTGAAATATTTGAATTCTACGTTTTACTTTTTCAAATGCGTGCATATTTGAAAAAAAAAATTAAATATGACTTGATCAATACGTTTTTTCTCAAAGAATATATGATAAAATGTAAGCTGTTTTTGGGGTATAATTTTTAGAAAATTTAATCTTTTTATTTGTCGAATTTTTTTTTTTTTGCTTTCTCTTATACACATACTCTTCCTTGTTTCCGGGCATTGCTTTATTTGTATGAATCAAATAAATTTATGTGATAATTTTTTTTGTCATGTTATTTTAAATTACATATAGTGTTTATCAAGAGATCAAACATAAGTAGTAGTTAGTATTAGACATATCGATTTTAACTAATAATTCGCAATCATGTTACACAAATAATATACTTCTAATTATCATTTTAAATGCAGTTTTCGCATTATATATATTTGACAATTTTTTAAGAACCTCACAAGCAGCTTGCAGGTTCCACCAGAAGTCAATCTAATATAAGAAACAATTGAGAAACTAATTAAGCAATTAATTCCAAGAAAATCCACAAATTAACAAAAAAAAATCTCAATATAAAAAGGCATTGCTATGAAGGATGTTGAACATGATTTTTTGCCTCATTACAATGTATATTTTAGCCTAACAACTAATCAAATGTTTCTTCTTCATTACTAATTAATATACAGTTTAGATGTCTATAAAAATTAAATCCATACATATATATATAATATGTTAAGGTAACCCTAAATATATGGAAAAAGACACTTGGAGTTAAAATCCAAAACTAAATTCAATTATGGGAAACATGATCTGGAGAAAACAAGGGTTTTCCATCTCTTTGCATATATATATATATATTTATAGCTCTTAAATTCATCAATTTTATTATATTTCTATAATATTCAATAAAAAAAACTCAAATTTAATTTGTATTTAGAGGTTTCACTCTAATTTCACACTTCTTTATTTTTCTCTTGTCCCGATCAATGATAGTATTTTATTGTCTCTCGTGTAAGAATTTGATCTTATTGTTGTTGTTTGATTTCTTGCAGTAAGAAGTTCCTTTGAGATTAATCACAAAATATTGATGATTATATAGGAAAAAACTCCAGGCCCTATTGTGGAATATGACTGAGTAGCTCATAACCTTGCAAATTCTGTTTAAATTAGTGATCAAGATATGTTTAATCGATAGTGTTCGAAATTTTATTATCACAAAATCGAGCTTCAATGTGTATTCATGTACGATTTGGTGCGTTTTCCTCATACTCTTGAAGATAAATTAATCTCATAATGTATTCTTCTACTTTACAAATTACTTGAATGGAATGAAACGAATCGATGGCTTTTTTCTAAAATTTTCTTTTCTTTTTAGAAGATTCTAAGTGTAATTAGTGATAATCAAATAATGCACGCTAGCAATATTTTCATTTTAGAAAATCTAATTCCTATTTTGAGACGTATAGTTTTATACATGCACTTATTAAGGTTTTTTTGATATGTGTATGTATTTTAATACATGTTAACACTATAATAGTGGAATACAAAATTGGAATAAAAAATCTAATTCCAGTTTCGCATATATCAATTCATAACTTGAATCACGATCTATATAATTCAGTTAATTTTATATTTTAGTAATTACTATATATATCCACTTTCCCCTATAGGTCGTGCAAAACACAAGATACAACTCCATATAATGATGATGATAAAAATAATAATATCTTAAGTGCAATATTCAGTTTTACAATTAGTTGAGAAATTTGAAGACAATTTAGGAAGAGGATAAATTTTAGGAGAATTAAGAGAACACTAAAAATCATCAAGTTTTGGGTTCAATTAGTGTGAGCTAAACAAGGCCTAAACAAACATTAATTTGAGCCCAAAGACATTGAATTTGGTGTCATTATTATCCTAACAACCTAGGAAAAATTTATTTGTCCAAGATTAAGATTCCAAGAACTGATGAACCACCTCATCAAATCCCACCAACCAATTACCTTAAAGAACACTAAATTAGAACAAATAAAAACCATATATAATTTCACTTAATTTCTATAATCACTTTGGTAAAAACAATTTAAATGGTGCTGCAAAAACTATGGCAAAAGAAGTAGAAGTTATTACTGCAGTTTACAAAGCAAATCTGCATTGCCCTAAATGTGCACATGATATTCAAAAGCCTCTTTTGAGAATCCCAGGTGAGATTATTATTTTTTTTAATTATTATTATTAAGAAAAGTTATACAATTTGCAAACTTTTTCTCTTATGTATTTAGCTATATATTTTAGCTCATTTTGTGAAACTTGGGGAAACTTATTGTATGGTGAGTCTCAAATGATTATATATTTTAGAAAAGAGAAAAATTATGTTAAGATTATTTGGAAATATATATAGAAACCCTAATAACTTGACAATAAAATAAGACGATTGTGTGTGTTAATTTCTAAAAATCGCCAAATAAGTTTTAGAATGTAATAACATTAATTTTATTGGAATCTTCTTTTTTGTATTATACAATACATGATTTTATATTTCAGCAATTTCCAACAAAAAATATTCAGCCGGGCTTATTTTCTTATACTTTTTATCCAATCTTGTAAAACTCATGAAACCGCGGAAACATTTTGTAAAAAAAATAAAAAAATATGAATATCACTGTGAAAATTTTTATGCCGGATTATATATATATATATATATATCCAGCATTTTTGGAAATTTGTATCAGATCTTTTAATTTGACATAATTTTGTAAATCATGATAAAGAGTCATATGATTTGTGATATTAGGAGTTCATACCGTGGATGCAAAATTCGAAAAGGATGAGATCACAGTTAAAGGTGCAATTGATGCAAAGAAGATTCATGCCAGATTACAAAAATGGAGCAACAAAAAAGTCGAATTAATATCAGAAACCAAGTCCAAACAAGAACTGAAAAAGGTATCCCTATTTCTTTTTTAAAATTTTATTTATAATTGGCCCAATTATCTGGATTTGTTTTTATTTATTTCGAGTTAAATCATATATGATGAGTGATTAAATAATATTATTTCGTTTGATTAATTTGAAGGAAACTATAAAAACAATTACTATGAAATCTTACTTGCATTGTGGTCAATGTGAAAGAGAGGTACGTAAAAGGTTACTCATGCACAAAGGTAATAATTTTAATCTGTTGTAAATATTATTAGGAGATGAAATATAATATAAAAAGAGATGATTAAATATAAGTAATTAATTAATTAATCATCTTGCAGGTATACATAATGTGAAAACAGACATAAAAGCTCAAAAAATAACAGTGGAAGGAGTGATTGAGCATGAAAAGCTGATAACATATATGCAAAAAAGGGTTCACAAATATGCAGAAATTATACCAGAAAAGAAAGAAGAAAAGAAAGAAAGTGTTAAATTAATTGAAACTAAATCTGGAGACAAAATTGTTGAATTTAAGGAAGTTAAGAAAGTAGAGGTGAAAGGTGATAAAGCTCCATATTTCATACATTATGTATATGCACCTCAATTATTTAGTGATGAAAATCCCAATGCTTGTTCTATTATGTAAATTAATTATTACTCTTAAAAACGATTATTTCGATAAGTTTTTTAAGTGTTTCGTGTAATAATAATATTAATTTTGTATTATATATGATGAAATATAGTTTGAAGTTCTTTAAATTTTGAGTTTCGATCATTATATTATTGTGGGATATAAATTTCGGATATAGAACTTCTCTCTTGTATTCCTCGGTGTATATATTTATTCTGAAATTTATTTTAAGATCAAAATACCATATTATTATATTCATGACAAACAAAAAGAATAATAATTAGTTTTTGGTAGTTATATATCAAGATATATTATTTCTCAAGATTTTTCACAATGACATAAAATTTATTTGTTGAAATTAAATTGTGTTTTAAATTTTTGTGTGTATCCTTATAAGACGTTGGCCACATTGTGCTATTTCTTTCTCCTATAATAGTACCCCAAATTGGCTTATATGAATGATACGTGTTATTTTGCTACCAAAAATTGTTGTTATAATGACTATAATATTTTAAAATTATCACAAAGTTTAATTTTATTTGACTTTAGGAATCTTAATAAGTTTGATAAACTGAATATGTATTGTAACTGAATATGTAACGAGATCTATGTGAATATCACATTTTTCAGTCGATAAACCGAGATAATTTTCCACAAATTTTCATTATCCAACCTTCCTTTTTTAGTTTTTTCTTACATAACGAGTCTATTACATTTATAGTAGACAAAGATTGCATCAAGTTTAATTCACATTAAAACCAGACAAAAAAATTACATCATTAGCTCCCACGATAAGTAGAGAATGAAAATGGAGAAAGCAGAAGCGGGACATGAAAATGTTCCCATTTCTGCGAATCCTTCACTTCAAACACGATACACACGTAAGGAAAAAATCCCTCGGGATTATATAATCCCGTGTTGAAGCTAATCCTATATACTCCTGGATTCAAACCATCAATCATATCCATCAACTGCCCGCTTCTTCCATCTTTATCAGTGACCGAACTGCCCAGAAGCGCAAAACCGTTGTTATCCTCCTGACCAAACAACGGTCGGGACTGATTGTTTTTCCACATCTCCAAACGGACCTCAACGCCAGCAGCTGGGGATCCGCGGGCGACATCCAGGATATGGGTCGTGATGGGCGGGCGGGTCCTGGTGGACGGGTTTGGTGTAGGAGTTTCGGTTGTAGCAGTCAAATGTCCTCCAATGATGCTCACACGATCTTCTACAGTTCAACAAAGAACATCAGTTGCAGTGTACTATGATGCAAGAAAATTAAATGCCAAATTTGGAAAGTTTAAACGAAAGCAGGCGCATAATCATATCTAACTTTGGACATTATAGATTTATTTTTCGGGGAATCTTGGGAAATCTAGACAATCACATCATGAACGATCGTAATTGACCCTAATACTCAAGAGTCACAATTGAATAATCCAATAATCACAAGACCTCTAAGGGTGTGTTTGGATTGAGTAATTTGAGTTTGAGGAAGAGATTTGGAGGAAGGATTTCAAATGACTCTAAAAATGAGTAATTTGCAATCCACCATAATTATGAAGAAAACAACTCAAAATGAATACTGAAGGATTTGAAATACATCAAAACATTAAATGGATTTGTTGATGAATTTGAAATCCATAGTTTTCAAATCCCTTCAATCCAAACACACCATAAGAATAATCTAAAGCTACATATCTGTTATGAAGGTCACGTGCCACGACTTGTAATTCAATACATCCTAAGAATGATTTGAATAATCGTAAAAAGTGTATAATGTTGTGCCGTGTATAGAGTGTCAAAATCTATTACTCTTATTCAGTTTTCTTACGTCGATTATGTAGTATGTACACGCCCCTCATCTGACGAAAAACCACAAAACAAAATCGACAATTTAGGAACACTCAAGTTCAAAATCCCTTTAAATCTTAATCAAGAATCATAGATCGTTCCATTGAGGCCTCTCCTCAAGATATTCGACTTCTTCACGACCGTCAAATAATAAAATGATATAAAAGGCAAGGCACATCAAGCCCATGCAGAAAAAGAAACATAGTGCTGAAATTAAACGATACAAAACAGAACCTCCTGCTTTTGTCCCCATATCTGTTTTGTAAGGGGCTGCCTTTGCAATTTCTGCATTCGAGGGGAATAATTTCGAAAGACGCAATTTGGTTATCTTCATTTGTTCCTTGGCTGCAAGCTCGAACTCAACAATTGGCCTGTTATTGTATCGTTTCTGAGGAAAGATGAAACAGAAAAACGAGTTAACATAAGCTAACTTACTTACTTATCTTGTTTTTATGGGACAAAAATGGTTGTCAAATCTTAAATTATTACTACTATTGAGGCCATGTATTTATGTCTGAAAGTAGACATTTAGAGCAAGTTTAGGCCAACTATTAACACTGAAATTACCAAAACAAGAAATGAATTGCGTTACAAAGGGTATACATACATTTGTAATATACTGCACTCAGAACTTCGTAAAATTCATTATTTGTGCAATTTCAATATTTCATCTAAAAACTTTTCAGGTGAAAAACATTAACAATATTTTTGAAGGCTTTCAAGATCCACATAAAGCAGTACAAATTACCTTAATCTCTGAAAGTATCTCAGGTGTACTTCTTCCAGCTGCAAATATTAGAAATACAAACCCAAATTTCTGCCTGTATCGAGCATTCCACTCATATAGCTCCTATAATATACCAAGCAAACACCTAAATTAAGTCGAAAAGACGACTTTCGAAGAACAAAGTAAACCTTCCAGCCTGTTATGGATGGCTCAAGACATGAAATAGATATTACAAAAAGAAGGGAAAATTTTAATCAATCTTTCACTTTTTTCGGCCAAATAAATCTGAATTTTGGCCCAGAAATTAATTATAACAGCCACATAAGTAGTTGGCCAGCATTTTAGCATTTTTAAGCACCAGGGATAGATGGAGAAACGAGAACTCATTTTCATTACTAATTTGCAACTGATAAAGAGACTAAAACGTTAATTGAATTAGTCTTGCAGAAATAAAATTTGAAGAAGATGATAAAATGATGCCTATACTGCTTCAAATTTGAATTTTCAGTAAATTTTATAATTTGTGTTTGGATTGAATTCCATAATCATTGTTTATATTTGTTTGCATTATTCAACTAGGATTGTTTTCCTTTATATCATTTTATAGTACTAGCTTTTGTTCAGAATATAAAATCCTTTTTTAGAGAAAAACAATATCAATAGCATCACATGAAACTAATACGAAAACAGGATAGCTGATTTTGTTGAGTTGTAGATTACCTGCAATGTAGAGTCAGTAGCAGTAGCTAAAGCAGTAGCCTGCTCTCCCTTGCTCCACCTGTGACAAAAACATTGTTATATTAGTAAAATTGATTTAAAAAAAAATTTACTACTTTATTTGAATTTCTATTCTTTTTAGGAGTCAATTTTCTTCGGCTCCAATCAAACCCATATTCCATACCCTGATGAAATCAAGAATATGGTACAATGTCAGCTTCCTAGATAAATTTTGTTGGTCATAAACTAATCAAATTATGAGCAGCAACAAAAAGATTAAATCTTTATCTTCATCAGAATGATCATGAATACCCTTCTGTCAACTCTGGCATTTTCTAACACATCATGTAAGAACTCATTCATCAAGCAAAACTACAACTAACAGACAAATAATTCACACCTAAAGGGAACATATACTGATGTAGCATGAACTTGCCTTCTCCCACACTGGAAGCCTCACAAGTACTATTACATATATATAATAGTAAGAAGTCATTCATCAAACAAAGTTAACAAGCAATACAGAAATAACTACAACCCAAAAGGAACATACTCACACACAATACACACACATATATCTATTTATATATTAGGAAAATTTTCAATATTAGCCCACATAATAGATTTGCAAAATTAGTCTCATAAGAAACAATTTGTCACAATTTTGATCCAAACTTTTATGAATTGGATAGATTTTGACCTGGAAGGCAAGTGACCAGAACTAATGGTTTTTGTTTGTTATTT
Organism: Verbascum thapsus; assembly: GCA_963669365.1. Classification (NCBI taxonomy): domain Eukaryota; kingdom Viridiplantae; phylum Streptophyta; class Magnoliopsida; order Lamiales; family Scrophulariaceae; genus Verbascum; species Verbascum thapsus. The sequence goes on from OY770106.1 coordinate 3,504,066, forward strand.
AACAAATTGGGACTAAAAATGCAACAAAAATGTATTCTTTCTATGTGACTCATTCTACAAGTTAATAAACAATGGGACAAAGAAACACAACAGGCTCTACTCTACAGGACTAATACTGCAATTGTGCATATATATATATGTATATGTATATATATATATATTATATAAAGCAAAAAAGAGTGAGAAAACTGAACTGGGCACTGGTAGGACTTTTGTGGTTATTTGAAGGGCTTTCACCAATCTGAGGATGAGCAGCAAATGCTTCCAGCCATCCATTCACATCCACCTACACAAAATCAAAAGAAAAAAAAACCCATTTTTAACAAAAACAAAAACAAATACCAAAAAGCTCAAATTGAATCCGCAAAAATTGAGACCTTATTGAACCAGATATCTGTAGCAGCAGTTAGGGCTTCATCGTAATTGGAAAAGGGGCCAGCAGACACCATTTCTTTTGCGAATTTGAGGCTACCACAGCATGCGAACCACTCTTTTTCACCCAATTCAATTTTTGATTCCATTTTCTTCTAATTTCAGTTTCGGTTTCTTTTCTCGGAGGAATGTGAAAGGGTTTTCAGGGATATGATATATATTGGGATTGAGATCACAAATCTTGCTCCTGATTAAGGATGATTTGTTTTTGATTTGATTTTGTTTTGATTTTTTGACTACTAGTTAAAAATGGAGAAGTGTGAGTAGATGAACCATCAACAATTGTTTATATTATTATTATTATTATTATTATTATTATTATTATTATTATTATTATTATTATTTATTTATTTATTTATTTAGCGAGGTAGGAGTGAGACATTTTTTGTGTGGCCAAATTTGATTTATTAATTATTATTATTAATAAAGAAGATACTTTATCTAATAATTTATAACAAATTAACCATTATAATTATCAACTAACAACAAGTATAAAATAAATAAAGGCTCATTCATATGTTGGTGTAGTAAAACTCAAAATCTCATTTATATTAAACTTCAACTTTGCTATTTATCTTTTTGACTCACTTTGCTATTTATCTTTTTTTTTTTCAGTAGTTTTAAATTTTTTTAATTATCAAAAAAAATTTGGTGATTAATTTAATTAACTATGTCATTTGAAAATTTGAATCTAACTTATTAGTGGGAATATGAAACACTAATTTGGTAATTATCATAATATATGTGGATGAAAAAGGGAAAATGACTTATTTTGCTATTATGATTGATAATAATTATGGTAAATTTTTTATTATTTAAATTTTTCTAAATGAAGAAATCAATATTCAAGCCCCTAAATTGTATTCATTCTTTTATCACGTAAACATAACCAAATTCAATCTCCAATAATCAAAATCAAATCTCATGATTTTGATTCTTTTAGGTAATGAAATGAGTAATTTTCAAACGAGTAATTGACTTTCATTATAACTACTAACATCCATAATTTACGAATCAAATTACTAATCGATATTATTATAATTATTAATGTCTATAATTTAGGTTAATGTCTATAATTTAGGTTAATGTCTATAAGTCTAATGAATAGTATTGCGTGACAAACTTTTGATCTAATATTTATGAACGGGACGGGACGGGTCTTGATTGGGTTGGGGACGAGTCCGAGTCTTAATATTTATGAACAGGACAGGTCTCGAGTCTTGCCTTACCCGTCCCGATCCCATCCCATCGCCATTTCTAAAGAAAACACAAAGTTAAAGATATTACAATTTTTCTTATAATTATATATGAGTTATTAAATGATTATTTTAACAAATAACACAATACATATTTATATGAGCAATTTTTTCTTTTAGTAATTTAAAAATATATACCGTAATACTTTTAGAATTTTGTATTTTATAGGTTAAATTACTTAAACTCTGTCGATTATATGTTGTAAAAGCGCTAAATTTGAATCCAATATTATCACTTAGTTCGTTATTGAAATTTTTATCAACTATTGGTATATTTGTATAAATTTTGAAACTAAATATTGATTTTTAAAAATGAATAAAGATATTTGGAAAATTTTCAAAAAATATTTAGAATAGTTTTTGTAAATATCTAGATAGAAATGCTCTAGATAATTAATCACAATTGTTAAATCAAATTGATCACCATCGTACAATAGGGAAGGGGAGTTGAATAAATAGAAGATAAAAATTCATTTGTTGTAAGAGTGTTAAATTTGAATCCAATATTATCACCTAATTCGTGAAATTTTTATCAACTATTGGTAATTTGTATATTTGTATAAATTTTCAAACAAAATTTTGATTTTAAAAATGAATAAAAATAGTTGTTTACTTTATTTAACATTATTTTCGTCCTTTTCTCATTTTTGCAAATTTTCTTCTACTTTTCCGAAATGTTTCTAATATTTAACAACTCAAAACTTAGGTTAGAAATGAAACTTTGAACCTTGATTATGAGGAATAAAAATAAAGAGACTTATTAGGATTTTGCTTGATTATGGGAATAAAAATAAAGAGATTTATTAGGATTTTGCTGATTTTGCTTAGTTAGCACGACCAGCAACATTCCAGTTATTAAGAACTATGATTATTGGAATCATATGGATGATGGGCAGTTACTAAGAACCATGATTATTGGAATCATATGGATGATGGGATTGGTTGTGCTTTGCCTTGGGACAATAATCCAACAGATAAGATAGGGTTGATTGTGCTTTGCCTTGGAACAGTAATCCAACAAAGGGAAGAGGTCGATGCTTTTATCAATAATATGTTTATGGGCATAAGTCGAGACCTTCTACAGAATTATGAGCAGTAACAATAATTTTTTGTATGGATGGTCCTACGTCGAGACCTAGATTACATGCGTTTCTACACTATTCCCGCGATTTCAATCCAGAATATGTTCCTTTCCACCGATTAAGTAAATAACTATCAAGAACGAAGAAATTTTTTACTTTGGCTAATATTCCCTTTTTCTGAGAAAGGAGAGTAGGAACGAAATAAAATAAAAAGACTAGAATTGCAAAAAGAGATATTTTTTTATTCATAACTATTTCTATTTTATTTAGAGAAATAAAATTCTTGTTATATAATGCAATGTCTAATTCTTTTTCGTAATCGAAAATGATAGGTTGAAATATCTATGGGACATTCCTTTAAAAGTCTTTTTTATTCAACGATAAAGTTATTAATCAACAAAGAAAAATAAAAATTCTTAAAAGACGAGATCAATTCAGAAGCACTTTTTTATTAGAAATCTAGCAGACGGAATTCCATTGGTCTAATTCTAGGTCTTAGGATAAGAGTTTGACTCTCTATCGATCCTACAAACACATCAAGATATTTAATTTTGAAGGTCCTTAGATTTATTTGTGACCTATGAGGAGCCGTATGAGGTGAAAATCTCATGTACGGTTCTGTCATAGCGAGATTACATGCGTTTCTACACTATTATGAGCATGGTTCTAATTTTCTTTCTTTTCCATCGAAAAGTTCGAAAAGTTTTCATTATTCAACTAAGCGAAAAGAAATTATAAATTAGTTTTGAAATTACAATGTTTCCAAGAAAACTCGTAATGTTTCCATTGAACTTTCTATAATTTCCACCAAACACTGAAAGTTTGATAAAATATAATACTAAATAAAATAAAAAAAATAAAAAAAAAGAGAAAATCAGAGAAAAGAGTTATAAGCTAATTGTGTGGAAGTAAGATAATCAGGATTCATATAAGGCTCCGTTTGTTTGTCAAGGGAATGGAATCAAAATAGGGAATATAATTCCCAAAAGTCAAATAACCTTGTTTGGTATTTTTTATTTGATATTATGGAATGCAATCTAATTCCCAACATATGGGAATTATCATCTCAAATAAGGGAATCACAATACCTTGTTTATTGGAGATAATGTGATTACCATATCAAGGTAATTATAAATACAATATTTTAATGCCCTTACTACCCTTATATCAAATATAATACAAAATCAATAAAAATAGTTATTTATTTTTTCATTTCATTTAAGTTATTATTATGAAGAAATAGTTTCGTATTTTTAATTTATTTAAAATATTTTTATTGTCAAAATATATCGTAATTTCATTTTATGTGATATTTATTTATTGAATGAAATTGAAAAATTGCTATGTTGTTTTTGTGATAGTACTTTTGAAATGGGTGTTGGTCACATATAATTAATATATTTTATTTATCAACAATAATATGTTTTCGACTTAAAATAATTATCAGTGCATTGGTAAATGAAAAATCCATATATGTATCAGTTTTTTTAAAAGTCAAACAATATGTAAATAAAATATAAGCATGTTCAATTTAATTATCATTTTTCTAAAAGAGGATAATGCGATTGAATTAAATTGATATTTTATATATTTATTATTATTTAACCAAATTAAATATGTATGTGTATATACACTTATGTATATATATATAAGATCAAATATTCTATTATGGTCGAAAATTTATAATTAGATTATACAAATATGGTTTAAAATAAGGGTATTTAAGTCAAAGTCTTTAATTTTAGATTCCATTCTTTATTATATGTCCTTGAACCAAATATAAAAAAACAAATAATAATAGATATCCTTACCCAATTTTTTGTTGACAAGCAAACACTATTAATGGAATCAGATTTCTAGTAATCAAATTACCAGAAATCTTATTCTCATTTTAGATTCCATTCCCTGTCAAACAAACGGAGCCTAAAAGATATTACTTATGTCGCTATATATTTACTTATAATTTGATATATATTTTGAGTGATGCTGTATGTCCTAGGTTTCATTTTTTTTTCTATTTCTTTTAAATATGGTAAAAATTACATTTAATAAATACATTTAACATGATCTCTGTAATTTATGTTTAATATAATAAAAAAATTCCTACCATATCAAGTGCACGTGAAAAACCGATGAAAAATAAAGGGTAGTATATAACATTTCTCATATATTTTTCATTAAAATTTTATTATACTACATAGATAATTGGCCGCAAAATATGTTAATGTGATTGATTATACTAAATAATTTTTATGTATGAAGTTATGAATTTCACCAAATGATTTCTATAATTAATGTATCCTTTTCTTGTTTTGAAAGGTTGAGTCCCCAACCCCAAGAGCCCCTTGCCCCGTCTCGACAGAGCATTAATGTATCCTTTTCTACATTAATCTTTAATGAAATAAACTTCTAACTTAAAATCTGAATTTATCACTTTAGAGTTCAATTATTATGTAAGAAAACTGAAAATATATTTTTACAATATATTAAAAAATATTAAAAACATAATTGCATTTTAATTTAATTCAGAATATATAATTTAATATTCTTCATATTAATAGTATGGTTCTAATTTCTAAGTGTGTGTTTGGATGACTGTTTTTAAAGTGTGTTTTTATTTTTACAAAATAAAAATTTGAAAAATGCGTTTGGTTGGGCTTGTTCCCACTTTATATTTTTGAAAAATAAAACTCCAAAATCTGCTATTTTGCAAAACATATTTTACCTGTTTTTAAATTTTTCAGAACACTTTTTCACTCCAAAATAGAAAAATATGGCACTTAACTCCTTATTAAAAAATAGAGTAGTGCTAATCTAACAGAACTGTTAGATTAGAATTATACAGCCGGTCTAAATTCCATATATAGCCAATTGCCTTTTGAATTAAGGAAGAAAATTAAATTGCAAGGGGTTGCGTTTTTTGCTGTCTCTATTGCTTCCCTCCACCTTAATTTTTTATTAATAATTTACTTTGAAAGTTTAAAGTAAATTATTAAGCAATTTTTTTAACAAGATAACTTTATGTAATTTTATTTTGATTTAACACAGTTAATAAAATACTAATCAGCCCTCTATAATTTTATAATTTTAATATTTAATAATACTAAAAATAATATTAGTTACATAATGCAAAGTTATAATATCAAAGGTGGTATGAATTTACATAATGAATGAAAAATATTATATTGTCATAATAATGATTTAGTAATAATATGTCTTTAAGTTGTCGTTAAATTAATTATAATTATATGTTTAATGACAGTTTAGTGGTAATATATATATCTATATATATTGTTATATTTATTATGAGCTAATTTTTATTCAATGCATAATTTTCAATAGCAATAATAAATTATTTGTCATTGATGCGGGATCAAATAATAAGGTCACGTGAGGAGCACGTGGAGATGAAATCCGACTCATCTCACGACAGACCAGATGAAGTGCCAAATGAAGTGTTTTCGGATTGTGGGCTGCGCTCAAATGATTCAAGCTGCCTACGTACCTAGTTCGATAAGATCAAGCCTCTTCGTAGTTCAAAATAATAAATTTCTCCAATAATTGAGAGTTGGGAATATTCAGAGAGATCAGGGTAATTCTCCAAATGATATTAATGAGTTAATTGAGGAGGTATTTATAGGCATTTAGCGGGGCCTTGGGCCCTGGTGCAAGGCCATGGGCCAAGGACGCACAAACTCTAGCCCGCAGTGATTATCTCCCGTTTCATGGCCTGGGTGGATTGGGCTTGAAATGAACGCCTTCTTGGGCCGGACAAAAGTAGGGCCCATCAGTCATAAATTATTATGAGTGAGGCTTTTTTGTAATTATTATCACTATTAATAATTTCTTGAGTTTATAACATATATATATATCTGAAAATTCAATCAACTAAAGGGGCGTGCATCGGTTCGATTCGGTCGAAAACCGAACCGAAATTTCAGTTAAATTTTTCGAAATTACAAATCGAAACCGAACCGAAAAAGTTCAGTTCGGTTCGGTTTTTAACCGAAATAAATGAATTTCGAAAAAAATACAAAAAATCACATGGTTTGGTTCGAATTTTCATTTTTTTTTTAATTTCGGTTTTCAACCTACTCTTTTATATATATATTTTAATTATTATTAATATATAATACATATTGATTATATATAAATTAAAATAATAATTAATATATATTATATATTTCATTTTCGGTTCGGTTCAGTTCGGTTAAATGCGCCTAAAAACCAAAACCGAATTGAAAACTGAAATTTTAAAAAAAGAAAAATCGAAAACCGAATCAAATTTTCGGTTTTCGGTTCGATTAGGTCGGTTCGGTTGATTTTGAACACCCCTAATCCACTATATTATCACGTTGTATTTTAAGAATTAAGTAGACACAAAAGTATCAAAATTTGGATTATATATGAGGTTAATTAAAATATACAAATACAGGGGTGGTTTAATTGAAAAAAATTAAAAGGCAACTTGCCCATCAAGTTGCCGGTTTGTTCAGCCACAATTTGTGGCCAAGAATTGGCTGTATGGTTTTGAAAACTTACAGAACTGTTAGATAATCTTTTTCCTAAATCACATAATGACATAAAAGAGAGAGAAAGAGAAGAGAAGATAAACGATTTTTTCCATAATAGTCATCCAAACATGATTTCAACATTATTTATACTGCAAAATTATTTCGATAGAATTGTTCTACAAAACTATTTTGCAAAACATAAAAAATCAAGAAACAATTCAAACAGACCCTAATAGTTTTTAAAGAAAAATATAATGGAGTACTTTTGAATTAAATCCATGAGGTATCAGTTTGACAATTATGATAAAAATTAAGTACCAATTGAGTAATTTATGAACTCTCGTTTGCATTTGACCTGATGCTAGTCTGTTGGTAACATGAGCTAATTTGAAGTTAGTTAACGATAATCCAACTTTACTAGCTTTTATGCTTAAGCCTTAAAGTGGCCATATATATATATGTGTGTGTGTACATTTTGTCACTTCATTTGTGCAATGCTGCAAAATGCAGATATGTCCCGTGGATGAAATATTTAGTAATCTGAACTGCGCATATTTGGTGCTCCCTCTTGCAATCTTATTGAAGGAGGTTGAGGAGCCATATTTCACTATGCCAGGTAGAAAAAATGGCATTTCTGAGGGATATATAACTGCACAAATTACTCATTTCATTTTGTTCTTCTTAAAATATTTTCATAAAGTGGTGTTTTTGTTTAATTTTGTCACTTTTTTGCCCCTAAAATAGGCATTTTTACAGAAATAGAGCATCAAGTATAATAGATACTTCTAATGGATGTATCATGAAGTAGTTATCTTAGCCATGTTTGGTTGCTTTTGAAGTTGTAAAATGACACTCTCAAATGGTACTATTTATTTGTAAAAATTGAATAATGTTCATTATGAATATAAATGTTCATTCACTTTCTGTACTCTCTTTTACTCCTTCAAAGGTGGTTATCATATTATTCGTTGAAAATTGATTAATTTTGACTGAAATTGAGATATTTTATCTAAATTTGACTAAAATTAAGGAAAATTGACCAAAATGACTTTAGGTTGTGTTTGGATTGAGTGATTTGGATTTGGGGATGAGATTTGGAGGAAGGATTTGAAATGACACCTAAATGGGAGTCATTTGAAATCCCACCGTAGTCATAGTCATGGAGAAAATATGTCAAAATGAATGACAAAGGATTTGAAATCCATTGTAACATAAATTCATCCAAACAAACTTAAATGGATTTGTCGATAGATTTGAAATCTATAGATTTCAAATAATCCAAATACAAATCATTATTTTAATTGTGGGCTCACGTAGCATTAGGTGTATATAGATCATCTACAACCCAATTTATGAAATTGCTCAACAAACAAATTCACTCCAATCTGACCATGAGAATGTATGGATATGATATAGAATAATATTAACACACGTTGGAAAAAACATCCAATAATTACAACTCTAAAAAAAATGGTGATGGCGGTGGCTGCGGGGCGGCGGCGCTAGTGCGGACAATGGCGGTGGTGGCAGTAGTGGACGGGGAGAGAAAGATGAAGATGAATATTTTTAGTTTTTTCCTTTTTTTGTTTCTGTAAAATTGAAAATTATGGTCAAAATCAGTTTAAAATCCCCGAGTTGGTCAAAACTCTTTCAATTTTGGTCCAAGTCTATCAAACATCATCAAAGTCACGTGACTTCACATGATGTTACGATCCTAATTGCAAGGTATGAGACTTGGATCCCACATCGGAATTATGGGATTCCCATGTGGGGTTTATATGACTTTGGGCTCTTCCACCTCATCAGCTAGCTTTTGGGGTTGGGTTCTCCCACGGTCATATCAATTGGTATCAGAGCCATCCACTACCCCTCCCAGTTGCAATCGTGCGGCGCGGGTGGTGACGCCGGCATTGCAGTGTTCGCCCGGGGCTAGGTGAACCTAGCACACAGCCAGCCCGCGTGGGCGCCGGGGCTGCGGAGCGTGGTGGATTGTTACGATCCTAATTGCAATATGACTTTGGGCTCTTCCACCTCATCAGCTAGCTTTTGGGGTTGGGTTCTCCCAGGGTCATATCACATGATTTTTTCTTGCAAAATTAAAATTTTCAAGACTTTTTGATGCTCAAATTGCCATAGTTATCTCACATTACTCAAATTATCCCCTCTATATTAATGTAGCAAAGGAACATGGAGGCTATGAAAAATTACTAACTTTATTTAATACTCAATTCTAGATAGATCATTTAAAATTGGTTTGAGTTTGACTCATTTGCATTATAAACTAATCTTTTTTCTTTATGAATGAATATAGATGGAAATGATAAAATATACACATAAAAGTCAAATTACTAGGACTCAACTTATACTAATATGATTGGATTTCACTTCCCGTCACATCCAACTCAAACTTAAATTTGAATACACTATAGTCCCTACTAATTTAAATACTTAGTTACTAGTTTACAACAAGTTGTACAAGTATAATACAGTGATATGAACACGATACAAAAAGTATATAGTGAAATAGTTTTTAAATATTTAGGATATAATACAATGGCGACCTGATCACTAATATTATATATATATATATATTATTTAATCTTCATGTAATCTAAAACACTTCGAACAAATAAAAGTATAAGTATACTGAAACCACAATTTGCATAATAATTTAATAATAATTGTTTGGTATAAACCTGTCAACGGACGAGTATTACCCGAACCCGCTCGTTACCCGTTCAATTTTGTTATCGCCCGACTCAAACCCAACTCAATCATTTACCCGGTAGGTTTACTGGACGGGTATATTCGGGCAAAAATAATATATCGAGTGGTTATTACCCGACCTGGTCCCAATCTTTTTTGAAAATATTTTTATAACTTTCTCACATATTTATTAGTGAATTTAGATTTCATCCTTTTTTTCTTAATTGGCTAGTCTTTGGTTAATAGTAAGGATGTGATTATTGAAAAATAAATAAAATTAAACAATGTTTGATTTTTTTATTTATTATTTTCTAAATGGTATGGCAATTTTGTAAAGAGGCGATACTTCAATACGCTAGAAATGTGTAAATTTAGTTTTTATTAATGGAGATGAATACTAGAAGTGTTTAAAGGGACATTAAGGTCAAAATTCACGAATGAACTTTTGATCTTGACACGATAATAGAGAATTAATTGGGTATTGATCGAGTAGTCATCGTGTATCAATTGGGTATTCATCGGGTATTGATCAGGAAGTCATCGAGTATTAACCAGGCGATAGACTCATGGATTTTATACGGGTGAATACCCCAACTTGACCCAAAAGTTCAAAAATTATCGGGTTCAAATTTAACACATCACGAATCGGGACCGAGTCAGATAATAACAAATTTTGAACGGGTACAGGTTTCGTAGGCAGGCTTTAGAGGGTGTTTGGATAAGGTTATTTAAAACATCTTATAAGTTCTTACACCTTATAAAATGTTTTAAGAGCTTATAAGATGTTTGCTCTTATTTAAAAAAAATAAATTCTTAAGGCCATCTCCAACCCACGCCAATATAGCATGGGTGGAGAAGGTTTGGCGCTGGGTTGGTCTCCAACCCAGCGCCAAAAGCTGCGCCAGAATTGGCGCAACACTGTAGCTGCCCATAATTTTTTTTTTAATGATTTTTTTAGGGTTTGCAGTTTAGTCTCTGAGCTTTAGCTTGATTTTTATTTTAGTCCGTTTTAAATTTATAAAGTTTGAATTTTTTTTAGTTTAGTCTCAAATAGTTTAATTAGTTATAATTATATCCTAATTATTATATTTTATCCAATTATGCTTTAATTTAAGCTTATTATTAAATTATAAATAAATATTTATACTCTAATTTATATAAAATATATATTGTATTATTAATTAGTTTTAATTGCTTTCAATTTAGCCCATAAATATATAATTTGTTATTCAACTTTAATAATTTATTTATTAATTAAATAACTTATATAATTATTAACTAATATTTAAAATATCGAAATGCAATTAATATAATTTTGAATTATTTAATAATAGTTTTATTATTATTTTTGTGATTTTTATTGACAAAGTATATTTTTTGGATGAAAATGTACAATACGTAAAAGTTTTGGACTTTATTTGTGATATATTGTAATATTATAAAAAAGATGGAAAAAATAGAATATTCTGTAATATTCCTTTTTGGTGCAGTGAATAGTGTTATGAGTTGAAGTGGATTTACTGTGCTCCAAATTGGTGTAAAATGGATTTTTGGGTTGGAGATGCTCTAAGTGTTCAGATAAAAAAGTCTATTAAATTTATAAAATGTTTTCAAATGTTATACGAGAGAATTTGTGTAATAACAAAAATAAACATTTTTCGGAGAAATGTATTATTGGCAACGAGAAAATTAATATGGTTATTTGTGTCTTTTAAGAATATAAACAACATCCAAAATTTAAAATTTTAAAATAAGATGGGTTTGATTAACTTATTTTTTATTTGTTTATAAGACCTATATATCTTATTTTTTGGTCTTATAATTTCTTATCAAAAAAATTTATCCAACTTAGCCAAACAACCTCTTAATTTGGTGCCTAACTTCTACCAAATATAGGGGCGCTACAAACATTTTTATTTACTTAGGTTAGGTACATTCGGGACATAGTATCACTATTTTTATTTTATCTTATTACTAATGTGTACTCCAATAAACATTTTTCGTATCCACAAAATATCGAACACTATGTCAAGTTATTTTAAGAAGTGTTAGAGAAACACAAATAATAAGGGCCCAATTGGATAGCATATCCATCTCCGATAATTTTTTTCCATGGTAAAAATGAGGAATGTGATTGGAAGAAAATATTTTTAAGAGAAAAATAAGTAATAATTGTGGTTGATGTGATATGTTTTTTATTGTGAGAAATTTGTTTGAATTGGTATTTAAATATAATTTTTATTAAATGTGGTTAGTAAAACTCGTTGATTTAGACGTCCGATAATAGTCACAATGGATCTTATTTTAAACGTTGCATTATTTTGTATTGGAATATGTAATTAAATTAATTTTTTACTTTGAAAGATAGTCGGAAAAACCATTTTAATTGATTGTATTAACTGTCAAATCATGAATAGTAAAATTAATTTGTTGAAAAAAAATTAAATTATTTATAATTTTGAGAGATTTTTTTTGTAAGAATTTTTTTGGAGCATCTAAACAAATGCAATTTTCATGACTTTTTTCTATGAAATATTTTTTTGGGAGAAAAGGGTGCCATCCAATTAACCCCTTAATTCTTCTCAACAATTGCAGTCTTGATTTGAGCAAAGCAAAGCAAAGGGTACTCGCAAATCATCATGTCCTCAATTTCTTCTACCCATGGAGAAACTGATCAGGTATTCTAAAATATGGATAAATATTGAATTTGGGCTTTAATTATCTTTGCTTTAATTTGATAAATTCAGTCTTTTGCTGGGATTTTCATATTTATGGTGTTCAGAGATTTTTCTAAGTTTGTGTTTGGTTTGATACTTGAATTCTTCCCGGGTTATGTTTAACTATTAAATTTTGTTCAGGTTATTGTGGAACAGAAATCAGCTGTGAGAACGTTCACGTTGAATAGGCCTAAGCAACTAAATGCTCTTTCGTCGCCAATGGTATGAGTTGATTATTTAACTGTTCATATATATTTTTAACAATTTAAGTATTTTATCTCTCTGATGTGATTAGAGAATGTAGGATGCTAAGATTTACCCGTGTTGTCTTTAGATTAAATCGAACTGAAAATTAAACAAAACAGTTCTTAGTTGTTCTTGGACTTTGATTGTTATGTAAATTTATTACTTGCATCTATATATATGTATTATAGAAAGTGCCAAATATGTTCTACTGTGTACTATGTAGAAAAGTGAATCTTAACACTTCATATTTGGTGGGGTTTTGTTGTTTTACTCGTATTGGTGATTGTAAGGAATTGGATGTCTCTTGTAATCTGTTACTCCAAAATGAATAAGAATATGTTGTACAGCTATGAATGAATGCATTTTTTGGACCATGTAATTTTGTTGCCTTTTATGTATTGATCCCGGAACTGATTTCTTTCGTTTTCGACATCCTATTGTGCACGATTATAGGCCTCTGTTTTTCATATTAGTTTACAAATGGGAACTAACTTCTTTCTGATGATAATCTGTAGGTGGCTAATTTATTCATACTGATTTACCGAAATTACTTCTTTAATCTGTTTATGATTTTAATTTTCTAATGCAACTATTGTTTACTGAATCTGTTAAGCATTAAAAATGTTGTAACCGGAGAGTGTATGCACAGAGCAAATGCTATGCTGATTATGCATGCTTCATTCGCGTGCTGAAATTGTTTCTTTATCTTACTCTAGGTGTCACGTCTGTTGGAGCTTTTTCTTGCTTGTGCAGAAGATTCTTCTGTCAAATTAATAATCTTAAAGGTATAGTTACATCAAATTATACGAGAAACATTATATGGGCTGTCTCTGGGCCTAGTGACGATCTTCGATATAAACTGGTGTTTCCAACTTTGTATTCTTTAATTATCATTTATCTATCTCGATTCTCTTTTTCTCGCAATATTAATGTTAGGGAAAAGGAAGAGCATTTTGTGCTGGAGGAGATGTAGCAGCAGTTGTTCGTGATATTAATCAAGGTAGACTCTAAATGTCGAACAGTGGTATCAGGATCTCTAAATGAATATTTTTAAGGTTCTTACCTTACAGTAGGTTTATATCTCTGATATTCTATTCGACCGTTAGGCAATTGGAAGTTGGGAGCAAATTATTTCAGAAATGAGTTTACAATGAACTATGTGATGGCTACATACAATAAACCCCAGGTGCTAGTGTAAAAAAAGATATTTTTATCTATATTATTTGTTGAATGCCTTTGTGATTTGTTAGATGGGGCAGTTCTAATTGGATGTATTCAGTAAGTCTCATTGTTTGTTTGCAAATATATTTGAAGGTTTCAATCCTTAATGGAATTGTCATGGGGGGAGGAGCAGGTGCTTCTATACATGGTAGATTCCGTGTTGCTACAGAGAATTCGGTACTTATCTTTTACTTTCGTGATGGTATAATGGTATATCAAATTGTTTTTAAGTTGATACACCTTGGGCCATCTTTGGCATTGTCTATAGGCATATATGTTCTTACATAATAGCTATGCATGTATGTTATGATACTTAAGTTGATGTATAAGGTGAGGAAAAAAAAATTAAATGTTAGGTTACTAAATACTAGGTACTAGTTATACGCCAATATTTTACAGAAAAAAGAAGAATTAAAGTTCCGGCTAAGATTGATGTTTGATATTTATATTATTTGTATCACAAAATTGGGGGACTAAGTAATGTCGATGGCAATTATGAAAACCATAACCACACCCATATCTAGAGTGGAGTCTGTGAGTCCATACTTTGAGAGGGATCAATATGGTTTCTTATTTTGCACGCCGTGCCAAAGGTATTGAACTAGGAGAAAAAAAGAAAAAGTCACACGATTATGATCTTTTAGTGTAAACTATGGATCAACTTGCAGCGCAAATATGACATTATTGTTGTGTTGTATGTGATTTATACCGAATAACTCTGCTGAAAAGTGTAAGCAAATGCAAGCCTGGAAAAATGAGAATTTGTCCAGATTGGTCTTGAAGCTATGATGTTTATCTTTTCGCATAGCAATTGCACTTTCCTAGTGGCTTAAAATTAAACGTTTTATGCAAGTTTATTCAATTGCTTGACATCATGTGAAGGCTCAAGCATTTCCAACGGCCCTTACATTATGAATAATGAATTGGTCATTTAGTTTCCATGTCTTGCTTTTGTTTTGAAGGTAAATGGTTTACGTGGTAATCAAGCATTTTGATGTTCTCACAAGTGACCAAATCCTAACGTTCTTGCAGATTTTTGCTATGCCTGAAACAGCACTGGGGCTTTTCCCTGATGTAGGTGCCTCTTTCTTTCTGTCAAGACTCCCAGGATTCTTCGGTAAATTTCTTCATGTCGTTATGTTCTTCATTTGATATGTTTCAACATTTGGCACCTTTCTGATGAATTTGCAGTATAATTTAGAAATAGTGAGTCCTTATCTTTTATCAGATGATTAAGGCCATCGATTTTGGGGCTAGGGATAATTAGATGCTTACTCCCTCGCTTAATAAGTAATTACCATGAGCTCTGAGGTGCAAATTACCCACTTGTCAAATGCTGTCGACAGAAAGGGTCGATATTTTAATATGTTTTTACCCACTTTTCTTGAGTAATTACCATGATCCCCCCAGGTGCAATTTACATATATAGACACCCTATGTCAAACTTTGTGGATAACAAGAGATGAAATTTCAATGTGTTTTTACTTGTAGGGAAGTTATTGTAATTTCTCAAAGATCGGGGTGTTTTTGGTAATTAGCAACTCAGGGTGTATCTATGTAATTTATCCATGGGATATGCCATAATCAAGGAGCTGCTGTGATAGACATTTTGGAAACGACCATCTGTTTTAATTTGCCTCGTTTATTGGAAATTGGACTTTTGTGGCAGGAGAATATGTTGGTCTAACAGGTGCAAGGTTGGATGGTGCTGAAATGCTTGCGTGTGGTCTAGCAACTCATTTTGTTCAATCTGAGGTATAATCGTCTCGGTGTTATCTATTGAGACATTTTCAAATAAAGTAAACATATTTAACGCTTGTTTACAAAAGGTTCTCAAAAACCGAAACGACCCTGTATGAGATTTCTATATACTAACATCTAGTTCTTACGTATTTCCACAATCATTTAACTATTTCGAAATGTAGATCATTGCGTTTACATGATTGTTTTCGAAATGTTTTTATCATTTGATAGAGATTGCCATCATTAGAAGCAGCACTTGTTAAAGCAGATTCCAGCGATCCATCTGTTATTTCTTCTGTTATTGATGAATTCTCGCATATACCTAATTTGAAAGAGAATAGTGCTTACCACAGGTATGATTACAGAGTTTAGCATAATACAATTTTCTTTCGGCCTTATATACAGATACCCAAATCATTAAGAACTAGAACGATTGAATACCATTAATATATGTTTTAGCATAATACAATTTTGCCTTGATTATTATCTGCAGGTTGAATACCATTAATAAATGTTTTTCCCGAAGAACGATTGAAGAAATTACAATTGCCCTTGTAAGATTACAAGTCATTAGTTTTAGTCTGTGCTTCATGTCTAGGCAAAATACTTAAATTTTTACAAATATTTTTCGTCATTTTTGTAGGAGAGGGAGGCTGCTGTGAAGAAGGATGATTGGATTGATTCCACTATTCAGTCATTAAATAAAGCATCCCCGACGAGCCTCAAGATTTCCCTAAGATCGGTATAGAATACTACTCTTTCTTTGTTTTACTATTCAAAGAAAAAATCATAAAGATATGCAAAAGAATAGTATGCTCATTTTAATTTGTATTGTAATATAAACTATGTTATCTTGGATTCAAGATACAAGAAGTATATCTGATAAATATGTGTAGGGGTGTAATGGGCGAGGAATACCTAGACCCAAATCGAACTCATGAAATACCCACAAAAAAATATTTTTACCCGGACCCGACTCGAACTCAATCGCATACGCGACGGGTCCAAGAAAAGTTAGACACAATGGGGGGGGGGGGTACGTTTCGGATCGGGTAAATGCCCACGGGTAAACTTTGAGTATTGTTTGGGTATATAGACTCGCGGGTATTTTCAACGGGTAAATTTTGGGTAATGTTTGGGTAAAATACCCGTGGGTAAAAATTGTACCCGGACCCGAACTACCTAGTGTCATCGGGTCTGGGTCGGGTACGTTTTCTATTGAACGAGTCCGAGTCTGTACAATCCCCACCCATTGACAAGCCTAAATATGTGTAACTGTAATTATCTAATTTTACAAAATTGTAATTAGCTTTATCTTAAATGACGAAACGTAGTTCATTATGCTTTCACAATTATGTGCTTATGCCTTAGATGGCCTCAATCTCGTTTTGTTATTAGCTCGAATTTGAATATAAGTACAAAAGTTGGTAAATTTTGTGATATTGAAATATTTGTTGGTATATCAACTGCAGATTAGAACAGGAAGGCTCCAAGGCATCGGTAAATGCCTCATTCGAGAATTCAGAATGGTTTGTCATGTCATGCGGGGAGAAATCAGCAAAGACTTTGTCGAGGTATAAATCGACCAATCAAATTTCTCTTCTCAATATATATATATATACTCAGTCATATATATTTAAACTCAGATTCCACATGCAGGGATGCAGAGCTATACTTTTGGACAAGGACCGAAATCCAAAGGTACATTAGCATTTTATATATCGTTTTAAAAATCGTTTTTGTCGTTAAATGTAATAAAAAAACAAAAGGGTCCCGTTAGATGAACACATCTTGCTTGAAATCCTAATTATGAAACACCCCGAGAATTGAGAAATTACTATAAATAACTCTCTTTGTCAGTAAAAACATATTACAATTTCGTATTCTGTCATGAAAATAGATTACTATTTCATATAATTATTCCAAAATAATATCGAAATATTAAAGTAATTTGGTTTTCTTTTTTGTTCTTTCGTGTTTCGGTTTTGCAGTGGGAGCCAAGCAAGGTAGACTTAATTAGCGAGGAAATGGTGGATCGATACTTCTCGAAGGTAAATGAGGACGATTGGGATGATTTAAAACTTCCGATGAGGTCAAATTTACCTGCATATGCCATTGCTAAGCTTTAAGTTTTATACTCAATCGTTTATAGAAACAACATATGCTTCAATAATATATAGATGAATGAGTAAATTCTCTAATAATATTGTGATAAATGCTAGTCTAAGACCTTTAATAAATCTGTGACATGTATTTAGATAATTAGATCGAATCGGAGAAATTTATTTGGGTTTTTTTGCAGAATTTCGTATATGTATCTGTTTTATAAGCAGATAATTGTGATGAATAATTAATAAATAATAAAATATTTTTCACTTATATTTAATAAATATATATTTTATTATTATGTGGTGCATTCAAATAAAAACCAAAATAGGTGCATATAAGAATTTTATGCTGCCAAGATGTAAATTGGTCCAATATGAAATAATGTTTCAATTTCACCAAGTTTACTTTCATGGTAGGGATGGTAATGTGGTCAGATAATTTAAATACTTGTATTGGACCCGCGATGGGGCCGGGTTTGGGTCCAAAAATTGGGGCCGGGTCCAGGGCCGGGTATCAAAAATCAATACCCGGCCGGATCCGGGGCGTGTACCGGGTCCAACATATACCCGGACCCGAACCCGAACTCGCCCCATTAATATGTAATTTATATATTTAATATTTTTATTATTATTATAATACAATAAAATTATAAAATTAAAAAAATATATATATAATAATATATAATTTTAGACTAAACAATAAACATATGTCAAGAGCTCAAACTCAAAGCTGCCCTCAATTCAAAGCGACAAAGCCCAGCTCCTCTTCACTGTCTCTCTTCAAATCTTCACCATCTTTAGTCTTCACGCCGAGTCCAGTCTCTAGTTTTGCTGTGATCGATCGATCGCGCTGATCGATCGAAGGTAGATCTCAAATTCCTTTTTTTCTTGTTACAAATACTGTTGGAAATTTTCAGAAAAATAATCCTTTTTTTATAAAAATACTTTTGTAAAATAATGTTTTTTTTGATGTGTTTTAGTTTATATTGTTTTTGTATTATTTATATTAGTTTTAAGTATATTTGTGATAAAAAAATTGAAAAAAGTCAAATTTTAACCGGATCCATCGGGTAGGACCCGGACTCGTCGGGTATCCGCCAGGTCCGGGCGGGATCGGGTATTACCGGGTCCGGGGGTCCAGGTCCTAAAAATTCTGACCGGAGCAGGTCTCGGGTCCAGCATTACCCAGCCCGAACCCGCCCCATTGCCATCCCGTGGCACAGTTCTTGTTGGCATATCCCATTATTTTATTTTGGATATTTTTTCTGACTCAGTTCTTATTGGCATAATGTTATTCAAGTACGTAAATCCCAATAATCTCATACTTTGGTATATATTACAACAATTAACAATTCATTAAAACAAATGTGAATCTTTCTTGGTGTTGCTTGCAATTAGAAGAATAACTTATATTATTAAAACATACCGTTGAATTGGTATGAAATACGAATTGCAATTTTTGACTTTATGGCATTGTATGAAATACTACGAATTATTTATTTAAGGTTTGTACATAGATAATTAAAAACTCGACCACATTTGACTAATACTTAATTTTAAGGTTAGTCACAATTTTAAAATCCCAAAATCCCGAAGAAATTTAATCAAATTCAATTGATCACAAAATAAATGTATATCCGATTAATTAATCTCCTACAATACACAACTTTGTGGATTTCAAAGTTAAACACGAAGTTACTAATACCATTAAAAAAAAATTACGGTGAAACGAAAATCTTTTCTAAGTAAATGCCAACAAATCTTAATCTAAATTTTCTTTGATTGAATTCAAATATAATTTATTTTTTTGGTAAAAATTCACATAACAAATTACTTCAAAGTTCCTGTAAATTGAACTTCAATCTTCAGTTCCATAAAATCTAATTTGAACTATAATTATCCATAAACAACCGATACACACAACAAAATGAAATTCTTACAAAATTTGTAATTGAAATAATGAAACCAAAAGTTAACTCTTATATTATTTGTTTTAAACAAAGAATTTCATATATATATATATATATAAATATATATCATCACAAACATAATTACAAATTTTTCTCTCTCATACTCATATTTTCACCTTTAGCAAGAATCATTTCCCAATTACCCCAAGTAATTCTTCACCTCCGTCGGAAAACAAGGGTACCGCCGCCACGTTCCGCCGTGCATCTTCAATATCTCCGCCACCCTATCCCTGGTGGCTCCGCCACCAACATGCAGCAGCGCCACCATCTTCTCCACCGCCCCACAAACCACCATCTCCTCCAAAACCCTCTCCGTCGGATGAAAACTCGAAATCAACCACATTATTTTCACCCCAATTTTCATGCCCACAAAATTCAAATCATTCACCATCATCTTCTTCGACACTGCAGCAATCCCAAACCCATGCTCAATGAACGCCAATCTCCCGTCAGCACACTCACACAGTAACTTGATCACTTGCATGATTTTCTCACACCTTGATTTGCTTGTTGAATCAGGTAAAATCTCAATCAGTGTTGTTACAGCACCAGCTTCAATGGCTTTCAGCCTGGATTTCCGGGAATTTTCCAGGGTTTGTATCAGAAGTTTCAATGCACATGAACTTACTTTATTACATATCTCATCTGATAAAATTTCCATCAATGATTTGAAAAACTCAATTCCCTGGTAAGATTCTATCAGACTGTTCCATTGTTGATTATCCCATTTACCCATTTTCGAAAACGTCGAAATCGCGCATAATCTAGCTTCTTTACTCCCCCTTTGAAGCATAATCGACATTGATTTCAAAAAACTAGGGTTCATCAAAAGCTGGAAAATCTCTTCATCTTCATCTGAAAATGGGACCTGGTGAAGAAACCCTAATGCTTCTTCACAAGCCCTAAACGTCGAAAAATCTGAATTTTCGACTAAAATTTGAACCATTATTCTTACAAGCACTTCAACCCCTCCTAAACCCTTGAAATCTTTCATCATTTGATCATTCGATTCGACAATTAACCTAAGTTTTCGTAAAGCACTTACCTTAAACGGGGTCGAGTCAATCTCGCCAAGAAGGGCTGCCAATTCGTCGTATTTGGGCGATGGACGGTTGAGATCATCTCGATTATTATGCCATGCAAGTATGAGTCTTTTGAGGGTGTGATTTGGAGTAATATCCAAACTATGAACACATTGCATTGTAGCTGGACATGTATTTTTCTTGTACACATTAAACCATTTTTCGATGTTTTTTCGATCGTAGGTTACGCCTGTGGAGATAGTGACAGGATCTTTCATGAGCTCCATGGAAATGGGGCACCTAAAATCTTGAGGGAAATTATCTCCAACATTGCTTTTCTCCATATTTCTTTTACAATATTATTTAGATTGTCAAAGGTATTTATAACATATAGGGTGAATTTTTGGTGAATCTTATAAGTTTTATGATTTTTTATTTTTTTTATCATTGACTTTTTTGTATATGTATTAGTATGAATCTTGTGAGTTGTGTAAAGAGATGTGTGGAGGTCTAAAGAAAGAACAAATCAAAGTCAAAACTTTTGTGTAGATGCCTCTGCAAGCTGTATATATGAACAAGGGAAGCTATTGGAAAGTGTGATAGTATTGAATTTTGATGTATTAAATATTAAATTACTTTTTTTGTGGCCCTAATATTTCATGGAGTCACTATTTCAACCCTGAAAAATTTATAATACATCGAGTTTAATATGTTTGATGTGTTATATATCACATGTTTGTATGGTGGTGAATGACCGATGAAAGCCACTAATCTTGTGGTAGAATTTCTCGAGAAGCATTATATGTGCTTATTCTTTCATGTATGTCTATGAGGTTTATTTTTACTCAAATTTATCTCTCGTATTTCAATTTTTCTGTTTCAATTAATAAGATCTAATTCTTTTCCCCCCTAATATTCATTTTACATCGTAATATTCAATGTTTCTATAGTTTTCAAAATAGGTATGCAAAAAGAGAAACAAAATAAACCATCCAATTAATTTGTACAACAAAATTTGAGGGCTGGATTGCTGGGAACCAAAAAAATGTTTCCTTCCATAGAAATAAAGTAAAAGTTAATAGGCCAAATTATAAATTATTTTCTCATTAAATTCAACCGTCCTTTTGTTGAGTTGACATTAATTAATGTATTAAAGAACTTTCATTAGATTATATGTAACGTTTGCGCACGACATGCACAATTAATAAATACATTGACATATATATATATATTTTTTTTTCATTTTCCTAGGTATTTCAAAGTTCGAACTTTACAAATCTAATCGAGACATACTATATATTGTCCTACATGCAAGACCTCTTCCAATAAAGTTTTTAAACTCAAAATATGAAGTCAAATTTTATCCGAACAGGTCTTTTATTTCATAATATTGTAATATAATGACAACACATTTTTGTAAAATTAATAAATTTTTGTTTTTATCGATTTTACGAGGTGTGATACTGTATAGTACACCAATATGAGATAAAAAAACCCTGCAAAACTTCTACATAGGAAAGTACTCGATCTCAAGATCTCCCATTTAGCTTAAATCAAATTATTTTGGTATGTATTATGTTAATTAATTATTTACTTGTATAATGAACATAAAATTAATTAGGGATGTTTTTAATTTATTCACCTTGTATATATGTTTACTTAAAAGAAACACAAGTAGTAATTAATTATATGTGAATTCAAATGTCAGCTTACATAGTAGCGGCGAAGAACTGCGATACTCTTTCTCACGTTATAGTTGATGACTTGTAGAGGCTATTGAGCTGTTTCATTGACTCACTCTCTATATAGGTGTATGTATACGTAAATATATATTATATATTATATATTATATTTGAAATAACCATATGACATTTAAGAAATGGCAATCAGAAAATGATCAAGATAGTTTACCCACACTTGAACAATAGTAATTGGGCAAGATCAACTTCTTCACACAACGCATGATTTTAGGTACAACTTCACTAACAATATGAGATAAATACACTATTTATGGAGAAATCTCAATTTTGATACGGAATTCATTTTTGATATCATGATTTACAAAAGTAACACTTTTGATACTATACTAAATGAATTTTTTTTCACCACTTTTGGTACCATTGTTAGTTGACTAACGATCAAAGTAACTAATCCATTAGTTTGATCACTTGGGGGTACGGTATAATATATTCATTTTGGAGGGTTGACTGGTCATAATGAAGGGTGTAAATATTTAGGTGTTTTTAAAGCAAAATTTGGAGGAATTTTTAGCTCAATTGAGATCTCCATTCTCAAATTCCCCAATTTTACTTCCGAATATCATTGTTTTGTTATTTTTCCTACTCAAGTCAACGCAATTTCGAAGAAAAAAAATGCATTTATGAAAAGCAAGTTTACTTGTGGATGTCAAGAACTAATGATAACTCATTTCAATTTGTCTTTCTTCCAAATTCAATTATGAGGGTGTTTGGCTAAGCTTATTTAAAACATCTTATAAGTTCTTACAACTTATAAGATGTTTTAAGAGCTTATAAGATGTTTGGTCTTATTTAAAAAATAAGTTCTCAAGTGTTTGGATAAAACAAGTCTATTGGACTTATTATAAGATGTTTTCAAATGTTATAAGAGAGAATTTATGCAACAATAAAAATAAAATAAAAATTCGGAGAAGGATATTGTTAGAAAGGAGAAAATTAACTAAATTTGTTATGTCTTTTAAGAATATAAACAACATCCCAAATCTAATATTTTGAAATAAGAGGGTGTTTGGCTGAGCTTATAAGCTCTTTTAAACATCTTATAAGATGTTTGAGAGCTTATAAGCTCTATGAAAGTGTTTGGATAATTTCTTTTAAAAAGAGCTTATAAGACCAAAAAATAAGATGTTTGGGTCTTATAAGCAAATAAAAAATAAGTTGGTCAAACCCACCTTATTTCAAAATCTTAAACTTTAGATGTTGTTTATATTTTTAAAATGCACAAATAACTTTAGTTAACTTTCTCCTTTCCAACAATACTTTTCTCCGAAAAATATTTATTTTTATTATTGCACAAATTATCTCGTATAACATTTGAAAACATCTTATAAGTCCAATAGTCTTATTTTATCCAAACATTTAAGAACTTATTTTTTAAATAAGACCAAACATCTTATAAGCTCTTAAAACATCTTATAAGGTGTAAGAACATATAAGATGTTTTAAATAAGCTTAGCCAAACACCCTCTAAGTTGGGTTTGACTAACTTATTTCTTATTTGTTTATAAGACCCAAACATCTTATTTTTAGGTCTTATAAGATCTTATTAAAAAAAATTATCCAAACACTTTTGTAGAGCTTATAAGCTCTCAAACATCTTATAAGATGTTTAAAAAAACTTATAAGCTTAGCCAAACACCCTCTATGTAACGAAATGGGGGCATGTGTATGCAGAAATAGATCTTCGTCTTAGTTCAAAGCCAATTAGTGTTAGAATTTTATAAGATTTTGTTGTTCACATGCATAATTTTTCCACCAAATGTTAGACTAAACGATACATGACTAGCACGTGATGTTGATTGTTAATCAACTAACGGCGGTATAAAAATGTTAAAAATTAAAACTTATTTGGTACCAAAAGTGTTACTTTTATAAACCATGATATAAAAAAGGGATTTTAATTTGCATATCTTACGCTATGAAAATCGAAATTTTCTCCCATTTATATTATAGAAACTCATGTAATAATATGAAGATCAATATTATCCCTTTGGGTTTTCAATGTTTGTGTACTTTAATGACTTAACTTTTTAAAGTTGATATATAGGCTTAGTTTGTTTATCAGAAAAACAATCTAAATTAGAAATCTAATTGTCTGATATTACATTAATGTGTTTGGTAAGATTGCTATTAATTCTATGAAATAAATCAGATTCCTCAGAATATGAAATTTTACGCCCCAAAATAAGGAATCTAACTAAACAAAAGTTGATTAATTCATAAAACAAATTCAACATTCCTAATACAATAATCTGGACTCTAGACTTGACCATTGACTCTGGATTCTAAACAACTTATACCTATAAAACCAAAAACAAATCAACTAAAAACATAGAATATACTAGCTATATATATATATATATATACTCATTCATGATTATTCCTAATGAAACTCATCGCCATACGAAACTCCGAATTGTGACGATAACCCCATGCTCTAACGATATCGCCTTTTTTCAATCTATTCGCGCTGTAAAGCTTTCTCCAATGATGATTAAAAACGAACATTTTCAAACTCGTCCACCTCTTCAAGAACAACTCGTAAACCCTACCTTCTTCATCAACTGTCGAAACCCTAATTCCTTCTTCATCCAACACTGCTCTTTTCTCCTCTTCTGTCAAAGCTTCTAACAGTTTATCGTTTTGTGTCACGAATAAACGGCACAAGCCCTTGCTAACGTCTGATTTTTCGAGCTTTTTTTCAAATAAGAATAATGGGGCAGTTATATTATTAGGGTTTTCTTGTTTATAATAATCATCATTGATTATCATGTTGAGACCAACAACTTGAACATCGAATTTTCGCTTTTTGAGTATCTGATAATCATATTCGGAATATTCTTGATCATCCACACGAGCCCTTTTGAGAAGTATCTCAGGAAACAAGATTTCTACAGCATGGCGCTTTTTGTGAGGCAAAAACAGCAATTTTTTGGGCCTTTGATCGTTAAAGAAATCGATTTCTTCAATGATTGTTTGTTGTTCTACTTGCTGTTGATGATGATGATGATGAACAACAGAATATGAATCCACAGCAACAAGCCTCATCTTACCCGTTTTCTCCAGCTTTCTCATGATCTAAAGACTAATGTTTTTTTTTTTTTTAGAATGAAATTTGATTGTGATTAAAAGTTTTTTGTATGATTTGGTGATTTTGTATCTGAGGCTTGTACATGTATTTATAGTACTTTAAGGAATATTATAAGGAAATAATATGAAAAGTGTAATTAGAAGTATAGTTCTACTCGGATTCAATAAGGAATGTAGGGGTTAATGTATTGTTACTTGAGGTTAAAGTTAATATCTTTTATTTGGAAATCGAATCCTACCGTTGGAAACAATTATTTGGAAAATATTGACAAGGGTCGGTTAAGATTTTGTAATTAATTTGGTGATTTTGTATCTGAGGCTTGTACATGCATTTATAGTACTTAAATATCCTAATTATGGAAATTAAGAATAATTTCCTCCGTGAAATATTTTTTTTTTCAATTTAACTGCTTATTATTTAGATTTTGTTTATTTATTTTTTTCGTTTCCTTACTGAAATTTTGTATTAAACATCTAATAAACAAATATAATAATTCGGTTTTAAATCTAGTATCCTAAATTAATTGAGTTTACAGAATTCGTTTTTGGATTTTACTGGAAGCTATACATTTAGTATATAAGGTAACAAAATAAAACATTATTATCCTTTATATATGAATATACACATTTAGGTAGCCATCTTAACTTATATATCAAAAAAATATTTGGACGCAGGAGTTTAGGTGGATGCTATATCCGTCTTGAATTTTTCCTAACAAAAGTGAGAATTAAAAGTGTATTTTGAATTTTCTTTAGAGGAAAATATGTAATAACTATGATTGATGTAAAATATTTTTTATTGTGAAAATTTTATTTAAATTGAAGTTGTTATATAAGTTTTCGTAAACATATCTTAGTGAAATTCGTAAATTTAGACATAAAAAATATAGATAAAATGGATCTTATTTTAGGCATGTTTTATATATTTTGTATAAAAATATGTGATTAATTTGACTTTCGACGTTAAGAGATAAAAAAAAAGTTATAATTGATGGATAAAATATTAAATTATGAATAGTAAAAAATTACTTTGTTTCTCTTTTTATGTAAAAAATTCTTTTAACTTGTCTTGAATTTTGATTTTTTTTTAAACACATGATAATCTGCCAAGCAAACACTTTTTTTTTTTTTTTAATACATCTCTTAAAAAGACAGTTTCATGGTACATAGTAGAGGTGGTAGTCCAAATTAAGCCAAACCGATTGGGTTAATTTCCTTTATCCAATTATTCATTATTTGCACGTATTAGTTTTGTTTTAATTGAAATTGATAAATGAAATGAGATAAATTCGAAAAAAGTGAATGATCTTCGTTACGTGGTAACAACTTTTTTTTAAATTTACTTTGTTAATAAAAGTTCATTAAAAAGTCAATCATAAACTATTTTTTCCTGCTTATCAAATGAACCATGAGTATACGCAGTTACGCACTTGTATCTAATATACGAAAGACTTGATCCTATTTCACTATGTACACGACCAACTTGACCATGACCAAGAGTAGTCTTAAAATCAAAAAGATAACTAGCTAGTGTGTGTAAATTGACACCCCGAAAACAATGTTCCAACTATAAACAAGGAAAGAAGACAAAATACACAATTGCATTTGATTTTATAATGAAGTTAATTTACACACCAATATTATTTTTTAAGATAAAATCACAACCCCATCAAATCTTACAACATATTATTATCATAAAATTTTACATCATTATTCGAACCTGCAATTAGGCTAGCCGTCGAGAGGTAGTAGTTTCAGGTCAGGTGAAGGTGAGTAGGAAATAGAGATCAGCATTGACCTATATTTCTCATCTCCATCACCAACCAGAGGTTCGATATAATCATCACCCTCCATCTTTTCCGGTGAATTTTCAGCCGTTGGATCAGAGTCCGGTAGTCCGTAAGAGATTGCAATTAGTGACTCGCGAGTCACATCATCGGGAAACTCATAGCCGTTAGCTTTCTTATCCATAAAATAATACTCTTTTGTCCTGCAAAATATTGAAACAAATTATACGCATATAGTGCCTCGTTTATTGGGTAATTCCCACGAGCTCCCTAAGATTTTTTCAAATTACCAAGAAGCCCCTATGACCCTATCAATTATTGACAAACCATGGACGAAAAGATTCGGCCGTGCAAAAATAACCCAACTATCTATATATCTACCAAACTATTTCAGAACCAAGCTAGCTAAAAAGGGTGAAAATTGGTGCCTAGTTTTTTGCTTAGTTGTTTCACAATGCCATATGTCTGTGTATATTCAACTATATCTTTTCACCTACAAATATGTATATATATATATATATTTGTCCTATGTGTAGTCTATCTCAAGATAATGAAAACAAACTCAAAGCAGAACCAAGATCTTAAATTTCGGTCTTAAAGCAAAACCCAAAATTTCTATTGAACTCAAGATTTGAATAACGTATAACACATTATCTTTGTCAATAATTGGTAGCACATTATTCTGATTCAAGGAAACTCGAGGTGGGGTTATACGGTACCTATTTCTTCCAATCTTCTTCTCTGTTTATTCATCTTTTTCATCATCAAGAATCCACTTAAAGGCTAGAATTACCAACTTTTTTTAACCAAATTCAACTTGCTCTGACAATACATAAAGCCTTCCATATCACCTTATTGTTTCAACTAATCAATCCCTAAGAATCAAATTTCTTTATCCCAATCGAAAATCATATGCATACATTATAAGACTTGAGTAAACCAATGTTAGCCTACAACCCTGCAGTGCACTAGCAAATCTCTAACTTTTCCTAACACAACAATGCAAAATCCAACACTCAATTCATACTTTTTGGCCCAAAAACCATCATAAAAATAGATTTTGAGATCGCTAAAAGCAAATAACGCTTCATCGCGTGTTCGAAAAAGCAACAAGATAGATTGAAATTCAGACTTTCAGTGGGAATTTCAAATACAATCTTCTACTTTAATGAACCCCTAATGAAAAACTAATTCAAAAAAATCGAAAACCCATAAACAATAGCACGGAATCAAAGAACTCAAACCCAAAATATAAATCTTGAAACAGAAAATTTTCGTGTTCAGCATGTTGAAAAAGACAAAATAAAACCCATCAAGCACCTAAAAAAAACTCTCAAAAATCATTCCAAGTAAGTGAAGACCTGAAGCAGATCATCATAATCAGCTCATGTATTCATGTCTATAGCTAGAACAAGAAACAGTCCAATCCAAGTCAACACCCACAAATAAGTAACATTCATAACACAATCAAATACAAAAAATCGAACATCGGATTATATTTCCCTTTATTCATGTAATTAAATTAGAACCCAAAATGAGAGAAAACTAGAGAGCGCAAAAAAATTAAAAAAAAAAAAAAAAAGGGAATTACCTGTGTGATGAATTAGAAACCGCGTTGGCATTGGGTCTGTCGGGAAGCTAAAAATAGGCTAAAAGAATTACACTTTGTTTTACCGGGTTAGTCCTTACAATTTATTTATATTTAGAAATGTACCCATCTAATTTTATTATTCAAAATTTAATAATTAACTTGTTAATTAATATTTTAATTTTATTATATTTAATATTAGACATATCTAGTTGAAATGTTAATTGAAGAAATTGATTGTTAGATTTTGAACTATAATACTAAATATGAGATTTTAACATTTGTGAGATGAAATATAAAAATTTTATAACTAATTAGGTCATAATTAAATTAAATTTAAGTTAAGATATGAAACTGCAATTTCTACAAACTAGTAGAATTTCAATTATTGCTTATAATTATTAAATATGCCAGTTGTCACGTGCAGCTGCACCTGCACGTCAGACAATTATAGGAATCTTCTTGTGTATCCACTTGTGTGGGTTGAGATTCGGTATCTGAAGATTCTAGAATTGGGCCTTTGCATTATCCAGGCCCAGGCCCAAACCTAGGCCCTCTTAGTATGTGCACCATACTGGATCCAATCTAAAGCACTCTTGATGAGACCCGAGATAAATTGGGTCCAACTATTAATGGATCAACCAAATCGCGAAATGGGTCATCAATGATTAAAATAAATATCGTTAGTAATATATTATGTCTAATCTAATTTAATCAATATTTTTTTTTTAAGTAGATCATTCTAATAAAGTTGGAATTAAGGGAAGTTAGTAGAAAGACGTTGACTGATATAACTCGTAAAATGCTTACGGGCCAAATCAAGCCGAGGCTCGTATAAGACCAAGGAGGGTCGTAGAACGGATATAGACTGCACTCAGACGTACTGAGCTACCTACGTACCTTTCTATTAGGATCAAGTCTAAACGTAGTTCAAGGTTGTAATTAAGGTCACATACGAGGTTCTTAACTCCGTTTATAGAATAGTGGGAACGTATTGTCAGATCGTACTATGTACTCTCGAGGTACTGTTCAGTAAGTCAAAAGTCTTTTTTCTAATATTAAATGGGGCTATTTATAGGCACAGTGCCCAATGTACGGACGATTGCGGGATACGCGGGATGTCTTACACGTGTGCCTAGGATGGACGTACCAAATTGTGCGGGTTAGGGCAACACTGGGTTTGACCCGATAAAAACACGCGGGTTAGGTAGTGTAATGCAAATAGGCATAATTAAATTAGGGACCTTTATATAAATATGCTATAATATTTATATTAAGGTCGTATGGTTCTATACGAGGCTTCAAGTTTGTGGGTTCAAGCTCGTATAATACAAATACGAAGTTATACTATATCATTGACAATGTTTTGAAATAAATTGAAATAAATACATTTATAAAAGTATTACTTGTTATTAATTAATTTTGAATAAATCACAAGTTTAACAGGAAAAATGCGTACTGGTGACATTTTTTTCTTTTTCACCTACTTATATATAAAAAAAAATGACACCAATCATTAAACTTATCACTATTTTTTTTTTTTTTCAAAATATAAACAAATATCTATTATTCTTAAACAAACTTCCTCATACATAATTTTTAATCTTGATAACTATTTAGTTCCCTAACGAAGCAACATCAAATCATTACATCAAATTGAACAAATCCTAGGTAGATACTTTTCCAATCCCACCCCCACCACCCATCACTTACAAAACGACACATAACACACACACAGCTCTGCAAATGGTGAAATTCGAACAGTTTTTTTACTGCAAACCCTCTCTCTCTCTCTCTCTCTCTCCTCACGTGCCAATCATAGGGGTATCATGTGACACTCTTCTGCTTTTCAGTTTTCACTGCCTTCAGTTACTAGTCTCAAATCACCCCTTCACTTTCTTCTTCGATTTAACCAATCAAGCCTGAATCTTTAGCCTTCTTTCTCAAAATCCCATCAAAGATTTTCTCTGTTTCAGCTAAGATATACTTTTTTCTTTTTGTATAGAAGCATAATACACAGAGTAAGTGTGAGGTGTGTGTGAATGTAAGCAAACTAAAGATGGGCTGTTTGCAGTCCAAAACTGCCAATATCCAGTCCCCTGACCTGGAACCTTCACAAACTGACTCTAAACCAGCTCCGGGTAATCTATTTATTGCTTTTTCTTATTGACCCTTCTCTATTGATGAGCTATGTTGTGTTATATATGTGCTTTTAACTGATTATTGGGGGTAAAATTCTGATTTTTTCTTACCATTTTCCTAGTAATTATTGGTAGTGAAAGAATTATGTGGCTATAGGTGCGTTTATTCATTTGGTGATCTGGGTTTTTTCACTTTTATATTTTTCTACATGTAAGTTTTGGGTCAATGTGATGGGTTTTTCTGGGAATTATTTTTTAACTAGGTTTGAACTCTAGGCAATAACTGATATCCCTAGTGTACTTGTATTTGATTTTTGAGTTCTTGAAGGTTTTCCTTGGATAAATGCTCCTTATGCCCCTTTTGGGTTGCTCTATTTACTTTTGTTTGTTTCCAATTTTGTCTTTTATTCTGTTCTTAAACTTTTACTCACTCTCTATTTACTCTTTGGTTTTCTCTTTTGATGCATGTTTTCAATTCCAGTTAGCAAAAGGGCTAGTCTATGATATAAAAACGTGTAAAAATTTCGAATCTTGTAATTTATTCGAACATGTACGTTATGGTTTTACAATTTCTTGAGTGATTGAAATGGTGATGTAGCAAATGTGGAACAAGTGGATCAAGATCAAGTGCCGGGATTTAAGGAATTCGGGCTTGCAGAGCTTCGTGCTGCAGCAAATGGTTTTAGCAGTGAATTGATAGTTTCAGAGAGTGGTGAAAAAGCTCCTAATGTTGTCTATAGAGGAAAGCTTCGAAATAATCGCCTTGTTGCCATTAAACGCTTCTCCAAACAGTCATGGCCTGATCCTCACCAGTTTGTGGTAAAAAAAATTCATTCCGTTTCATCAATTTATATGGACTAGAACAAACTCTCTTGTACTTTAAATCGATAACTTTTATTGGAAAAATTACACTTTTGCCTCATCAATTGTATATAGTTAAAAATAATCTTGTTTGAGTTTATTCGTATTGAGATTATGAATTGTTGTTGCATATAGATATATATTTATTGGTGAGTCATTTGGAAAAGGGAATCATTTCAATTCGTGCATTTGGATTGAAGGATTTGAAATCTATGTATTTCAAATCCGTCAACAAATCCATGAAGTTCGTTTGGATGTATCAAGTTATAATGGATTTCAAATCACACGACATTCACTTTGAGCTATTTTCTCCATAATTACGGTGGATTTCAAATGACTCCATTTTAGGCGTCATTTCAAATCCTTCCCCCAAATCCCCTTCCCAAATCCAAATCACTCAATCCAAACACACCCTAAGTATGATTGATTTTTCTCTTTGCTGTCTAGAAATTGTTTTTGTTTCGAAATATTACGTTTTATTGCTTACAATTCTCTTGTTTTTGCAGGCCGAAGCAGCTGGAGTTGGTAAGGTTAGGCACAAGAGATTGGTGAACTTAATTGGATGTTGTGCTGAAGGAGATGAACGCCTTTTAGTTGCTGAGTATATGCCCAATGATACACTTTCAAAGCATCTTTTTCACTGTATGGTTTATATTCTTATACTTCTAAACTCAACGAAATACTATCTTATATTTTCACTGCTAATATATATATATATATATATATATATATGTGTGTGTGTGTATATATATATATATATATATTGTAGGGGATAAGCAGCCTCTGCCATGGGAAATGCGTGCAAGAGTTGCATACAACATAGCACAAGCTCTTGAGCACTGTAATGCTGAAAACCGGAAAATCTATCATGATTTGAACGCTTACAGAGTTCTTTTCGATGAGGTAATCTTGAGTAGCTCTAAACAAGTTACTATTGGCCCAAAACATTTCTATGTTTTTTTGATTTGACAAAGATCATTAACTATTAGTGCTAAAAGTTTTGAATTTTGAAAGCTACCTATTAAATTCCTCTTTTTACTGTTTTCTCCTTCTAAACAGTGTTTATCGTTCAAGATTATAATATGTTACGAAATGTTTGCTTTTAGAATAAAATCTTATTACCCCCATGATCTTATTTTACTCAGACGCTTGACGGGCTTATTCTTATTATAAAATCCATTTTAGAAGCTCAATAGACATGTTATAAGATCTAAGAGCTTAAAAGATGCATAATTAGCCAAACACCCTCTAATATTATGGGGTATTGATTGATATTTTACAGGATGGTGACCCTAGATTATCTAGTTTTGGCTTAATGAAGAACAGCAGAGATGGGAAGAGTTATAGCACCAATTTAGCTTACACCCCTCCTGAGTTTTTGCGAACAGGTATATTATATGTAACTCATACAAGTTCATCCATGTCATTTTACGTTGAAATATGCTCGAATGTTATTCTATATAAAGCGTTTATCATGGAACGTTCTTATCATGTTTATTTTTATTTTAGGTTTCACAATGTTCAGTTTTTCAAATTATCATATGAGTGTAAATGTGTAGTTTAGATTTCCATTTAGAAGACTAGTAAACAACGTCAAATTAAACACGAAATTAAGGGGCCTCTTGTTAATTTGCAAAACCTCAAGGACTTTTGGTAAATACCCAATAATGTGTATGAATGTAATTACTCCCCATACTAAAAAGCATGTCTTGAAGTTGATACTCATGAATCCATTTTTTCTGGTAAAGATGAAATCTTGCATTATAATCTTTGCTTTTCCTCGTCTTTCAGTTGCTTTTTGTAATGAAATGTTTCATATTTGGTAAATTACGAGAAATCTCATTCATTTTTTTCAAATTTGCTTTTCTTTTTACAGGCAGGGTCATTCCAGAGAGCGTTATATACAGTTACGGAACTGTTCTTTTGGACCTTTTGAGTGGAAAACATATTCCGCCTAGCCATGTACGGTTCATTTCATCTCATCTTTTAAGCTTATAATTAAATTATTTTCGACTAAATGGACTTTTTTTCAGTTCAAATACATCGGTTTGCCTTATGTAGCTCGTGATGACGCGGTTTTTTTTTTTTTTTTAATTATTGTGCTTGCTACTATAGGCTTTGGATTTGATAAGAGGAAAAAATATTCTACTGCTGATGGATTCATCCTTGGAAGGACAATATGCTAAAGAAGACGCTACTGCATTGGTCGAACTCGCATCTAAGTGTCTCCAATACGAGGCCCGAGATAGGCCCGATTTCAACTTTCTTCTTACTGCAGTTGAACCCCTTCAAAAGCAAAACGAGGTTATTATGCTTACTACTTAAATACAATTTTTGTTTTAGATTGAAATTGTCCGAATTTTTTAAAATATCACGAATAAATTTCCTCGATCAAGCACTATAATTTGGTTATATGAATTTGATGTCGATTAGTTTTTTTTTTCGAAAAAATTCCGAATTTTAAGGCTACTAACATGAGATTGTCGTACGTGTTTTTCTAGGTTGCATCACTTGTGCTGATGGGTCTGACTAAGACCCCCGTGGTTTTGAACACCGCAGTTTCTCCTCTCGGAAAGGCTTGTGCAAGGATGGATCTTACGGCCGTACACGAGATCTTGCTCAAAACGGGCTATAAAGACGAAGAAGGCGCCGAGAACGAGGTGAGCTAATTTGCCCACGTTAAGTCTAATATTTGTGAAATATTTGAAGGGTCGGTCTGCACTAGTTAATAGGGCTGAATATTGAACCATACTACTCGAGCTTGATCGTTAAAAGCTCGGTTCGATAATTTACCAAACCAAATCTGAACAACTTTTTATGTTCGATAAATTTTGAAGCTCGACTCGAGCTCGGTTCAATTAGCAAAAAATAATAAAAACATGTACAAAATATTCAAACTACTCGTGATCGACTCGACTCATTTTCACCTCTACTAGTTATGATGGGGCTAGGATTGATCTAATGGTGGAGTTGTAGTTATAAAGATAAGAGGGTGTTTTGTGTAATTAGACGTTACCTCAGGGGTGGCTTGTGTAATTTGCAGTATTTAGTATAAAACATGCACCGAGAACTTACGCTCTGTTTTTATTTAATCTATAATGTTGTAAATGATTCATGTCGTGATTGGTGAAGCTTTCGTTCCAAGAGTGGACACAACAAGTTCAAGATATGGTAAATACGAAGAAGTTTGGAGATATTGCGTTTCGGGACAAAGACCTCAAGAGTGCAATTGAGTACTACTCCAAGGTACATGCTTTATTGTTTTATGTGTCTTTCTATGTGCTAGATTATGAGGTTTGATAAATTATTATAACTCCCTTCATCACTAATAATGTATTCTAATTAGGGGTGGCAATTTGGGTCCATACGTATATTTCTACCCAAACCTAATTAAGTTTTTAATGGCTTGGGTCCTAACATTTTAGCATTTTAGTTCCAATGGGTTGGGTTTTTATAATATTTGAGTCAAATTGGGTTTTAAATTGGGCCAATTTGGGTCCTATTTCGGTCCACTTTGAGTTAATAATCTGCATTATACCCTGATACACTCTGTCACAATCCCTTACACCACTTTGATTCATAATGAGTCCATTTTGTGTCCTTATTAGTTCCACTTTAGGTCCTTATTGCGTCCAACTATAACGCATACTTTTTGACATTGGACCCAATTAAACCTAACCCACTTTAAGCCGAACCCAAATGGACTCGACCCAAATACAACCCATTCAACCCAATTGCAACCCCTTATAATTTCTTCATCGTCTCATCATTCTTTTTGCTCGATCTTTCACTACATAAGTTAACTCTTGAGGCCTTGACCCATGCAGCTCATATCAATGATGCCGGTTCCATCTGGGACGGTGTTTGTTAGACGAGCACTCTCGTATTTGATGTTGGGCCAACCGGAACTAGCCCTGAGAGATGCTATGCAGGCTCAAGTTTGCTTGCCCGAGTGGCCCACAGCCTTCTACGTTCAAGCTCTCGCCCTTTCTAAGCTCGGGATGGAGACTGATGCTCAAGACATGCTCAACGATGGGGCCTCCTTCGAGTCTAAGAAGCAAAATAGTTGGCGAAACTAATCAATTATCGTATTATTACACAGTGCTGCCTAGGAAATCCAACTTGTCTTGTTCACTGTCTTGATGAGGTTGAGATAATTTGTGTTTTCAGTGTATAAATCCAGTTCACTTTGCATTAACTTATGTAATATGGTATATTTAGAGTTCGACTCTCTTTTTTAAAAGTCGAGCGAAACTAAATATGTGTGAATTGTAATCGGATTTGAGTTTCGAAGTCAATTAATTTGTTAATCTCCTGAGTTTGAATTTTGAAATTGAAGTTCTGAGCTAAATAGGGGGCTGATATAATTAGGGGTGTGCACGGATCGACTAACCGATCGAACCGAAACTGACTAAGTCGGTTCAAACCGTAACCGAACCGAAACTAATTCAGTTAGTTTTGGTTCGGTTACGGTTAACACTTTTCAAAAAAATCGATTTCGGTTACGGTTCGATTATTTGGGGTCGGTTAGTCTAACCAAATCGTAACCGATTGGTTGGGCCATAATATAACATATTTTGTGACATAGTGGGTCAATAGACTATTGGTTTGTAATGGTACTAAATACAATAAATTATAGTGGTATTATGGATTTATGGTACATTGGCACTACTTAGCACTTATATAGTTATATTTGTCATTTTCATATTTGTCTCGAGGATTAGTGGTGTGCATATATAATCCTTGTCGTAAATCGTAACTTATAATCTTTGTGTGTTTTAAGTTGTAATGAGTTTTGTGTATTCAAATAGGTCAAATAGCCGAAAATTCAAATTAATTCTTGCAACAAAAAAAAATATGCTCGGATTTCGGTTAACCGAAATTAACCTAACCGTCGGTTATAACTGTAACCGAACCATTTTCAAATCGGTTCGGTTGCGGTTACGATTTTTGCCGAACCAAATTTTCGGTTCAGTTATAACCGTTTGAACACCCCTAGATATAATCGTTGCTAAAATGGGCTTGAATCATTTAAACCATTATAAAAGCTAGAATTAGAGAATGCCATGAGTGATAACAGTATCTTTTATTGCTCATAAGAACATAGTGATCTTTGTAGTTTTGTTGTGGAGGCATTCACCCATTTTTGTACGGTGATTTTCACGAGAATTTCGTGTTTTGATTGTCTTAAAAGTTACAAAACCAATCAGTTCGCCTCGAGACTAGCTAGTCAGCCTAACTCATTACATTGCTAAGTTGTGAAGAAATAAAAGAAGTTTAGAACTCGAAAGAATTCTTTTACTCGATGGCTTTCTTACTTGGTTGGTTACGAATATAAAAATGGATTGTAAAACAGTACCACACAAATAAATCCCATAAATTACTTGTATTGTGTAACTAACTATATTAACATACAAAATATCTTACCACCTAAACTCATCGAACCCATGCTACAGAGTCGATCTCGTCCCTTGCTTTCTTGTACAGTTCAAGTCTTTTAGCATATTGCTGTCTCTTCTCCATCAATGCTGGGTCTTCATCCAATAACTCACCTAGTTGCTTACCCTGCAATATCATCAGTAAAAATGGTCTTTAAGAGACATTTTTAGGGTACAAAAACAACAAATGCAATTTTGACAAAATCTATGAAACACAAATTTTCGAAATCAAATATGCCATCCAATCAAACCCTTATTTTCGTGACATTTTAAGATGAAATGGGATCAATAACTTGGACATTGGCAGTATTAATCTTTTAG
The DNA here is from genome assembly GCA_963669365.1 of Verbascum thapsus. Lineage (NCBI taxonomy): Eukaryota > Viridiplantae > Streptophyta > Magnoliopsida > Lamiales > Scrophulariaceae > Verbascum > Verbascum thapsus. The sequence continues at coordinate 3,542,066 of OY770106.1, forward strand.
TGTGTTTGGATTGAAGGATTTGAAATCTATGGATTTCAAATTTTTCAACAAATCCATGAAGTTCGTTTGGATGGATCCAAGTTATAATGGATTCCAAATCACTCGACATTTACTTTGAGCTATTTTCTCCGTAACTACGGTGGATTTCAAATTACTCCATTTAAGGTCATTTCAAATCCTTCCTCCAAATCCCCTCCCCAAATCCAAATCACTAAATCCAAACACACCCTCTCAGTATTTAAAGAAAACAAGGATTTCGGCAAATATTACCTCTCTCTTCCCAATCTGTGTGTAGAAGTAGTTAAGTAAATTCTGTTTGGCCTCCTTGACTTGACAATAAACCACTGCCTTGGGAATTGAGTGCTTCAAAGTCTCTGAAACCATGTTTATGTAAGAAGACACATTTGACCCGATCCTCCTGAAATGTCCCTCCGCATAACGATCAACATTAGGGGCAACTGTAGCCTTCTCCCGAGGGTTTCCAATTTTCTCGACTTCCTGAGGAAGTCTACGGAAGAAATCAACGGTCAGATATGAAGATTCCATATCGACCAATCGAACGACTGTTTTCTTGCTTTGCTCACGAAACCTTTCAAGAGATTCATTTGCTGCCCCAGCTATAGTTGATTGCAGAGTTGGAAATCGTTTCAATTCCTGATCCATTACAGAAGTTTAAATATGATGATAAAGTGAAAAGCTAACATCAACATGTGGGTATAATGGTTTACAGACTCATTAGGATACTGCCCAGGTGGGTCGCGTGAACCCAAATAGAGACGGTGTGAAAACAAAAAACTGAATAAAACCAGGGATATTAAGCTGTGTTTGAATGTGTGTTTTATTTCATTTACAATTATCATTTTATAAAATATATGGGAAATGAGTTTACTGGCTTTTAGTTCGAAAAGTAGGCATGTTTGGTTGTGTTACATGGTCAGACTCAGAGCTGATGATTTTATGATTGATGATGTATGAAATTATTGAGTGGATTAAAAGTAAAGATCATGATAGCAATGTTGTAGATAAAGAATATATAAGATATATTAGTTAAATGTTTTTATAAGTACCAATGACAAAAACTAACCCCACAATTGAGCACTAAAAATACTGGAAGTGGGTCTTAAAATGAGCACAGGGTTGCGTAGGTTGAAACTAATTTGTATTATTTTGTGACATAGAAAGAGAATTAAAATGAAAATGAGTATTTCATTTAAAAATGTTTTTCAAATGAAAAAGAAAAGGAAATGGATAGTTGAAAACACAACCAAACTAATCCTAAGAATTCACCTGACACTCTGACATTGACTTTCGAACGAGTTCTTTCAGGACAAAGTGAACCTGAAACAAGAGTTTTGTTGGTTAGCCATGGATGTAGCAAGAGATTAGAACCATAACACGAAAAAAAAAAATGGACTTCATGCTAGAATTATACTTACAGCATCTACAGATGCTTCAGCAGGCCCACGAAAATAATTTAGTGAGCCCTCGATAAGTCGTCGATACCCTTGCTCGGGAGCAATCAAGTGTGGTTGATAACCATCAGCCTCTGAAACAATTTTTCTCACATTCTGCATCGAAAGATGTCTATCAAATGGAAGTTTCCTCAAAGCAGCTGGGAGCTGATTGTCAAAAACTCCATAAATTCGATCACCTCCAGGTCGGCTGAAATTATTAAAACATGAAGCTGATTAGAATCTACAATTACACATTTAATTTGAGCAAAGCAGCATTGAGAATCATGGTGTGACAGAGCAACAAACAGATTAGCATATTTTTTTCTCTAACAGCCTTAGAAGTTCACAGGCCATCAATAACCACTAAAATCAAGCTTGAAAAGTCAAATTGATTGTTTGCAAGGAGGTACATGCATCAAAAGAAGACATTGATATTGTTATGAAGCGGATTTTAGGAAGATTTTGACAGATTCGGAAAGATTTGATTATTTAGGTTTTATTATTTCATTCCATGTTTAATTAGGTTTCCTAGTTTGTAGGATTTTAGTTATATATTTTCCTAAGTTAGGAGTCTTTTATTTTTGAAAATTAGGGTTAGTAGTATTATAAATAGGGTAGCTAGGGTTTTAGTATTGGTTATCAAATAATTGATCATAGAATTGGGAGCCTCTTTGGCTTTGGGACCTTAGTTCTTAGTATTTTGGGGCAGGAACTTTTAGTTCTTGTTTATTTACGTATTTCTCGTTTTAATAAAGTATTGCTTATTTTCGTTTCTATCAGATATGGCTTCTCAGAGTAGTTCTGTAGATAACGTACCCTCCATCCAAGTGCTCCTTGAATATCTTATCAAAAGCACGGCAAAGTTCCAAGATTGTGTACAATTGAGCCTGAAAAAACATACTTAATTTACCGACAAGATTATAATACTTCAACAATAATAACAATGAGGAAGGCAAGGTCACCCCAGCGTCCACAGCAATAGGCCTTCCAAGGTGGTCCAGCTCAGATTCAAGTTCATCAATGCTTTTATTAATCAATGAAGTGATACTTGGTATCCTTGCCTTGATTACAGATTCCAAGTGCTGAAATGATCAGATAGAAATATAAGCTCAACTCCTCTTTTGCCATACGAACAACAATTGTAAGTGAGAAATAAAACTGTACCCTCGATAGAAGCTTTGCAAGGTATTCAGAGCCCATTTTACTTGCCAAATGTCCATAGTCAGGACTAGTAGCAAAATACTCACGCTCCTTTCGCCTAGCAGCAATCATATCAACCATTCTATTGATATCTGCTTGTGAACGATTCACAATACCCACCCAGGGATGTTGTAAACGATATGCCCTGCCTTCCAGAACCTATTAAGAGCAGTAGTTAACTAAAACGTAAATAACATTATCATACACATCAATTAGAAAGGAGAAAATATATATATATATATATAGTAAATATACTACTCAGATTCACGATAATGTTTTGAGAATTCAGATTTCAGACTTATGAAGTTTACATTCACTTGGACAACTGTGAAAATTAATTGCAGGAGAAATGTCTTCTTAAATTTCTAAACGATCAATATAGAAGAAGAGATATATTCTTGTTCTAAATTTGCCAAGAGAAAAACTTTTCGATGTAACCCATCATCCTCGCCCTGATCATCATCATTATTATGGTTACGTCTTCTTGTTGGTGGTAGGTGTGTGTGTTGTGTGTGGGTGATAGAGCTTACATCCAGGGCATTAGTTCCTTTGTCCATCAGATCCAGTTTTGTTAGCACCCCGAATGTGCGTTCACCTGCATCAATTCCACAACAGTCATTATTTGGTAATACGAAGTTAAATAATGTATCTGATTCAGTTTTTACAGTTTCAATTTATTAAGTGGAAACCTTACCTGACGGATCCACTTCTCTTGCAAGTTTAATAGCATCTGATGTTGCAATATCTTGGTTAGCTGGAGTAATTGCAAGTATAATGCAGTTGGGCTGTATGTGGCACAATAGTATTACATACTAGAGTAAAAACCATTTACAAATTTATGTTTGAACATAACCCAAAAGAATTCAACCAGACCAATGATGCAGTGAAGCAAATTAGACTAGTGAGTTCAGTAACTGCAGTTAGATGCTAATATGAAAATGGCTCTGAGTGTATATTACAAATTCTTCTACGCTTTTGTGCTTATAACATTAAGAATTCATATATTCTAAATAAACTATACTCAGGGGAACTAACTCAAGTGTAAAAGAGACATATACATACAAATAAAACGTAAAATTCTTTACCTTCTCAACATATGTACGGACCATATTTTCAATATCTTCAACAATACTTTCTGGTTGTCCCTCTGCAAGGATAAATTATTTTTGGGATAAAATTCTTATTGACTGAAAATTTAACCAATAGTACCAAGAGAAACCACTAAGAACTCACCAACAGCAACTTTCGTCAACCCAGGAAGGTCAATCAGAGTTAAGTTGACAACTGCAAGAATTAACTTAACAACATCAGCAGTAAAAAACACCTTATGTGAATAAAAGGAAATTCTAAAGTTAAATATATTATCACGGAAATCTAAACAAAATTAGCTCCAACAAATAACATACCATTGGGTGAATAGATACTTAGGTGAATAGGAACAGGAGAAATCTGTTTTGACTTTCCAGTGATTCTATCAGTTTCATCTGCAATTTCCTTGCGCACTATGGCTGCATTATAAAATATGATGGTTTTCATCAAGGTCGTCACTGAAGCACTTTGAAGTCGTCATCGTTGAAATGCCACATACAATGTACTATAACAATTGGTCAATCAGGAGAAGCTAAGAGGCCGATAATTTGAGACTGATAATTGCTTTCTCTTAACAAAACTTTTATCACTAAAAACCACGATAACACTCAAATATTAACGCTTTCCCAGCTAAAAATGGTCTTCTGAGAAATATAATTAAGATTGCATAGATATTTGCAATTTTATTCCTATGAAATAATAGCAACCAGTATAATTAACAAAAATGTGGACGGTAGAACAAAAGGTAAATGAACTACGTCATCCATCAGAAAGCCATAGCTAAGATTACACTCTTATCTATTACTTAACAACAGTAGAACAGCAAAAGTAAAACAGACCGAAATCGGTGAATCTCCTCCGTGGCATATGTCCAAATTCTGCATATTCCTGCTGTCCATCTTCCGTTTTCTGCAATTGCAACACCAGTGGCCGCCTCGTAACAATACCTGAACTCAATAATAAGGAAAAGTTTAAAATACAGCACATTTTTCAATAACCAAATGAACTCATACATAAAATCAAAATATATTCAAATACTAAGCATCAAAAGGACTAACCAGAGCCTCGAGGAAGAAAATCGCGTCCTACTATGCTCTCCAGCACCGACGACTTTCCTGAACTCTATTCCACCAAAAACACCAAAATAAAATTTAATTAAAACTCAATAAAATCAATATTAATCCACGATTCACACACACAAAACAAAAGAGAAATTCCAAAAGAGATGAACAACTAAAATCAACAAAAGAAAAGTCACATTAACCTAAAAGCTAATTACTAATGTTCATAATATGTCCGGATCTGCCAACTTCACTATGCAATATCATCAACAATCACACACGGAAATATGTTTTTTCTGAGTTCATATTTACCAGTAATCAACGAAATGTAAAGATGTAAACAATAAATTAGGGCACAGTACAGACCTGGCCACCGACGACGGCGACGGAGGGTAGGGCGTCCCAAAGAGAGGAGAAAGCCTGGTCGCCGCCGCCGTAATCACCGAGAGCGGTGCAAGCTCTTTGAATTCTGTTCACCAATCCAATCAAACTCTCCATTGTCGCCGCCATCCTCAAAACGAATTCAAGTTAGTTGGAATTGGAGTGAGAGAGAGAGAGAGAGAGAGAGAGAGAGAGGAAATAGGAAAGTTGAAAATTGGAAATTGGAAGTCTTGCAGAGTCCACAAGAAGTATACATTTCCTTGTTTAGTGTGACATATGGATTATATGAACATTATTCGTGGACGAATATTGAAATTCCTTTGACCTCAACATTAAGAAATTTTATTTTATTTTTTTCGTTTTCTGAAATTCAAATAATAATAAAATATTAAATAGTATAATATTCTGCTTAAACTAAACACACTCAACCTGAATTAGGTGTGTAAATCGAGCTGAACCAGCTCGACTCGAACGAGTTTGAATCTATCTTAATAAGCTCGAGCTTTTAGTCGAGTTCGAGTTCGAGTCCATTTCACTTTAAATAAACTCGCGAGTCAGGCTCGAAAGATTTTTTATTTTTCAACAAATAATTGTTATTCTTATTATTTTAATAAATGTATATTAAATAATTAAAAAAAATTAAACTTCAAACTTTGAATTTCCTCATAATAATTTTAAGTTCGCAAGTCTAGCTCAGTTCGATCTCGAGTTCAAACTCTCAAAATTAAGCCTGAAAAATTGTCGGGTGCTGTTTCGTTTACACCCAAATTAAATATATTTTAGTTGTGGTATATATATTGTTGCTATTAGTTTGAACTAGCATGAAATGTGTAAATTACATTTAAGTTTGATTGATCATACACTATATCAAACCGAATCAACTATCAAATTTTAAAATTTATCAAACAAAATGATATGCTCAAATTTGTAATTGACTAACACACGAGTCTAGTTTTAAATTATATCAAACTGGTAAACAAACAAGTAGAGAATTGTAATTATCTTATAATAAGCCTAGGGTTAAACTCAGAATATTTCATATAAAAATAAAAATTAATATCACTATTATGTCAAACATTAGGTTGTAAAATTTACTTTTGGACAACGTTTGAAAATTTGAAATTTGTAAAATCTGAAGTGGGTTAATTGCACCGTTATGGGTCGGCCTGTGGGCCAGCTTAACGGTATGCACAATTATCTTTTCAACTTATTACTTTCTAAAATAAATACTGTAAATATATTCTTCAGAAAATAACAAAATGCAATGTTACAAACTTATAAATTACAGTTTTTCGATCTAAAACTAGAGTCTTTGAAAAAACATATAGCCATGAGTTTTACACATACATTTTCTATTTTTTCATCCTAAATTTTGTATCTAAAATGAAATAAATGCATTCTCGATAACAATAGGATAATCAATAATTCGATTTACATTTTAAAAGTTCAAAATTAGAATCAAATTGTAGAACTTATTACTTTGCAATTTCATATATCTAAACCATGTATCTAAAATATACACACATGAAGATATCAAATTCACTATAATCAACCCATATCACTCAATGTACATATACATACTCAGCAGTTTACATGTACAGAACCTCAATTTGAGTCCTTATATGAGAAATTGCAGACTGATGGATAAAAGACTAAAGCAATGACAAATGAGTAGATACTGCACAACTTGTTGCAAAAGGCTCCATTTTTGTGAAATTATTGCATACAATGTGTGAAACACTATGATGAGATTAAATAATACAAGTTATACGTGGTTCGTAGAGGGTTCTTAATCCTTCTTGTAAACCAATGTTGGGTATTCAGGACTCCACATATTGTTCATTACATATGTTCTGATTTCATCCTGCAACACAAAGTTCACACAATTTAGCTGCAAAATTCTGAACAAACGGAACAGATTTCAATATCCTTGCGCATAACTGGACAACCTTATTGACTTGATTTTGTCATATAGCAATAAATAATATACGTTTACTTTTCTTAAATACGAAAAATTGCAGTTATCCATCTTTATGAAAAAGAGTCGAAGTGTGGAATACCATTATGTAAAAAAATGTGGATTCGGCTACATACATGCACATATAATTGTCTGAAATAAGCATGCATCCAAATCAAGACTCAAAGAAATTGTCATAAACGACGAAATAAGACACCAAAAAACAATGGAAGAACAAAATCCTTAAGCATAAGCATAAGTAAGTTCATTATCCACTTTTAACATACCTGGCTAAGTTTCTGCAATTCTCGGGCATCCATCTCACGATATCCTTCAGCCAGATCCTCTTCTATGGCTTCTGTAATGACTGCTGCAGCTACTTCCTTTGTTATATCACGTATTCTGCTCGTACATTTCAATAGTTTAGAATATATTCACCATGGAAAAAAATAACAAATTATATATCAAGGTATAGATGAATATTCACCTGGAAATTGACGGATATATAATCCCTTGAAGTACCTCCTCCTCAGTCATATATGCAGCTAGGCTGTAGTTACAAAGAACGTAAGTGACGACCCGAGTTGAGAATTAATGGGCTAAAGGAGTTACTCCTAATTTTATAAGACCTCAACACAAAAATGGATAAACTACATAAACGCCCTTGTGCGAGATATCAATTACAAAAAATACTCTTAAGGTTACCATAACGTCCCGTGTCAGTAGAGGCAAATTACAATGTCACCCCTTGTCACTAAAAAGCAGTTTACAATTACTCGAGTTGTCAGATCTAACAAACGGTATCCTGATAATTTGCAGAACTTCAGAGAACCCGTCCTAACAAGTGAAAGAGTGTGCATGTAGTTATCCTAAATATTAGCAAAGTTTCACGAGAATATGAATATTGAGATCTAAGAATACCATTGGAGCACACTTTCTAGATGTTCCCAGAAATATAGTGAATAAGCGAAAGAAATTTCTCCTAGATGGGATTTCTAATTACTCGAAATTGCAGTATATTTGTCATTCTTTTTCTAAAGAAGTCCAGAAATGAAATGTGATTTAACTCTAAACCAGGATTCTGCAAAAGGTTCATAGAGATAGTTGAAAGATTATGGCATGCTAATTGTTCCCAAGACGCATGAAAAGCCACCTTTTAAGAGATTTTGATATTGAATAGTAATAGTAAATAGGTTTAAAAGTTGAAGTCCATAAAGTACCATTCAGCTGCTGCCTGTAGCATTCCATCTGAAACAATCTTGGATCCCGATAGAAGTGTCCCAAGTCCAATCCTACATTAATAGAGGGCAACGTTCATCAAAACAAATTAGAAAAGAGCTAACTTTAAGTTGTCTATCATAGAAAAAAAAAATCAGTATCTAACCCGGGGAAAAGAAACATGTTATTTGCCTGGTTGCAGTGGCCAACATGACCATTTCCTGTGTATATTCAGTTGCAGTAAGACAAAACAATAAGAATATGAGAAAACGGGATTAAAACAGCATTTATACTTTCAGAAATTTACTTATCTTATAATTGAATTGATAATGAGGCTCCATTTGACTCATTCGCATCGTGATAAATATTTTTCACATAGTGTAATAATAATATCCACTAGCCACACACACACACACCCAAAAAAAAGAATTATTGGATAATTACCACGAACCAACTGTGAGATTTTGCAAATTATCGAGACACCCCCATTAGATCCTCACAACTCAAAAAAAAAAAAAAAGAAGTGGAAAAAATCATAGCCAACAGATGGTGTAATTGTAAGCTACTTTCTATTGACAGAAAAGCTTATAATTATTTTTCAAACCTTGGAATATTTTTCATAATTAGGGTCTCATTTAGGGTTTCAATGTAATTTACTGTATTCCAAATGTCCAACATTATCGGCAGTAAATCTATATTTGGCAAATGAAACAATCAGAACCACAACGAAGCAAAGGCAAAGTAAGAAACGAACCAAGATCAACATGGTTGAAAGGGCTTCCACTTCCAAAGATGATGTGGTCACCAACTATAGAAAATGCTTCCTCTGGGGTGCACTCAGCTAAAAGAACCCAGAGAATATTGTCAATAAAACAGAATAGAAAGATGTTTTAGTATAGTTAAATCAGCATATTCGTAGTACCATTTTTAGTAGGGTTGGACATTGGGAAAATAGCTGGTCTAGTAGAAGTGGAACCTTTAAGAGCTTCTAATACCTGACAATCAGACAGCAGTTTAATTCTAGAAACAACAAAAGCTGCTTTTAATGTTGTTCATGACAGATGAATGAAATGGTGGAATGATAAGGGAGAAACTTTAGAAACAAACAAGTATAAGACATCTTAAAATATCAGGAAATGGATATGTTTGAAGAACAGAAACAGATGAAAAAATATTGTGTACCTCTTTGGAAAACAAGCCTCCAACAGCCGACAAACCGAGAAGTACATCTGGCTTTACTTGTCTTACCTGATTACATACAACCAAAAGTTTTCATGCGAAAAGGTACTTATTACCTTTACCAGATATATAACCTCCACCCACATATACAGCCATAAATACACACACACACAAATGCATACAGATCATAACCTTAACTTGAAAAGTTGCAGCTATATATTAGAAAGTAGAAATTAGAATGTGCTCCTTTTCCATAGTAAGCATATATGCATGCTTAAGGACCTGAGAGGGTCCCGATTTGAATTATCAAAGCAAATTTTTAATCATTATTCATGTACGGAAAAATTTATAAGCTGAAGTGATAAGGGGACAGATAGACCAATACCTCCACATAAATATCCTACTATATACGAGAACATAGCTGTTATGAGTAGCGAACTAATCTCTCCAAGAAAAGGTTTCTATAGCATGAATATAAAAAATTAATATAGAAAAGGCGTAATCTGTTCAATAGTATTTCTTTTAACCCACTAGTTGTAAGATACAAAATACATCAGCATGTTATAATACAGTATAGCAGGAGGATCCCAAAAAATTATGAATGAGGCACAGCTTTTTTAAGATAAAAGAAGATTCGCAATCAGCAAGCCCTCGAAGATTTGAAAACTCCAACTATCAGGCATTCTATGTTTCAATAACTATCTTCAGGGTTACTCTTGTTTTATTAAGTAATGAGTCATTACACCTATAGCAAATAGACAAAATAAGTTATTCTACATTTCAGGTCTACCTAATTGACACTGGAGAAACATTTCAAAATCCATACACTTAAATGTAGTCTTCGCTCACGGATTCATCATATATTTCACTATAGAAGTATAACTGACCATTTCAGATATTAAAAATTAAAATATTCAATTCCAACAAAAGTAACAGAAAGGGTTGATATACTAACCACTTCCGCGAGCGTTGCTCCTTCTGTCAGCCCTTGACGTTCAATTTCTTTGACCCTCCTAGCAAATGGGCGAGCATCTGGGTCAATATCTTCACGTGCCTCAGTTATTAGCCCCTAAATCATATAAGCAATCTAATTTTAGTGATAGCAGCTGTTGCAAATGGCAGAGGATGAAACAAGATGCACATGCAACCATTGATTTTATACATTCTACTAGACACTTCATAAGGAAGATCTGAAGAGGATTCTGTTGCTTACACAGTGAACTACATATATCTGAGTAAACAGAGACACTAGTGAGAACACTGGTAGTCCACAGACAAGGCAAAATACATTGCTAATGGTGTAATGATAGCCTGCCTTAGAAAAATCTAATTTCTGAATCATAAATGAGAAGAACATTAGATCTGCTAGATCTACTTAACTGATGGTGTTCTAAGATCAGGCAGAATAAGGTGAGCCAATTTACAAACTACAATTCTGTGCATCACAATCTATCATCAACTTCGTTAGGGAGCCTGTACATTGGCAAACTGCTGTATAAAATTTGCATCAACTCATTCTCCTGATACATTCTATTTCTTGTCAGATCAGCAGGGTACAGAATTTTCCAGGCTGTGAATAACGGTCTTTGAGTCTGTGTCTAAGGATGAGTGTTTGTTCCCATCATGCATAGAAGTTAGACTTCCATATTACATGGTCCATAAAGCCTCTTAAGAACAATTATTAAGAGAAGTTGCAGAATGATATGCTTTATGATACAAGATATGCAAGACTTAATATGTGGAGATCTCATCAATCTATAGAAATCCTAGAAACATGATTTAAATATCTTGCAGGAAGCAGCAAAAATTATGCTAGAGGTTCCATCTAAATATTGATCAGAAATTACCATATTCTATCATTAACTTAATCTACGAACCAGGACTAAAAAGAATTGAAGTATATCTTCTACTGAAAAACTCACATTTGCATCAACAACCCAAAATTGACTCCTAGCACTTTCAAAAGCAATTTCAGTATCTCCTAGCATTCTTGCCATTGTTTTTCTTGCAGCATTAAGAACACCTATTCCTGCACTGCAGTCAAAGTTCCAGGTGAACAAAATGGGGAAGTATTCCACATGTCAATTAACATGATATTGGGAGATCGAATAATATTAACATGAACATGGCAAACTAGAATCATAAGTACTCACCGACAGGGACTTAAAATTGTAATTCTTAACTATAATTGAAAAGGAAAGAAGAGAAAATAGTATAACACCACAGACAGTGTCTAACCCACAACTTTACCAAAACAACACGCCTTCTTGAAGGTGTCATCCTATGCTAATACGAAATCAGTTGCCCACTAGAGGAAGCACATAGGGGAAAAAAAAGGTGACATGTACTTGTTAACTTCTCTAGTATTTACACACATTCCACCCCTCCTTTTTTTTTTCTCCACTCAACCTCTGAATTGTCCTATATGACATACTCTCAGTTCCATGTGCTGATTTTGATCCCGGAATGTAAGTTCAGATGACAAACTCGTCACAGATCATTAAATTCTTGACTTTATTAAAAGTTAATAATGCTCTCTTATTTTGTAAGGCGTAAGTGGACATCTAGGCATGGGTATTAGGAATAATAACAACATTTGAAACTGATCAACAACACATCCATCAAAATCTGACTAGAGATTATAACTTCTGTAAAAAGTAGCAATTTATTACATCCATTTTTACAAGACAGAATGAACAGTAATGATAAAATAATACCTTCCAGCACCGGCAACTACAATCTTCATCTTTGGAAAGTCAATCATTGGTCTTCCTTGTGCTCTGACTGCTCCTAAAAGACCAGCAAGTGCAACTCCTGCAGTTCCCTGGATAGGGTATGGGCATTAAACCACTAACATAATACACTTTTCAGTTAATATGTGAATATATTGGCAGCACATATATTATATAATGACTCATAGCATGCAGTTCAAAAATTAATTTTTCCTCGGAATATAAAAGTCCTGTAATCATCAGATTAACTGAATCAGTGACCTTGATAAAATGAGGCTCAATTCACAGTGCTTAAGATCTTCTCATAGCATAACCAAGGTATTGAAAGTGAATTTTCTTTCTATAAATCCCCATTGAGTAAGTGAATCATACTTATAAGTCAAACTGCAGTGATTTAAGAGTCGATCTACGTATATTACACACCAAAAATATCTTTGATTTGTCTGAAAGTTCAGAGAAAAAGGGGTCCCACTGTGTTGCTTACACTACGTTTGGATGAGCATTTCAGTAAGTTAAAGGGAATAAAAAAGGAATAGGTTGAACAACTGAACCACATCGTTCAATCATTTTCATTTGACGTGAGGATTTCCATTGTCTTTTCCTCTCTAAAATCCAAGGTCTAAACATATGTAGTTTATCAGGTACATTTTCTTCTCCATTATATATATATATATATATATATTTGTTTGACGGTGTAAATATCTCATCTTCCATGACACAAGTGGTCATATACAAAACATAAGAGGTTGAAACACTGCTCTATCTAAATCTCAAGAATTTCGACAAGTTACAATTCAAGAAATCGTATGAAATTATGCCATATAGACAGCATGAATATCATTATTAAATGCACTATAGTCAATCCTCTATATGCCTAAGCATAAGTCAACAGCAGATAAATTGCTTACTTGAACATCATCATTGAACATTCTGTATTCATTCCTGTAACGCTGCAACAGCTTGAAGGCCCACTTACTTTGAAAATCTTCAAACTGCAAAAATCCTATGTGCATTAGTAGCTTAAGAGAAATACGAATTCATCGAATTACAAAAATAACCGAAAAGGGTACGCATCAGAAGGTTATAATTGACTAGTGAGCAAAGAAGCACCTGGACAATAACATGAGGCCAACGGGTAAAAACTGCTTCCATGAATTCATCAATGACTGCAAGATACTCATCCCCTTCAAGGCGATGCTCTTGCAATCCCAAATCTGTAACAATATAGCACAAGGTCTCCATATTTTGAATTTTAAGAAGAGGAGAAAGAAGAAAACAAGCCTACTCTAAGAATGTCATGGTATAAAACAGCTTAGTGTTCATTGGAGAATGTAGAGCTCATTACAATATTCTTTGGACTTCAAGAATCTCTGGACGATGATAAGATATTGGCTAAGATACACAAATTCAATAAGTAAAGTTCACTAATGACACCACATTGTGAGAAACAACAAGTATTCATCAACAAAATTTAAGAACGTAAACATCTGCAGGAAACATCTCCTACTTTGATCAAACAACTCAAAATTGTGGCAGAATGTCAAGATCACGAGAGATGAAAAGATGACAAAATTTTCAGATTGCTGAATAAACATCAGGTTGATAGTTTTAGAACAAGATAAATGTAAGACTTACACAAGGGGTCTTGCAGAAGCTTCTCATTGTTGGTTCCAACGTCAATCATGATAGGGAGTACCTATGAAATAGACAGGAGAAAGAACATTAGAGTTTATCGAAATTATAGCACTTTACAGGATAAAGCAAAATAAACCAAGAAAAAGCTGAAAACCAGAAAAAGGAAGATGATGAAACTACTGTAGACAGATTCCACATATTCCGGCGCTAAAGCAAAATAAGCCAAGAAAACTCTGACAACAACAAAAAGGAAAACAGTGGAACTAGAAGATGACATATTCAATTAAAAAAGTAATATGAAATACTCATTTCATCTATAGCTGAGGGAATTTTCAAAAAGAATTTACAAACAATGCATTCTCCTACTTTTAATGGTGTGCTTCATTGAAAATCCAAGTTCAGGGGTTCCATCGAGTATTTAATAGTTTGTCTCCTCAAAGCATGTCAGTCAAAAAGATATCATTCAACTGGTGTGTGCTTAAGAGTTTATTCATACAATATTGATGGAGTGGCAGCAGGATGAGGTTCAACATTATATCATACAAATAGTACTTTGCAGACTTAGATGTAAAAGGAACAAGATTGTACTCTCTGTGGGTTTATCCCTGCAGCAGCAACATAAAGATCCAGCTTTCCAATTGAAATTCCAATTCCCTGAACTCCAAGATCTCCGAGACCCAATATTCTGCTTCCATCCGTTACAACAATCATATCAACCTATTGAAAAGAATTAATCAAAAGCAGGAAAAAATTGTGGAGGCACCAATTAATGAAATTAACATTATCTGCTTGAGCCGTTAGTATTTCATTGCCACTACCTTTTATGAATTTATATGCGAAAGTATAGCATCAAGCATATGTAAAAGTTTGTAATCATCAATGTTTAATGTGTGTATAAGTGCTCCTTTGTTCAATCTCTGTGGCGGTTACTTAACTCACAAGCAACAATCTAGTACCAAACCAGGTGAAAGATAAATGAGCTCGGATCAGGCTAGCTTTATCGATGATGGTGAAAACAGAGTGAGAAAGAACAGCACCAGCTAAGTTACAAGTTAAAATGTAGCTATCCAGTTCAACTAGTGAATCCGAGAAATTGGTTCATAGACAACACCTTATCAGATGCTTTGGGATACTGACATGAAATAGGAACAATAGTGGACCTGGAGCAATGATTGCTACTTTTACAGTGCAAGTAACAACTAAGTCAGAAAAATCACCAACACTAAAGACCTTCACAAGCAACACAAACCTGATCTGCTGGCCAATTATAAACCATTGACATCATTTCTCCTCGGTCTTCTGCACTAAAATACATCCCCCTAGGTCGCCTAAACAAGCCACTGTACTTCTGGCATACAAGACCGACGGTAGGAGTATAGACAATTGGCGCATACTCCTCAATGTTGTCAATAAGAACCTGTAAAACCAGATCAAAATGAGAAAAGAGAGAGAGGTGGTCAAATGTCGTACCAGTTAACTACTATCTTCATAAGAAAACATTAATTTCTCCCACAATTCACTCTGAAAAGCCTCAGTAGATTGTCAGGGCACCCAAGTCCAAAAAGTGGAAGCCATTTATGGGCATCTTTCTTCAAAGAGAGCTAAGCATGCTCACTGAAGTCATGAATGGTAAAGAAATCCAACACCATTAACAAAACAATCTATTTTGACTTGTCAAACATTTCATTTCCAGGAAGAAGTTAAAGGATCAAAAGAATAATGTTAATTTTCAGTATTATCAAGGGATGTCAACCTGTGCTTGCCAAGTGCCGGCCAATTGATCTTAAAATTCTCAGCAGGGTCTTCTATATTGTATTGTTATCCCAAATTCTATAAATAATTTAGCTTTTCCCTTAATAATAATCATGATTAGCGATAGGTTGTTTAAATGAGTAAGAACAGAGAACCAATACGATTAATTAAGTTCATAAGATAACACATGACCTTCAAAAATGATTACGAGACAATGACATAATAAGGGATTTGAAGTACAAATGTTTCGGGCTCTTACACAAGTGCACAGCAGTGCTGCTAGATGCAGTAAACTGTAAACAGCTAATATTTGTGGTGCAATGGTCATATCCTAAAGTTTCTAAAGTGACAATAACCTCAGTATATTCATACATTCACCTCATTGCTCTCTGTAGGATAAGAACAAGGTACTTATACTGACCTTATAGTACATTGTCTCATTTCTATCGTGCAAGCGGTTAAGAATGCGCCATTTAGCCAAACTGTATGGATCAGATGGCCCATCTCTAGCACTTAGCTGAAGCCTCTTCAAGTCAGCCACTATGATTTGGTGAAAGACAATAAAAACAATATTATTTTAAGCAGTTGAAACTCAACTATATAATTATATCAAAGAGAATGATTTGATCTGTCCTTTTCGGCCCAATAAAATGTTCTTCTTAGCTGATCAGCAAACTATTATCTTTTTTTGTAAGACCAAGACTAAGACTAACTAAAATCCATAGTCCACCAACAATCCAACCACAACATTAATCCAGCATCACATAAACAAGACCCCGAAATGAACTACCAAGATCATAATTTATACTGAACATTAATTCATGACAAAAAGCATTTGAAAATGATAAACGAACCAGTCTATATCTTGCAATTATGTTGCCAAAAAACACTCAATTTTTAATAGGTACGACGGCACTATGTCAGATTTGAGCATTGTACAGTAAAAAACGATATCATGACAACTGGTGGAAGAAAACTTACTAAATCGTTCTATTTGTTGGTCAGAACTCATGACATTTGGAGGCAGTAGGCCGCGAAGGTCAAGACGATCGCGTTCAGTCATCGTAAATGCAGTTCCCTGTATTTATGGAAAAATGAAAATCTTCCAATACATTAAAGTGGAAAAGAAGCAGAAGTAGAAGAGGATCCAGAGAAACAAGAAAAATACCAAATGTATAACGTTGTTTGAAGAATAAATTATTAGTTCCGATTTGCATAGTTACCGTTGGCTTAAGGCGTTCATCACCAAACAGACAATAAAACACCATGTTCAAAATGAACAAGGTTATGTAAAGTTGGTTTTATTGTATCAACTAAAAATGCGATTAACCCCGTGAATGTCACAAATAACGTCATTGTCTAATAATTAATAGAATGAACATGTTCCAGGTACTATGCAGGATTTTCTCTAAACTTTTGGCAAAAGGCAAACACTTATATGCCTACTGTAATTCACTAGACAAAGATTTTATTCAAATTCTTCCACATGATATCATCCTATCCTCCCTTTTGTAACAAGACAGACTAGTTTCACCTTTCCTTTGTATTTGTGTACTAGCAAACTAGATGTCGATAATCACTAGAAAATAATTTTTACTAAGTGCACATTACTAACTCATTACGTACAAAAACTACATAAACAAAGTAAAATTAAACTTCAAAACCTTGAAAACGATCAATTTGTAGCTAAACAACTAGCAGAAACTAAAGCCAACACAATATCAGATCTAAAGATCACAGTAAACTCAAAAATCGAAACAGAATCAACTGAAACATAATTGAATTAGATTTTAACCTTGTTGAACCACGGATCGTGGAGAATATCTAAGCTGCGCTTGTGAACGATTGTAGGACGGTGGCCTTCCGTCGTGGTAAAAGATCTCGAACCAGTCACACTACCGGCGGCGACGGTTCTCCGATGTGATTGCATACGCTTCAACAGAGCGGATGAAATCCTCATCTGATGATAAAAATTCCCCATGCTTTGCAAGCCAAACTGTGAGAAAATGAATTGAGCTGAGTTATACAGTTACAAAGTGAGCAATAATGGAGTTTATATATATATATATATATATATGTATATATATAAATGGAAATTCAGTTTGGAAAGTGACGCGTAAGGATAATAATAGAAATTTTGCCACTAGTTGTACTTTGTACCTTGCTTTGACTAGACTGAAAAACGAATTAAAAGTTAAAACATTGAATTGATCTCTCGTCAATAAATTGTTTGAGCTTGTCTATTTTTAAGAGAAATTATCAAAATATTGCTTCATAAATATCTTAGATTAATATATTTTCATATCTTTATTTGTTTAAATAGATAGTTATCTTTCTTTATTGAGTTAAATATTATCTTATTTTCTGATTTGTAGATAAATTAGGATATATAATTCTCTTGTAATCTCTATTTGACTTCATTATCAATAATACAATTTTTAACGAGTTTTTATATTATTTAACAAAAACAAAACAAGGTCAACGACCTTGTTCGGAGGTTAAACTATTTTAGAAATTATGTTAAATAGCCACCCGAAAAATTTTTAAAAAATTAACATATGTATATTTTATAATTTTTTATTTAATCAATATGCAATTTTATAATCGTCATCATATTCCGCCCCACCCATTTTCAATTTTTTTTCTATTTCCAGCTCCGACTCTGCGCAAAAGCATTTTGAGCTACGAAATGAGCGGGTTTATTCCCACCTCTCCTAATGAAGGAAAACGAATAAATATTTATAAATGATGAAACTAGAGAAAGAATATCCAAAATTGGTTAAGAGTGATTAAACTTATAAGTTCATTAACTCTATATGTTGAACTTGAAAAGTCTACTAAATGTGTTTTGGATTGAATGATATTTTTAAGAATTTTTTTATATGAAAAAAAATAATTTTTCAATTGAATAAATATAAAGATATTTTGACTCAACTCAATTATGTCTATACTTAAATTGGAAAGATTAGGGTCGTAGGTGGGGGCTCGGAGTCAACGGTTTACTAAATTGTGGTCAAAATAGCAACATTATCACAGTGTTGACTAAGGACCAAATCCAACAAGGGGGCTATCTTATTGGGCCTGGACCACGTTATGTATTTTGGGCCGTTTATTAGGAGATTGGGACAATTGTAGAATGTAGATTATAATATAATATGCTTTTTTAGCGCATTGTATCTCACTATTACATATAAGAGTATTTGAATTTCATATTTACAATTATTCAATCATTGCCTAGTATATATTTTAAAATTTCAAATGCATATGTGACGCACAAATTAAAATGACAATCAAGGACCTCAACTATATAATGTGAGTCAGTCGTGCTTATGCACGGTTGTTGATTTATAGTAGAAACAAAAAGAGCCAAAAAACTAAACTTTTAATTTTGTCAAAACGTAATTTTATAAGTCAAAAAGATTTAAACAAATGTGTATAAACCCTCATCAAAAAGTAGGGGTGACAAATTGGTTCCGAAACCGCGGGTCCAACCCGACCCAATTAGTTTTGGGTTTGGATGGATCTTAAAAAAAAGAATTATGGTTCCAATTGGTTTTGTATTTATTGAATTTTCAATACTTTGGTTTCTTATGGTTTTTGATTGGGTCCAAATTGGTTTCAATAATGGGCCTATTTTGGTTCCCAAATGGATCCAATTAAAAAAGAGAGAAATAATTCTCCATTTTTTTCTTTCTTAGACCCAATTGGTTTTCTTTATTTAAAATTTCACTTGTAGAGAATATGTGATTGTTTAAGAACTAAACCCATACTTGTTTTAGTCATTTGAACTTATACTTTAAATAAATTTTTATAATAAGATCAAAAAATTATTTTATATTATTTTTAGTCATTTGAACTTTTTTATTTTTAATATATATTATATTTTTATTATTATATTAATAAATATATATTAAATAATTAATAAATATATATTAAATAATTAAAAATAAATAAAAATATTTGGCTCGGCTCGAGTACGGACTCGAGCTCGCGAGCTTGGGCTCGGCTCGATCTCGAACCCATGCTCGCGAGCTCGAGTCCGAGCTCGAAAATTTTGGGCTCGGCTCGAGTTCGGGCTCGAGCTCGCAAGCTTGGGCTCGGCTCGAATCCATGCTCACGAGCTCGAAAACTTTGGGCTCGACGAGTTCGAAAAAAATGTCAAGCTCGGCTCGTTTACACCTCTATTCTGAACCGACTAACTTTCAAATAGTAACATAAATTATAACTTAGTATCAATTAATATATCTTTAATTTCTGTAACCGAAAAAAAAATTATATTTTTAAATTTTGTAACCGAAAAAAAAATTATATCCTTAATTTCTCTACATTAACTTTTTCGTTATAAATTAAAATACATTAGTTAATAATATATTTTACATATAAATTATTACATTTGTATAATATAATTGGAATTTTTATAAGAAAATTATAAAAATATAATGTAATAAGTTAGTTAGTGAACAAGAAAAAAAAATTGTTTGCATTATATTGGATTAGTTGGTGAACAAGAAAAAAAGATTAGTGATTAGTATACAAATGTTTGCATTGTGTTGGATCCATAAGTCACCAACCTCCTATTTTGGATCCTTTATGGTTCCTAAATGGATCTTTGTATAAGAACCATTTGGAACCAATCAAAACCAATAAGGACCCAATTCATATTGAAAAGACATTTTGGTTTCTTGTTGGTTCCAACTTATTTTTTTTACAAACCCAATTGGACCCAACCCAAATCCGATCCGATCCACCCATTTGCCACCCCTATCAAAAAGATTCAAATTCGTTTACTACCGAGACACCTAATCCATTTTTTTGGCGATTCATGAAAGATTGCTACCTGTATTGAGTTAATCACGCATCAAGATTGATCCACCAAACTGATAATTAAGAGCCTAACTACTCTAATAACAGCACAATCACAACATGCACATCTTCTATAACCCCTAAGGTTGAAACTTCACGTAATCTATAATGTCAATCATTGACTACCAGCTTTAAAAATCATATAATTGAATTACGACGAATCATGCTCAAATATATCGAATACATTGATTATATTTAAATCTCAAGCTCGCTAACTCATAGCATTGACGATCACATGTAGGGGTGTGCATCGTTCGGTTCGGTCAAAAACCGAACCGAAATTTCAGTTTTTTGGGTTTTCCAAAATTATAAACCGAAACCAAATGGAAAAAAGTTATAACCGAATTTTTAAAAAAAAAGGAAAAATCACATAGTTCGGTTCAATTTTTCAATTTTTTTTGTAACTTCGGTTTTCAACGTACTCTTTTATGTATATTTTTAAAATTTTATTAATATATAATACTTATTAATTATATATAAATTAAAATAATAATTAATATATATTATATATTTCGGTTTTTGGTTCAGTTCGGTTAACCGCGCCTAAAAACCGAAACCGAACCGAAAACCAAAATTTTCAAAAATAAAAATCGAAAACCGAACCGAAATTTTCAGTTCGGTTAAAAACCGAACCGAATTTTTGATTTTTGGTTCGGTTCGGTTGATTTTGAACACCCCTAATCACATGATCAAATCGAAATGTTAATGCCCTAGAATAAGAGTTTTTAAACTTGTGAATCTGGTTTAAAAGATCAAGTGCATAACTTTTTCAGTGTTATCTTCTCACCTAGAGAAGTGAAAATAGAAGCAACTTTTGGAGCTAATTTGAATTATCTAAAAAGTTGCTTTCCATGGGGCTTTTGATTCAAAATACAACTTACTCTTCCGTAATGTCCAAAGAATTTTGTTATTTGACCCAAATATTTTATTATCTATAAATAGGCTCTTGGAATTAATCACAAATAATATTATATTTCTCCTTTTCTCTTAAATACTAATTTGAATATTTTCTTAATTTTTTTTCTTATATACTACATAGTAATTTTAAGAAAAGTTTTGCTTTACTGCATGGAGTTCTAAAATATTACTTTTAATATTTAAAGAATGATTTACGGCTATTTGGATACATGGAATATTCTTAAATACTATTTTAATATTTCAAAAATAATTTTGCATATTAAATTTTTAAGTATGCATTTAATCCATGCGAACCGTAGAGAGAATTTGGAATAATATTTTATCGTTAAATTCAAAATTTGAAATGATAGACGTTATTGTATCTCGACTCTCGAGGGACAATTACGTAATATCAAAAAAAATCGAATAACTTATACCTCAAAATTTTATTTTTCATATTACATCTTTATAAACATTGCCCGTTAGGAGGCAAATTTTTTCAACATGACAACTTCACATTCAAAAATTGATAATAGAAAGAAAGAACTACAAATAAAACTTTTAAAGATTTTAATAAAAAAAATTGCGAGAAGATTTCTTGTGAGGATGGTGGATAAATATTATGATTTCAAATCCAAAATGGGCATAAATGCAGCCTAATTGCTCATTGTATAGAGTCAATGATATATGATCTTCATATTTTGCAAAACAAATCAGAAAATATTTTAAATTAATTACTTGAATAATTTGATGAATAAATTTGAGATCTTGGAATATAAAAGTATAAATTGCACAATAGAAAAAGAATTTTAAATAGGGTCATCCTAAAATATTATGTTAAAATTAGCTACTAATATAGGTGATTTCTTTATCTTTTATTGTCATGTCATTTATTAAATTGATACTCCAATGATTATTATTTTATTATTTTTTCTTTTGAATTTGGTATCTTTTGCCCCTCAATGTGTGTATCATGTAATATTATGACCTCTAAACTTTTAAAATACAAAATTTTACCCTCACCAATTCTTAATATATACATTATGGTCCCCATCCCGACTATTGTCATCCTAGCAAATGAGAATCGTTCACGTGTTGCCCTTGACCCCCTATTCGTTTCACGCTATCAAATGAGAATCGATCACGTGTTTTTTCTTAATAGGTTAAGTTACAGAGTTGCTGGCGTAAAACGCACAATATCTTATTGAATATGATTTTGTCGTAACTTAAGTAATACGTGGTAGTCTGTTATTAAGACCTTTCGAAAAGGAATTGAAATTGTCCAAATAATAATCAAAATTGCCATAAAAGTATTGGCTAATTGGTCCGAGTAGATCTTGCTACCCGTTGGTCAAAATATCCAATCGAATTTTGGCTAAAATGCGGCGGACCAATAAGTAATCGATATAGATTTTTCGTGATTGCGACAACGGCATGACTGTTGGAATCCGACAAATTTTTCGTTATATGTATTAAAGAAAGCGGGACGCAATGTACTTTTTTGTTTAAATTAAGACTGAAAAAATATAGAACGAAATTTTATTTTTATTTTCACCAATTTATCAAACTCACTATATATGACTTCTTTTATATTATTTTATCTCATTTTATACACACGTGCAATTTTTCTTTGCTTCAATTCATTGTAACGTCATTTTACTTCCAAAGTAGAAAGATTTTTTGTTACACCAAAATTCATAGCTGTATAAGGTGTCTAATTTTGAGAACAATGTTATACCATATTTTTTTATTTCCCTTTAATATTTGCAAGAAATTATTACAACTAATTAATTTTTTTATGAATTCAGTATACCAATACTTTCTAAATCAAAAGAAAATTGAAAAAAAAAAACAATAATATATAACATTTTTCTACGTGCCAAAAAAGTATTTTACCTTTTTTTTTTTCATTTCCATTATCTAAAATCACAAACCTAAAATAAAAAAATAATAATAATAGATAATAATAAAAGTGATGGGACAGTTGTTGTTTCAATTAAAAGCAAAAACTCACACAAACAACACCTGTTTTGTTCTCATTCTCTGTTTTCGTCGTCTTCTTTTTCTATCCTCTCTATTTATTATAACCCAAAAAGCTGAATAGAAATACACACACCTCCTCGTACTCTATACACTACACACTACACACAACATTATATATTTGTACACAGGATTATAATATAAATGTGGTGCAACAAACACCCGGCGGACGTTAGCAGCAGCGTTGGCGTGTGCGCCACCTGCCTCCGACAAAGCCTCCACGTCGTCATCGCCGCTCAAATTCAGGCCAATCAAGGAAGCCGGAGATCCGAATCACAGCAGCTACCACCGCCGCCGCCGCCACCACCGCCACCGCCTCCTCTCCCACTACCCCGCTCCGTCTCGCCTTATATTTCACGACGGAGATCAGACACCGCTGCCACGTTGGAGCAAAACCACCGATTCTTCAGCACTCCACAGGCAGGGCCTACCGCCTCGATAACCGCTGAAATTGACGGCAACCGGAAAAGCGGCGGCGGAGGTAGATTTTCTTCGTTCTTTTCTGCTCTTTTCAGATCTAAATCGGCGAAACCGAATTCCGATTCCGGTCCGATCGTCTCGGCGGATTCTTGCTCGGCTTCTCCGTCGTGGTTTTCCAACATTATTCCCGGTTTCCGGAGAAAGAACGTTACGACAAATTCGACGGGAGCGCCGGGAGAAACACGCCGGAATCGCGACCGCGGAGTGTCTCCGGCGAGATGCTGCGAAGAAAATGAAGAGCGTTGCGCCGGCATCGGATCGAGCGGCTACTCGACGGAGCAGACACCTCAAAGGACGGCTGTGAATGCGCGGCGCGGCGGAGGTAGGACAGCGGCTGGACAGTGCAAGAATGTGTCAGGCTTGGTTCTCTGTATGAGTCCACTGATCAGGCCTAGCCCTAGCCGTCACCGGAATCAGAAAGGAGTTCCACCGGAAATTGTCGCCGCCGGGGAATCTAGGGTTCCTCCGAAGCCGAACCTCTCAAATGCGCCGTCGCTTTGCAAGAATCGTTCACGAAAGCTTGTGGATTTGGGGAAGCATAATTACAATCCCAACCACTAATCCAATTTTGGGCACAGACGATATTACGATTTTGCCCCCAGTCTTAATATATTTTTTTCTCTTTTATATTTTTCCCTTTTTTTTTAGTACATATATACTTTGTTTAAGAAAATATGATATGTTCAATATAGAAGAAAAAAGAAGAAAATATAGGTTAAATTAAGTCGGGTTTAAGCTAATCACTTGATAAGTGAATTACGCTGGTCATGTAATTGGTGTACAATTGCGATAATAATCGACAACATCATATTTTGGTTTAATTACATAAATGCCCCTCATGTTATTTTGTGAATTACATAAATGCCCCTCATGTTATTATTTTGGTGAAATTACATAAATGCCCCTCATGTTATTACTTTTTTGGTGAAAAAACCCATCATATGTGGGGTGTTTGAAAAATAGTGGAATGGTACATTTGGTCCCCATTAGGATTACATTTTACTATTTGGAGTTTGGTAGAGTTTTGGAGTTGACTATTTTATGATTCAATGTAAAAATAGTACCCCACATATTCTACTAATAATATGTTTCAATTTCAGTAGAGTATTGGATTTCATAATTCTTTGTATCACAATTTTTTTTTTTTTTAGATTTGATTTGATAAAAAATTAATATTTTAGGATGTTTTGTATGTTGGTCTTTGTTTTAGTTATTTATGCATTTTCAATATGGTTGCAAATTGTTAATACTAGACCCCTTGATCAAGCTTAATGAGTTGGTTTTAGGACAGTTCAAAACTCAACATACTCTGTTAATAAAATTCACAAATAATAAAATTATTATATTAATAAATAATTAAAAATTTGTTTAATTGTGTTTTGATATTTAATAAATTAATCAACAACTATATATATATTATTTAATTAATGATTAAAATATAGTTATAATATAAGTAATTGTAAAATATGCATTTTATATAAGTTATCATACAATCTTTTTTTATAATTAACTTATACATTAAAATTAATGTTTAATTGGATAAAATATAATACATAAGGTATAATTATATAAAAAATGTTGACGGCCTAAATTGAAAACAATCAAAACTTATGAGGGACTACGTTGAAAACATATATAAAGATAAAGGACTAAAATAAAAAGTAAAAAAAAAAAAGAAAAGAGATCTAACGCAAATAAACAGTGTTGCGCCCTGCCGCAACACTGTTCATTGCGCTGTTCTGGCGCAATGAATGACGCCGAGTTGGGCTAACCATGAAATTGAGTTTTACACATTCATTCATATTAAATACTAGATTATAATAATAATAATATGCCATCGTTCCTAACAAAGAAACACATAAATTAGTGTGTAAGAATTTTTTTTAAACTATATAATCTAATATAAGGATAAGCGTTAGGAGAAATGTATAATATATATATAAGTATAATATATAGATATATATATATGACGTTGCAATTGTGATATGTGATTTTCATTGTGAGTACGTCAAAATGTCAAATGATCTAAATTAGTAGTTTGACAAAGAATATTGATGTTGAGTTGGAGCGGTTCTTGTCTCCTCTGTCGTCATTCCATGCCCACGTGCATCAATATCCATATTTTTCATTCTTAGACTTATACTATTATTCTATGTTACATGATTTTTTATTTTTTATTTTGGGACTCATACATACTCAAAATAAAAAGAGGTCTATGAAAAAATATTTTATTAATTTTAAATTGTTAAATATTCATTTATGCTAAAAAAAATTGGTAAAATAAACTCTGTATTTCATTAAATTTTGAGTAAATTGTTATATCTCATCAAAAATAAACCTCATGTTGATGAGGGTTTGGGTTTTTTAAGCACAAAGTTTAATGAAATGCGAAATTTATTTTTCCTACTTTTTTAAAATATTGAAATATATAACAATGGGTGTTTTTATAGTAAATTCAATTAAAATGGAGAATTCAATGGGAAACGGAATATGAACCAAAGTTTCTAATATCGGGTTTCAATTGATTTCATATATATTTTTTATATTTTGGGTTGAACAATTATATACTAATTTTATCTTTTATTTACAAAAATTATAAAATAATAAATAAAAGTTGAAAAATAATATAATTATATACTTCTTTTATTTAGTTTTTTGAAAAATAAATCCGTAAATCAATTTAGTAAACTGCAAAACAAAGATCAACTAATAATCGTACCTACTAATACGATTTGATATTCCATATGATATTTTGATATACTGTCATAAACAATTTTGTTCAATTCGAATTTAGCCCTACATTTAGATGGTTTTATCATTAAGTAGAGAAATTCGGACAAGCAACACGGTTAGGCATTTCAATCCATCATAATGTGAAAAAAAATGTGCTGCAATGTACTTTAGCACTTTAGGCGGTACTAATTCTAATGCAATCACTAGCAAATACACTAATAAATTGCAATTTGTTTGGTTTTGTTCTATATTATTTATTCAATTTTATATGATGCAATATTTTGAAAAAGATTGATAATGATTTATGAACCGATCGAAGTCTTCTATAAAACGCTATATATCATGACAATTACTGATTTTTTTTTACGCGATACATTTTAAAACTTGTACGTAATAAGTTAATCTTCTACATAAGGGCATTTCCAACTCACGCTATATTAGCGTGGGTGGAGGGAGATTTGGCGCTTGGTTGGCCAAATGTTGTGCTTGAAATGGCGCAGCAACAGTGTTGCGCCAAATCTGGCGCATCATTGTAGCTGAGCCATTTCAGGCGCAACCTTTATTTTTTTAAAATATATTTTAGGTTTTGCATTTTGATCATTTGCCTTTTTGTTTATTTTTAGTCCCTTTCAAATTTATAAAGTTCGAATTATTTTTAATTTAACCGTTATAAGTTTAATAATTATAATTATTTTTTAATTATTATATTTTATTCAATTATGCATTAATATAAGTTTGTAATTAAATTATAAATACATATTTATACTCTAATTTATATAAAATGTATATTTTATTATTTATTAATTTGAATTGCTTTTAATTTAGTTTATAAAGATTTAATTTGTTACAAATAAATTATATAAGTTATATTTAATTTTTTATATTTGTGAATTCTATTAACAAAGTATATATTTTTGGGTGAAAATGTATAATACGTAAAAGTTTTAGATTTTATTTGTGAAAAATTGTAAAGATATTAAAGGATGAAAAAAGAAATATTCTGGAATATTCTTTTTTGATGCACTGAATAGTATTTTTGAGTTGGAGTGAATTTACTGTAACTGCAGCAAATTGGTGCAATTTTTTGCACCAATTTGGTGCAAAAACCACTATTCTGGTTGGAGATGGTCTAAGAATTATAAAAAAGTGAATAGAATATCTTCTAAATGCATATAAAATTCAATTATTTACCACTTTATTAGCAACATCACATCAATATTCTTCGAGATAACTATACCCATATGATAAAGATACATTCTTACCCCTAAGATGGCTTTTCACCACATTAGTACTTAAAATGAGACGAAAATAAGAATTTCAAGATACATGTTATTTTTATTATTAAATTACGAGTATATAAACTTGTCACCTCAAAAAGTAAAAAAAAATTCAACACGAATTATTTTTGTTTAAAGTTTTGATGTTTGAATTGTTTTCGATCATTAAAATATGCCTCAATTTGAATATTTTACTATAAATAAGGACTTGAGTACTAGATCATACTTAAAAATTTGGAAAAATAGACTCAAAACTATTATAATTATTTTTCCAATGAAATTCACATAAAATCAACTGTCTGTAAACTAGTCAAAATAATAATAAAAATTTATTATAAAAATTTAAAGTTGGAAAAATCAATATTAATTTCCTAAAAAAGAAAAGTGAATAAACATAAGTGTATTAATTGGGGCTTGTAGACTGTTGAGAGAGGGTGACGTCACATAGTAATGGTGCATTTAATTCTTCAATCCGACTGCCCCTGCCTCACCTGCACTCTTACGTCTCCACGTCAGCTTTTTTAAAACTTTTTGCTATTTTTGTTTGATATGGGACCCACACACATCTATATAATTTTTATATTTAATATAATAATGTATTGTGCATTAAATAAATAGTATAGATTAATGTGGTATAAAGTGGTGAATTATATTATATTCGAGCATGGTGTATTGAAGAATTTTCTTATAATTCTTGAGTCGATTGAGAGATCATTGGAAGGGTCAATAAAATAATGCTAATTTGAGGAATTGTGTAAATAATAACTAATTTTCTTATAATGTTGGTGTCTGAATATACAATGAGTGTCGTTTTAGAAATAAAATCACTTCAAATTTCTAAGCTTAAAAAATAAGCTTTATGCTAAAACTCTTATTTACAATTGAAAATTTCTTTTTTAACTACTCATTTTAATACTTAAAAGAGAAAATAGACTAAATTAATACTTCAGTATGTGAAATTTTAAAATAAAGGATCCTATTTATAGATTTTAAAGAGATAGAGACAAAAAAGAATCAAAGTTCCGGATTTGCACAAAAGATCCCTATGAAAATGAAAATTACCTTTTTTTCCCCACAAAAAATTACTGTTTCGAACGATCGAGTGCACTAGCCACTGTTTCGTTCAACCTGTATCTCTTCGTTTTCGTGGCCATTAATCGTAAGGTTGAGATCTCTATTTCCTACAAATAGAAATCCAATGACCCAAATTAATTTGGAATATAAATTTAAATTAAATTAAATATAAAAATTTAAATTTCAGACTTTAACATCAACTTTCTCGTTCATACAAAATCAAAATTGAGAAATTCAAAAGCTACTAATATTTACTCAAAACACGTAAATTCATAATATATAAAAAAAATATTACACATCCGAATACTGAGAAATCGTTCAAATTTTCAATCTAATGTTTGTTAATGTACACACTTTAATTAGATAGATTTCCAACATGTTGTCTTGGGTTACATTTTGATAACTAGTTACTTATTGATAATTATTTACTTATGATAATGATAGTTATTGTAAATTAGTTACTTATTGGTATATATATATATATAATGATTCATATGGAATCGAGCTTAAAAAATTTCAGTAGAATGTTAAATGGAAAACACTAATAAGGCTTTGTTTGTTTATGTTTTCAAATCCCATTTTCAAGATTTGTATCACAAAATTCAAAATAAGCTTAACGCACCAAATTCTCATCCAAATTTACCTTTTTTCAACTCTACTTTTTCAATCCCATATATTACCTATAATTAGAGATACATCATTCTACACATTCACCGGTCAAATCATTTATTATAATAATTGTTTCTCTTTCTCTTTCGTAGATTAGAATATTTAATTTATATTTATTATTTTAATTCACATGATTATTATATAAACAACTAACATATAATCATTTACACATCATCCATCAACCTATCACTATTAATTTATCAGATTTTACAACTTTCAACCTATTTTTAAAAATATAAACAAATACTTATCATTTTTACACAAATTTCGATGGTACACAGTATAGAAGAAAATTTTAAAATTTTAACTAAAAAAACATAAAAAAAAATAAAACCTAATTATTAAAAAACCAACGTATTCGAAACCACGCCAAATTCCAAGCAATCGACACCTCTGCATTGCTTGACGACATAAACGGTGAATCATCATATTTAAGTTGGAGGTGGGAAAATGGTGGATGCAAGCAAAAATGGAGCCTTTTGAGCTGAGATATGACATAACCTCATCACTTTATTCACCTCTTCAATGTTTAGGCTATGTTTGCTTATATTTCTGAATAATTTTTTTAAATTTTTTTTTGAAATTGCGTATTACCAAAATTCGTGTGAAAATAGTAGTTGTTTATTTATGTTTTTAAAAATAAATTAAAAGTTATTAAATGTGTCAAATCAATGTTGATAGGTTAATGGATGATGTGTAAAATAATTATTTTGATTGTGTATATACTGATTATTTTTCGTAAAAATATGAAAGAGAAAGTAAAATAATGATTGATTTGATTGTTAAATGCGTAAAATTTTTTAAAAACTTGAAAACATAAACAAAGAAAGCCTAACATTAACTAAAACATTATTTGAATTTTCAGTTTCGCCATTAACCAAACCATTGTAGCATCATTTGGACCAAAATACCCTTAATTATTTCTTTTAGTATTGTCACGAAGCAAAATGTAACAAAGGGCTAACAGCTATATTTGAATTTTGCCTCCATTTGTAAACAAAATCTCTTTGTTTGGTTTTTATATTTAAACAATAGATAATTATGTTCAATTTTGAAATTGCAGATGCATAAATACAGTGAGCTGATTTGAGTTAGGTCCAAATAAACTGATTCTTAAATGTGTAGATTTATTATGATTTCAAGCAGAAATTAATTTCATCCAAAACGAAATCATACTAAAATCAATATATTGGGCCCAACTGGTTTTAAATTGGGCTCAATTTTGGTTCAATCTATTTTTTACTTTGAGTCAATAATCTACATTCTACGCTCTATAACAACTCCTTATACCACTTAGATTCATAATGGGTTCTTATTGAACACACTTTGGGTCCTTATTGGGTACAACTATAATGCATATTTTTTGACACTGAACTCAATTGGACCCAACTCACTTTAAACCCAACCCAAATGAACCCGACCCAAACTCAACCCATTCAACTGCCACCCCTAAAAATAACCAATAGAAAGATGAATACCACAAATGAAAAAGTATTATAAAAAACACACACCTAATGGTATAAATGATCATTTATGATTGTTGCAAGATTGAACTCAATCTTTCTTATTACATCTCACAAATGAAGATCAACATTATGATCAAGACAAGGCCTCATTAGCTTCACTTTGATTCTTCCTTACCTTAACATCATCAACATAATTCTGATATATGTAAGAACCAAATCCCCAAAACGCAATCAACATCGCGATTACCTTTACCCCGTTCATCCCATCACGAAACACGATCAACGACGCGATAGGCGTAACAGCCAACGATAGCGTACTTATAACGTTCGAGAAAAGTGACGTCACAACAAATACCAACCCCACGACACCAACCGAACATATTTGCCACGCAAGCGCTGTCCAAACGAGAGTCATTATGTAAGAAAGCTTCCCAGGGGCAAAACCGTCCATTTCGACCCGTATAGTCCTCCATTCCCCGCTCGCGAAAAGACCCACGATCGTAACACAAGTAGCCACAAACGCGGTATAAATTTGCATTTCAAGAACAACCCGAAAAGTTTCCTTTTTCAAAACCCTCTCAAAACTCAACTGCATGAGTGATAACAAAAGGGAATACAGACAAGAAGCTGCAAGTGCTGTAATAATTCCAATCATGTATTTACTACTCGATACGCCTAATGGTTTATCCGAGTCGTCGTTTATCGCGAGTAGCGAAGACGAAAACGATAGAATCACAACGGAGTTAAGGATTAAAACGGTAAACTTTTGACGGTTGATGAAAAGTGAAAAAACGGCATTGAAGGCTAATTGTGAGGCACAAATGAGTGAATAAGTTGAAGCAGATAGGTATAACAGGCCAATAGAGTAGAGCATGTTATCACCAGCAATAAGGATTCCTATTACAACATAAATTGCTGTAAGAGTGAAAAACGAAGGTGGTTTTGATGAACTTGGAGGAACTTTTGATGAACGAAGGAGAAAATATGGGACGAAAAGAATGGGAAAAGCAGCTGTTTGGACCAAAGTGGCCATCCATTTACTATTACCACCTTTGTTGTAATAAAATCTTCCCAATAATACAGCAGCAGCTTGGCCAACAATGAGAAAGGTTATGTTTAGGATCACTAATAGCCACCATTTGGAACGGTTAAACTTACGAAGCAAGTGGTGATGAGTTGAAGGGCCATCTTTTGTTACAGTGGGTTCTTGATTATCTGCAACATGAGATAGGATACAGATGAAATATATATATATATATATGTATGTATAGACTATCATCATTCTCAAGTTAAAGGATTGAAGTAAATCAATTGACAA
Source organism: Verbascum thapsus (assembly GCA_963669365.1). Lineage (NCBI taxonomy): Eukaryota > Viridiplantae > Streptophyta > Magnoliopsida > Lamiales > Scrophulariaceae > Verbascum > Verbascum thapsus. The sequence goes on from OY770106.1 coordinate 3,574,541, forward strand.
GTATGTATATGGGCTTCTCATATAGCAAAACAATGCAACGGTTAATCTTGATCATAACCCACTTAAACTGACTGTCTTCATAGATTCTTGTTTATTTACGTCAGTTCATGATTAATTAGTCCTAATTATCAACAAACAAAAAACAGTAACTAATTTTGATAATTCAGGAAAAAGGGTGAAATTCAAAATAAATGGTGCAAATTAATACACAAGTTCCCAGCTGAAAACCACAAACTGCGTGACAAATTATACAGTCAATTAATAAAAAAAGGTGGCAATAGGATAAGGGAAGAGACAACCGACGATCAAAGGAGATACATATACATATATATATATATATATATATTACATGCACAAAAGAAGATACGTATTTACATAATCAGAGAAATCAAAATACCTGGCATGATAGTTTGGGAAAAGTTGAAAAATAGAGAAAATTAAGAGCAAATAGATTCAATAATCTCTCCCCAGAAGAGCTTTGAGGTAAATATTGGGAGAGAAATTAAGAGTGAATTATATAGAAATTATTAAGAGTGTGAATATATGGAGTATAGTTTGTTAGTCAATTAGTCGTAGATTCCTGGGATTTTGTTGGAAAGTAACCAACCAATGGATGACACGTGTAAGGTCCACTTCAACATTGATTCTCTTAAGAAAATTCTAAAATACCACGCATTTTTTATATTATTAAGGTGGTTTTTCTACTTGGGTTAGTGGGAAAAGTCAATGTGGAAAAAAAATTACCCATTTTTTGTGCTAAAGTACTTTCAAATTTACATTCTTGTCACTAACAAAAGTTACCAATTAAATTGAAAGGCAATTGTCAATTGTATTAATGGCTTCATTATTCTCATTGTTCGGTTGAAATAAAAACATTCTAAACATCGACAAACGTACGTATCAAGCTTTTTTTTTTTTCAAAAGAAACATGGAGGAAGGCACTATGAGGTCAATTAGATGGCAAGTCTTCTCTCAAAAAATTTATTTCAGAGTAAAAAATCTCATAAAATTCAATTGTTTGGTATCTCACAAAATTTCTCTTAAAAAAATCTTTCAAAATTAAAAAAAATTTCGAAAAAATCTTATAGAAAAAGAGAAAAAATAAATTTATTATTCATGATTTGACAGTTACTATTACAAATAAAAATAAGGTTTTTTGGCTATATTTTGACTCTAAAAATTAAATTAATTACATATTCTAATGCAAAATGACGAGACATTTAAAATAAGATCCATTGTGAATATTTTTTTGTGTCTAAATTGATGAGTTTTACTAAAAATTGTTAATAAAATTTATATATAAACATCAATTAAAAATAATTTCCCACAACAAAAAATATATCACATCAACCATAATCATTACATATTTTTTTTTAAAAAAAAACTCATCCATACTCTCTTCTCAAACTACATCTTTTATCCTTAAAATTATTATTCTTGTTTTTATCATGAAAAAAAATTCTTTGAGATGGGTGTCATCCAATTGGGTCCTATATTTCTACTCGATTCCAATTTGACCACAATCGAATGTGACATTCAATTGTCACCACCAATGTCTTGAAACCTAACCCGGCCATCGAACCGGAAAATTGACCGGGTCACGGGTCACTGGTTCAACCGTTGGGTCAATACCGGTCGAACCAGTGATGTCATAATTACGCAATAAATATTAAATAAAATACTAATATTTATTATAAAATTTTAAAACATAAAAATTTGATATTTCCTATTTTCAAAATCATTTGTAGTTCATATATTTATATCAAAATCATGAAAAAAATTGAGAGTTTTTTAAATAAATAAGCAAAATTATGTTTAAGTGATAATTTTCGAATTCATGGAATACATCACAAATGACATAATTGCTACATCATTGTAATAAACCAACAATTTTAAAGAAAAAAACTTAAAAGCTTTAATAATTTACAAACCAACAAAAACTAAAACGAAAAAGACTAGAGTTTTACAAATAATATATTTTGATTTGATTTGATTTGTTCGAATGAAAGATTTTCTTGAGAAATTTTCTTTGAATCATGTTGGATGAGCAAAATAATAGAAGGTTGGTGATTTTTTGCGAAAAAATTAAGTTTTAAGCTTGAATTTTGGTATTTATAAAAACCGAACGGTTCGATTGACCCGGGACCGGTTTTACCGGGTCACCGGTTCGACTGGTGGGTCGAACGGTTCTTGACCAAATTGACCGGTTTTGAGCCAAAAACGATTTTGTGGGTCTGACCGGTTCGTTTTAAGGGCCGGTTCCGGATCAAACCGGTTGAACCGAGCGGGCCGGGCTGAGTTTTAAAACATTGGTTACCACAATTCAATCACATATCAGAAATCAAGTGTGGTAATTGAATTGTTTAGGTTTAGTATTCAAGTTGCACAAAGTTCGGTTACAATTGAAATATGTTACCCGAAATATCATTTGATCTAAAATATGAGTTACAAAACAAATATGTGTTTGTTTATGTTTTTCAGTAAAAAATTTAAAATTTCTCTGAAATTGCGTAGTACTACCGAAATTCGTATGAAAATTTTAGTCGTTTGTTTATATTTTTAAAATTATTTTGAAAGTTGTAAAATGTGTCAAACCAATATTGATAGGTTGATGGATAATGTGTAGAATGATTATTTTAGTTATTTGTATAATGATTATGTGAATTAAAAATAATAAAATATAAATAAAAAATTATAAAATATAAAAGAGAAAGTGAAATAATAATTATAATAAAAGATTTGATTGGTGAATGTGTGAAATGATGTATATATGATTGATGTGAAGTTATATAGTTGATTGAAAAAGTAGAGTTGAAAATGAGTAAATTTGAATGAAAATTTAGTGCGTTAAGTTTATTTTAGATTTTGGGATTTAAAAACTTAAACAAACAAAGCCATACTATTGTGAAAATCAACGAACTTAGGAAACAAAGAAACCAATTTTTAGTCTAAAATTACAAAAACTCCTCCAAATGTTTTCTTTCCTCTATAGTCTCAATAACAATACGTCCAAAAAATATGCGATAACAAACATAGTAAATTAAAACATAGACAACCAAAATTTGGGTGATCTTACAACAGGCGGACCAGACCAGACCCGTCCCTCATGATCCAGACAGTGTAATGAATGAACCATTTAAGAATTCTTCCCAAAACTCAGAGCTATTTGGTGTGTTTGGATTGAAGGATTTGAAAGCTATGAATTTCAAATTCATCAACAAATCCATTTAAGTTTGTTTGGATGAATTCATGTTATAATGGATTTCAAATCCCTTGCTATTCATTTTGAGCTATTTTCTCCATAATTATGGTGGATTTCAAATAACTACATAGAGTCATTTAAAATACTTCATCCAAATCAATCAATCCAAACACACCCTTAACGAACATTTATGACTCTACAGATGAAATTACGGTCAAATTGAAAATGTTATAACGTACACAAGGGTTTTGGTTTAAGCTATCAACAGGCACACCCTCCTGACTGTTGCTGCCCCTGAGATGCATTTGTGTTGCTGGACTTGAGGTTTATATCGACCATATCTTCTTGCTTAGCCGATGATAGAGTTTCCATTCCAGGCAAGGCTGCAGCAATTTTTCTGAATAGTGCCTGTAATAAAATACATATAGTTTAGCATTGACGTTTAAAAAGTGAAATATATGTAAAAAAACTCAATTTCGTTTACCTTTATGTTGAAGCCAGCCTTGGCACTAGTTTCTATAAACATGACATTCAGTTCACGAGCTTTCGCCTCTCCCTCTTCTACTGACACTTGCCTGGACATAGTCAAAACATGTTGGATATAACAACACCATACTAAGAGTCTGTTTGGATTGTTTTTGTTTGTGATGTTTTGCAAAATAGTTTTGTAGAACAGTTTTATCAAAACAATTTTGCAGTATAAATAATGTTGAAATCCTGTTTGGTAGATTAATCCGGGAAAAAAAATCGAGAACACTTCTCTTCTCTTCTCTTCTCTTCTCTTCTCTCTATGTATGTATTTTGATGAAATGAGGAGTGAAATGAGGAGAGAGAAAATATATTCTTTTTCAATGAGGGGTTTAAAGGGCCGTGTTTTTTCTTAGTTTGGAGTGTAAAAGTGTTCTGTAAAACTTAAAAGTAAAAGCTGTTTTGCAAATAGCAAATTTTGAAGTTTTATTCTTCAAAAACATAACGTGGGAACAAGCCCAACCAAACGCCTTTTTCATGTTTTTATTTTGCAAAAACAAAAACACGCTTAAAAACAGTCATCAAAACAGGCCCTAATTATTTTACAAAAAACATACATGTATATATGAGACCAAAATAATTATCTTATAAATAACATGGCACCAATTCTCAATGCGTATCTGCTATATATATGCCTAATATTAGAAACTACTTGATTTAACTCGGGCACTAAATCAACAACGAGTCATGCCAACTAATGGTTAAATCAAACAGATAAAAGGATCTAGTTAAACAAAATTACTATTGATCATATATCAAGGAAAACCCACAAAAAGATAATCACCTCTTATCCACAAGGTCAGTTTTGTTACCAACAAGCGCAACAATAACATCACTTCCTCTCTCAGAGCGAACCTCCTCGATCCATTTTGAAGTATTAAGAAAGGTTTGTCTGCCTAATAGCCAGCAATATATCGTCAAGCACAAATTATTAAGCTAAATCACAAAGGTCAAGTTAACTGAGACACAAAAAGGACCCAAAGGTGAAGGTAAAAAGACTCTTTATAACGTTTTCGCAGATTGTTAAGTAAAGTTGAATCACATTTAAAGGAGAGATTTACGCACTTGCAACATCGAAAATAATGACTGCAACAGAAGAGTCCCTTATATAGCTCGGGATGAGACTTCTGAATCTTTCTTGTCCAGCAGTATCCCTGAATGCAAGACAAACCTTGTTATCTATTCAGGTAGTAAACAACTTGGAATGAGACTTGAACATAATTGAGAAATTGGAAAAGAGGTAAACTGATCATTATATTTGGTGCTGAATGTATCAAACAATGATATATAATTGCCTGGATTCATAATGCACATCCACAAGACTACTCGACTAAGTAAGAATAATCATTACTATCTCTGGGCATAAGATTGGAGATCAAAGGATGAATAGGGTCATAGGGAAAGTGTATCTTTTCTTGTAAGGATTATATCTTACCACAATTGCAGTCTAACAGTTCGATCTTCGAGATACATAGTCTTTGAGAGGAAATCAATACCAATAGTAGCCTGAAAAAGGAAATCAAAAGGAAATAATGACTTAGAATTAAGAACTGTCATTAACATTAGATCACTTACAAAAAAAGAAAAAAGGTTCAGAATATTAACAGCAGCACGAACTCAAACGGATCAATGATAATTGATAAATAACTTAGATTATTAGTTACGAAACACACAAAAAAAAAGTGAAAACTAAGAGAAACTCAAATAAGCACAACGGATCAGATCCGCACACCTTAAGCAGCATTTATATTGCAGAAATACGAAACAGTGTCAGAAATGGTGAACGGTGAATAAATTGATTGCACACACCTGATAGCTGTTGTCGAATTTATCGTACATGAAGCGAGTAATGACACTCGTTTTTCCGACGGATTGATCTCCCAAGAACACTAATTTGTACTTCGCCAGAGCCGAAACCGGAGCCATTGATCGAATTCGCGTCGGATATACCTATAATCGGATCGAGTGTGGTTTTTCCGACGGAATGTCAGACTGTTGACGGAAAATGACCGGATATTTACCTGACAAATCGATGGTGTTACGTATCGACGGGGAGGGGGGGTGTACTATGAATCAATTTTAAGAATTATATTACATTATTTTATACATTGCTCAATTAAAATTATTATATCTGTTTTTTTTCATACTTCATTAATTTTAAATTATTTTTTATTCTTTTATTTAACATTATTTTATATATCTAAATGTTCTATAGCTTTCAATTTTTTTATCACATATCATTCTCACACGAGTCAAGCATCTTTACAAATCCAGTGCAAAGTTTATGTCTTTTAGAAAAACACATAGATTAGTTGGCACGGGGCTGTTCTAGCTTAACCAAGGTCTCGGGTTCGAGCCTTGGGAATACAGATGTGTTAAAAGCTTTGCCGCCCAATGTGATCTTACCCGGCTCGGAGTGGTTGCACACTTTGCCACCATTTTAAAAAAAAGTAACCGAAAAAAAAAAAGAAAAACGGCAAGAAGCTAAGGCCTAGTTTGGGTTTGTTTTGGGCTGCAATTGGGCAAAAAAATTGACCAAACTGTGTTTGGATTGTTAATTTTTTGTCCGAAATTTTGGCTCAAAAATATTTCTCCTCCTTTATTTGTGCGTCTTCAACCCTTAAAGTTTATAAAATTTACGCTACTCTCAATTCTCAACTTTAATATTAGCATATATATGTATAGATTAAATATAATATATTTATATTACTAACATAAATATATATAAATATATAGTAACTCAATAAAAATAGTTTTAAAATATATGAAATAAGTATTTTATATATATATATATATATTTACATTAATTATATGTATTTATATATTAATTGTTCATTTATTCTTTCATAATAATTATTAACATTAACCCGGCTAGGGATTTGGAAAGTGGCCAAGCACTACAATGGCCGGTCTAGAAACCCTTTAAATCCCCAAAATATCCCTCAAAACCTGAGTCTAATTCATTCATCAGCCCCAATCCCCCGTAATCAAAATTTCTCAGATAATCAATGGCGTCGGCGTTGAGATCCAGCATTCTCCGGCACGTTAGGGTTCCCGTATGTCAGTCCTTGACCGCATCTCGCCTCACAGCCGTCCGATCAATGTCATCCCACGGCGACGACCATCTAGACAAGCAGGAAGTTGTCGATCGAGTTCTCGACATCGTCAAGAGCTTCCCCAAAGTCGATCCTTCTAAGGTCTGCTAATTTTTTGTTTATTTTTCTTTCTAGAACATTTTATTTGACATTACTTGGCACATATCAAAGCCAAGGATCTACATTTTAAGCATTTATTTTTAAATTATTTTATAAAATTGATGATCTAATTAACTAGTTAAATTAAAAGTTTACTCTAATTAAATAGTTTAATTTAGAGTAGCATTTGAGTGTATGTGTGTATGTGCCACTGTATTTAGGTAAGTGACGAATGTGTGCTTGTTTACTCTTTTGTGGTTGAGGTAGTAAAAACTTATGTTATTTATTAAATAGAATCAATTTGTGTTATTTACACTTATCTATAATTTTTACTAATTTTTTTAGAATTTATGGAGCATTTATAATGATTTTATAATATCCCGATATGCTGTTACCGATATGGAACAACACCTGCCGATATTATCGCTATACCGCGACTTTGAACCATGATAGTAAGATATGTTGTATCAAATAATATGATTTCGTTTCTACTTGATAGGAATATTTGGTTGATGCATAAGGCATGGAAATGCTTGCTTATTAGCAATTGATTCAAGTTTGATTGCAGCGTGGGGATGTGTGGTTCAATTTGTCGACCTATTTAATAATGTCTATCACTGTGTTGTTATGTGCTTAAGCTATCCATCGACTGCATAAACCATACTAGCCCTGTTAAACGTGCTTGATGATATGTTAACTTTCCAGTTGAATTGCGTATCAAAATTTGTCATTTGCCTTCCTTTTATCTGAGATGAGGTTGATATTGTTCCTATACTTGTTGCAAAACATTTGCTTATCTAGCATGAAGATAGAGAAACCTTTACGTAAATGGACCATGAGATGACCCTGCTAGTTAAATGTTATCAACTTGGGCCATTTTTCTGCAATTGGTTTTAGCTAAGCTTTTTTTATCTTTACCAACTAAGAGAATCTACGATATGTCTCAATAGAAATACTTTCGTGTGTCCCTAGCATTTTATGTCCTATGTGTAAAGTAAAATTGCTTTGGTCAAACTATAAATGAGAAATGAGGAACAATTTATATAGAGAAAGTACTTAGAGCCTGTCCCTATTTTCTTTTACATACATTTCTACTTTTTCCACATGAGCTACGGAAATTTAGGAAAATCAGTTCTTTGAAGTAACAATTTTAGCAGAGTCCTTCTTCAAATGAGTTCTATACAAACCTTCAGCCGAAGAATTGGAAGAATAAGAGCTATGTTCCATTAGTGAATCTCATACTAATCACTCATGTCTTGTCTGTTTGCGCTCAATATTTCTGTCAAACACATCATACTGCTTTTCATTGTTTCCAATCTCGAGACCTCCATGCTCGGAATTATTAGCAGAAATTTCAACGTTTTCCATTTCAACATATGCAGGTGACCCCTGATGTTCATTTTCAGAAGGATCTGGGCTTGGATAGCTTAGACACGGTCGAAATTGTGATGGCTATCGAGGAAGAGTTTAAGCTGGAGATTCCTGATAAGGAGGCTGACAAAATTGACTCATGCCCTCTTGCTATTGAATATGTTTATAACCATCCCATGGCTAGTTAAGATACGCATGATTTTTTATCGTTTGGATTTTTCATCTCTGTAAGCATTTAGACATAATATCCAGTCTTCGATCGACTGTGGATATTGTCTAAACTTGATGATGGAACCGGAAATAATTTGGCTATTTTGATAATATCGATCCCTAAACTGGGTTAGAGTGCATTTTAGAGAATGTTTTCATGGGTATTTTTGCAATGTTTCAGCAGTTTGAATAACACGAAGTGCCCTTTCGATTGCCAACAGATGTTTAACTTGTATTTACTGTTATGTACTACGGGAAAATTGCATTTTTCATCTTATAATTTTGTATGTGTTTTTCACGTTTAGTCGCATAACTTTCAAAATGTGTTCTAGTCTCCCAACAAAAACTTCAATTTCCAAAAAGATAAATTTTACAATTCTAATTTTGATTTTATTATATTTATTGAATTTTCTTTTTATTTGACGAATGGACAAAGTGATCAATCATCAAACATTGGATTTATTCGACAAAATTGTGTTATATATATCTACACATACAAAAAAACGAAGTTTTATTCGAAACTCTCAACACCATTTTCTGCAACCTTTTATTGTTAATCAGTATCACTTTCTTATCACCTATAAATAAAATTTCATTTCCCATAAAAATATTTTCCATTCTATCAGACAACATGTTAAGTTTAGATCAACCTCAACACAATCAACCAAAAAATGAACCAAAATGTATAAAATTTTCATTCAAACCATACATACTTGTTGAAGAGGTTTACATGCAATAATTAATCAAAAATCACAATTTTGTGAAGTGTCTTCTACTCTACCACAGCCAGCAAATCACCAGCTTTGCATAAACAATGCCTTCCATCTGTTCCCAAATCAACCTGATAAACCAATCAACATAACTTTATTATAAGCTTTCATCAAATAAAATCAACACGAAAATTTGACACCACTAAACAGAACAGAACGTTAACTAAGACGAATTTTCTGCTATATATACTTTGTATTGTACCTCCATAACATCAAATACATACCAGAATACATAAACAGTTAACCATGTTAGTCATTAAGCCATTTGGTTGATATTATTTACTCAAATACGCATTACAACATACATACATATATCTATACATACAGATCAAGTAAATTCCAAAAACCATGTACCTCGTACGCATTTATGTCTGAGAAAAGCACCTGCATACGAAAATTTCATCAGTGTTAAGATCGATACAAGGGAAGAAAATAGTTTATAGGATGATAAGACAAATCTCGGGAAATTACAACAAATTTTGAAATGGAAAAATTCTATGAAAACCCGAAATTCAAGAACTTACCTTCTTTCCGGTCTCCACTTCCCGAGCCTCAGCACCAACAGAGAGAACCTTATAAGGAAAATCGATTCAGATAAGAAAAACGAAGTCTTTAACGAATAATATTGATGTGTGCTTCACTCACCTCTCCAACAAGGTACCGCTCGAATTTAACTGCTGATTTGGGCAGCAAAACTCCACCCGCTGATTTCTGTACCAAAAAATGCTCCATCATTAAATAAAATGTCGAAAAATACGATTGTGTAAATAGTGAAAGATGTGTCTATGTGAGCAATTTTCTGAATTTTTGTGCAAGTGTATGGTTTCTCGTTTGAATGTGAAAGTCTATCCAGTACATAACTCCAATTATATTTGTTTCTCAAGTTACTCGATTTCTAAAATAATTACAAGCGAGGTTTCAGTACGATTAAAACATGATATAATGATCATTCATATGTGCAGTTCTGAAGAATAACAAGAATCCATGGCAACTTATCCAATAAGTTGAAATTAAGACAATGACAGAGTTCAAATGAAGATAAAACCAGCACAATTGCATAAACATTTTAAAACTCAGAACAATTCTCAAACACCAATATCTAACTCGTTACAAATTCAGAAAATGAGAGAGCTAATGAACAACAAATACCTCAGCTAGTTCCTCAAGACGAATCAAAACTCTATCGGCTTGTGGTACAACCTATAGATACAAAAACAAAACTTTCACAATTTCCAAATCTTGCAAACCAAATTAAACAAATAACAACACATTGTTCATATTAATAAATAAACACAAACATTCAAACAAAATACTTCAAATATAATTAGTATTAAGGACAGAGATGAAAACACCTTAGTGGGTTCATATTTCTTTGCAATTGCATTGACTCTCAGAGACCTCCTCTGAAAACCACAATCTGCAAAAAGAAAAAAACAATAATGTCAATAAATCTTGAATGAGCTGAAAATTAGAAATTTTTAATAACCGTGAGGGAAATTAAGAACAAGGGCTAAGAAATTTAACCGATGGGTCTTTGAGTGGAGACTTGTGGAAGGTTTAGTTTGTGGGAGGCAAAGGGTTTAGCTAGGGTAATGAAAGATGACGCCATGGATAAGGAAATGAAGGTTTTTCGTTAATTTAGTGAAGTGAAGGTGTTGTACTTTGTGCTAAGTTCAGTATTTAAAGCCTTCTAAGGTACAAACTATGACAGCGTTTGTAATTGTAGGCTTCTATTCTATAGAGAGTTCTTACTACTTGACCCGAGTATCCATTCCGTTTTATTTGGATAGGTTGTTGTCAAGTGTGATTTAAAATGTGTTTTTATTTCATTTTCAATCATTATTTTTTTAAAATATATGAAGTAATTCATTTTTCTATTCTCATGTGGAAATGACATGTATATTTTTAATATTTTTAGAGTTTATTTGGTTGGGGTTTATAAATATGATAAATATATTATTATTCATAATTTTAATTTAGTTCAATAAAGTCGTCCATGATAGATGGTAAGCCCGTTTCTTTATCACTCATTTCTCGGATAAGAGATACCACCTTGTCTGGTAAGTGTAATCTACGATCACAATATTATATTCAATATACTCTAAAAATTATATTTACAAATTACTCATGTAATAAAATCTAAACATATTTGAACGATCATATCGATCAATAAGCAAAGTACATATATTTTATATAATCATACGAATTTATTATGATGTTCGAAATATTTTTATTTAATTTATAAATGCGATTTTGGTAACGTACATTTTTTTGTGTTTAAAAATGATGAAAGTAAATATTTTCTTAAGTTACTTCTTCTAAATTTCCTAAGATGACACAAAAAAATTGCATAATAATAGAACAAAAACTTTCGTATAGTTCGATGATGTCTCTGGATCATCCCGTGAAGAAAAACTCCTTGACCTACGACTAGCTGCTAGAGAGTTGTTTTTCTTTGTCTTGTTCAAAGAATTGTGATTTGTGTTAAATCGTTTTACGTTTTAGTGTTTTTATTCCAAATAGAAGTCCATGTCATAGAAGACCACATAAATCATGGATCAACTAAGCCCTCTCGGGGACTTTCTTAAAGAGGAACCTCATGTAAATACCATGGAATAAGGTTTGATCTTGATCCTATTCCATTCAAAAAATGGAAAGTTCGACACAATTGTGATTTTTTTTGGAAATTGGATGCAGTTACTAATTCATGATCTGGCATGTACAGAATGAAAACTTCATTCTCGATTCTACGAGAATTTTTATGAAAGCCTTTCATTTGCTTCTCTTCGATGGAAGTTTGATTTTAGCCATACAAGCCTTGGACTAGACGTGTTCAAACGGTTCCGGTTCCCGGTTCCGGTTCCGGAACCGCCGGTTCCGATTCCGGGAGGTCCGGGAACCGTATTCGAACCGGTTAGAACCGGTTCCGGTTCTAACCGGTTCCGGTTCCCGGTTCCACGGTTCCGGGGCGGTTCCGGTTCCGGTTCCGGTTCCGGTTCCGAACCGTTTTTTAATATTAAAAAAAAATTATGTTTAAATTTATTTTGGACAATGTTTATAAAATAAATCGGATGAAATAAGACAAATATTAAAAATATTGAACAATAGACAAACAATTTTGTTATTATTAACAAATTTAAAACAATACAAAGTTTACAATATAACCCTAAACCGCTAAAGCTAAATTTTAAAATCTTATACGATACAATTTTTACAACGAAATATTGGGAAAAAAATGGAAAAAAAAAAACGGGCTTGAGTTTTATTTTAAGTCAAAAATTAGTGACTAATTTTTAACTTAAAATAAAATTGCCTACGTATCACTCATTAGTGTCTAGTGAATGAATCAAAGCCCACGTAGTTCTTCTTACCTTTCTTACCTTTCGAATGTCAATTCAATTGTTGATCAAGCATTGTCTTCAAGTCCATCACCATCGGAGGAACCGGTTGAACAATCCCACGGGACATAATCTCCCTCTTCGTCCTCGTCGAAGTCTTCCTCTTGTTGTCTTTTTTCGGCCTTTGTCCAATCTTCAAGCAAACATTGATTTTCCACATTTTCAACCGTTAATCGTGATCCTCGATCGTCCAACATGTTGCCTCCGATACTAAAAGCGGACTCAACGGAGACGGTTGATGCCGGGACGGCAAGAATCTCCTTTGCAATGATCGAAAGGATCGGAAACGCCTTGGATTTCCTATGCCACCACCTCAAAAGAGAGTTGGAGTGAGCGAAATCCAACTCTTCGAAGGTGGTGTAGAAATATCGATCGATCTCGCCATATGTGTTGTTTCCCGAAGACCCACGTGGCTTTTTTAAAGATCGCTCCTCGTACAAACGTTCAAACCTTTCTAGAGTATTAATAGTACTTTGGGAAGAAGAAGATTGGTTAGAATAATTAACATCACTAGACTCGCTACTAGACTCGCCACCAAATTGAATTTTATATTCTTTAAATAAGTCATAAAAAACTTTTTTCGCATTAGCGACAACATCTGCGGGATCAATATCCAATAACAATGATTCATAATACATTTTCAAAAGTTCAAGTAGACATTCCTCTTTCATTCGAGGATCTAACATTTTAGCAATTAAAAAAACATCCGGGATTTGATAAAAATATTTGACCCATTTTGTTTTCATATTGTTAATAGGGCCACTTAAAATATGGTCATTACCATAATGAGAAAATATAAGCGCAATCTTGACACAATGATCAACTACAAGGGGTGAAGTGGGATAATAGCAACCGGAAAGTTGTTTTGTTGCATTTTCAAAAATTTTTAAAAGTTGAGTTAAGTTTGCACAACTATCCCAAGATTGTGGCAACAATTGAATATTGTTTATTTCGTTTTGTATAAAAAACTCACACAAAATCTCTTTGTATTCATAAGAATCATTCAACATTTTATAAGTTGAGTTCCATCAGTGGGGGACATCCCAAACAAATTTTTTCGGATGTTTTCCTTTGATTTTGCAAAATCTTGACCATTTCTTTAACAAATTTTGGTGTTGCATAATCAATTTTATTCCATCCCGAATAGGGGTGATGTGTACACTAAAACATGATAAACCATCTTGAACACAAAGATTTAGAATGTGACATAAACACCGAATGTGAAAAAATTTTCCCCCACAACTAGGTTGACATGCATCAATCAAAGTAGGCAAAGATGCCGTATTGGCACTAGCATTATCAAATGAAATCGAAAAAATTTTATTTTGCAATTTATATTCTTGAAGAATAGATAAAATTTTATGTGCAATTCCAATTGCATTATGTGGTGTTGGAAAATACCTATATGCAATTAAACGTTTTTGAATTGTCCATGTATCATCGATCCAATGGGAAGTAACACCCATATACGAATTAGTTTGGTAATTATCGGTCCAAATATCCGCAAATATTGAAACTTTTTGTTGTAGTGAAGCAAACGTACCTATTAAAACAATTTTACATTCACCAACAACTTTTGCAATTTCACGTGTAAGTGTGGTTCGTGAAACTTTTCTAGCCGACGGGTTAAGAGCTAATTTTGCAAAATCTTCATAAAATTCATTATCGGCAAAGTTTAAAGGTTGGTGTGTTGCACAAACAAATTTTGCCAAATGGCGACGGGCGTTTGCTTCACTATAACGAAAGAGAGGGGAAGAAGAATCCGTACCTTGCGAGCTACTACCACTAGGAGTACCTCGAATTTGAGTTTGTGTAGGATCAATGCCCAATTTGTCGGGATGGTGGACTTCGAGATGCTTCTTGTAAGAACCATATCCTCCACCGGACCTCAAGGTGTAATTTTTTGTGCAATAGTTGCATTGGACCAAGAACGACTTCGGCATTCCCGCTTCTTGGGGAAGTTCGGTTCTCGTCATGTGATAGGTGAAAATTGAACTCTTTGGCTCCCTTGGTGGTCTCGGAGCTCTACCACTAGTACCATGTGTTTCGGTAGTCGGGGGTGGTGGTGGTCCACTTTCCTCTTGAGAAGAAATATGCGGATTCTCCGCCATAAATTGTCGAATAACTTCGGCGTCATCCCCTTCGAGATCAATTTCGACGTTCTCCAAATCGATTTCGATAGGATCAAATTGAGGTTGTTGGGGTGGGGGTGGGGGTGGGTGTGAAGAAGATGATCCTCGTTTGAAAAGTCGGGAAAATTTGGATTTGGAAGACGATGATGATCCTCGAGCACTCGACATATTGATTTAGTAAGTAAAAGGTGACGTAAAACGGTAAAAGTGGAAATATGATGGAAATATGGAATTGAATATTGAACTTGAACAAACTAGAGAATTAGAGATTGAGAATTAGAGATTGAGAATTGAGATTGGTGTAGGAAAAATGTTAACAAATGAGGATTATTTATAGGTGATTTTGGGGGTAAAATCGTAAATAACATAATATTTAACGGACACTTGATCTCAACCATTGATTTCAAACGGACACTTAATCTCAACCATCGAATTCAAATTTTCAAAAAAAAGCTCCAAAAAAATGGGTAGAACCGCTGGTTCTGGCGGTTCGGAACCGCGGTTAGAACCGGCGGTTCTACCCGCCGGTTCCGGAACCAGAACCGGAACCGTGGTCAACGGTTCCGGAACCGTTGACCACGGTTCGAACCGGTTCGGTTCCACGGTTCCGGTTCCGGTTTGGGCATGTCTAGCTTGGACCCCAGCTCAAATAGGCTCAGTTGATTCAGTATGCTTTATTAATTGATTTATCAATCTATTGATTAATCAATTAATTCTCAATTATTTATTCTAGCTCTTATTAAATTGAATCTATTAATTTAATTGTCTGAATAAATAGTCTAATTAATTTATTATTTAATTTAATTAAATAGTACAATTAATCCATACGTATAATTTCCACATTCTATGTGAAATTACCAGAATGCCCTCATATTTTGACAGATAATGTCTTATTTTTCTTGGTAGAGCGCGACTCAATAGGCTCGTGTCGATTGACATTGGGAGGATACAAATAATATGGTTGACAGGTGTCAAGTTCAACAAAAAAAAAACTACTCAAATTAACTTGCGTATAGTGATGAGCAGGTCAATCATATGTATTGGTTTAGGTTTATCTCTAAATATTAACAATAAAATGAAGGATTTTTTTTGAAATAATGATTAAATAAAAAGTAAATCAAAACCACTTAAATTCAAAATATGCAATATTAAACAATTAAAATGAGTTCAATAGGGTGAGAGTTTCTACCTGCAGATTATCTCATTTTGATTCACGAATTTGATCATTGATGCAATGATGTTTCAATATTCTTAAGTAAATTAATCTAACTACCTCGTTTCTCTTTAGTTTGTTGATAATCAAAACAAACTCTTGGTCACACGAAAGAGAAATAAAAGGGGAATTATTAGAAACAAAAGGAAGATTAATGTCAACATCTAAGTAGAAATTGGTTGGTAGAAAATTAGGGGCCAATTGGATGGCATGTTCATCTCCAAGAATTTTTTTCCATGATAAAAGTGAGAAAAAAATATTTTTAGGGATTGTAAAATGTTGGTTTGGATGAGTTTTTTTAAAGAAAAATTTGTAATGATTAGAGTTGATGTGATATGTTTTTTTGTTGTGAAAATTTTGTTTGAATTGATTTTTGATAAATATTTTTAGTCAAAATTCACCAATTTAAACGTCAAAAAATAGTCATAATGGATCTTATTTTAAACGTTGCGTTAGTTTATATTAGAATATGTGATTAATTTAATTTTTTGAGTTGAAAGATAGTCGAAAAAAACCTTTTAACTCAATGGAGTAAACTGTCAAATCATGAATAGTCAGAATTTTTTTTCAAGAATTTCTTCAAGCTTATCCGAAATTTTGAGAGATTTTTTGGGAGAATTTTTTTAAGACATTCAAATAAATGATACTTTTTCGGAATTTTTTACTCTCAAATTTTTTTTTATGAGTTGAAGTTGCCAACCAATTAGGGCCTTAAATGTTTAATTTATAGAGAGAATTGGATTTTTGGGGAAAAGGAGAAATGTAGACAACATCAATGTGTTGGTTTGTCCTTGTTTCTCATTTTACCAAAGTAGCAATGCATTTTCTCCTAAACATATAAAATTGTTTGATGATTCTTTAATACTATGTATTTTGTGTTCACTTTATATAAACATAAATTATCAATCTAAATGTTATGTTCTTTGAAACTTTTATTCATAAGTAAAATGAAATACGAGATAAAATATTATTTTTTCAACTAATCAAATTGCTTTTTT
This sequence comes from Verbascum thapsus, assembly GCA_963669365.1. Lineage (NCBI taxonomy): Eukaryota > Viridiplantae > Streptophyta > Magnoliopsida > Lamiales > Scrophulariaceae > Verbascum > Verbascum thapsus. Next base: position 3,591,557 of record OY770106.1, read on the forward strand.
GGGACCTTAGAATTGTGTAAAATAATGTTCTAAAAACTCATTAATTTCATCCAATCAGAAAATCAACTTTGCTCCACTCAATATTTTACTTATTTCACATAACATTGGGTTACCAATCTAATTGTGGATTGGTTCACATTCAAAATAAAATATTCAATCAATTATATAAAAATAATTACATTTATCATATATTTAATCAATTCAATTGACTAAAATTTTCCAAGATAGAAACAAAGGAAATAACAACGGTTTCTCTTAGTGTTACAAGTGTAAACTTGCTGCTCGTTTTGGTAAACTAACTATACTTAATGGATTTCATTGCTTTAGTTTGTAATTTAATATTATAATGTATTGCCAAATCATCAAAGAAACTATCACCAAATTAAATTAGAAACACAAAAAATATATAAGTTGACCATAATAAATGTGTGAAGACTGAACCCACTATCTTCAATTTCTCAACAAGTTCACCAATAAATTCTTTTCCAACTCATCCATTCTCCAACTATATATTAAGATAATCATATTTACAATGACTAGTTTATTGAAGTAAACTAAGTTAAATATATTATCCTCTTAATTTTTGGTCTTCTATATGTTCTAATAGTGGATAATTGTTATAATTATATATATAACTCATGTATTATTATTTTACCTTTTCTAATAATATTAATAATACTTTATAGAGTTCTACTATAAGAAATAAAGAACAAGAAATATATTATACTTGATATTATTCTATCGTAACTTTGAATTAAATATTAAAGCGGGAAATTGGAACATAAGTTTAAAGTTTAAATGATACGGGAAGCGACTAAAACCTGTTAGAATAAATCAAATTTAAAAATAGCGGACATTTAAATTTTGTGATTTTTAGATTAAATTATTCTCGCGTTTATTGTAATAAGAAACTATTAAATTGAGTTATTGACATTCTTCTTTAGATTTTTTGGAATGTTGAGTTGTGGAATGACAATATTAATTTTGTATATGTTAAATATTAAATTAATGTCTGTACCCATAAGAATAATATGTTATTTTAACTTAATTCTTATTATCTTGAGAATACTAGAAAAATTCAAAAATAAAATTCAGATAAAAAAAAGCACCCCTAAATTATTATTGATTATTTGAATATAAAATTTTGATTTAGAGGTATTTTAATGTTTTTTCCTAAATGATAGTTCAAGAATAATTCAGTTATGTTTTCGTATTGTAAAAAGGCGGGAAAAAAAAGTATATTAGCACTCCAGAAATTGCTGATAATCCCCAAAAGGAAGAACGAAATTTACGTAATTTACAGAATAGTCCCTGAAGTTTTGAAGAATGCACAATTAAACCCCAGTGAGCCAACGAAACAGCTCACTAATTTCTTCTCCGTAAGCTCTGTTCGCCTCTAAATCCTCTGGAACAACGACGGCGTCGCTACGGCGGATGCTGCCGGTGAAAGATCTACCGGAGTTTCTAAACGTCATCGTATGAGTAGAAGAAACTGACGTCAGCCTATCCACATATTCCCTCAGCCAGTTCCTCCTGCCGGAAACCTCTGTCGCCGGAACCTCCGGTGCCGGTATTTCCAACGATAACTCCTTGTCAATTGCAGTTGTGGAATGATCGAGCGAAACTTCGTAATCTAAAACATTGTAATCGAATGAGCCTACAGAGTACGATCTCATTCTCGGAGGTTGTTCCGTCGTCTCCGCCGTCGCGCCGCGGCGACTGATGCTTCCGATTTGAATCCGAAAGCTGCCGCTGTTTCCGTCTCTACTGTTTGTGCTGATATTGTTGTTGTTGCCGGAGGAGAGGATTTTATCGAGCGCGGCGGAGTTAGAGGGGAGTACGGTGGACCTGCAGAGCGGACACGTGCGGTTGGAGACGAGCCACGCGTCGATACACGCGGCGTGGAACGCGTGGCAGCAGAGCGGCAGCAAGCGGAGCTGATCGTGGCGCTCGAATTTCGATAAGCAGACGGCGCAGTCGCCTCCTCCGGCGGTCAGGGAGCCGAAGGTGAAGACAGGGAGCGAATCGAAGAAATCATGATCGGAAGCCACGTGGCATTTGAGTTGTCCAGCGTTTTGATTTTCAGAAGAAGCGTGGTTGCGCGGAACGACGCCGGCGGAGAACGTACGGCGGGGGCGGCGGAAGCGCTTGGAGAGGAAGCGGAGGAGGAAGTAGATTAAGGCGGAGATGAAAATAGCGGAGGCTATGATGAGAATGACTATGAGAACGGATGAGGATGAAGATGGTGATGGTGATGACGTGGGGGAGTACGAGAGGGAGCCGCCGTAGACGACGGCGATAGGCGGCGGCGGCGTGATCGGAGCACCAGACATAGTTGAAAAGTATAGAGAGAGAATAATGGGTATTGGGGTTGAGGAGATACTTTGGACTGAGGGGGTTACCGGAGAAGTTTAAGGAAGGAAAATGATGTGGGGGTGGGTCTGGTAGGGGTGGGGTGGGTGGGCTGAATAGTGTTTTTGTTGGGGGAGGCACGTGATTGGCACGAGTTATGCCCTTTTAAGTTTTAACATGAAAAATGATTTGAAAAATATTATTAGTTGGTCTTTTCTAACTACTACACATTTACGTGAAATTTAAATTCACTTTATATTAAATCGGTCTGAATTAAATTGGTTAAATTTTCATATTTAGATAGCGTTGTTTTGGTAAAATATCCTCCGTATTGAATTATTAAACTGAAATCAGCCTAACATAGAATACCATGAAGCTTTACAATAGAAATATTTTTGTGGAAAATTTTTCTTAGTTTTTTCGGGTTTTGTTGAGCTCAATATCCAAAAAGTTTACTAATGTCTACGTTCAAATACTATTTATTATGAGTGGCAAATGGGTAGTTTTGGTTGGTTTTGAGTTAGATATAAATTATAATGAGTTGGTTTTTATATGAGTTGGATTTTACATGATTTTAAGATGAACCCAAAATGGAACCAAACTATGCGTGTAAGTCAAGTCAGGTCGACTCGGCTATAATGAGCCTGAGTCGAGCTTCACGAACTCAAACTTTTAGTCGAGTTCGAGCCCACTCCTCTGAAAAAAGCTCGCGAGCTTTTTTATTTATTTTTAATATATTAATAATATATATTAAATAATTACTAAAAATATATTTTAAAATTTTAAATTTCAAAATTTTCCATCTAAACTTTAGATTTATAAGCGGGCTGAAGCTCGAAAAAATCACCAAGCTCGATTCGAGCACACCTTTATACTAAACTCAATCCATGATTGTGGACCCATTTTCCACCCCTTATAGGGTGTATATATGATTGGGTCTGATGAGATCAGGCCATGTCTTTCACATCAAAAGCCCAAATACATGACAATTACTAAGACAGTTATGATCCAAACTCCAAAAACAAGAATGACCTTGAGTTCAAATTCATGATAAATAAGATGATAAATTATCGTATCTCTTAAAAATTTGTTTATATTTTTAAGTTAGAATTTTAAAAATTTCTCGGGAATGGCGTACCATCGAAATTCGTGTGAAAATGGTAGGTGTTTGTTTACGTTTTTAGAATTGAGTTGAAAATTGTAATGTGTCAAATCAATGATGATTGGTTGATGTTTAATGATTGAATTAGTTGTTTTTGTAATGATCATTTAAATATATATATATATATATATAAGTGTGTAAAATAATGTATATATTAATTGTAATTGATGAATGTGTAAAATGATTGATGTGTTGATTGATAGATAGTTAGTATTGGAGATTGAAAAAGTAGAGTTGAAAAAATGAAATTGAGATTAAAATTTGGTGTGTTAAGTAGATTTAAGATTTTGTGATTTGAAATCTTGAAATTGAATTTCAAAAACATAAACAAACATAGCCAAGTATGGTATTGTAAGATCAAAAGAAAACATAGTCTTTCATGATAAAAGCCATGTGAATGCAATCTAAAACCTATGTTCTAGGTTGTGGCTAAGCCTGGTCAAGTGCGACTTGATTGGGGTAAATATTCATGTTTGATGTTTCCATGAAGTGTGTAATAATTTAATGTGTGCCAGGGGCATTTCGGTCTTTTGATTTAGCTTTTGAATACGTCAAATAAATATCCAATACATATCGTATTGTACTCAAAGAAACTATAAGGAAGTATATGTTACTAGGTCTCGTGTTTAAGCCATGCTTTTTTTCTTTAACCAAAATCACGTGATTTTTAGAAAGTGTTCAACTGATTACCTTAATAATAATAATTTGATTAAATTAACTAATTAAGCAATCAATTGAATAAGTCAGTTTCCACAAATAGGATACCTTGTAAAATGACGCAAGAATCTAACATACCACATATATAACTAGATGTCCCCAACAGGACTAGGAGACAACAGTCTATACTTACGTTCATTATTCTCTTCTATAGTAAAAATGATTGTTATCAAAAGTGAAAGAAGAAATTACAAGGAAAAGGACATGACCTTCAAAATTTGGGGATTTTCATTTCTGTTTGGAAACACTTTTTAAATGGGATTTTCGATATGAAAGTCCATTTGTAAAAATATTAGTTGTTTGGTGAAAAATTCAAATGAACTTCTAGAATAGGTAGCTTATTCAAAAGTCTATTTTGGGAAAATACATATTAGTGAATTTTTAAATTTTTTTTCCAACGCTTCTGTGAAAAGTTATATAAGAAGTTACCTACTTGTAATTTCACCAAACACTTTAAATTTCTAAAAGCACCTATTTAAAATGTCCATTTGAAAAAAGTTCATTCCACAATGAACTTATAATTGAAAATTGAATCTAAACACGTCACCTACTCATCACCAGCTACCACCACCACCCTCACCAATAGCCGCCGCCACCAACTGCCTGAGTAGACAAAAGCGGCGGCGCTGCGGATTAGCTGCTTCGATTGTCATGGGATTTAACTTGGTTGGAAGATTGCTATTCGAGTACAAAAATGACAAAAAAAAAATGCATTTATCTTAATTTTCCTATTACTTATGCTACCATTTCTGGTCCTTCTTGTTCAATTAGAGTAAAAAAAAATGTTTTTCTATTTAAGAAATGATTCGTGGGTTCAATCAAGGGACGAGATTTTTCGCAGCAAAGCAAGTTCGAATTTATGGGTATCAAAAAAAAAGAACATGGGTATTAATTAATTTAATTTCCTATAGCAAGGTAATTTTTTTTTTCTCGCAATTTCTTTATGTTCCTTCAATATAGCTACTATATTGGAGATAAAAGGTGGTGATGGTGGGGTGTGGAGAAGAAGAAGGCAAAAAATGGGAGGAAAAAAGAAAGAATTTTTTTTGATAAAATTGAAAATTATAGGTAAATTAGTTATAATTGATAAATTTTGGTCAAAGTTAGAGAAAACTTCACAATTTCAGTCATAATTTCTAATTTTAATTAAATTCAATTAATTTTCTAGTAAAATTTGTATTCAAATTGACATATATGCCCCACATTACTGAATTCAAATTATCAACTCATATTAATGTACCAAATAACGTGTCAAGCATGCCGAATTTCAGCCTGCTTGACACCAGGCCACACAGGCCGGGCGGCCGACTAAGGCATCTCCCGACCAGGCCGGCCCATCCATAAGGGATAATGGCTGGCCTGGACCATTATTTTTTAAAAATTTTTCTTTTTCTACATTCCTAGCCGTTGGACTCTTTTCATTTTCTTCGTTTAAAATTTTTCAAATATATATATTTCAAGAATATTTTCTGCACTACAATATAAACTTAAAAATTATTATATATTAATTATACAAACTATATTTTTATACTTTTTTTATAATATAATATTACTAATATTATATATAATATTGTTGTATTTATGTGGGTAGGAATCGATTCTTAATGATAGGCTAGGCACACCTTAAAGATGCTATCTTTAAAGTTATATATTTCTCCCACACGGATGTAGATGGTTTCGAGAAATACACCTTCTAGGATACAAAGCCTACAACTGCGTTTCAAAAGCTACACTCTTTTGAAACCTCTATAGAGCAGAAATTCGACCAAAGGGACTCGAAATTATGGAGAAAGAAGAAAGAAATAATTTTTGAATGATTTTCGTGGTCAAAGTATGGGAAGTATTTATAGACTTCCAAAAGATGTCACGAATAGACACCTTTCCATCCGAAATGGTATCTCCAATTAAGAGACACGTTTTCGGTCAAACCACATGACCTTTGGATCGAAACAATGTGAATCACACCATTTCACGGTTCGAAACCTTTCATTAAAGGAAGCAACCGTTCAAAAACGTCCCGCCAAATATTAAATATTTATTTAATATTTTATTTCTTTCTTTCATTTTTAAAAATATAAAATATATATATGTAAATATACAACAATCCCCCACTAATTTACATATAATAGAAAATACGAAAATATAAAAAGACTTGGTCTTTATACAACGAATGACCATGAAGTGGACGAACCTTTAACTTATGGTTGAATATGAATTACTAAGAAAACATATTCTTGTTATACATGAATTCTTGCTCTTTATACTTGGCAGCACATTTAAAATGGGCCTTGTGCTAGATCCTAGTTTTCACAAGTACTCTAGGATTCTACCGATGTTAATCCATAAGAAGCGGCCTCTCACTTCTCTACTTGTATAGGTAGACTCATCAAGAATGTTCACACGCATTCCACTTAGCTATAAGTCTATTAAGAGTTTATTAAAAACTCAACCTACTCTTGTGTGGTATAATAGTGCATAGACCAGACATGAGACTTTAGAAAAAATAATGGCACCCCCACTATTTTTAAGTTATGCACTTGAAATGTATCCATGTTTCCATTTCACTAATATTTTAATTGAATTGCCTTTTTAACTCTCATACGTAGGGTAACAAGTACGTAACTTGTACCATAAGATAGAGTTGGTTTCAATCAAGATATTCTTTTATCGGTAGTAGTCCCATATCTCCCATGGTCTTAGTTATCTTTTCTCTAGATAACGGTTTTGTTAATGGATTTATCTTCACTTCGACTATTGTTAGTACACCAACACTAGATTTGGTTTGACCAAATTCTCCACAACTTTCAAGTCATTTCCTCGAATTTAATTTCGGACGTTTGATCGACTTTCTCGATTAGCAACCGTTCAAAAACGTCCCGCCAAATATTAAATATTTATTTAATATTTTATTTCTTTCTTTCATTCTTAAAAATATAAAATATATATGTAAATATACAACAAATATAACACTACTAATAATATATATAATATAATAATATCAAAGCATTAATAAATAATATATATATTAAGTTATCAAACAAAGAAAAAGAAAAAAGAAGGAAAAAAACAACAAAAAAATTAAAATAAAAAATGCAGCCTAATGGCCGACCCAATAAGGTCGGCCTATCAGGCCCGGCCACAGGCCTAAAGGGCCGGCCTGGTTCAATCAGATTTCGCCTTGCACAGAAATTAACAGACATTTTGTGTATTATTGCAATTTTTCATTTATTTTTCTCGTTTTATAATTTTTAATTTATATTTTTTTATTCAAACAATCATTATTTATATAAATGCCATAATTATTCAATGCATCATCAATATATCACTTTAATTTGATATATTTTACAAATTTCAATATAATTTTTTAAAAAAATATTTAAAAAATAACTATGATTCCCACACAAACACATATGTATAATGGATAATTTATTATTTATTTTTTTATAAAAAAAGGGTATAATTATTTTTAAAAAAATATAGCCACTAATCGAGAAACTATTACTGCCATATTGTTCACAAATAGCCACGTATCAATTATTGGGTGCATCGCTGGTGCCATCTCCGAGGTCTCACGTGTGACCAACAAAACTAGCTGACCGCGGGCAACGGGCAGGGGACACAGTGGCCTCGTAACTTGAGTTGAGTCCCTCGATGGTCCCCCTTGAGGTGGGCTCCACTTGTGTATGATTTTTTGCTTTATTAGGTGTGGGTCCCACATGGTGGATGGTGGGGCCCTATCTGACGCAGGACTGAACAGAAAACCACAAAAGGTGTGGGGACCCCTAGTGAAATTATGAAAATTTTGGAGTGTTGAATTGATTTCTACTTTTCACAATTCAATGTGCTGCTTTCTTGCAAGTTTGGTCCCTCAACTTTCATGAAATTATGTTTTGATCAATTTTAATAGCAAATACAATTAGTTTCGTTGTTGAAAACGATTCGAATTAAGTTTGGAGTAGTAAATAAAAATGTGTATGATGTGCCTTTTTTTATTTTTGCTTATATGAGTTTATAGAAAAAACATTTCATGAAATTTGAAAATTTTAATTGTATTATATATAATTTTTTGGAATTTTTTCAAGTGGAAATAAAATAAAAAGAATGTATTGTGATAGATTGAGAGACACTCATAGTATTGCAATTATAAATTATTTCTCAACTAGTTGCTAATAAAATATTTAAAATATTAAATAAGACTGTGCAAAATATCTTGTCAAAGAATAAGAGAAAGACATGTTAAATTATTGTTATATTAAAAAAAGGAATTATTGAAAAATATCTTTTCGTATTAGGTTGAAATTACTGAAAAAAATCAATCGAATATGAAACCATTTCCTTAGAAAATTAACATATTTTTTGGAAAACGTAAAAACAATATTTTTTTGGAAAAAGACGGATTTTTTTCGTGCAAGGTTAAAATTATATCTATTTTTAACAAAATAATTTTACTATTTTAACATACTAAATTATATATATTATATTATATATAAGCACTCAAAATATTAAGTTCATGCACTTGCAAAAGATTCCCTTAAACATTAGGGGGCAAAATGTTAAAATTAATTATTTATCTTTTTCTTTAGTTTAGTAAAAAACTTTAGTAGGACAAGATACATTGTACTCCTTTTAACCCCTAGAATTTTGGGGAAACTGCCAGTGGTATTTATTAATCATTAATTATTTTCCAACTTGTCCAACTACCATTATTATTATTTTTTGTCAATAACGTTAACTCTTTAAATACTATATATCACTTACATGAAAATTAATGTGACATATATTAAATACAATTAAGGGTGAAAATTAGTGAGTCGTACGCATAAGTGTTCAAGTTTGTTCGAATTACAATCGAGATTTGAAAATAGTGTTTGATCAAACGAGTTTTAATTAAGCCGATCACGAGTCGAGCTCGAGTAGTTTGAATATTTTGCACATGTTTTTGTTATTTTTTTTTCTAATCGAGTCGAGTTCGAATCGAGAATCAAAATTTATCGAACAGAAAATATGTCCGAGTTTGGTTTAGTAAATTATCGAACCGAACTTTTAGCAATCAAGCTCGAACCGAGTAGCTTGATTCAATTTCAACCATAAATATAATTAATTTCAATCATATTTTTACAAATATATGATATATATACCACTTTATTAATATCAAATACACATTATTTTTACTTTCAAGCCAATAAAACCTCTAACCTCAAACTTTGAAATTAGGCATTTAGTGGTTGGTGGGGTCCATACACCACCCCCACACACACCACCCCACCCCACAACTTGCTCACTTTTTCACTATATAAAACCACCATTCCCCCATTGTATTTCCTCCCTCAATCACAACTTTCTCACCCACCCTTTCTCTAAACAAACCACCGCCCTGAAACCGCCACCGCCGCGCCGCCGCCGCCACTTCCGCCGCCGTGTAAAGATGAGGTCATACCACACCAGATGTGAAGATGAACACAAGCCCCATTTTCTTGATTCTTGCTTCCTTTGCCAAAAGAAATTGAGCCACAACAGTGACATATATATGTACAGGTTAGCCAAATATTACCTTTTAAATCTCCTTTTTTTTTTAAAAAGATGATTTTTTTCACATGGGTTTTTGATTTTTCGCAATGGGTTTTTGTTAGTTTTTAATTTTATTTTTAATTTTGCAGAGGAAATACACCATTTTGTAGCCAAGAGTGCAGGCAAGAACAGATTGAAATGGATGAAGCTAGTGAGAAAAGATGGAAAATTTCCAAGAGATCTAACTCAGTGAGGCAAAACAAAGAATCTGTTAAGGAATCTGATACTAACAAAGCTGTACGGACGGGCACAATTGCTGTTTCATAAATATATATATATATATTTATGGATTTTGATCTTCTGTAAAGAAAAAAATGGCGGGCAAGAGAGAGGAAAGAAGGGTCCATCTAACAATTTTGAGTTTTTCTTTTCTTAATGGTTTTTATTAAATGACGTATTAAATGTCATGATGAGCATCCTTTACTTGGGATGTTAAATGAGATTTAAATAATTGTGAATGATCTTTATAATATTTTAATGCTAATCTATTGAATTAGATGCATAAAAAGTTAAATAATTGGTGTTTCTCTCAACTTTTTATGGTATATCAAGCATTTTCTTAGTTTTTTGCTTTAATTACATAGAAGATCTATGCTTTTTCATGTGTGCCGGGCAGATCTTTGGTATGTATATTGTATACTTGCACACCATTAGTATCGATTTAGGATTGAAAATTGGATGAAGTTATTTTCATATTTGAGTTGAGTTCGATCAATAAAATTTTATCAATCGTGTCAATAATTTACAAATTAAATTTTATCAACTAAATTTAAACAATTTTTTTTTTTTTTTTGAAAGATTGATCACTTTTCAAGTATTCCATAAAATATGATCATGTAACCAAAAAAAAAAAGGATCATAAAAGCTAATTATAAAAACTAATAAAATGTAGATGATGACAATTATGAATTATGTAAACAAGACGAAAATATAAGCTCTTTTTTCCAAACAATTTTATGAAGTTTATAACTTTTTAACATTTTATAAAATATTTTGAAGGGCTTATGAACTCATTCACACACCTGCACATTACATTCATGTGCGAAACCATTAATAGAATTCCATTTTTTTTTTGTGGTAACTCTATTAATAGAATTCATACTACATTCTAAATTGCTATATATACATATTTTTCCAAATAATATATCCTATTATAACAACATCTATGGAAGAAATATGCAATTGTTTCCCACATAATCTCTTCCTATTCACAAGAAGTTAGACAATTCAATCCCCTCATTACAATTCATTTTTGTACTAACTCTACAAACTAAGCTAAAACACATGTTCTTGAGCTACCAATTCATAAGAAACCATCATTCTAAAGGCCTAATTACAAAAAGAAAATTACGTAACTTTAGCGCGTTGCGTGATCAAAAACCTTCGTCTACTTACTCCCTCGACGTGTTCACTTATTTTAGCCAAATGGGCTATACGTCTTTTTGCCGATTCCGAAATCCCAATATGCTTTTCGGGTTTTTCTTCGTTCACCCTATCTTCATAGCTCATTGGAGGGCTTTCGACATCTAAAACCTCGACTATTTCCTTCAAAATTTCCACCACTTTGCTCATCTTAGGCCGATCTTTCGCACTTTTGACCAAACAACTATCCGCTAATTTAGCAATTTCACGAGCCGCGCTGAGCGAGTACTCAGTATTTTCAAGTCTCGGGTCGATTATCGTGCCAAATTTTCGACTATCGGGTGCGTAGTTTTTGACCCACTCCAATAGTTTTTGCTCGGGTTTCGGGCGGTTCCTTTCTAGTGACCGTCTTCCCGTTAAGATCTCGTATAGTACTACCCCGAAACTCCAAACGTCGCTCTTTGAGGTGAGATGCCCCGTCTCTATGTAATCCGGAGCGGCATACCCGTATGTCCCGACAACCTACACAAACATTATTTAAACCCATCTTTTTCTCGAGTCGAAATCATTCAAATCCAAATGGAAACTTCATTTCATACATCAGACAGCACAAAATGTCAAGAAAGTAATTTCAACATAGGTTCATTCAGGCTTGTTAATGGGCGGGGATTACCCAGACCCAACCACTTTCAATAGAAAACGTACCTGACCTAGACCCAAATGACAGTAGTTTGGGTTCGGATACATTTTTTACCTGCGGGTTGCGGGTATTTTACCTGGAAAATATCCAAATTTTTACCTGGAAAATATCCAAATTTTACCTGTTGAAATTTCTCGCGGATCTATACCCGAACAATACTGACCCGACACGGACCCAACCCGAAATGTACCCAGCTCATCGGGTCTAACTTTTCTTTGGAGCTGTCGGGTATGTGATCGGGTCCGAGTCGGGTCATATAAAATATTTTTTTGTGGGTATTTCATTGGTCCGGCTTGGGTCTGGGTAATCCCCGCCCATTGACACCCCTAGGTTCGTTCCAATTTACTTCTCTATGAGACTATTCTGAAGTTTTTACATACCGCAGTAGACACGTGAGTATGACCGGCCGTGGGACCTTCCCTCGCTAGCCCAAAGTCCGAGAGCTTTGCCTCGAAATCATCATCCAATAGCACGTTCGATGACTTGAAATCCCGATATATAACCTTACCATTGACATTAAAAAAAAAAACATTTCATCATATTACGAAATGATAATTACATACACACCCCTCATTTATCGAATAATTACCACGAGACCCTCGAGATTTCGAACATTCGTGACACCCCACCCCGACAACTTTAAAGCAAGAGGGTGGAATCGGAGTGAAATTGTCAAATCACGAAATTAACTAATGAAATATTATCCGCTTCAAAAACATAAAATAAACAAACTGAGACAAATGCTCTGGGATAAACCTGGATTTCTAATCCTTCGTGTAGATAAGCTAATCCCTGAGCTGCGCCGAGGATTATTTGCAATCTAGAATCCCAGGATAGAGGTGGATAAGCCCGGTTAAAAAGATGATCTTCGAGACTTTTGTTTGGCATATACTCATACACAAGTAGCCTTTGAATGCCTCTCTCTCCATCCACAGCACAATATCCAATAAGTTTGACAAGATTTGGATGTTTTACAACACCAAGAAATTGCACCTCTGCTAACCATTGTTTATGACCCTGAGAGTCATCGAATATTTCGTAATATATAATTTAGTGATCGAATAATGTATTTGCGATATATAAACGACAGATAAATGTGCCTAAAAGGGCTCTTTCTAACTAATAAGTGATTCCTAATTCTCATAGATTTTGCCAATCTTTATGAGTGTTTTTAGTGGCAAATACAATCTAAATTCAGCTTATGAAATTACATATTGAAAACACAAAACTTGTCCTTTTCAACAAATATGGCCATTCTTAAAGATCCTAAGGGTGTGTTTGGATTTGAGTGATTTAGATTTGGGGAGGGGGTTTGAAGGAAGTATTTGAAATGACACCTAAAAAGGAGTCGTCTGAAATTCACCGTAGTTATGAAGAAAATAGCTCAAAGTGAATGTCGACTGATTTGAAATCCATTATAACTTGAATACATCCAAACGAACTTCATAGATTTCAAATCCTTCAATCCAAACACACCGTAAGAGTAACTTCAAGTAACAACCTTTGAAATGAATTTCTAAAGAAAAAAAGAGCAATTCATCCAAGAAGGAACTGAAATTCATCATCTCATAAAATAAACAGAGCATAAACAGAACACAAGACAAACTTAAAAACACCAAACTTAACCAAAATGGATTCAGAAAATTCAACTTAGAAAAGGATTATAAACAAGAAATATATATATATATACCTGATATCCATCTTTATTGAGTTTCTTGATAGCAACCACAATAGGTTCACCTTTACCTTCAATAGGCTTGATTGCTCCTTTGTAAACACATCCAAAACCACCTTCACCAATCTTAAGCAATCTACTGAAATTATTTGTTGCTTTTCTTAGCTCTGAGAATGTAAAAACCCTCAAATTTTGACCCTTTTGTTCGTATAATTCAGGGATACTTATACTGCGTGGTGAAGCATTAGAACATGAAGACTTTGAAACCCTTTCAGTCTCCCCTGATATGTTGTAAGATTTGCTCTGGTTTTCAAAGATTGGAGCTGATTTTTGAACCCTTGATTTGTTTCTTTCTTTGAAGTAATAGAAACACTTCATTTTTTTTACGCCCTCTAAATAAAACAGCCTTCAAGATTCAATTTTTTTTATAAATTTTACATAAATTGATGCGAGCCCAGTTGATTACCCAGAATGATTGATCTATTGAGAATTGAAATCAAATGGGCAAAATTTGTTGAAGAAAATGGATGGAAGTTGAAAAGACAATAAATGGAAGGGAAAATAGGAATTTAAACAACATGGGCCTTTGAATTCAATGCTAAAAAACAAAAGGGTAGTAAAGAAAAGGTGATGAAGATGAATAAATGCTAGTTTAATGCATCTCTCTATGTGTATATATATATATATATGTATATATATATAGAGAGAGATTTGGGGTTGCAATCAAATGGACTTAACAGCAGTGATGTTAAAAAGATTTTCTTTAGAAAAGTCTTTGTTTTGTAGGTGAGATTATACAGAGATTGAAAGATAGGCCTCAATTGGAGACAGTCTCTACTCCCAAAAAAATATTTCAGAGTAAAAAAATTACAAAAATTCATTTGTTTGACATATCGTAAAAAAAAATTTACAAAAAATTCTCTCAAAATTACAAATAATTTGAAAACAAATCTTGCAACAATTGAGTAAAATTGAATTTTACTATTCATGATTTGACAGTTAATACAAAAAAATAAATATGTTATTCCGACTATTTTTCAAAACCAAAAATTAAACTAATTACATATTCTAGTGTAAAATAATGCAACATTTAAAATAAGATCAATTGTGACTATTTTTTGACGTATAAATCAACGAGTTTGACTAAATATATTTAATTAAGATTATTTTTAAATATTAACCCAAATAAATTTCTCACAACAAAAAACATATCACATCGACCAAATGTTTGTTTATGTTTTTGAAATTCAATTTCAAAATTTCAAATTACAAAATCTTAAATCTACTTAACACACCAAATTTTCATCTCAATTTCCTTTTTTCAATTCTACTTTTTCAATCTCCAATACTAACTACCTATCAATCAACACATCAATTACAATTAATATATAAATTATTTTACACACTCATATATATATTTATTTATTTAAATAATCATTACAAAAGCAACTAATTCAATCATTAAACATCAACCAATAATCATTGATTTGACACATTACAATTTTCAATCTAATTCTAAAAACATAAACAAACACCTATCATTTTTACACAAATTTCGATGGTACGCCATTCCCGAGAAATTTTCAAAATTCTAACTTAAAAACATAAACAAACATAGCTATTTTCTCTAAAAAAATCTCATCCAATCTCTTTTTTCAAATTACATTTCTTATTTTTCAAATAATATTTTTTCATTTTTATCATGAAAATAAATTTCAGAGACAGTGCCCGCCAATTGGGCCATAATTTTCCTATGACGTACAGACCAATGTTTTGAAACCCAACCCGGTCATCGAACCGAAAAATTGACCGGGTCACTGGTTCAACCGTTGGGTCAATACCGGTCGAACCAGTGATGTCATAATTACGCAATAAATATTAAATAAAATACTAATATTTATTATAAAATTTTAAAACATAAAATTTTGATATTTCCTATTTTCAAAATCATTTTTAGTTCATATATTTATATCAAAATCATGAAAAAAAATTGAGAGTTTTTTAAATAAATAAGCAAAATTATGTTCAAGTGATATAATTTTCGAATTCATGGAACAAAAATCAAATGTACATCACAAATGACATAATTGTTACATCATTGTATAATAAACCAACAATTTTGAAGAAAAATACTTAAAGCTTTAATAAATTACAAACCAACAAAAACTAAAACGAAAAAGACTAGAGTTTTGCAAATAATATATTTTGATTTGATTTGATTTGTTCGAATGAAAGATTTTCTTGAGAAATTTTCTTTGAATCATGTTGGATGAGCAAAATAATAGAAGGTTGGTGATTTTTTGCGAAAAAATTAAGTTTTAAACTTGAATTTTGGTATTTATAAAAATCGAACGGTTCGATTGACCCGGGACCGGTTTTACCGGGTCACCGGTTCGACCGGTGGGTCGAACGGTTTTTGACCAAATTGACCGGTTTTGAGCCAAAAATAGGTTTGTGGGTCTAACCGGTTCGTTTTAAGGACCGGTTCCGGGTCAAACCGGTTGAACCGAGCGGGCCGGGTTGAGTTTTAAAACATTGGTACAGACAAATCACAATGTCCCATTAAACTAGGAGATGGAATCAACATCATGGTCAAAAAACATGAATTGGTCTTGATTTGATTGTTTGTTAGGATTTTAACTTTCATATATGAAAATAAAATTGTACATAAAATTGCATAAATCGCCTAACCCGCCCTATTTTAGGATTTTTATTTTTTTACAATTGATTGATTTTTTAAAGTGCTTGAAACTTCCATATCCACATATATCATATCTAGAAAGAAATTAGAAAGATAAACATGTATGTATACATACATATATAATAAAAAAAAAAACTACGTAGATTAATAAACAAACATGAGAGACTGTGACACAACTCAAAAAAGTCATGAGAGAATTTGTTTCTTTGTATTATATTTGTTTGGTTGGTTACAAGTTAATTAGGTGTTGCAGAAATGGACTTTAGACTAGATAGCACGTCAATCAACCCTTTTACTATAATATTTTCTTTATTATTATTATTATTTATATTATTTACTCAATTATTAATTTTGGTGGGTTAGGTTTACTGCAAGAATTGCATTTATGCAATGCCATATTTCACTTTTTTTTTTTACTAGATGATGTGCCTAAACCGCAAGCGCACGGCTTCGGTGCAGTACAAAAGATATCGTTCCCACGAGGACCGAACAATCAAGCACTAGCCTATCAATTATCAGTAATCTAAGCCTAATAAAAATACGAGATAGTTGTAAAGAAAACTAAACGGAAAGCAAGTAAATTGATTTGATTTGTATATGATTGGAAATTCCGGAATTAGGGTTTACCACGATATATATATTATCGACTCAATTATATTACCGATTGAATTACGCTACTTATGAAGGACACTATCCAATTGTAATCACTATCTTCTGTCGAAGCATAATAACATATCTAATCTAATTAACCAACTACTTTCGTGATAATTAGACTAGACTCAGACTCATTAATCTCTATGATAATGTATCGATTCCTCAAAAGACCTAAAACTACTTTCGTGATTTAGGATCCAGGTTTGAATTCTAGGGTTCTGATATAGATGTCACCTTTCAGAATTTTCACCTAATATCTATGATCATGCAAATATGTGGCCAGCAAATTCACAAGCATTAATAATCAAGAATTCAAATCATAAGCATATGCGATGTAACGTAAACAATAATATAATTCAAGCTAATAACATATTATCGGGCTATTCCCAATTTCAGAATAAAATAGACTACTCCATAGATGCAAGAGCACAATCAACGAATATCAAAGTAAACATGATAGATAGACGAGAATTAAAAGAGAATAGAAAGATAAACTCGATAAAATCCGTTGTCAAAGATCCTGTTTACAATCAATTGTCGAATTTCGTTCTTGAATCTCTAATCCTTACAATCAATCTCCAAGAAATAAAGTTCGAACCCTAAAATAATGTTTGGAGGGGGTATTTATACCTAATCTAGAACATAAACCCGAAGTTGGGCCGAATATGGGCTTTTTCAGCGTTTAGACTCAACCTAACGCGCGTCTGTACGCCGAGTAAAGCGGCGTACGTACGCAGTACAAATCGGCGTACGTACGCCGTACAAATTGGCGTACGTACGCCGATTTAGCCTCAAACTTTCTGCCTTCGTTGTCTGAACGCCAATTAACACGGCGTACGTACGCCGTTGTTCCGGTCCGAATTTGGCTTTGGGGTCTTCTACAAAGTTGTAGCTCTATGTCTTAGCTTCAAAACCCCACTGATTTGGATCCAATCCAAGTTGTAGAGCTCGAGTTATGATCGTTTTACCAGGACTGCGCCATTTGGTTCGGAACAAAGCGTATTTATAACTTTTGAGTCTTCAAACGTTTGAACCGGATCTTGTCCTCTTCATAAGACTTTTAGGTAATTGTCTTAGCTTTCTAATCATATAAGGCTCATTAATATTGGAGGTTTGTAGCCCAAGATACGATTGTATTTCCAAGCATCGCCAATTTACCTCCTTTTGTACATTTTTCGCCCTTTTCTCGAAATTAATGATTTTTTCCTACGAACATGTAACAAACCTATTAAACGCATATGGGGTATAAATCATGATATAAAATGATATATAAACGACTAATCTTAGGCTAAAAAACACGTATAATTGAGGTTTATCAACCCCCCCAAACTTACTTTTGTTCGTCCTCGAACAAACGGTAAAGCAAAGAAAACAAAAACATAAACTAAAGATAAACTCATTTTCTTAGAGTACACGATTGCACTTAGCATGTGCAACAAGCCTTTAAACCTTTTTGTTACCCAAAAAGGACGAGTTATAGTCTCGTGAGGGTTTGCAGATGATGTACCCACAAAATCGATGAAATTTGAGCTATGTCCAGATAATACAACTTATAAAAATTAACAAAAGACTAATGGCATAACATCATTAACAATTAAGCTCAAAAGTATGTACATATCTCTCAATTTTGCCACATATTAACACTAAGAGTCGAATTAACTTTCAAAGTGGTGCATGCAATCATAGGCATTATAGTCGAGTGGCATCCTTACCAAATTTTGGATATAATCCCCATTTTTATCAACTTTCAATTATTCAAAAGGCACTAAGTTTTATAGGCAGAAGTACACACTTCAAAATCAAAGCTTTTAAGAATTTTTTTTTGACTTTCTACACATTTTTGTGTGGATTTCTGTTTAGCTCATTAGACCATGTGCAATGCTTGTTCCCTTAGGCTTTCTATGACACCCATGTAACGAGTTTTGGGTCAACGACTCCGAATCTAGATAGCTTTAGGGCGTTGAGTGTTGAGACACTCCTTTGGATTTAATCACTCGAGTGTCAAAGGCCACGAAACAAGCTAGGTCTTTATTTGAGTTAGCTTCACATTGTCATAATAATCCAACACATCAATATTTTCAAATTTTAAGCATTCATTATGAAGTGTGACTATGTAACTCTATACCTTGTAAAAATTTTAGTTAATATCTTTGGGAATTACTCCTTACGTGTCTCAAGATGCAACATCCACTCAACTCCTCTCCCATAGATTGTGTGTAAATATCTAAAGAAGCAAATCCTAATCTTAGGTCGACATAAGCAAAAATCGAGATATGCTTGTTCCATTAGTCCAGATTATATATTGAAGTCATGTCATCTATCTTAAGTTAATTCTAGCAAATTGTACAATTTGACAAGCTAAAACTCATAACAGAAAAAAAATAAAGCATGCCCTATGAATAGCTCAAACTCCCCCAAACTTAAGCGAAACAAACTCATATGATATATAAATATGCTAAGTCGAATTCCACCCCCAAATTTAAACTATACATTGTCATCAATGTTATCACACATAAGTAGTGGGAAAGGAAAACTTAACCTAACGGGATGTTGAAAAACATGCCCGAATACCAAAAGAGAATTTGCGTTCCAAGTAAAGGTGTTGCATCGTCTTTATCATCCAATGTAAGCTACCCATGTACCTTGTATGACAAAACAAAAACAAAGCATGCAAAGATTTTTTTTTTTTTTTTTTTTTTTAAGAAAAAAAAAACATAAAGAAAAAGAACAAAAACAAAAACAGAAAAAAGAAAACACTTGGGTTGCCTCCCAAGAAGCGCTTGTTTATAGTCATTAGCTTGACTTTACCATGTTAACTCAGCTTTGTAGATCCCGAATTGGACCCGATGATTTGGCAATTCTCCAATCGACTTTAGAATCTCGATTTATTGGTAAAGAAACCTCTGGTGCTTGTCGAATAGAAGAACTAAATTGCCTCTTTTTGAGTTTTTGTCGAGGAATCTTTTTCTCATACAATACCTTAATGCCATCCTTTTTAATCCTTGCATTCTCAGGCGCATCAAATTTAAACTTATCTGGTTCGCGACGTCGAAACTTTCTCTCCTCTCTAGTTATGTTTGATGTCAACGATGAGTTTCCATCAAACAGTCGAGCAATATCAGCGTTAATGGTGTCTTCCTTCTCGATCGAGCCATCACTCACCAGTCGTGCCTCGAATGGATCCTTATAGTGCTTCCTAGCAAGCTTGTCTTTGATTATAGCTTCGTCAATCCTGTAACAAGAGTTCTCGATAGAGCAGTTAGCAACAGATTTATATAGACTAAAGTCAACTCTCTCATCCCCAATATTCAAGGAAAGCTTTCCATTTTTAACATCAATAATAGCTCCTGCTGTAGCTAAGAATGGCCTACCAAGAATAATGGGGATTTGAGAATCCTCATCCATATCGAGAACAACGAAGTCAGTAGGAATAAAAAACTTACCAACCTTTATAGGTACATCCTCTAACACACCTATCGGATACTTAACAGAACGATCAGCTAATTGCAAAATTATGGTCGTAGGCTTTAAATCATTCATCTCTAATTTCTTCGCCATAGACAATGGCATGAGACTAACACTAGCTCCAAGATCACATAAAGCATTGTTAAAACTCATATTACCAATTACACAAGGAATTGAGAAACTACCGGGATCTTTAAGTTTTGAAGGTAATTTATTTTGAATTACAGCGCTACACTCCTCAGTTAAAGCGATAGTTTCATATTCCTCTAGCTGTCGTTTGTTAGAAAGAACTTCCTTCAAAAATTTAGCATATGTAGGCATTTGTGCAAGTGCATCGGTGAATGGAATATTAATGTAGAGCTTTTTCAAAACTTCTAAAAATTTTCCAAACTGTTTATCGAGTTTTGCCTTAGCTAATCTTTGGGGAAAAGGTACGGGTGGTTCATATGGTGGTGGAGGTACATAGACTGGTTCAGTTTCGTCATTCGTTTTGTCTTTTGAGTTGTCGGGATTAGACGTTTTTTCAACCTTATCAGTTAACTCAGTTTCACTCACCCTAGTAGGCATCTTTGGACCTTCATAATCGGTTCCACTCCTTAAAGTAATCGCATTACAATGTTCCTTCGGATTTGTCTCAGGTTGTCCGGGAAAATAACCGAAAGTCCTATTCGAGTTACTAGCCTGTTGTGCAATTTGAGTTTCTAGCATCTTATTGTGAGTTGCTAAAGAGTCTACTTTTGTTGCTAGTTGCTTAATTGGATCATTTACTATCTCGTTTTGCTTAGTCTGGGCTACTACAAAACTCTCAAGGAGGGACTCTAGGTTCGATTTCTGTGGTGGAACAGGATTATAGGGATTCTGTTGAAAACCAGGTGGTTGCCTAAAATTAGATTGTAAGGCTGCGTTTTGAGTCGGTTTGTACAAAAAATTTGGGTGATTCCTCCAACCAGAGTTAAAAGTATTTGAAAACGAGTCGTTCTTTTGGTTGAAGTTATTCACAAAGTTGGCTTGTTCTATAGAGGGATCGTTTGGTACACTAGCTAATTGACACTCTAATGCAACATGACCAACCATACCACATATTTCGCACATAGGGGGTGGGGTAGTGACAGAATTGACATGCATGTTCATGGAATCCAATTTCTTAGACATGGCTTCTACTTGTGCAGAAAGTAAAGTAATAGCATCAAGATCATACTTACCTAGTGTCTTCTGTGGAATCGATCTTTGGCTTGACCACTGGTAGTGGTTCAATGCCATATCCTCGATTAAGTTGTAAGCTTCATCGATACCCTTATTCATCAGCGCTCCTACAGCTGCTGCATCGACTGACATCCTCGTGGTATAAATCAGCCCATTATAAAATGTATGAACTATGAGCCATTTCTCCAGCCCGTGATGTGGGCACAGTCGTAGAAGGTCTTTGAATCGTTCCCAGGCTTCATAAAGTGATTCACCATCCCTCTGAGCAAAAGTAGTGATTTGATTCCTCAGTTGTGCAGTCTTGCTCGGGGGAAAGTATCTTGCTAAGAAACACTGCATCAGTTGATCCCATGTTCTAATCGAACCAGTCGGTAAGGAATGTAGCCAAGCTCTCGCCTTGTCTCTCAGTGAGAATGGAAATAATCTCAGTCTGATAGCATCTTGAGAAACCCCGTTCATTTTTAGAGTGTCGCAGTACTCTAAAAACATGGACAAGTGGAGGTTTGGCTCTTCAGTAGGTGCACCCCCAAACTGATTCTGCTGAACCATTTGCAGAAGAGATGGCTTGAGCTCGAAATTGTTTGCCTCTACAGTAGGCCTGGCAATGCTGGAGTGAAGTGTCTGAGCATTAGGCGCTGCAAAGTCCCTAAGACATCTCGCATTTGCATTCGGATTCACATTTGCAGCTGGGTTTGCATTCGCGTTAGCGTTTGCATTAACATTCGCATTGACATTCTCTTCAGCCATTGTAACTTGTTCGAGTTGAGCTTGTTTCAGTTTTTGTAGCTTTCTCCTGGCACGAAAAGTTTTCTCGATTTCTGGATCAGGTACGAAATCGAGCTTACTTCGCATACAAGGAAAAATCGAAAATCTGAAATAAAACAGAGAAATAAAAATTAAAAACTAAAAATAAAATAAAATGGCTTAGTCTCACTAAAATCTGATAAAAACTAATATTGACTATTCAAGTCCCCGGCAACGGCGCCAAAAACTTGATGTGCCTAAACCGCAAGCGCACGGCTTCGGTGCAGTACAAAAGATATCGTTCCCACGAGGACCGAACAATCAAGCACTAGCCTATCAATTATCAGTAATCTAAGCCTAATAAAAATACGAGATAGTTGTAAAGAAAACTAAACGGAAAGCAAGTAAATTGATTTGATTTGTATATGATTGGAAATTCCGGAATTAGGGTTTACCACGATATATATATTATCGACTCAATTATATTACCGATTGAATTACGATCGCTACTTATGAAGGACACTATCCAATTGTAATCACTATCTTCTGTCGAAGCATAATAACATATCTAATCTAATTAACCAACTACTTTCGTGATGATTAGACTAGACTCAGACTCATTAATCTCTATGATAATGTATCGATTTCTCAAAAGACCTAAAACTACTTTCGTGATTTAGGATCCTAGGTTTGAATTCTAGGGTTCTGATATAGATGTCACCTTTCAGAATTTTCACCTAATATCTATGATCATGCAAATATGTGGCCAGCAAATTCACAAGCATTAATAATCAAGAATTCAAATCATAAGCATATGCGATGTAACGTAAACAATAATATAATTCAAGCTAATAACATATTATCGGGCTATTCCCAATTCCAGAATAAAATAGACTACTCCATAGATGCAAGAGCACAATCAACGAATATCAAAGTAAACATGATAGATAGACGAGAATTAAAAGAGAATAGAAAGATAAACTCGATAAAATCCGTTGTCAAAGATCCTGTTTACAATCAATTGTCGAATTTCGTTCTTGAATCTCTAATCCTTACAATCAATCTCCAAGAAATAAAGTTCGAACCCTAAAATAATGTTTGGAGGGGGTATTTATACCTATTCTAGAACATAAACCCGAAGTTGGGCCGAATATGGGCTTTTTCAGCGTTTAGACTCAACCTAACGCGCGTCTGTACGCCGAGTAAAGCGGCGTACGTACGCAGTATAAATCGGCGTACGTACGCCGTACAAATTGGCGTACGTACGCCGATTTAGCCCCAAACTTTCTGCCTTCGTTGTCTGAACGCCAATTAACACGGCGTACGTACGCCGTTGTTCCAGTCCGAATTTGGCTTTGGGGTCTTCTACAAAGTTGTAGCTCTATGTCTTAGCTTCAAAACCCCACTGATTTGGATCCAATCCAAGTTGTAGAGCTCGAGTTATGATCGTTTTACCAGGACTGCGCCATTTGGTTCGGAACAAAGCGTATTTATAACTTTTGAGTCTTCAAACGTTTGAACCGGATCTTGTCCTCTTCATAAGACTTTTAGATAATTGTCTTAGCTTTCTAATCATATAAGGCTCATTAATATTGGAGGTTTGTAGCCCAAGATACGATTGTATTTCCAAGCATCGCCAATTTACCTCCTTTTGTACGTTTTTCGCCCTTTTCTCGAAATTAATGATTTTTTCCTACGAACATGTAACAAACCTATTAAACGCATATGGGGTATAAATCATGATATAAAATGATATATAAACGACTAATCTTAGGCTAAAAAACACGTATAATTGAGGTTTATCACTAAAAAACATAAATAAAAATAATAGCACTTTTTTTATGATTAGAATTGAATGAAAAATAAGTCTAGCTGAGTCAAGTGGGTAATTTGCACATTGCACCCCGAAAATAGGCTAATTAGGCAGTCTCTATTCTAAAATTATAAAAATTGCGATTTCCACCATGAAATGCAATAAGTTTGGCTCTTTGCACCCCTAAGATTATTATTTGTTTGAAATCTTATTTTTCTTTTTCAGATTTTGCCTATCAAGAAATCAACTGAAATATGATTGGGTGCAAAGTGCCAAACTTATTGCATTTCAGGGTGGAAACCGCAATTTTTGTAATTTTAGGGTGGAGACTGCCTAATTAGCCTATTTTCGGGGTGCAATGTGCAAATTACCCAAGTCAAGCCAAATCAAATATGACTTTGAATCATTTTATAATTTTTCAATTTTTAATGACTTTGAATCATTTTTTAACGAGTTTCAAAAATTTAAAACTTGATCAATGTTAATTGAATCGAGTTCAACCTAATTTTAGTCAATTCAGTATGAATTTATCTCAAATAATATATTGTATTATTTTTTACTAATCGGGTTGATATTCAACATAAATATGGTGTTTGGTGAGGTGTTGGTATTAAAAAAAACATATTTAAGTTTTTTCAAAAAGTCTAAATATTGGCTGTTTAATATTTCTAAGTTCTAGAATCATTGAACTCTGTATTTACAACACTTAACAATAACATTATTTCTGTTTAATTTAGTTAGTCTGACATTAAAAGGAATCTTATATAATACAGAGAACATACAACCTTAGAGACATTTTGTTGACATGTATATAAGATTCTATATATAAGATGGTTCCATAAAAATTAGAATTCCAGTTTTACTGAAAATTTATCAACGTATATAAAAATAATAATAATAATAATAATAATAATAATAATAATAATAATAATAATAATAATAATAATAATAATAAAAAGACCCCCACCACACCAGACTGAAAAACAAAGGATTATTGAAAATTTAGAAAAAAATATCATATCTTTGATGATATTTGTGGTCATTGCAATTATTCTTTGTTGATTATTTAGAAACCCGCAGCTGCTATTAATTCTATCGGGTTGCCCCGCATTGTTGATTATTTAATTTAACATAAACTAGCACAAAGACAAATTAACGTTGGCTTAATATTATTAATTTCTCTAATATATATATATATATATATATTTTAGCATTAAATAAGATCATGATAGTCAAGTTGGTCTGAAAGAACAGTCAAGTCATATTGAAAGATCCCGACTTTGATTTTTATGTAAATTGATTTGCAGTGCACGACACTCAAAATTGATTTGATTTTATAATGATATAATTCGTAAAATGACTTAGAGTCAAATGAGGCCGAGGTTCGCATATGACCAGAGGGTCGTATAACGGTTATAGACTGCACTCAGACGTATTGAGCTACCTACGTACCTTTATATTAGGATTAAGTCTAAACGTAGTTCAATGTTAGAATTAAGGTCATATACAAGGTTCTTAACTCGGTTTAAAGAATAATGGGAACGTATTGTCAGATCGTACTTAGTACTATCGAGGTACTCTTCAGTTGGTCCAAGGTCCTTTTAGTAATATTAAATATGGCTATTTATAGGTACTGTTCAGCCTGTACGGACGATCGCAGGTATTCCGGGATGCTCTCCACGTGTCCATAGATGGACGTTCCTGATCATTCGGGTCGACATAGTATTTGACCCGGTTCTTGGAAAACACGCGGGTTTTGTAGTGTTTTGCAATTAAGATTATAATGACTAAGCCCCTCTTTGCAAATACCCTATAATATCATCTTCAGGGTCGTATCTATACGAGGTTGGCCATACGAGGCTATTCCCAATACAAGGTTATATTATATCATATAAATTAAAATTAGAGTTGTGAAATCTGTCAATACTCTCTAATTCATTCATGAGGTAAAAATAAAATACGTGGGTTTTAACTTTTAATTCAATATATTAAATTGCTACATTATGATCAAGAAATTTTCGAATCTTTTATACTAAGATTTGCACGCAAATCTTTTCACTTTCGAATTTTGTGTTTTTATTTAAGATTGTAAGATTAAGATACCTTCCCTTGTAATTAATCTTCTGACTTATTAGACTCAATTGGTTGATATTTTATTGCTGAAAATTATTTTCATGATAAAAATGAAAAAAAAAATTATTTGGATAATAAGAAATATCGTTTGACAAATGCGTTTTGTTGAGTTTTTTTTTTTAAAAAAATATTTAATAATTATGGTAGATATGATATTTTTTGTTGTGAAGATTTGTTTGGATTAATATATATAGATATAATTTTTATTAAATATTTTTAGTCAAACTCCTTGATTTAGATGTCAAAAATAATTCACAATATATCTTGTTTTAATTGTTACAATATGTGATTAATTTGAATTTTTTTAAGATAGCTAGAAAAAACTCTTTTAATTGATGATATTAACTGTCAAATACTCAAATCATGAATAGTAAAATTCAATTCAACTCATATTTTGCAAGATTTTTTTTCAAATTATTTATAATTTTTGGGACATTTATATTACCAAGTTTTTTTTTTATTACAATTGTTAAAAAAATGAGTTTTCATAAAAAAAAATTAAAGTAAAGGTGACCAACTAATTGTGGTCTTATTTATTTTCTTGGACATACACATCCTATGAAAATATTGTAAATTTCATCTAAATTAATGAGCTGTAAATTTTGACCCAATTAAGTTGATAAATTGAACTAGTATTCCATTTTGAAAAAATATATATTTACCATTAATATATTTCCAAGCCTTTATTGAATAGAGAATTTGGAAAATTGAGCTTTGCCCTCTAAAATACACTTTTTTTTTTGCATTTTTCATACAATATTGTAATTGTAATGTGACTATTGGACTATTGATATCCAAAACAAGAAAGCCCATTGGGTCAACAACATACACGGCCCAGCCTTTCAATTAGGGTGAAAATGAAAACAAGAAGGCCCAATAGGCCAACAACATATACGGCCCAACAGACTTTCAATTAGGGCATTTTCAGATGACTATCTATAAATAGCCAATAACATAACACTGTCAAGGTCTTTAGCAAAGCTGAATCTAGGGTTTTGCCGCCATTAATCGCCTCTTTCATCTCCAATGGTACTTTCTTACTCTTTCTCATCTATTTACGTGATTATTTCCGTGTTCAATCGATCTGCGATCGTTAAATCTTATTGTTCATGTGTGTTTTTGTGACGATTGATGCTTTATACTTCTTAATAAGGATTTATTACAGAATTGTTGATTACAATCGAATGCATTTGTGCTGAGATGCATTTCCATTTTGGATTTGTTTCTGAAAATTCTAATCTTTAGCCAAGTGATTTTGTTCATTTCATTATACGCTGTTTTTTCATCTTTGATTGCTTAAAATCTATGTTTGATTCAGTTTGCATCTTTTACTTATTTGTTATAGTGCAGCGTTTACTAAAAGGTTTTGTATCGTATCCATTTGTGTCCAATACTTTATGGCTTGGCATATGTTACAAAAAGTTCATAATTGTGATTTTCACTTCAATTCTTTGCCTCGTGCAGGCCAAGAGAACCAAGAAGGTTGGTATTGTTGGGAAATACGGTAAGTGATTCTTATGCTGAATTTTGTTCTTATAATTGCTTTTCTGAGTATGCCTTTATTAGACTCATAGAAAAATGAGATACTTTCTCAAGTAGTCATTGAAATGTTTATCACCAAGAGTGGGGAAAGATGCTATTTGAGTTAAATTGGGGATAGAGACAAATTATTAGTTATAAAATGTGCCATGAATCATTTCTGTGATTCACATTAGTTCAACTTGCATAATCCCATGAAAGCCAGCAGCATACAAGTCTTGCTAGTGGTCTAGTGCTCGTGAAAAATCACGAGACTGTTGAAAACCTGCAGTATCTGTGCTGGATTCTACTCGAAGTAAAAACAAAGTTTTACTCTGATATGCTTTTCATACAATATTTCAGGTACCCGTTATGGTGCTAGTTTGAGAAAACAGATCAAGAAGATGGAAGTCAGCCAGCACAGCAAGTATTTCTGCGAGTTCTGTGGAAAGTATGCAGTGAAGAGGAAGGCTGTTGGCATTTGGGGATGCAAGGACTGTGGCAAAGTCAAAGCAGGCGGTGCCTACACATTGAAGTAACTAATCATTCATATTTCGTAATACTATTATGCTACGCATTCATGTTTTTAATTGGCCTAACTTGCTTTTTGTCTATGCAGCACTGCTAGTGCCGTGACTGTTAGGAGCACCATCAGAAGGCTTAGGGAGCAAACCGAGAGTTAAGTTTAGTGAAGTTTGTATTTGGCATTGCTATCTTTTTCGAAATTTTCATTCTGTTAAAGCAACTTAAAACTCGGATTCTTGTGAGTTTGGTAATCGTCATATGTACCTTTTGCAATCTTAAATTTTATGTTTATCTTCAATTGGGGATGTGCTCGATTATTTCTTTGCATTGAAGTATGGATAATAGTTTTGTTCATTGTGACATTTTTCTAGTTATCTATTCTATTGTAATGTTAGCCCATCTTAGAATTGAGCTGACATTGCAATCAGTTGTCTCGAGGACATCATAGAAGATGGGGGTAGAAAAACAAAGTAAATTCTAGTGAATTTAGGTGGAATATGTTAAAATAAAACTTCTAAGTAAACTCAAGTGAACTATATTTTTGGTGATTATTACTTGATTCTATTTACAACTTAATTTGATAAGTTGTTAGATTTATTACTATTTTCTTTTCCATTCGTTGAATTATCATTTTTTTTCTAAAATTCAAAAATTAATAAATCTTTTATCTTGGGCAGTAGAGTAACAACTCTTTTTGAAAAAAAAATTAACAAAAATAACTTTTGTAAAAAACTTGAAACATTATAAATTTATTAAAAACTAATGTTATTCAGAACTATTATATAATTTCACTTTTAATTGGACAGAAAAGGAAAAGAGAATTAGTATGATGTATCTAATTACCGAGAATTCAATGTGTGCATTACATTAAATTTACTTGGGTATGTTTCGTCTACACAATACTCTGGAAAATTTAAATAAATAATCTAATTTCTAAATTTATTTCACAAAATGGTATAGATTTTGGGAGGGATCAAAAAATACTTGGGTATATTTCGTCTACACAATACTCTAAAAAATTTAAATAAATAATCTAATTTTCAAATTTGTTTCACAAAATGGTATAGATCTTGAGAGGGATAAAAAAAAATAGCCCTATGCACCATCATAGAAGGCGCATTGGGTCAAAAAATCGAAAAGGTGATGGCATGCGCCTAGGTGGAAGGCGCATGCCATCAATCACATTTTAATTTTATTTTTTTATTATTTAAGTTGATTAATTTGTGATAATCGATCTTGTTTGTTTCATTTTCTATATTATGTTGGATCTAGAGTTCAACATGAAAATTTTATTTTGACATAAAATTTTCAACCACACAAAAATTAGTTTATTTTGATGTCAGTAGATTGGATGATATTAATAACTAAACAACAATGATAATAGCTTCCTAAACACCTCGCGAGCTTTCAGACATATAAATGAGCTCTAGCTCAACTCGAGCACCAAGAACTTCGTTCCTCACTCAAGCCCACATGAGCCAGGTCGATTCATTTTGCAGCCTAACAGCATAGATGCATATGTGATTAAAGCAAATTACTAATCGATATAATATGTAACTAAGTGTTCATTAAACATGGTCCAAATTTCAATTCCATATGAAAATATAGTGCTAATTAAGTATGCACACAAGGGCTACATGAGAGAAAGTATTAAACAGTTTTGAACCTGAACAAGAATTTAGCTTTTATCTGCTCCTTAAATACTGATGAATTTATTTCCTCCATCAATTTCGACACTTCATTAGCTGCTTGGCTTTCCACCTGCCTTGTTTGCACACCACAGAGACCAGTTGATAACTATATTATGCTCTAAAAACAATCGAGAGAGCTCAATAGCATTTGACGGGAACTTGCACATCAAGGCTTGTGCATCTTGAAGCCAAAAACTCTAGGTACATAGTTCTGTGTTGGCTTTTGTGGCTTCAGGTGTCCATATGTCATCAAGAATAGATGAGGGAATGTTGTGCCGATATATGCACCATCAATATCTTTGGCAGTCAAGAAAATCATAACGAAAAACATACCCGAGTTTTGAGAAATAACCATAATTTCGCCCGACAGTAAAAACATATTACAAGTGGTTCTCGAGTTGTCAGAAAAAGGCATGTCCAGGGATGTGCATGTAATTTTCTCTATATTAAAGTAAGCAAATTCTAGATGCGCCATAATCGTGGTTCTATATGCAAAGAAAAGTTCATGATACACACTTGAGTGCTACTCAGGAGGGTTTAAGAGTCATTGAATGCTTATATAGTGATGCCATATACTAGAGGTGGCAAAATGGTTCCGGAACCGTGGTTCCAACCCAATTAAACTAGTTTGGGTTGGGTTGGTTCCTAAGAAATTATTTTTGGTTCTTAATCGGTTCCAACTTGGTTCCAAGTTGGGTCCAACTAATTTCAAGTTAGGCCCAAACCGCTTGTCAATAATCTAAATTATAAAGAACAAAATATAAGGTATTGAGTCGGGTTGGACTTGGTTCCCTTTCGGGTTGACTTCGGTTCCGTTTTGGGCTGAGTTGGTTCCACCTTAAAACCATTTAAAAACCTAACCCATTTAAGAACCGAACCGTTGGAACCAACCCAAACCCAATCCGACCCACCCAATTGCCACCTCTACCATATACTGATTCTGAAATGCCCACTAAAATCAATATGAGACGGTCTAGGGAGAGCGAGATGCAGCCAATTAAAGTATAGCAAATGAACGACAGAAATAAAGACTGCATTGTAAGGATACTGCCTTGGTACTTGGATCGAGGATAGTAAATTTCTTCACATTTAGGACAGTATATCTTCACAGTACTCGAGCGCGGGATATCCGATTGTCCAACAGGAAGGCAAGGCTGTCCAGAGCAGTAAACTCGTGGACATCTTCCAAAGTCATAGTTTTTGTACTTCTCTAACTGTTTTAAGTTCAAAGCTCAACAAGTTAAGAGATGAATAAGACGAATGAAACAAAGTTAGAGGTGACCAATGCAAAAAATTAATATGCTAATGAGGTTACCATTGCAGCCATTCCTTTGGTAGTCAAGATATATCGAACATGAATAAGGCCGTAGAGCATTTCTGCAGCCGATTCAACCAATTCATTCTGTTCCTCAGTGAACATATCACCTATATATATGTCAATCATGGTGGAAACATTTTTTATAAGGATTGTTCAGTATAAAAATGGAAAAAAATAAGCTCTTAACCACAATAAAACATAAATATATCATGGGGAAAAAGCCCAAAGCCAATGCAATTTCATGTTTGGAAATGCTGAAACAGTGTATACAAAGACAGCAGGTTACTGCTAATGAAAGTTATAATACACATACATATATAATGAATCAGGTTGTACGTAAACAATTGACACAAACTCCTTGATAATAGAAACTTCACCCAAAAAGTTAACAGCCACAGATGGTACTGTTATTTCAAACAAATAAAAGATCCAAGCAAAGTGAGAAACTCACAATATTAACTACTTCAAACATTATAACATAATGTTGAACAAATAAGTGATTAGATTAGCCTTCTACCTGTTGTTCAACTCCAGCAGACTTATGGAAACACAACCAAGATGGATACCATCGAACACCAAATGTTACATATCGAATAATAATAGGTCATATGTCAACTTTAGAAACAGAGTCAAAACAAAATAGAAATACTAGCAGTAGACAAATACTCATACCTCAGCCGCATTATCAACAGCTGCACCAAACTAAATAATTCGATAATAAACTTAGGCTCATTAGGTTCAATTCATAAAAGGACAAATGTTCTCTTTTTTTTAATCCATAAAAGAACTCCAGATTTATGCCACACCAATGAATCAGGCTAAAGAAATAAAAAAAACAACCAAGAATCTTGAACAACTACCAACTGAAGCACCACTTTTCAGATTTAGAAAAAGAGTAAAATGCTTACCATGAGAAGATTCAACATCCAGTATAAGATCAAGTGCATAATCATAGTAAGGGACTTGACTGCTCAATCCGCAGAGATTAAAATCATCTTGAATATAATCATCATCAACTTCACAAAAGAACTCATTTCCTCGCAAGTTGCAAAACCATGAGATCCAAGAAGTATCATCTCCTTCCGAACCACTGACATCAGACCCTTCGCTGTCAGTTTCAGATTCCTCTGCAAAATGACATGCATTTGCACTTTCAAGATTCAATCAATCATTACAAATAAGCATATATCAAATGCAGAAGAAAAGATGAAACAGATATGTATATGTATATGTATATGTTCAGAAAGCATATATTCTCATATAAAGATATATAAACCATTACTATATTGGCAAAGGTTTTCATTTTCCTTTTTTAATGCCGGGACTCAGATATTGTATGGGTATGCGAAATTATCATCACAATAATCAGCGTGGTGCATGACTGTCTGCAAGTTATCATCACAGCCCTATTATCTAGGCATAGTTGTTATATGGCCAAGACATAAAGGCTCCTCGAATTTAGGAGCACAATGAAATTCCAGATGGCAAAGAGCAAAATATACAGTCAATGCAAAAGAAAGTATGCAAATTCAGCGCGCATATCAAATTTTAAGGTGCCAAAAGTGCAACTATAAGCAGCATATAGAAAAACATAATTATTCTTTTCTGAACCAACAATAGATAAAGGAGGATTCGTTTTATCCTAAATGCAAGAAGAAGTCTTCTTAATTAGGCAGTCTAGTCATGGGAAACAGCTCCTCTTCAACTTTGTTATCATTATCATTTTATGTATAGAACTCGCTGTCTTCCACTTTAATTAATTAGCTGTTACTTTTAGAAGATAAAAGACCCAAAAGCATGATGTTATGGAGAAATATTATCCGTGCCATTAATAAAATCAGCCGCTCGCTTGGCGATCTAGGTCGCCCATCCATGGAAAAAAAGAACTGTGTGATTGATTGAGAATTGAGATATTAGTAAGGCCCAAAACTTTCATTTTATACTGTGCCCAAAAGAACCATTTATTATTCCCACGTGTAATGGAGTGGAGGTCGAAGTCTTAATTAGCGCATCCTTGTTGTGCATTGAGCTTACGGAACACCTTTTTATTCACCTCACCATACAGAATTACAAGTATATCAATGCCTCGATCAAGTGTTATGTTTACATATCTGGACATTGGAGATGTTTCAAATATGGAAATAACTCGAGATTACAGATACAAAGCTCCTGAAGCTTTAGGGTTAGCACTCGGGTCTTGGCTAGGGGAAACATTTCAGAGACATTATAAGAGTATTGCTAGTCACTGAGAAGTACCCTTAACAAGTCCAGAACAATATTAAGATACCTCACAATCTTATGCCCTTATCGCAAAACTCATCAAAAATATCATTTCTCAAAAGCTGCACATAATCAATAGGCAAACATAACAATAAGGAGAACACAAATTTACAAGTGAAGTCGAACACACTCAAACCCTATACTGCGAAAATCTCGTTTTAAATGTAAAAAAACAACAACAGAAATTCACAAGAGATTACCACACTCATCAACAACAATATTCATAACTGCTAAAAAAGGAATATTAAGGAGTTTACACAGATCTGTCAAGTCATTGAACAGGTAAAAAAAAATGATACTTATAACAGCAACAGCTTCCAGCCCCCCCCCAAAAAAAAACCTAAAATCATAACATAACACCAACAGCAATTCAACACATCCAGATAACAATTTTGTGTTAAAAGTTGCAAAACAAAACATCAGATGATTCAATAATTCAAAACACATTAAACTCTAATCAGCTCAAATTAACAAAAAAAACAAACAAAAAACTCAACTAATGTACAAAAAAAAAAAAAAAATCTAAAAACCATACCATCGGAGCCCTTGTTCTTGTCCGTGAGGATAGAAGACGAGCGGTTGTCGCGGTGGTCAAAATGCTTAGCGGCGGCGGAGGTGGCCGGTATAGCGACGGCGGAAGCCTTGGTTCTGGAAGTGGACGGAGAAGACTTCTCCAAGTGTTTGTCCAACGCATCGTTGATACGTTTCCGATCCAACATCTCTCCGCCCTTCGACGATCCCCCTCCTCGATCTCTGTACATGTTCATCTACAAATCAAAATTACAAAAAACCCTTCTACTGTGTTTATGGATGTCGATTGGAAGATCTGAATGAGGAAAAAAAAGCTTCAGATTTTGGAGTGTTTTGTGATGTCAATAGAGATGGAGGCGAGGGGATGATGTTTTATTTTCCATTTCCATTCTTCTTGTTTTCTTTTTAATTTATTATAGTAATATTTATTTCTGATTTTTCTTTTTTTATTAAAAAAAATTATATGCTAAGTCCAATTAAAATCATAAATATATATTTCTGTTTTTTCGTCATTTAACAATTTTTTATGTAACTCTCGAAACTTAATGATGATACGTACTATAAACGAATCAAAAATAAGTCATCGTTTAAATTTTGATATTTATAAATAAAAAAAGGGGAAATAATTTATTGTTACAATTTCCCAGTATTTGCGGATTTATGATATTGTAATAATTTATTTTCACTCACTTCCCTTAGATATTTGTTATACCAACCATAACGCCTATTCATTTTGCTTTTTGGCGTTTTTATATGTTCGTGTTGAGCTTGTTTCACATTTCATTTTCTTGTCCAAAAGGTTGAATCCCAACCCCAAGGGCCCCCCATGCCCCGGCCCGACAGCGCTATGGGAGGAATTAATCATGGTAACCCAGCCAATCACAGGGGCTAGACCAGTGCCCACTGCGCACAAGGAGCCCCCTCACTTGAGAGGTTGCTCCCACACTGCCGCTGGTGGGACTCGATCCTTGGTCATTGTCCAAACTTCACCCTTCTGTAACCAACTGGGCTGCCCATGGCACATTTCATTTTCTTAATTTGGTGTGTGGGCTTGTTTTATTTTACAAGAATTATATCAATACTGTGAGAATGCATTTTTTATTCTAGGATAGTATACTATAATAATATAAATTATTGTGGTTATTTAAAAATAAATAATAAATATTAATTTAAATAAATGAACCATTGTGTGTGTGGGATACAACATACAAGATTCACATAATCATCAATACAAGAGCTCACTCTCGATACTTACGAGTGAGCTTAGCTCGTTGACGCTCTTAAAATTCTTAATTCTCGCACTCAAATTTATGGCCAAGCTTGATGGAGTAACAATGATTTTTCACTAATATTGATATTTCATTTACATTCAAAGAACCTTTCATTACAAATAAGAAAAGAGTTTTTTCAAAACATGAAAAAGTGAGACAAATATAGATTTTGTGAAAATGCAAAACCAACAACTAAAATTATTTTAATAATCTTAATCTTTTTTGTTTTATAGTGTATAAATATTTATAAACCAGCAAAAAAGGATAATCACATCATCTTATTTTTAAAATTCAAATGAACAACTACATGGATATAATATATTGTATATTTGAACGTGACAATTTGGGATGAAATAGAATGATATCTCCTGTGAGATACTTGTCAGTTCAAATATACATTATATTGAATGTACATCTATCATATCCTCTTCTTATGCATCGAATTTATCCAAACAACACCAATGTCTCATGATTAAAATTCTGGGAAAATAACAAGACAAAATTCTCAGCAATGCAAAAACTATGAGACCAAATTAGCCAAGTTAAGTTCAAATGCCATCAAAACAGAACTAGGAATAAGTTACGAATAAGTAACGAGACCGATTTCTCAATTTCGCCTTTTGAAAATAAGGAATTAAATAGTTAGAATAATGTAAAGATAAAAGAGCCATCAACATACTCCAGCAAGCCATCAAGACAATCTTGGAAATATTTAAGACTGATCTACCTTATACTTGAGTTGGTTTTATTATATAATTTAATCATATTATTGAAGACAATATATTATTTCCCTAGTAAATTAGAGAGCAATGCTACAAAACTAGCAAATATAGGAAAGCTATGAGAGACACATTGTACCCTCATCCTGTCCCGAGACTTACAAGCAACCATGAACTGAAAATCTCAAGAGAACAATGAACGGCCCCGATTGCGTTCCAGTCGAGCTTCCCTCTGTCACAACCACGGAAATAAAAAATCATATATTATCATGAAGATAATTAACAGCTTTCCAAATTAAATAAATATAATGAGAAAAATAGAACTTTATTCTTTTTTAGTAAACTGTTTACCTCCTTTTTCTTGCATTCCTTATAAACGTCAAAATGTTCTTGACATTTACTCTTGTCACTGTTATATACTTCTAAGCCTGCAATGTCGTAGAGCCAAAATCAAGTTAAATTTGAAATCCATGACTGTAAGCCGGGGAAATTTCAGAAATATATTGTCAAAGGAACTGCTACAATCTTTTGGACTTTTTTCTTCATAGAACAACAAAGTAAGTCTGCTCAAAGGTAATATAAAGGAAGAATAAAAAAAGTGAATATACATCTTTCGTGTAGAAAGTAAAGCAAATGTGTTGATACGAAGAAACTATTGCTTCAACTCAAGCTCTAATGCCACTATTCTTCCTCCTTACGTCAGTTAAGGACCCCGGAGGATAAGTTTCCAAGTGACTGGTTTGCACATAAAGTGGCACATATAAGAGTAGTTTGTTACAAGTAATAACTCAATTTCCAAATGTAGAGAAACAAAAATCACTTGTCAACCACGGCTTATGACTATATTTGGCAATATTTTACACTTTTAGAAAGGTATAATACAAAAACCAGGTTTGGTATCAGACGTGCACCCTGTAAATAAGTTTACACAAGAAATAGTACCTGACACAATACATAAAATACAATCTACATATACAGAAAGAATAGCAAACTTTTGCATAGCTAGTTCGAATGATGACTTTTATACTAAACTCCAATGATACAAGACTGATCTTCTCTAGGTATACCATACACCCTCTTACTCAAAAACTCGAGACGCAACCTAACTATTATCATCTCGAAGCGAAGTAATTGCCCAAGTCTTCTGCTTGCTGGACATGGATGTTGATGTTTTCATACAATAAAAAATTATCATTAAGAAAAATTGGAATCATTTGAGTATTGAAGTTTGAGCATTTTTACGTGCATACACTTCAATTCATTCTCACGACCAACTTATGATTCTTCTTAAATAAAGTTTTTGCGAGAAGTTAGGGAATGCAGACAGGTGTTCTTCATAATTCACAGAATACTCCATCATTAAGCTTTCGTATAAGAGGTCTCTCAGTAGTTTAACATGTAAATGTTCACTTCAGCAATCTTTTGCAGGTTTTGTTGTGAATTACCCTATGCAAGCTATAAAATGTCGTGCTCTCCCTAGTCTATAAGAATTTTAAGTTGATGTTTGTTTTGGTTAACAACTTCTACTTGCAGATATCTACTAACCAACAAACCATTAGAACTTGACAAGTATGCCTAAAATCTTCAAATGTTCCACAAGGCGACAAATTGGTTCAACCTTGTTCGGCTCAAACTCGACTTAGATAACTAAAAAAATGATAAAATACGTACAAAAGAATCAAATTACTCAATCTGGATTTGTATTCAGCTAGATTAAAGCTCGCTTGGACTTGGCTCAATTATCAAACCAAACTCAAACAGAACTCTTCGATAATAATCCAAAAACGCTTGAACAACTACTTATCGGGCTCAAGTCCGATTTGATTAGTTTACAATCCTAATTGATATAGCCTGCACTAATCCATACATGGAACTCCAATAAACAAACAGAGGCAATCAATCTTTACACTAAACCCTAGGCAACGAACTCAATACCAAAAAGTATCCAAATACGTCTAGAAAGCATAAAATTCATAAAATAAATTATGACAACCAATCATATAATGTATCTAGAGTTAAAAATATTGTCACAAATAGGTAAAATTCATCCACCAGATCAAGCATTTAAACCAAAAAAGAGAAAAAGATTAAGGTAAAATGGAGAACAACTCACATTTAAGAGAGGCTGTGTAAGCAGGATAACACTCGGAATCGGAGATTCGAGCAGCACTTGGATATGGCGGTGATTGAGCTTTTGACGATGCCATTTTCTTTCTTCTTCTACCGAACTTTGTTTATTTTCTCTGTTTATAAGCTGTTTCTAGTGGGGCTTTGTCTTTATGAAATATAAAATATTTGGGCCTTTGTATATTTTTGTTCAAATATAGGTATATATATTAAGAGAAAACTTTACGTTTTCTGTAATTTCCACATAATCAAGGGAGGTAAATGTAATTTTTTCTAAGATCTATAATTGTATAAGATACGTAAACATTATTTCACTTTTCTTGATGTGTATTTTATGATAGTTACCATTTTACTTCTTTTTGAAAAATCGTCATAGTGACAAATGTTGTTAACATATTTTAATTAAATAATAGAATTAATTAACAAATATTTTAAATAATTTTTTAGCATGTTATGTCGTTAGATCTGATTTTTCATATATAAATGTAATTCAAGTAGCTGATTGTATTAGCCATTTGAAGAAATATAACTTGACCAATTTTAAGTGTAATACATTTTCGGCTACATATATTTTCAAAGATAAATTGTGCAAAACTCATCATTTAACACACCCATCCATCAAAAGCTTTTACTCCAATCCAATGATTAAAGTTTGATTTTTAAGCTAAAATTTGACTTGTTAAATATTATAAAAGCTTTGAAAAAAGTAAAAAAAAAAAACTTGCAAAATACCAAAAAGGAAGACAAAAACAATTTAAAAGAAAGTAAACAATAAACGTTATTTTATTTCATTTTCAAAAAATTAATATTTTGTGTCAAAATTATACATGTACATCAATAGTTAATAAAATTTCAATAACGAACTAATTGATAACACTGGATTCCAATTTAGCGATCATATAATATATAATCGACAAAATTTAAGCAGCTTAACCTATAAAATACAAAAGTGTAAAAGAGTTATAATATATGTTTTCAAATTACTAAAAGAAAAAAATTGCCTCATATAATATTATAATCGACGGTATGTATTATGTTTTTTTAAATAGTCATTTAATAACCCATGTTATCGTTATAAATTTTTTTATAATATCTTAACCTTTTTTATTTTCTTATGTGTGTATTTACATATAAATAAAATCCTCATATGATTTCGTTGGTTAATTATTTAAAAGCTAGTTTGATTTGAATTTAATTTAATAAATTCTCTGATTTATTGTTCTTCTTTTCATTTCTTTTTTTATTTTTTTAAAAATTTTGTTCATTATTATACCTTATCTAAAAAAAATTAGAAAACTATGGAACAATTGAAAGTTTCGATGGAAACAATTGAAACATGAAGAGTTTTTTTGGAAACATTATAATTTCGAAACTATTTCATAATTTATTTTTCCTAAGTTGAAAAATATTAACTGTTCGTACTTTTCGATGAATAAGAAATAAATTAAAACATATTCCTATCATTATTATCTTTCCCTTTTATACTTTAAAATTATTAATCTGTATTCTATTATTTCTTTATTAACGTAATTATTATATAAATAACTAACTGAATCATTCAACTCATCATAAATTAATTTGTCACTATTAATTTGACGCATTTACAAATTCAATCAATTTTTAAAATAAAAATAAACATAACACACAATTATACAATTTTCAATCAAATCTCTATAAAATTCATTTTTTTGAGAAATTTCAAAAACATTAACTCAAAAAAAAAAGGCAACAACAACCTTAATCTTTTACATATATCTTTTTAGTTTTTTATGAATCGAGCTAAATTATATAGAACAAAAAAAATTAGTTGAATTTGGCATAACATGTTAATTACTCAAAAGTTAAATGAACTTTTAATAATTATTCTCAACTGGAATATCGAATAATTTTATTCCTCATACAAACTAATTTTTTATGTTAACAATTTCAACTCCATCTTTGAACACTCACTTTACCAATTACACTGTCTTCGGCTACTCAAATCTTAGATCTCAAAAAGGTAAAATCAATTGTGTTCACTTTTTTCTGATTACTCTTCATTTGGATTTTATGTAGTCAAACCTAACAATCTGATTTATTGAAGTGTGATTTTCAATTGTCTAGAAAAGGTATAGAAAATGGCGACGGTGAGGAATTTGAAGATAAAGGCATCAACATGCAAGCGAATATTGAAGGAGTTTCATTCCTACGAGAAAGAGGTCGAAAGTGAGGCTGCTAAAACTGCTGATATGAAGGCCAAGGGCGCTGATCCGTATGACCTCAAGCAGCAGGTAATGCTGCGTGCCCTAATTTTGTAAACATTACTGTTTTATTATTACCCATTTTTAGATCTAATTTGTGTGTTAATGGCGCGCGATTGAATGTGTTGTTTTGAAATGCAGTGTATTGATTGATTGCGTTTTGTGTGCTCTAATTGTGTTAATCTGAACTTTATTGTTTTGGATGATGGAATATTTGTGCCCTGATATTGTTTTATGTCCAGAGATTATGTTTTTGCTTCTTTTTTTCTTCCGGTAACTGTAAATGTGACTGTCAAAGAGTATCTTAAATGGTCAAGTGAAGCTGAATTAAACCTAGCTGATTGATTACTTACAAACATCCGATCGTAGTGAAGAAAATTTCATTTTTAAATATTGAATCATGAATGATTATTTTTATCGGGTGTGCTCTGCATTCAAGTTGAATGTCATGTCTTTGTGGTGCTCTCTCTAGGCCGTGAGTATGAAAAGTCTCTTTGCTGTATCACCTATCTTGGGTTTTATGTGGGTTATAGTGCTGGTGTGGGTTCATAACATACCTTTGGATGTGGAGAGAAGGGGGAGAGATCTCTGGGTCAATTGTTGTTGCTCTTCCAGGAGTAATTTAATGGCGCAACATCGTGATAATGGTTATTTAGTCTCAAACTTATATTTAGTGTACATTATAGAGTTCAATTTTCAATGTGATATAAATGGGTTGGACCTATTAGTGAACAATAGACGGTTTAAATAATACAGTTCATGGGGACAATATGTGTTTGGGCAAAAGTTCTAGGAAAAAGTTTACACCCAAGTTATAAGCTTTTTGTGCACTTCAAGTTTACCATGTTACTTAGGTAACATGAATCTGGAACTGCTGCAGAATTTG
This sequence comes from Verbascum thapsus, assembly GCA_963669365.1. Lineage (NCBI taxonomy): Eukaryota > Viridiplantae > Streptophyta > Magnoliopsida > Lamiales > Scrophulariaceae > Verbascum > Verbascum thapsus. The sequence goes on from OY770106.1 coordinate 3,632,912, forward strand.
ATGACTACCAAGTTATGGATTTTCTAGCTCGTTAAATCTTGATTAAACTATATCTTTTCTTGTTTGCCATTTATTTTAAATCTTTTGCTTGGTAAAACTCCCATTTGATGCATTTCATTCAGGAAAATGTCCTGGCTGAATCAAGGATGATGGTTCCCGACTGCCGAAAGCGCCTAGAGGCTGCTCTAAGTGACCTGAAAGGAACCTTGGTAAGTTGCTGGTATTTTAAGTGCTAATATCATTCTTCTACTGTGATGTGTTTTGTTGCATTCTTGCTGCTGATTATTCTTCTTTCTTCACTGAATCTGATTTTAAAGATATAAGGGCCGTATAAATTAATGAATGGCGACTTGCAAGAAAATGAGATTTATTTTAAATATTTTTGAAAATTACTTTTGCTTTTACTTGCGCCGGGCTGTGTAGAATGGACTTTTCTGGTGGTATTAGTACTAATGATGGGGAAGATTACCTTGTAAATTGAAAGTGCTGCACATGAAAACAATTTCTTAAGATAGCAATATCTCCTTAAACAACTTATTACACATGAGTCGGGGTGCTACCAGTAAGAAACAGTAGGTTTCTGATTCCCAACATGTGTTGATACATTGCTACAGCCTACATTAGTATCATAACTGAGGGGAGCATACAGGGTATTATTTCATTTTGAACCCTCTACTCTCTGTTTGGATCTAAGGATTGAGATGAGAAAATGTAAATGCTCGAGCACAGGAAAACAAAATAAAAAAGGTAGAAACCCAGACTTGTTTGGTTGACTATGGAAAATGATAAAGGAAAACAATGGGGATGAGAAATATGATATCTATGTTCAGGAGCAAATAATCTTATTCTCAAGCTTTTGTCACTTTTTCTGTGAGAAAATCAAGTTTACCCTCGCATTTTCTATTCTATTTCCCTAAGCCGCAAAACAATCAATGTCACTCTGACTGGATGAATGATACACACGCATATACATTTCATATATGAATTTTGATATGGAAACTAACTGGGGCAGGTCGAGCTGGAGGAGTCGGGTCAAAAAGAAGGTTTGGAAATTGATGATGCTCGAAGCATCATAGCAGAGGTTGAACAATTTTTTCAATCTTCAGAAGATTAATTTCTGCCATGTTATGAGCTTCTTGTGAATTGTGATGGATGCCAAAAGGGATTGGACAATCTGTTCAACTCCTGATTGTGTTTTTATGTTAGAATGCATATATGGTGTTGGTATTGGAACGCTAAATGATTTTGTGGAGTATGTAGTCTGGACAGAGTTTGTCTATTTCAATTTGTTGCCAACTCACATATTGCATTCCAAAAATTGATGCATGCATTATAAGTTCATTTCTGACTTAGATTTGGATCATATATGCTAAGAGTTATTTCTTATACAGTAGAAACTCTATAAATTAATACTCTTGGGATCACCAAAATTTATTAATTAAAAGAGTTATTAATTAATCGATAAATTAATAATTATTAATTTAAACATTAATTAATATTTTATTAATTTATAATTAAATATTCAATTTACAAACACCATTCAAACTTTTACTTAATTATAGTACCATGCATGTACAATAATTAAAAAATATTTTTTATATAAATACAAGATAATAATGCTAACACAAATAAATCATACACACACGACATGCCTTCTAATCTTAAAGGTGTGAAAAAAACAATAATGACCGACAAGATTCGAATAGCATTATGCAAGCACAAGAAGGATAATCCAAGTCTCACTCAAAAGCAATTGTAAGAATGAATGTTAGCAATTATGCAAACACAATAAGGATAATTCAAGGACAATTGCAAATTGATTTGCAAGGTGAAATTGATTTCAACAAAAAAACAAAAGACAATTGAATCATTTTTCAAAAAAAATTAATAAATCATTCATGTAATATGTAGTATATAAGGAATTATTAATTTATATTTTATATGGGACCTATAGAAATTATAAAAAATGTATTATCTTATAATTTTAGCGAATTATTAATTTAGCACCCTATCCCCGAGTCGGGACCGACCAAAAATATTATCTTAGAGAGTTTATTAATTAATCGAGTATTAATTTATCGAGTTTCTACTGTAATTTGTATTTTGAGCAATATGTCAATTCTTCGGCTTGTCCGTTTAATTTTGTAATTGCTAGTTAAATCATCTAATTGCATATGATTTAACGTTGAAGATAATAGTAAAACTTTTCAAAATCTGACATTTATTGAAAACTAGGTGTCATAAAACTCTCTCTCTAATGGGTTCATTCCAGGTTCACTCACGAATTCAGACTATCCCTGAAACACTATAACCACAATTAAATATAATCGTGATTCGAAACATCGCTAATCAAATCCCCATTCATTCTTATGTATCGAGGAGGATCGTAGAAATAAGCAAAGAAATGACTTTTATGGAAATGCCATTTATGCAATCGAAATTGACAAACTAGAAGCATATAAGCATCAAAGTTAATATCAAATTCAAAGGTAAGAGATCATTATAAGCCAAAAATGCAAATTCAAAACTAATAAACAAAGTGATGATCATCAAATGGAGCATCTGAGAACTATAATACACCAAATAGTTCATGATCTTGTAACATGAATGCTAAATGATCTTGCCTAATACAAGAACTGCTTACTAGTTTGAAAACAACATATTCATGAACACAAATTGCATCGAAAATGTCATAAATTTAACAATGAGAAAAACTCCGATTTACAAATTCATCAAGACCACAACTTTCAAGTAACAATTCCATGTCAAGCTATCAACCTAAGAACCAACTAACTAGCACTAACCACTCTTCCAAAGATCTACCAAAAGAACAGGGTACGAAAATAACCTTAAACCTGAATGAAAAATAAAATTCAAAGTTCAAAGGTACATACAGATATATAACTCAGCATCCTGCACTTCAAATCTGAATGCAAGTCCAATTTTAGCTCTCTGGCGAATTCGACATTCTTTTCATCCTTTTACTACTTCTATCTGAAATCGTCTCAGCAAAAGCATCCACAATCCTCTGTTGAGAACTGAGTATCATCTCTGTCCTCTTCATCTCCATCTCCATTCGCATCTCCTCAATCTGTCTCACCATATCCATCTTCACCTTCTCTGTTCTCATAAACCCTTCACCCATCGCCTGTATTGCCGCCACAACCTCATCCATAACCCCACCATCCCCATCGTTCTTCTTTGGCCCCATGAATCCAACCTTACTAGAAGCAACAACCCCATTAGGAACAGCAACAGAATTGGGAAACCTGGGGCTATAATAATGAGGATTTTGAACACCAATCTCATCGAATTTACTGTATATCTTAGCTGCTGAAGGCCCGGCGACCCTACCCGGGATCTTAATCCGAACTCCAGGCGTCTGAAGAACGGAATTACCCTTGTGATTATAAATGTTCTTAGGGTTATCATCATCTTCTTCATCTGATGAAGAAGGAGGGGTAGGGTTGCTATTAGGGCCCTTTTCCATGGAGTGCATAGTCATGAAATGCACCCACGAAGAAGAGTACCTCTGGACGCCTCCGTGAGCGGCGGCGCGTTGGATCTCGGCGCGGTAACGCTTCCGGAGCTTCTCCATCTTGTGGCGGCACTGGACGGCGGTCTTGGGGGGATTAGCGGCGGCGGGGCATCGGGAGGCGACGTCGTCGGCGACCTCCTGCCAGTGGTTGGCGCGGAGGTTTCCGCGGCGGAGGGAGTACCATTTGTCTCGGTAGGCGTCGATGAGTGCGACGGTCTCCTCGGGGGACCAGCAGGGCGGGGGAAGGCGGCGGGAGGTGGAGGCGGAAGCGGTAGCTATGGAGGGAAGGGCGAGGGTGGCGGTGGGTATGTCGGCGTCATCGGAGGAGGGGGAGATGAAGGTGGACATGGTGGTTGTGGTGTTGGGGTGGAGGTGGGCGCAGGATAAGAGAGGAGAGAGAAAGAAGGGGTGGTGGAGGATAGTGGTTGTGGCATAATGAATGGTGAGAGGCGGTGGGGTAGGGTTGTTAAAGGCGGCAGAGAAGGGCTGACTTAGATTGATGAGAGGCCACCGCTTGAGGAGGGGCTACGCTAACGTGCGCCTAGGGATGGAGGTGGCTGCGGGAGTAGGTGCTAACGTGCGCGACGCCAGAGAATAATTGCCTTCCAAGTTTTTTTTCTCCTTAATTGGAAATTTCATTGGGGTACAGAGTTGGGAATAACTAGATGGATGTCTTTTTTTCATTTCTTATTTTTCATAGAACAATTAAGAAATTTTAATGTTTTTTTGAAAAATTTGAAGTAAATAATAATTTTAAATCCATTTTTTTTAGAAGTTTGAGATTTTTCCATAAAATTTACTATAGCATTTTTTTGGAATTTTCGTTTAGTATTGCCAAACAAATATATTTTGTAACGAGCTTTCGGCACCAGAGGTGCGTATTTTGTAAAACTCCAAGAGTAAATGATGCAGATTTCTCAAGACTCAAAGTCTCGGAAGTCATCAACAATCACCCCTGATAATACATGGCAATCCTATTGATTTAGCACGAATTTCGCTGGATAATTCGGGCTAAGTCTACGAACTAAGAGGTCAACCCAAACCCAAGTAGAGGGGAATTATGACTGCGATTGACCTAACCAAGCTGCCTACGTACCTAGTTACCTAGGATCAAGTCAATTTGTAGTTCTTTAAGTGAAAATCGACGGTAGCTACTGGCCTGGTACCTTGGCGAGGCTACCAAAATCCTAAGAATTACGAGGTGAATTTTAGGAGTATGCTCGTACTGTCAACCAAAAGGTTCTTGATAAATGAACCTCTCTGGCTATTTATATGAGAATAGAATGTTAATGATTGGTTAGTGACCTTAGGATCAAGGAGAGCCATACACGTGTCCTTTGATACATGGTCTAGATTATCCGGGTCACCGGTCGTCCGACCCGAAATCTCTTGTAGGACGCGATCCCGCGATTACTTTCATCTATAATGATGATTTTTTCGTATCCTTGGGTATTTTTAATTATTTTAATTATACCAGATATTGCCTCATCACCTATAATCACAAATTCAGAATAGTGAATGTAATAATTTAAAACAAAGTTTATTACTAGTTTCTTGTGCTGATCTTAATCTTTGTCAATAGTCATACCAAGATGAAGGTATCATATGTCAAATATCTTGTGATAAATTACCATAAAAAACATTATCATTGACCTCAAAACAGATAACTTGGTCAAAATGATAAACAATCTAGACAACAGTAACACATATTTTATTCATTACAGAGTTGAATATATATTCAATTACACACCAATTTCTCCAAATAAATACCCCATATGATTATAATCTTCATCCTTAATCAAAACATGACCACAAGATTGATTGAAGAAGCTGCTAAAACAGGGGATGTTCAAAAACTACAAAACCTGATCAAAGATGATCCTTACCTTTTACGGGCCATCGCCATTTCCAGTAAAAACACCCCGTTACACGTTTCTTGCAGCTCAAGCCACGTCGATTTCGTGAAAGAAATCATAACCCTTTGGCCCGAATTCTCGACAGAATTGGACCAAGATGGTTTTAGCCCTCTGCACATTGCCTCTGCTAATGGAGACATTGAAATTGTGAAAGAGCTATTGAAATTAGGCTCTCATCTCTGCTTAATCAAGGGAAAAGAAAAGAGAATTCCTATTCATTATGCAGTTGCCAAAGGAAGAACACAAGTTATCAGAGAATTGCTTTCGGCCCGTTTGGACACAATCACCGAAGTGACGGCCCGTGGGGAAAGCTGTTTCCATCTGGCTGTGAAAAACAACCAGTTTGAAGCTTTTAAGGTTTTGGCTGAGAATGTTGTTAGGTATGACAAAGAGAGTGTTTTGAATGAAAAAGACAGACAGGGAAACACTATATTGCACCTCGCTGCGTTCAAAAAACAATACGAGGTGAGTAATAATGCATTAATCATTTTGATGTTCATCTGTAGAGGACAAATTTGTAGTCTTTCAGCTCAAATTTGCTTAGGGTGTGTTTGGATTGAGTGATTTGGATTTGGGGAGGGGATGAGGATTTGGAGGAAGGATTTGAAATGACACCTAAAAGGTGTCATTTGAAATCCACCGTAGTTATGGAGAAAATAGGTCAAAGTGAATGACAAGGGATTTGAAATCCACGTAACATGAATCCATCCAAACGAACTTAAATGGATTTGTCGATGAATTTGAAATCCATGGATTTGAAATCCATGGATTTCAAATCCTTCGATCCAAACACACCCTTAAAATTTTTGGGCTTGAGCTGGTAAACTTAGACAGAAGGTCAATTTCAGCTCATTATTGTTATTGAGAATACTAATTTTCTGATATATTGCCACTATTATATATTACTTAAAACAAAAACATAATTCCAAATATATATATATATATGTACATCTAATAGAAGTCGTGAGCCAGTATACGAACTTTCAAACACATATATTCAAGCTCGAGAACAAATCAAGCAAAAGTGCTCTCCCCTAAATCCTCATATTATTCATATGTGAATTTGTTATTAGGTTGTTGATCTGTTGCTGGATAAAAACTTTGGTTACAAGGGCAAATTGGAGGTGAATCACCTGAACAACAAGGGATTTACAGCACTAGATGCATTGGTATCAGAAGGTGGGGACTGTGAAATAGAGGAAATGCTTAGTCTATATGGGGCTATAAGGGCACAAGAAATGAACCCATTTCTTCAACATGAACCAATCTCACCACAAAATTTATTCGACATATCTCAAAATCCATCACATGGTGAAGAACAAACAAGGGAAAGATCTAAATGTGCCTCAAAGAAATTACAAGACTATTTCAAGTACGACAGAATCAAAGACTCACCAACCAAAGTCAGAAACATATTGCTCATCATGGCTGTGCTAATTGCAACCGCTACATATCAGGCCGTGCTCAGTCCCCCAGGGGGCGTTTGGCAGGACGACTATTGGCCTAACATTGACGATAAAACTACTACTACTAAAAGTTCGTCAGCCAAACGGCCCCCAGCCCACACTGCAGGGCAAGCAGTGATGGGCACTAATAACTCAGTGTCTTATGGTCTTTTTCTGCTATTCAACTCAATAGGGTTTTTTATGTCACTTCACATGATGAATTTTCTAACACTTGGACTTCCTCTACAGTTCGAGCTCAGAGTCTCGATAATTGCACTAACGGCAACTTATGATACTTGTATGATTGCTATGACACCTAATGGCCTCATATCTGTGCTTTTTATTGTCTTGTCTATTGTGACACCAATGATGATGCCGATATTAACAAAGGTTGTTAGAGATTATAAGAAGGGACGACGGTGTGTGTTGCCTAGTACAACGGCTCGTGCTTGAGAAAGGATGAGTTTTCTTCTTTCTTATATATATATATATAAATTTATTCACGAGAGTAGTTTAAGTTCTGTTGAACAGATTGTGTTGTTTTTTAGAAGAATATTTTGGTGTAATGTATGATTTTATCTACTGTGTTAGGATATCTTGAGTGGATTTAATGTACAGAACACAATTTAATGCATTGTGAATTATTCAAGAAGAAGGTGAGTATTGACATTAAGTTAAATCTTTCTTTGTTATTCATACATTGAAAATGAGAATATAGTGATATTAACAACAAGAAGCACAAGTTACACCTCAAATTTTCACTGATTTCAGAATATTTCCTTTTTACAAAATAATATAAAGCATTAAGTTCATCATCCATCGTATTTCCTTCACAATGTTTCAGTAAAAATGTTTATATATCAAAAGAACACCCAATTAAGATTTGACAAAAGGGATTACTCATAAAGCAAACAAAAGAAATGCATCCACATATTTCCATTCAGTTGGGAGAAAAAACAAACAAATACCAAAAAAAACCAAAAGTTATGAACTCAAAAGGATTCAGAATCTCATATTCATTAAATAAACTCAAATATTTACTCATTATCCCAAATATTAATATCATTAAAGCAGTACCTTCTACTTGAAAAACTAGTACTCACATGTTGAGATAGATAAATGAGTTCTTACAAGCTTCCCTGGAGTTGGCTGAGAATGACATCAGCAACATCGACATCTGGTTCACTATCCGTCAAAGACCCACCACCAGATATTGGAATATACGACATATAGCCCACATCATCTAAGCATCCTAATTGCCTCAATATCGCCAACAAGGCGTCCTTACTCGCCACATCACCTTTTTGCTCACATGTTGTAAGAATCAAAGAAACGTTTGTGGGTTTTGGCCTCCAAGATCTTGTTCCTTCAGCCGAGGCAGCATTTTGCAAACAAGATATAGCCTCGTGAATCCTTCTATTTCTAATATGATCTTCGGCCAAAATTTCCCAAGTCATTGAATTCGGTTTTCCTCCAATTTCAACCATTTGATCGAAAAAAGTCTCGGCCTTTTCCGACAACCCTCTTCTTACATATGAGCTTAGTAAAAGATTTCCGACTCTAGGGTCATAGATTTGTTTCACCGAAAGCCATTCTTCATAGATCTTCTCAGCACCGTCGATGTCATCTAATCTGACTAGAGCGGAGATTACCGTATGATAGCCCAAATTTGGGATATTGACATAATTAGCCTTGTAAATATTCCATACACGATATACCTCCTCTTTATTACCAACCCCACCATACAAACTAATGAGGTAATGATAAGGCATACGGTCTCGACCCGTGATTCTACTTTCGATATTTTTTAGACATTCGTGAGCTTTCCCAAACTCGCCTAGTTTAATATACATTGTAGCCATTGTGCTAAAAGTAGTCCAATTGGGGTTTATGGTGGGGTCCAACTGCATTTGTTCAAAAACTTGTTCCATTTTCTCCAAAGACCCTTCTGATCCACGAGACGACAGCCAAATATTGTAGGAATATATATCTAACGGTATATTCTTTTCCCTCATTTCAGAAATTAGTGATTCGATTTTTTCGTGATTTTTAAGGTTTATGTAGAGTGTCATCATCACATTGAATGGAAGTGGATGACTAGCGAAACCTCTGTTCCTTAGTTTATCCATTAGTGATTCGGCTTTTTCTTTCATTTTAGCACGCACGTACGCGTTCAAAAGAGAACCGTATATTCTTTTGTCTTTCAGGGCATCTGGCAATTTCGAGAAATATTGTTCAGCACTTGAAACTCCATGTACTTTAGCGATCAAATCCAGCTGAATGGCAGTGTCACTGGTGGTTACTCTATACCTCTCCGGTCTATTGTTCATCCATTCATACACCTACGGAGAATAGCACGATATGAATCATTCAATATAGAAACTGGATTAATTCATCAATATACATAATCAACCCCCAAAGCATAAAGAAAAAAAAAAGAGGCTTAGGAAAGAAGAATATAAGAACTAAAATTTTACAAAGGCCATGTCCCATCATAGTTTTGATTAAACCAATTAATTCGCAGATTATAAATGTGTCAAGTTGCATTTAGCATTAGTAACATACATTCCCGATAGAAATATGCATAGTAAATAATGCGATTATTTTCTTAACAGCACAACTTCGCTGATCTTTTATCTTGGATTTCCCATATTCTTAATGAGGCTTCATGACAAAGTAGTTATATACTACAAATAAATACGGTACTGTATCCATGCTCTTTTTTCTTTTCGCTACTCCAACTTCTATGTCATTAAGTCTACTATAGAAATTAATAAGATGATTTAAAAGAAATAGCTAATTAAACAGAAGTACAATCCTTGGTGGTGTTAAAAACAACAACATCAGAATAAATTAGCCAGAGAAAAAACATTAAGGACAAAACATTTTAATGGATACTAATCCCACAACAGTGAATCATAATTTACTGGTATTCAGATTACTTTTCAGAAATCAAAGCATCAAAATTGTCATGAATTCTTATTGCTACTGTCTAAAGCAATCAAACTTATCCGTAAACCTGAAAAACTTAACAACAAAAAAAAAGTCTTTGAATATGTCCTCAAAATTACCTCAAGAGCATATTTGAAACGCTTGAATTTTCTGAGCTCCTTAACAACTCTACAAAGCTCCCATTTCGACAGCAGTTTACCTTCATTTTCCACTTCATTCAACACAGAAGCAGAGCCCAGACTAGGGTTCTCCATCGACGATATTTTCTTGTACACGGCACTCCATTTCAGCATAGGCCTCCTCTCGTAATCCATTGTTCCATAGCTGTGGACCTGCGATATGGATGAACATGTAATAACCCCTGAATTCTTCTGGGTTTTATCATTGATGCATATTAAGGGCTGTCTGAGATGAAACGTCGAAATCTGAACAAGCCCAGATGAAAAAGAGAATGAATTTGAGGTGAGATGAACATGGGCGTGGGTTTGGTGGCGAGGATTGAGAGGGGGCTTTGGGTTGATGGGTTGAAGTAGCATGATTTTAGTTTAGGCTTTAGGGTTTAGGAAGATAAGTGACAGTGTGAGTTTTTGCTTCAACTATGAATTTTGTTTTCTTTTTGGATTTTTGAAGATAAGAAGAGATGGTTTATTATTATTACCCCTTTTCCTCGCATATATGATCTTGAAATTCATTTTATTTCAAAATAGACCCACAACTTTATACGTATTATATAGGAGATGATCATCTTGTAAATTATGATAGTGCTATTTTTCAGGAGAAATTTAAAAAAATAGATTTAATTTAAAAACAAATTCAAAAAGTAGACTACTTTTGGGTATTCTCAAGAAATAGTCATAAACGCCTTTATGGAAGGCGCATATGTCTGCGTGGCACATATGCGCCTTCCATGAAGGCTCCAATGAAAATATTAAAAAAAAAAAATTTAGGCATATTCCCGAGGGAAAATCCTGCCAAAAGTTTTACATATCAAAAATATATATATGTGTATATATATATATATATATCCCATCTACCTAATTTTCAACTAAAATTAATTCCCACCTACCCACCTACTCTAATTTTTAACTACTATTATTACTGTTTTTTGTACTTTCTTTCTTTACTACCAATTTGACATATTAATTAACGAATTTAAATGTGTCTTAGTTGAGATTTATTACAATCAATAATTAAGGCTTTCTCACGAGATTTAAATATATAACTTGGACTACTGTAAGACTCATTACATTTGTTTTTATTACATATATGTATTTCATCTATCCACCTACCCCACATTTATATTTCACCTACTCCAGAATTATCAAAAAAAATATTAAGTTTATCTATATATATAAAGGGATTTCTCAAAGACAAAATTACCTCCTTTCTTCCCACTTTTTTATTTCTTACTTGCATTTTCGAAAAATTGTAATACCGATTCAGTTCGAGTTCTCTTAATTTTTCATAAAAATGTCAATATCAAATATTATTAAACTTATTATATTTTCGAATGGTGAGATAATTCGAGAATCAAATTCGAATTCGAATACCTATAGTAGTATAAGTCCGAATGCTACTCTCCGAGTAGATCGCACAATCAAATTTACTGATTTAGTGCAAAAGTTATACGAACGAACAAGAATTGATCCAAATCAATTTTTGTTAAAAGTTTTTATTCGTTACTCACATTTATAGGTTTATTTTTTTTATGCCCGATAATCCAACTTAATTACTTCATGAGCATAAAATACTTATACAGTCCAAGTTATTTAAATCTCGTGAGATAGCCTTAATTATTGATTGTAATAAATCTCAACTAAGACACATTTAAATTCGTTAATTAATATGTCAAATTGGTAGTAAAGAAAGAAAGTACAAAAAGCAGTAATAATAGTAGTTAAAAATTAGAGTAGGTGGGTAGGTGAGAATTAATTTTAGTTGAAAATTAGGTAGATGGGATATATATATATATATACACATATATATATTTTTGATATGTAAAACTTTTAGCAGGATTTTCTCTCGGGAATATGCCTAAATTTTTTTTTTTTTTATATTTTCATTGGAGCCTTCATGGAAGGCGCATATGTGCCACGCAGACTTATGCGCCTTCCATAAAGGCGTTTATGACCATTTCTTGAGAATACCCAAAAGTAGTCTACTTTTTGAATTTGTTTTTAAATTAAATCTATTTTTTTAAATTTTCCTATTTTTCAGTCTGCTACATTAAAATATCAAATGGGTTTTTCTGCAATCTTTAGGAGTATGTTATATTATTGGAAATGCTTAATATTATCACCAATATATTCGATAATTTCATTCTATCATGAATAACTCTAATATTACATATAACCTTGGACAATGATTATTTGTTTCTCTAGTGTGAACCTCTCAACTATGATAAATCATACTGGTTGAACTCTAGGCTCAGCTATGGTAAACCATACTGGTTGAACTCTCTTGTGTGGTTTGCATAGTTTGCAGGCTATTGCACAAGAGCGAAATTTACCCAGCGCACCCGAAGAGTAGCGACTGCGGGTTTCCTCCGTCATCCAAAAGAAAAATATATAACCTTGTACAATACTAACTATTCGAACATCAAGTTGGCCGAGGGCAAATGTGGACATGTAGCTGATAGTTTGAACTATGGTAAACAGATTTTCCTATTTCAATTTCTTAAAAGTGAGGAATTTGGTGAAAATTAGTAAAATTGCATGTCATAAACTGCACAAACCTTTCCCAGAGTTACTGGACAGCCAAAAGTCTCAAAGTTGCATTTGCAAAAAATCTTGATAAATGAGAACTTATAACCTCAAGCAACAAAGTCATATGAAGCAAAGTTAATAATCCCAGTTCATTTTCTACAGTAAAGTTACCAACTACTTACTATCAAGCCATTCAAAACACTTCCTATCAAACAACACATATCTTGCAGTAATAGTAATATCGATGACCACAAATACTTTTTGGATTATTACCAATCCACCGGTTACATACACAACTAACATTTTGTTATTCAAAGCTCGCAGTTAAGAAGAGCTCTAGTTTCTTAACTGTCTGATTGGTTAACACAATAAGAGAGGCTGATTAGAACATTACCAAATACACTACCGAGTAAGAAGGCTGTAAGAGGGCAAGTCTTCAAGGCACGTGATATCTTCTTGGAGAAGCTCTGTCTCTAACTGACGACGTGTAGCTTTCATCACAGCGTTGAAATCCATGTAAGAAGCACGCATGGCGAGCCATTGCTGGTCCATTAGCTTGAATGTGATACAATATAGTAGGTCGAATGCTGATTCATTTTCTGTCAGAACAAAAGGGAACAAGAATTCACACATAAGCACAAAATGCCATCTTATGCTCACAAAATGAATAGCGACAATTTTTGTTTCTTTTTCAGACCATTAGAACTTGGAAAATAAGTAAATTCAGCAAAGTGTGAGTGTTAAATCTAACAGATAAAGTTTCTTATTGATTTAATATACAATAGCATATTAATTATTAAGTTATTGCTCCTCAAATCAATTGACAGCATTTTCAGACCAAGCACAGCAAGAGTTTCGCAAATGGTAACAGTGAAGATGCAAAATTTATTACCTGCAAGAAACTTCAAGAAGGTTGCTCCCACAAGTGTACGAGGCTTCACTGTATAAAACATGAGAAAAGAACATTAGATGTGTAACAAACAGAAAGCATTTGTTTTGCAACTCAGGTAAGGTATTCTACTACAATAAAAATTGCTTTTGGTGCATAACAGTTAAAAAAGAAAAAACTAGCCTTTAATTTTGCATTTATTCATTCAAACACTATAATACATTGGCTGGAATCTATGAACTATTACTTTCAGTGGCTATCTCAAATTTCAGTTTTTGGGCCAAGCAAGACTAGAAAGATCATAATGACACATTTCCAACTCATTTGAACTGAATAATAAATAATTGCATAGTTGTAGATGCCCAACTCTTATACTTTCAGAAAGTTCAATATAGTTCATTTGACGACATTTTAGCACTAACAGATAATTACATATACAGAACATCAAAGAAAACTGCAGCTAATCCAGGTTGTATTAATTAATAGTAGGGAGATAGGATTGTCCACTCGAACAAGACATTCAATGCACCACGCAAAAAATAAACCAAAAAGATGAAAATATTATTTTCATTAAGGTTAATAAGCAATCTTCGCCTCGAAACATTCAAAAGTCACCTGCTTCAAGATCAAGCATCTGAATAAGCATGAACGTGATGTTGACACCAGCTACGGCAAATGGGTACTCCCACAAAGCTCGGTCTCCTTCCTGCTTTTGGAGAAGATCCTGAAAAGATTTCTGCAGAGAACAGTTGGTAAGTTTTGTAAGACAAAGTTTTCATTTACATCCTCTAAAGAAAAAAGAAAGGTTTAAGATGAGCAAAAACAATAAAGACCCTAGACAGTAAGTTGGATAGTACAAAATGGCAAGAATGTGTAATGTGAATCCAATGGAATGGTAGAAATTCATTTTAAATGTACAAAATGGCAAGTAAATTTGAACCAGAGGAGAGCAAAAATTTACTACTTAGTATAGAAAAGAGATCCAAAAGTCAATTTATATGTCCATCATCTGAAAAAGTTACTTTACAAGCAAAAGGTTAACTGCAGGTTGATATAAATTTGAGTTGAAATTTGCCCACGTAATGGGAAAGCAAATCATATTCAAGCAAGTTCAAGTGGATTCATGAACCAGCAGTTTGCATTAAATTCAGTGAAATCTACACAAAAGATAATACAAAATCAATCAAACTAGAAGTTTTGCCATTTCTAATGAAAATGAATGCAAGGAAACAAACACTTTTTTTTTTGACATCATGGACCCCATTAATACACAAAGAAAGGTGAAAGCATACTGGTCATGTGTTACTAAAAATGTTCATAAACAGGCACCAAATGCAGTTAAAAACAATTGGAATGAGAATGTATAATAATTAAGAGAGACTGGGAAGAAAATTGAACAAACCGGAAAGGCCCTAGCAAAGTACAATAAATTTTCCAATGATATGAAACCGCCACCCCTGAAACAATAAGCCATTTGTAAAGGTTACAAGTAATGATGTCAAATAAAAGAGATTCATAAAACGTTGAAGGCGAATAACAACATACCGGAAATCCGTAGATGGATCTTTTCCTTGCCAACCCATTTCCTTCCACTGCTCTGATATTAAGTCACGGAGTTCCTCTTCAGGAAAAGCAGCATGCCACAATGCCCTTAGGGCTTCCTATAAAATGAAAGCAACAAAAATTGGTGATGCAACAGAGCTATATAAAATGTTGACCAGAAAAAGAACTCCGTTGGGATTGGCCAAAACATTGTTTAGTAGTATCATGAACTATACCTGATGTTCGGGAATGGAACTATCATAGGCAATATCCAACCGATTCTGTAGCTTCTGTAAGCATTCCTCCTGACATATAAAGTGGTATAAAGTGTCATAAAATAATGAATTAGTTGCCAAACATGGCCAAACTCTATCAGAAACTTTCAAAATTATATACAGTACATGTCAACAACTTTGTAGTTTATATATTACAAAGAGAAAGAAATCATAATCATTTTAGAAAAAGGTTACCCCACGAAAATATCATTTCGACCAAAAAAATCAACAAAAGAATATTAAATATCTATAATTAGACTATCCTACGCAAACTACAATATCAAAACATCCATGGAATAGGAAAGAAAAGGTTATCCAATCCCTTCTTGGTGATTTTTTTCATTTGTCTGCAGGCATCCATTAGTATAAAATGAAGATGAAAAATGGAACTATGGTTGAGGAATCTTAAGGTAAAAAAGACTGAATGAGGACTCCAAAATGCTAAGAAATGTGGGTGTTTTACTGTGGTTGTTAAATTGAAAGTTATATCATTCGTTCCTAGGGAATGAAGCAATGCACGAATTTTATGGAAATAGACATTCCCAGAAATAATCGGGCAAGCTGGGAGTTCAAGGGGTAAACTGCTGTCAGTTTTCTTTAGTTGACATATAAAAGAACCAAGATAATTTGAAGTGTAGCCAGCCTCACCGATCGTCCCCCTTCCTTCTTCCATCAGTATACAGATATGGTAAGCCACATTTTTCTATGTCTATCAATATAGTGCATTCAAGATTTATTATTACAATACATCCCTAAATGTTCTGGTCAAAGGATGGTAGTTTGAAGGCTTAACATTTAACTTAGCTGCGTAACAATATATTAGAATGATTAAAAACGAGTACATGTCATTCAATAGATAGTAAACTAAACACAGAGTAAAGATGGAGAGGGAGCTTAATAGTGCTATATAACACTGGTCCAGAATGCCTAGTAGTGTGGGAATTGAAATTCAAAGAAATTCACCTAGCAAAAAATTACCTGGGCAGGTGTCAAATCAAATGATGGGCGAGCATCACTGTCTCTTCCCTGAACACAAACGCATGAAAGGCCTCTGCCAAGCCATGCAGCTGATCCGGCCACTACCTCCGCTGTAACCGAAAAAAGAGGATTGGAAAAGGGTAGTGCTGTATTAGTCATTCAAAATAAAGAAGATAACAGTTGGATATCACCAAATTATGTAAAATTCCAATTGCGGTAAAACTTGGGTAAATCAAGTCATCTGCTACCAAGATGCCATTAATGGTGAAACACTCATAATAAGATACCAGTATGTTTTTATAATCCCAAAAAAATCTCCAACACTACCAAGGTAATGTAGCTCTGAATATAAACAGATAGCCTAAAAGTTTTCAAAAAAGAAGGGGAAAAAAATGGGAAAATAGTGCACGCGAGTTTCAAACATAGCAAATAGAAAACTAACCAAAAATCTCAAAGCAAGTAGGCATCAACTAACGAAAAATTATAAATCCACAGATCCAGAATAATCCCAACATAAACCGCGGCACGTTTGTATACAGTTATACATACATCTAAGAATAGGCAATTTACAGGGGACGAACACGAGTATAATAAAGCTAGGTAAACAATGAAAAGATATATATATATATATGTATATTATATATATATATATAGAGAGAGAGAGAGAGCGATAGAGAGAGAGAAATAAAAAAAAGTAATATACCACCAGAAGTAGAATGACAAGTATTTCCGCGATCCAGACCGTGCGATATTCGCCTCACCGCCACAAAAGATCCTCCTCCACCCCTATCATCCATTTTTCAAAATTTCTTCCAAAAACCTAATCGAATTTCCGGTGCAATTCACGTATACCGACAAAATTACGCGGAATGCGGAAGAAAATCCGATTAAACGGTGCGTTACAATCAAGAAACGGAAAAATTTATTCGCGAGGTTCAAGATCTGCAATATACTACTTCTTTCAAACAAACAAAAACAGTGTGAAATTCACATCATCTTCTCTTGTAGCAAACAGCTCATGCGCATGCGTTACATTCGCATACGGTGAAGAATCAATCAAAGTATATGCGCTGTATATATAAAAAGCTAAAGATAGATTTTCAATATATATTTTTCTGTATGTATATGTGTATGTATAGGTAGTGAGGTTTTTTATGTTTTTTGCTCTTCTGTTAAAGTTTGGTGGCCTGCGCGTCTGTTTTTTTAGAGAGAGAAAGAAAGTGTTAGAGAGGATTTTCTTAATGGAAGATGTTCTGGATTTTTATAGCACTTTTCTTCTTCTTTTTTTTAATTGATATTTTATTATTTATAAAGTAGTTAGTATTTTAATTTCTTTTGACCTAATTAATTAGTTAGTTAATGAGATGATATTTTTTTTAAAATTTTTTTAATTTTGGTTTAGTGAAATTGTAACATGTATTGAATGTTTATAAGACTTGAGTCAAAGTGGAAATGGAACTTTAATATTTTATTCGAGATTTTAGAATTTTTGGAATTAAAATATTTATGTTATCTTATTGTATTTAGGACTTATATAACGTCGGCGAGAGTGGAACTTGGATCTCTAATATTTGTTTGAGATTTTAGGATTTTCAGAATTGGAATCTTTTAACTTGGATCTCTAACGTTTGTTTGAGATTTTGGGATTTTCAGAATTGGAATCTTTTATATTATTGTCTTAGAACTCGAGGTATTAGTTTTATTGAATCATATGACGTTCGAGATTTTAGGATTTTTGAAATTGGAGTATTCAATGTTATCTACTTTATTCGAGGTATTAGTCTTAAATTTTCGAATATGAAATTATGTCAATTCATTCTGAACTTTTACGCCTGTAAACCCTCAATTTTTACACTTATAAACTTTTTGTAACGACGAAAAATAGTTTTAAAATGATATAACCACTTGCAGGCGAGTGAGGCGCTTGAAAAAATGAATCACTTTTTTATTTTTTCATAGGAGGGTAGTTTGTTAATTTCATAATGATAAAAAAGTTTTTTAATAAAAAAGTTCGATAATATTTATCTAATTCTTCTAAAAAACATACCCAAGCTAGCCTTAAAAGGTTGATAGGCACCAAGTACTAATCACTTGGATTTGATTTTTTCCCTTAAAAGGGAGGCAAAAGTCTCACATGAGATGTTGGCAAATGTGGACCAAGTTATCATGTGTGTTACACTTGATTAAAGTTTTTGGACCAATTTTTTTAGTGATTTGGTTATATGTATAATATCATTAACATAAAGTATATATCATCATCATTAACTAGTGGTAATTTACAATAATTAACAATTTATTAATAAAACTTAGAGATATATATGTTGTCGTTTAAAATAAAACTCAAAACATATGGGATAAACTTTATTAGTAGAATTAAATCTTAAAAAATTGACATTACTCAAGATTTCATATAAAACCCCGAATTTCATCTCATATTCTTTTATATATAAAGTTTTCTTCAATGTATAAATAATATAAATATTATAAAAAGAATAAAAAATAGAAAATCCACCAAATATTTGTACTTTATGTCATGGCCTACTCGCATGGGTTGTCAACCAAGTTGATACAATTGTACGTCTCTTTCTTTGTTATTTTAAGTTACTTTTTTTGCTTACATATAAAACCATTATAGTCTACAAATTCCAACCTTAATTTCAAATTAGTCCTCAATTTTCCAATTTATGTCAATTCAATCCATCCTATTAAAATTTCAATTTATCATCGATTTTGCTAAAATCCGAATGTAGTATCTTATATCAACCCCTATGGAGCACGAACACTCACACACACATTTTGGGACCTTTTTGCAATTATCTATATTATGGAGGCATTTATGTCATTTGAGTAGCCTAATTATATTACACATTCGTATTTCAATTCAATATGTGGTTCAGAAATCAAACATATCCTCAACTTATGAGGATAAATTTCAATTTAATTTATGAATAAGATCACCGGGTGATGTTTGCAAATTCCATTATTTATGAGGATTCAATCCGCAAATAATTTAAAAGAAATTAAAAGTTACATAAATTTAGGATAAGTGTATATATTTTATTGCACATTTTTTTAACAGAAATTTCTATATGGAAATAGTTTCAATGTTGTCAAAATTAGACGTGCTATACATGTTGTTTAGAAATGCTATCCAAATTCCAGCTATTTAGATACAGGAGCCAACTGTATTATTACTTTACAATATTCTACTTCAAAACATTTTTAACTAAATTCATAAGTTAATACTAAAACAAGATTGAAAAATCAAAACTAAATACAATTGGGAGGTATAGGACACACACATATGTATATATAAATATATGTAATATGCAAATAAATTTTGAGATGCTATTTATTGATTTTTCTAATTAATCATATAAATTGATCGATTTATTGAATAGATCAATTTATGCATATCATGAATATCAAATTGCACGAAATTATAACCAAAATTAATTTTTATAATTAGAGGTACTTATTATGAAAGTGTTGGACAAATTTCGAACACAAAGACACATTTAATAATTACAAAAAATTCGATGTGAGACGAGCTATTTTCTTAACACGAAATTGCTCTGCTACAGGTGGTACAAATTGTGCAAACGTGTCATTAGATACAACGGATTCAATTTTTCAGTGGGACCACTCCACACTCAAAAACACAATCGAACTTATTTGGCTCTCAAACTCTCGAAAAAGAAGAAAGAAAAAACATATATATATGTACAAAATTAAAGATATAATTAAATACGATTAAATTCTGACATAATGTTGACACTTGACACTATAACTAGCGAAATATTTTATTAAAACATAAATATCACATTTTATTAAAACATAAATATCATGACGGTTACAATTAACAACCAAAATCAAATTTAAAGGGTGTAAAAACGTGATCAGTATTTTTGCCGGCGCGATTCTATTTTGCTTATACATTAGAAAATAATAATTTTTTCAATATAAAGTAGAGAAAAACTCACATACACTCCCATTAAATCCAAACTCGAGTAATGGACTTTTTGCCTTTTTGGAATTTCAAGTTTCTATATGATTAAAATTATATATATGGTAAATATTTTGCGAATTTCATCGTATAAATATTTGAAACTCGAAGATTTTGAAATCTCCAAAATATTATATGTTGTGATAACAATTAATGCATCAAATATATAGATAGTTCATCGTTAGACACAATAGTAGGGTGATTACTATGATTCATTGAACATAGACTATATGATAGTTGATCTTAAAATTCTTAAGCACAAAGCACAAGCATCGTATGATGCAATACTTACTAGATCCAATGGCTATGAAATGTGAAATTTCTTAGATTTGATAAATCACCAAAGTTTCAAATTCAAGCTATTAAGGTTTACGTACTATTGTAAGATTGATTGTCTCGAGAGTCGAGGAACTCTGATTTCGATATCTTTTGAACTTTTTCGATGAAAAATAATACGTAAAAATGCACTCTTTACCCAACACTAAAAAAAGGAGATAATGGATTTGTTCGAGTCATTACTAAAAGTACTATGATCATCGTTTTATAATTATAATCATTCATATCGAGTGGTGTATATTTAGAGCAATGTTCTCAAAATCGGGCTAGTCAGCCGGTCCAATAGGTTTAACCGCAAATTGGTCTCTAGACCGGTCCAGTTATGTTAACCCAATCACCAGTCCAAACTGGACGGTTAAACCAGTTTATTGCCAACCGGTTTTCTTCTCTTTGCCAAAAATGGTGTGTAGTTGTCAAAAACACTACACCACTTATGTAACTTAAGAAGCCCATCACTACACAAATGATTTTTTATTTTACCACTTATGTAACTTAAGAAGCGCACTACACCAAAATAATTTTTTATTTATAATTATAACATTATGTATTCTATTAGCTTTCTATACATTATTTTTTGCATTTAAAATTATTGAAATTTTATTTTATTATTTATCTGTATATAATAAAGTTTAAACTAAAACACTTTTTTGAAATATAGGTCTCATAAAATTTTTGAGTTTACAATGATAAATATTTTTATATGTACATTTGTGATTAACATATTTAATATTATATATATTTCACTCCTTAAATTAATTAACTCAAATTAATTCTTTTGTCAACTTAGTTTTATTTGTAAATTTAATATTTATATATAATCTAGGTTGACTAATTATTTTATTTTGGTCGAACAAGTGACCCAATGACACAATAAATTATCCGAGTCAATCATCAGTCCAATTTTAAAAACATTAATTTAAACAGTAATAAGAATTTAGAATGCTATTTGCATTCATGACCCTTGCTTCAAGATCAAGATAATTCAATTGACCAAACACACATGCTCACCACTCAACTAAAGCAAAAACCAATCAATTGTTTAGGTAACATTCCCCAACCACTTTTATTCTATTTACCAAACACATCTCATTCACATCCCTTCTCTTACAGTAGTAGCCTGAAAATCCATTTTCAGTATGACTTTAATATATGGAAAACAATATGTAGAAATTTATTTGTTTAATGATAAATTTCAATATAGTCCTCTCATAACTTGTCAATGTGCTTAGCCAAACTGAAACAAGAACTTATATAAACATATTAAGCTGATCAACATCTCAAAAATCTTTTATATCAGACATAAAATAGTCAAGTTCATAATAGTTCAAAGAACTCCCTTAACTAACAAACAAGGCACAATACGACATACACAAACCACGACAAATATGCATGAATTTTTAAGCTTACGCAACAGATGGCTTTGAGATTGCAGAGAGTCTAGACCTCTTCTTAGCCAAACTCTCGCTACGCCTTTCCCTTTGTTCCTTCAATCGACTAGCAAGAAGCTTTTGGTACTCAGCAGCCTCTGACTTGGCTTTCACAATCCTCTTCTTCTTGTCAGCAATTCTAGCTCTCTTCCTCTGCAATGTCAATGGGGTCACCAATCTCTGAATCTTAGGAGCTTTGCTCACTTTCTTACCTGTCGTATAGAGAAAGAAATTACGAGTCAAAAGTAGAATTACAGAGAGATACAACTTGTCTTTAGTGAAGTTACATTGACACCGCCAATGTAAGACCCTAACGAAAAACATGTCAATGTTTAACAAATAGTCATAACATTCTTTATAAGCACAAAACATATTACAATTTCATCCATGTCCTAAAACAGAGCTTCACGTCAAAACAGAACCAAAAAGAGATACAATTCGAATGTAGTGTAAATTGCATACACACACGCCCCATGTGACACCTTAATTATTAAAAGCACATCAGGGTTTGAGAAATTATCACATACCCAGTTAACAAAAATATATTATGATTTCACCCGCTGTAAGTATCAGGGGTTACAATTTCACCTTTTGTTTTTTTATGTTACGAGAAGTTATGGAGATTTAACAAGGGAAATTTTGATTTGTAAAACCATAGGGGATTCATGGTAATTACCATTAAGTGAGGTGTGTGCATGTAACCATCCTTGTTTTGACATACTTCCCTAAACCCTAAAGAAATGGTTGCAATCACTTACCATTTTTGGTGGTGAATGTTCGGCGGTAGGTGTTGACATACTTCCTAACATCATCTTCCTTGGAAAGGTTGAAGAGCTTGCGGATCTTTGAAGCTCTCTTTGGACCTCTCATCCTCGGCTTCTCGGTATCAGTTAGTCCAGGAAGATCATTGTCACCCTTTTTCACTATCACCAAGTTTAAAACAGAGAGATCAGGACTAACAATGCACCCACGAACAGACTTTCTTCTTCGCTCTCCATTTCTCCTACCATGACCACGGAAGCATGGGGTACCTGTCCAAATAAGCAACCATAATTAGAGAAGTTAGGATCTACCTAGAAGAGGTTCTACAAGTAAACTCCATCCCACATACCTCTGTAAAGCAAGAGCCTGACACGACCGGGAGTCAAAACACCCTGCTTCATTGGGAAACCTTGCTTATCACAGCCCCCCATGATCTTGAATACATAGCCCTTGAACTCCTGAAATATCAAGTTATAGCCGCATTAGAATAAATATTATCAGGTCAAGTGCTAAACCATTGTTGGAGTTAGACTTCATGTGCAGAACAACATACCTCACCCAATTCATCACCATTGACTTCCTGAGAGATCCTCTTGTCCCAGAATACCCGGCTGCAATTCACAACAGCCAAAAACTAAAGCGAGCTAATTTTCTCAGAATATCAACTATCTAAGCACTGATTTGCTACAGCCTACAAGAGTAAACTATGCGCATCCTAGGATGTTACTAGAAAATTAAGGCACACACTGGCCAGGGTGGAATCCAAATCTAATTTTACTTGCATCAAAACTTATCACTTAAACTCTATAGTAAAATCCAAGTCTACCAAAAAAATGGATTCAAACTCATGCTCCAGGGATATATATATGACAATTAAATGATCTTCAGTAACCATCTAACAATACAAAGATTTTACATAATTTCTTTTCAGTAACTTAACAAAATAAAACAGAAAAAATAGGCAACAAGAAAACCGGTAAAACATTGTAACCTTCTGTTCAACCAAATCTAAGCTTCCATAAGAACAAAGACATGATAAGGAATTAGAAAAGCTCGTGCAAGAGAAATATAAAGGAAATCATCTTGACTAGATTTTAATGGATTGCAATCGAGCAGGAAGCAACGCGTATTAAAACGAACTAAATGGTAAGGAATTGCGATGCTTGAAATAATAGTAACCGCTATTCATGACTTCCACCGAACCTTTTAAACTCAAACTATAGTTCTAACCCACCACACTTAGAAAACATAAAACTAAAAACGATGGTAAACTTGAATTGATTAACAGCAAGACATACATTAGTCAGAGCTACTGAATATCTACAAACGAAAATAAAATTGTAAAATCAATGAACAATCAATTAACAAAGCAATAAAATAAATACTGAATCGAAGAATAAGACGTACAGCTTCAAGTCATCGTCGATTTCGAGCTTCTTTTGGCAACCAGTAGTCGGATTGGCTATGTTGAACTACATTTACAAAAAACAAATGCAATAAATTTCCCATTTTGAAAATAATTTTATTACACAGATACATATATGCATATAACAGATAATTAAGAACCTTCATTTTTAGGCTTAAACGACAGCAAGCAAGATGACAAGTGCTCCGCAACGCTCTCTTCTCTTCTCTTCTGATCTGAAATTAGGGTTTCAAACTATCTGAAGTGATTAGGGTTTTTCTGGTCAGGCCCATTTAATATTGGACTGAAAAGGTGATAATTAAAAGCCCATAAACTATTAATATAAAATTGTCAGCCCAAACATAGTGGGCCTTTAGTGCTATCTATTTGAAAAGTTTACCAGGTGAATTATATGAATATTATTATTACGTAAATGTAAGAATACCTTACTATGAGAGAGAATTTAACGCTATGTTTGTTTATGTTTTTGGGATGAAATTTTAAATTTTTCTTGGGAATGGCGTATTATAGAAATTCGTGTGAAAATTGTAGGAGTTTGTTTATGTTTTTAAAATTAGGTTGAAAGTTGTAAGATATGTCAAATCAATAGTGATAGGTTGATGGATGATGTGTAGAATAATTATGTTAATAGTGTATATAATGATTATGTAAATTATAAATAAAAAAAATATGAATAAAAAATTGTAAAGTATGAAAGAGAAAGTGAAAAAATGATTTATAATAAATGATTTGATTGGTAAATGTGTGAAGTGATGTGTATATGAGTGATAGTTAGTTATATAGGAGATTGAAAAAGTAGAGTTAGAAAAAGGAGAATTGAGATGAAAATTTGGTGGGTTAAGTTTATTTTGAATTTTGTGATTTAAAATCATGAAAATGGATTTTGAAAACATAAACCAACAAGTAATTTTGAAAATCATAGGTGATTTTTTGTAATTTTAGAACTAAGAGGGTGTTTGGCTAAGTTTATTTAAAACATCTTATAAGTTCTTACACCTTATAAGATGTTTTAAGAGTTTATAAGATGTTTGGTCTTATTTAAAAAATAAATCTTTAAGTGTTTGGATAAAATAAATCTATTAGACTTATAAGATGTTTTCAAATGTTATCGAGAGAATTTGTGCAATAATAAAAATAATTTTTTTCAGAAAAAAGTTTTGTTGGACATGATAAAATTAACTAGGGTTATTTATGTCTTTTGAAAATATAAACAACATCTAAAATTTAGATTTTAAAATAAGGTAGGTTGGGCCAACTTATTTTTTATAGCTTATAAGACACAAACATTTAATTTTTTGGTCTTATAAGCTCTTATCAAAAGAAATTATTCAAACACTTTTAAAGAGCTTATAAGCTCTCAAACATCTTATAAGATGTTTAAAAGATTTTATAAGCTTAGCCAAACACTCTCTAAATATTTTTTAGTAATCTTTATTGATCACCTACATATAACTTTAACTTTCTTTTCTAAAAACAACTTGTTGGACAGATTGGTTTGGAAATGTGGGGGGCAAAATGTGGTGTCATTTTGCTAAATAAATTCGAACAATATACGTATCCGAGATAATATTTAAGCATATTCTTATTCTATTCCGGGAGTAGATGAATTTAGCCTTTCGAATTTCTCAATTCGAAGTTATAACGAATGAGAAATTAATGGTTAAAGTGAGGGGTTTGAATTTGCCCTATCCCACATTGGAGAAATAAAATAAACTAAGTGAGTGTATATAGCCTAGAGTTGGCATATGGGTTTGGGCTCTTGGGTCTAGAATAATTTTGACCGGAGGGAAGACTTAGCTATGGTCCGTTCGGCTTGTCTCGCGTGCCACCCGCCGGACCGGACTGGGTCCGTGGGTCGCGGGCATATGGCTTTGTGGTCAAAGTATTATCTTTTTGGGCAAAATTTATTTAATTAAACTTTGGGCCTAGAAAATGACTACCCATTTAGTTTGTTTATTTTCTTTGTTGGGTGAAAATATTGACCTCACGACAGTTGGTTATCAACATGGAAAAATGTCTTAGGATGAAATACATAGCAAAGAAAAAAGACAAAGGCCACGTTTTTTTTTTCTTTGAAAAACTGATCCTTGAATTTTGTTTTGTAACAGTCTATAGCTACCGTAACCCCCTTGCTGTTATACTAAAAATTCAAAGATATGTTTATATGTATTTAATCATTTGTCTGGATTTTTCACCTATATAAAAGGTCCCTACATAATGTAGATACACACAACTCAAAATCCTTCTTCTCATATCATCTTCTTCTCTTGAGAGCTTACTGCCAAAGTTCGAGGTACTCTTTGGTTTGGAGTGGTCCTACGAAAGAGTCGATTCCGTTGTATCTTGGAACACGTTTGCACCACCCGTACCACCAGAAGCGACGCAATTTCGTGTTAAGGAGAGAGTTTTACTCACCTCGAATTTCTATTCTTAATTTTCGTTCGAAGTTTGTTATACAAAATTAACACTATAAAAAAAGATATTCATTTTTGAAAAAATTTATATCCAACATCTACACTCAACTACTCAACTATTTGAACTATGAAACACAAATTTAAATTAAGAATTGCAGGTGTAAACATCCTCAACTTGAACTTAATAAAAAAATTGATCAATCACATGACAAATACAAAAAAATTGTCATACTGAATCCAATCGGACAAATTTTCCTTTCAAATTCACAAAATATTCATTTCACTAAGATTCGCTGAACTATATTTCTCAAAAATACTGCAAGCCCAAAAATAACCTAGAAAACAAATCATAACTCTCAATAAAAAAGATAAAACATTACATATAACCTACATCACATGCCACATAATTATGCCCACATAAAATAACACACTAAATTTTTGTATTAATTGAAACACAAACTGAAAAATAATTTTTAAAAATACTACTGAGCTTAATGTGTCTTCCATATTCAAAGCAAAACTGAGGAACAAAATGTATAGTGTCATAAAGTTAAGTGCATACAGCATAGAAAAGCAGAAAAAAACAGAGCATAACATCAGAGAAAATGCTACAAGGATATTTTAAGCATAATATTTTCATGAACCCTTTTCGATACAGAGAACATTATTTCGAATCTCGTAAGATCTCATTTGCCACCTAAAGTAGGGAACTGGCCTGGATCTTCAATGGCAGGTGCTTTCACATTGCTTATTTCACTGCCTCCACTGTAACCTCCTCTTGAACCACGACCACGGCCCCGACCACGACCGCCAGCATTGTAGGACCTCTCACCCTCAGCAGGCTTCAAGAATTCATTTATGCTCACAGACTAAACAATCCCAAGAGAAGAAAAAAATTGTCAAATTGTGGTGAGCCTTGGTCTAAATTTTTTAAATATGAGAGGGCATATGGTATATTAATTTGATTTTTGGGTTGCAGAAGATATATATGGAAAGAAAAAAAAAAGGTTGTATTTTGGGGATAAGCATCAAATTATATATCATAAGAGATTTTGGAGAAATGCATTTCAGTGGCCATAGACTCCAAAATAGAGGTTATATCTTGAATTGTTTAGCAAAAGTAAATGTAAATGGCAACATAGAATTGCGATAGAAGCCAACACAACTCTTGTTCAACCAATCTACTTAACATATTCAAAAGGGCGTCTACAATCCAACTTTAGAGTGCATAATTGGTATATTTCGAACTGTATACGTTTCAAATAAGTATCAAAAGTAGCGGTGGCAAAATGGATGCGGAACCACGGTTCCAACCCGAATAAATTAGTTTGGGTTGGGTTGGTTCCTAAGAAATTTATTTGGTTCCTAAATGGTTCCTTATTGGTTCCAAGTTGGGTCCAACTAATTTCAAGCTAGGCCCAAATCGTGTACCAAAAATCTAGAACAAAATGTAAGATATTGAATCGGGTTGGGATTGGTTCCCTTTCAGGTTGACTTTTGGTTCCGTTTTGGTTGACTTTGGTTTCACCTTAAAATCATTTAAAAACCCAACCCATTTAAGAACCAACCCATTGGAACCAACCCAAACCCAACCCGCCCATTTGCCACCCCTAATCAAAAGTATATGTACATGAACAGTACCTTTTTGGCTCTCTCTTCTTTCTCAAAAATCTCTTTCTTTTTATCCTTCTCAGAACCCTGAAATAAAGAATCATGTTTGAAAAATGCAAAAGTGGTTTGTCACGTTGACTAATTTTGAAGCACGAGAAGAATAAAGGCAAAATAAAGTTCATTATGTAGGATGTGTAAATGGATTTACCAATTTGACGAAAATCTCATCATTAGTTTTCTTGTTTGACAGTTGTTGCATGGCTTCAAACTCTTTCACATCAACCTTCCTGCCATCAGTTTTACGAGTCTGCAGAGCCTTCCTTTTCTCCTCCAGCACCTTCTCATACTCTTCTAGTGTCATCTCCTGCAGTTTGAATAAAATATTTCACAATGCCAATACAAAAGTCAAATATAGTTTTCAAAATCAAAATCAATCTCTAAAGAAGTAGCTTTCAGAAAAAAACAGATGTGCAAATTAGATTCCTAGTCAGTCCACGGACCATCAACTATATAATGTATGTTCTCAAAACCAATTCATATGCTTACCCATATCTCTATAAATCCAGACAAGTCACTCAACACTCCAATAAGGTACTAAACAGAAATTATTCACCAGGGTGAAAAAAAAGTTTAGGTTCTGCAATCAACTAAAACAAGATAGGGAAATATATTTTGTACCAGCGGCACTTTGTCATAAATAAGAGCACTTTACAAGAGTATAACAAAGTTCCTCGTTCTAAAAGTGGTAAACATCACAACTTCATGGTCCATAAAATAAGCCAGACAAAATACTTGAGATCAATATATAAAATTGCATTTATTGCATCACCTTTGACTCAGGTTCTTTCTCTTCAACTTCAGCAGCTTCCTTGTCTCCATCAGCTGCAGCATTCTCCTCTCCTGATGGCTTCTCAGCATTCAGACTCTTCTCACCATCATTAACAACGTCCTCACCCACTCTATAAACAAAAGAGCAGTTAATTGAATTAGCACACAGATTATCATATTAATAAGATCTATGGCTGACGGCAACAATGAGATACTCACGGAGCCAGTTCATCACTCTGAGTTCCCCAGTTCCCTCGGCCAGATCCTTCCCGTTTGATCTCATTTCTGCACAAATTCAGTTCATACGAGGCAAATTGTCAAAGTCCAAAATGAAAACAATACAAGAGGGACTTAAGACAACAGAAAACATATAATAGCACCCATGCCTGCACAAATTTAGTTCATACGAGGCAAAATGTCAAAGTCCAAAACGATAACAATACAATAGGGACATAAGACAACAGAAAACAAATAACAGTACCCATGTCCAGTTCCACTACGGCGATCAAATGGCCTGCGTGGGCGGTCGAGATCGCCTTCTCCCGATTCTCCATTGCTGAACCCACCTCGGCGACCACCACGGAAAGACCCACGAGGTCCACCATAGCCACCACGCTTCTCATAAGGTCTTCCGGAATCAGCTTCATCACCAGCACCCTGACCACCAGATACTTCCCGGGAAACATGTCGATTTTCGTTGTGGGAGAAGTCCCCGTAGGACCCACCTCCAGCACCACGACCACGACCATAAGCACGCCCACCACGACCACCGCGTCCAGATTCAGATTTTGCCTCTCTGACTACTCAAATGAACAAGTAAAAAGTTGAATAAAGGAATAAAGTTAACATTCAATAGACGGCTACAGAAGTAAATAACATTGATACTAGCAATTTTAAATAAGTTAAATTGGTAACTAATTGGAAAAACAAGTTCCCTTGTTGCAATTGGAAAAAGGTAAAGCTAATAAATCTCCCTATAACCGCCACGAACAAGACAGAAAGTTGTAAACCGTATAATTTGGTTATAATAATTATTAAGGAGACTACCAATCATATAGGAGCAATAAAAGACGTATGACAAATCTAACAGATATAAAACAATCCGCCAATAAATGTGAAACTCTGGCAGTAAAGAAATGTTAAACACGTAATTGATGAACCTTCGATGAACACAAATTCCAGCCATAAAAGGGCAAATTGCCCAAACACGCATCCCATCAGCTTATTATACATCTAAATTTTTCTAAAAACATTCCTATAGTTTACATAAACATCCTTAAATCAAAATCCAATCACAGACCAAGATACATTATATACATCTCCAAATGACCTAAGCTACTAATTACACACCAGCACACTGTAACCCGAACAAATAAGGCCTTTATCACGCCAAAACTATCAAAAGCTCAGACACATGTAAAACAAACAAATACATAGCGTACCGTTTCCAAACCCAGCGCGAAAACAAACAAATCGAATTTCTAAGTTCCAATAACAATCAAAAAGGAAAAAATATGTTCGTTTGCTTTAAAATTACAAAACAAAAAGTCATCAATAAAGTGAACAACCTTCCAAATTATTACCATGATACTTCCACTTTAGAAATAAACAAGTTTTCGGGCTTGCATTGGATTTCTCCCCTTCCTAACAATCAAAACATATGTTTCCTCTACCAAACCAGAATGGGTTTCCAATAACATCAAACATAACCATATCGTAAAAAAAACACCGAAAAAAACATAACAGTAATTATTCAGTAAAAAATAATCTTTTTCCTTCTCTAAGATTTTACCAGCCTGGGTTGGGGGGAGAGGCTTAGAGGGAAGCTTCGGCTGCTTAGCCGCCGGCTTATTCGAAAGCTGCTTAGCCGCCGGTGCAGCTACGGGTTTCTTGGGCTCGATTTTCTGAATCAGCTGCGACAGGTCACCTGTATCATCGTCCCCGAGCAAATCGAATGGGTTAACTGTCGACATCTCTACCACCCCAAGCCAACACCAATAGCAAACCCCCTTGCTTTCAAGTTATACACAATTCCAATCGTCAATTACACACTTTATTCATTGCGATAGTTACTTAATCAACAGATCTATGAATGGCAACCGATGGTGAAACGAGAGAGAGAGAGAGAGAGAGAGAGAGAGGAGTGAAACCCTAGCCGCAATGAAGGTCAGAAAAGAGTGCGTAAGGTTTTATCTCAAAGCTACCTAATTTATTGATTTATGTGTGTTGTTTTGTTTGTTATATTATTTTCTCTCTCTTTGTTTTATTTATTTTAAACCAAAATTAGGGTTTACATAAATCCATTCAATCGGGTCTAAACCGTCAAATCGCGCCAATCATCCCTTTTTTAATTTTAAAATAAATAGTAGCGGTTTTATATTGTCAGATATTATTGAGTCGGTAGATTTAATTTCGCCTAGTGATGTATAATACACACCAATGTATTTATTAAATATTACCAAAAAGCTTTAAAAATAAATATAGATATATATTTTCTAATAATGACAATTTTATTTGGATTTATATATCATACTTTACTTTTGTTTGATAAATAAATTAAATATTTTATTCAAAGACTTATATTTACTTTCACAATAATAAGTGTTATACATGTTTGGGTAAAGTGCACTTCATTTATATCTCATATTTTTTGGGCACGCATGCTTTTTATATAGGCGAATTATGGACGATCTTGTAACCATTAGATATTGCTAGATAATAACATTTTTTACAACGACATGCTCGTAAGCCCGGAGGGGCAGACATGTTCATATGCTTTGGTGGAATTCAACTTCGAGAGACCGTTGCAGTTAAGGCTGATTGGTTGGTGTTCAACTTCAAAGACTTGATCAACTCACATTTATTTGTCTCTCATTTCGCGAATTATGCTTTCTAAGCTGAGATATTGTTCAGGACGCCCATAATATAATGGTGTATAGTATTTTACTCGTATCTCAATAAATGCATGGGGGGAATAGTTTGATTATCTGAGTTTAATAATGATGTAGGGATTAGAACCCCTCATGTAGTAGGACTCTCATGGAAGTACATATTGATGCTAGTATAGTGAGATTTGAGTCCTAAAAGAATTAATTTTTTAGGTATTGAATCTAAATCAAATTTATTGTTTCATTTAAGTTTGTTTAAAATTGTAATATAATCACTGTCTCAAAGATTTAAATTTGAAATTATTGATGAGACAAAGTTTAGCACACTCAGTACTAAACTTTTATTTTTTGATGAAAAGGGATCACTCCTCCACGATTCAATCAGTCAAGTATTGATTTAGCACGAATTTCATTAGTACAATTCTGACTAAAATCGATGACCCATAGGGTCGAACCCAATGTTGCAACAACGATGATCGAAGGCGATGGGAGGGAAAATCAGAAATTAAATCCAATTGGGCTAGGTAAATTTTGGGCAAAAAGGGCGAAATGGGCTGGATATATAAGGAAATACTCGGGCCAGAGCAATCAGAAAATGGGCTCGACTTATGGACTCAATTGAATTACAAATGGGCTTTTCTTAGAATTAATCCAATTGCAATTATCCAATTATCCATTTTTGGATTTTATGTTTTCATTTGCAAGTTAGTTAGAGGAGAGAGATTACGTGAGTATATGAGTGGAAAGAGGGATTGTAGCAGAACAGATTTGGGCATATGATAATTTCTCCTTCTTTAGCTTAATCTTCTTTTCTGCACATCTTTTAGCTATTTTTACTTTATTTGTTTACCATTTTTCCATTTTGCATAGTTAACTTCTGCAGATTATTGTGTTGAGTTTCTGCTTAGTCTTTTAAGATTGAGTTGAAACATAACACCCGAGTCTAGTAAAATAGATAATAAATTGTGTCTCGATAGGATGACCATGTGCCTAATTCAATCAACTCTATCCATAACATAACAAGACAACGGTGACACATGCACAATTATTGGTCGCCTAGATTGTCGGGTTGGGTCATACAAATAGCTCGACTTGATCATTCTTTAATTCTCTACATTTTGTATATCGAAATTCGACATATATACATATAATGTTACTATTTTGTCAACTTCTTATAAGTTATATTTTAGTAGATGACTATCATAATCCATAACCATTAATGCCAATAGTTGTTTTGTCAAAACTACAATCGTTTTGAGTACTCTTGATGTGTTGTATTTATGAGTCTAATAATTATCATCTTATTGCTCAAAATGACTGAATTTCCATTAATCAAATATATTTTTTCCAACTCAGTAACATAAACTTTACAAAGTCTATTTAAATGCTACACTCAACAAATATACATTAATATTAATAATTAATAAATGGATAGACATATATGATATAAGACTTGTATTTTGTACTCAATATATCTAAAAAGTAAAATTATAAATATTTATGTTAATTATTTGATATTTCTAAATAATTTACAACCCATTGGGCTGGCCCGAGTTGTACACTACTATATATACCCATATACACACTATAAATACCCCTCAACGCAACGTAATTTGATTACTTTATTAAATACATAAGATTAGCGATTTAATTCTGAGCATCAATCAATCCTCAAAAACAGTGTGCTGAAACCCTAGATTGTTCATACCTAGTGATCAATCATAATCTACACACAGAATTGCATTTGATACGCCCAAATATCTGTTTAAATCCAATTTTGTTTGGTGGATCAGTAATGGAGATTGAGCAAAAGCAAGATGAGCATATAGAGTATTTCGTTAAGCAGGCGTCTAATCTTAATGGCTCGGCATTACGAGATGTCATAGTCGAGGCTACTTCGCACCCCTCGCTGTTCGCTTTCTCCGAGATTCTATCGGTTCCTAATGTTCTCGAGGTATCATAACAAATGGGCTCGACTTATGGACTCAATTGAATTACAAATGGGCTTTTCTTAGAATTAATCCAATTGCAATTATCCAATTATCCATTTTTGGATTTTATGTTTTCATTTGCAAGTTAGTTAGAGGAGAGAGATTACGTGAGTATATGAGTGGAAAGAGGGATTGTAGCAGAACAGATTTGGGCATATGATAATTTCTCCTTCTTTAGCTTAATCTTCTTTTCTGCACATCTTTTAGCTATTTTTACTTTATTTGTTTACCATTTTTCCATTTTGCATAGTTAACTTCTGCAGATTATTGTGTTGAGTTTCTGCTTAGTCTTTTAAGATTGAGTTGAAACATAACACCCGAGTCTAGTAAAATAGATAATAAATTGTGTCTCGATAGGATGACCATGTGCCTAATTCAATCAACTCTATCCATAACATAACAAGACAACGGTGACACATGCACAATTATTGGTCGCCTAGATTGTCGGGTTGGGTCATACAAATAGCTCGACTTGATCATTCTTTAATTCTCTACATTTTGTATATCGAAATTCGACATATATACATATAATGTTACTATTTTGTCAACTTCTTATAAGTTATATTTTAGTAGATGACTATCATAATCCATAACCATTAATGCCAATAGTTGTTTTGTCAAAACTACAATCGTTTTGAGTACTCTTGATGTGTTGTATTTATGAGTCTAATAATTATCATCTTATTGCTCAAAATGACTGAATTTCCATTAATCAAATATATTTTTTCCAACTCAGTAACATAAACTTTACAAAGTCTATTTAAATGCTACACTCAACAAATATACATTAATATTAATAATTAATAAATGGATAGACATATATGATATAAGACTTGTATTTTGTACTCAATATATCTAAAAAGTAAAATTATAAATATTTATGTTAATTATTTGATATTTCTAAATAATTTACAACCCATTGGGCTGGCCCGAGTTGTACACTACTATATATACCCATATACACACTATAAATACCCCTCAACGCAACGTAATTTGATTACTTTATTAAATACATAAGATTAGCGATTTAATTCTGAGCATCAATCAATCCTCAAAAACAGTGTGCTGAAACCCTAGATTGTTCATACCTAGTGATCAATCATAATCTACACACAGAATTGCATTTGATACGCCCAAATATCTGTTTAAATCCAATTTTGTTTGGTGGATCAGTAATGGAGATTGAGCAAAAGCAAGATGAGCATATAGAGTATTTCGTTAAGCAGGCGTCTAATCTTAATGGCTCGGCATTACGAGATGTCATAGTCGAGGCTACTTCGCACCCCTCGCTGTTCGCTTTCTCCGAGATTCTATCGGTTCCTAATGTTCTCGAGGTATCATAAACTATTTTTTTTGTACTTTACTTTTGATTTTGAGGAGTTAATTTTGTTGTGTTATTGTGATTTGGAAAGTTTAACATATGATATTTTTGACATGCCTTTTGAAGTTTTTAGTATTAGTGTTGTGATATGTCTTAAATCCTAGGCCCCAAATTAAGCAGAAGACTTTTGTTTGCCCTCGCGGCCTCGCAGAGTATAGGAATGGGGTGCAGGGGCTTGCCCCCTGCGGTCTGCAATATTATATATTTTGGGGAAATTCAGGACTAGATTTAGTCTGTTCTTTTTGACATTCATTGTATTTTGTATTTGTTTTAATAATTAGTAAAACTCTTTCATCTCCTGTGGACGTAGTCAATTTTCGAACCACGTAAAACGTTTATGATTTTATTTATCCTGTTTGTTCTAGCAATTAGATTCATAAGTTGGAGTTGCTCTCTTTTGCATTTTTATTCTTTGCTTGGAATAATTGCGGAATAAGAATGTCTTTTATTTATTGTTTTGGCAAAATATATCTGATAGTATTTGTCGCAATATGCTTGTTATTTTCTTTGAGAATTGCATTTTGAAGTGATTATGTTATCATAATGGGAATAATATCTGATAGGAGTTGAAACGGAATGAGAATTGTGGTTTATAAATAAGGTTTGTCACTTCAGTTTTCATGTTCAGTTGAATTGTACTAATGTGCTTTCTGAAATTTTAACTAATACCTGTTTGGAAATTGGAAAATTAGAGGGGTACACAACTTCTTTTTCTTTTGGTTTTGGTGGGAACGAGAAACGTAGGGAATGGGGAAATTCTGGGTTGAGGTAATGTTCACCACATGTGTGATTTTAATTCCCTTCTAATGGGTAGGAGTTGGAGAAGGTACTAAATGTAAAATGCAAATGCATCTACTTTCCCTTGGTTCTTTACATAATACCAATGATATTTAATAGGCGCCAAAAGCATTTTTTTCTCTCTTTTATGCTCAATAAATTCAACTTGGTAACCATCAAAAACACATTTCTTGTTATTAAATCTTCTTGGAATTCTTTTTCTATTTTCATTATATTCTTAATGTTTTGGATTCCTGTGCAGCTTGAAGGATCCGAGAATAGTATCTTTCTTGATTTGCTTCGCATGTTTGCATATGGTACATGGAGTGAATATAAGAGTAAGAATCAATCTTTCCAATAACCACTTTGTCTTCATTCTTCATATTGCTTCAAAAATGCCTGATTTATTCATTATACTTTTCTATTGTGAAAGGCATTGTTAGTAAAGTGTCTGTTACCTCTGTTTTTGATTACCAGCTCAACTGCCTTGTCTTTCCTCCTTAAGTTACACATCTCTCTGTTAGAAAAGGGCAGATTATCTTTTGCCTAGAAGTTCTATTTTTACTATGCTTGAATTTTGATTTATTGGCTTACTGGGGTTTGGCAGTCCCGTTATAGTTCTCGTGTTTGCGTCAGGAGGTAGTTTCATACACATATTCATTTATTAGTTGAGTTTCTTAATCTCGTTTGCTGTATATGACCGAGGATACCAGTCCGTGGATTTGTTGTGGGCAGATATTTCTCTGCTCTATGTTTCGGTACTTTAAGAATGTTTGGGTAGCAGTGTTTTAAAAGGCGAAAGCGTGGGGCGGGGCGTTTGGTATCCCTCGGGGCGGGGCGTAAGCCCCGAGGCGTGGGGTATGCCCCATGCATTTTCTATTTTTAATTAAAAAAATATATATTATTAAAAATAATAGGGCAAAATATAAACAAAAATAAAAAAAATTAAATTAATTAAATTAATTTATTGTAGAAGAATAGAAATAGTTAAATTAATTTATTGTTGAAAGAATACAAACCTTTATAAGAATCTTGAATTTTTTTCTTGTTTTCTATGAACTATGAACTATGAAGATAGCTTAAAAATATAAAATATCTGATTTTTTAGGGTTTTATTTGTA
The DNA here is from genome assembly GCA_963669365.1 of Verbascum thapsus. Taxonomy (NCBI): domain Eukaryota; kingdom Viridiplantae; phylum Streptophyta; class Magnoliopsida; order Lamiales; family Scrophulariaceae; genus Verbascum; species Verbascum thapsus. Next base: position 3,670,120 of record OY770106.1, read on the forward strand.
TATGACTTGAGAATCAAAGTTATTTTTAATTATTTGATTTCAACTAAAAGGTTTTGGGCTTAAAAATATTAAATATATTGAAGTGGGCCTTAAAAAAATACAAATTAGTTTTAAATGATCATGGGTTGCGCCGCTGCGCCCATGGCCCGGGGCGCACGGGGCGTGCTCGGGGCGCCTGGTGCGTACGCCCTACCTCTTCGGGCGTACGCCCCGTTGGAAATTCGCCCCCCTTGGTTGCCCCGGGCGTTTTGGCTGGCGCCCAGCCCCGGGGCGCGCCTCGGCAGCGCCTTTTAAAACACTGTTGGGTAGTTTAATACACATTTTCGTTTATTTGTTGAGTTTCTTAATCTTTTTTGCTATCCGAGGATTTCAGCTACACAGATTTGTTGTGGGCAGATATATCTCTGCTCTATGTTTGGGTAGTTAAGAATGCTTGTACTATGATTTAGAAAAAGGGAGCCCTAAACTCAGGACTCTCAAAAAGATTAGCCCGACTGTTATATTATCTTGAATGGTGCATATAAGAAGATATAGTGTTAATGACATTTCTATAGTGCAACCTTTCTCGACTGATTTTTTCTCCCAGGATTAATTTACGTTTTATGTTCTGGTGCAGGCACTGCTTACCGTCTCCCACAGTTGATTCCTGATCAAGCCCTCAAGTTGAAGCAGCTTACTGTGCTAACTCTGGCTGAGACAAACAAGGTAGCTTGCCATGTTGTTTTATGTGTGTATTTTGTGCCTTAAAAATAATCGAAATCTGTTTGCCCATTTTGACTCACCACTTATATATGCTCTATAATTAGTTGCAATATGTTTTTCTGGTTGAATGTGGTAGGTACAAGCTTGTCAGACATATTTACCTTCTAAAAGCAATGCGATTCTATTAGATGGATGGAGTTCAAAGAATACGTTGAACTAATGTTAAGACTAAAGACACTAAACTACTCGTATTTGAGGATAATATGAACTTCTTACATTGCACCTATGACTTCCTGTTGTATAATTAGGTTTTGTTTGGTTAGTATTTTGTTTCCTCATCAATTTTTTTGTTATTATATTGCTTGACAATTACATTGTTGGGTCTGATTTTATTGGGGGCTGTTCTTCAACTTTCATGTTTTTTGGTCACTTGAGCATTTTGTTTGGTTTTTATCCAGGTACTTCCTTATGATACACTGATGCGGGAGTTGGATGTTACAAATGTTCGGGAGCTGGAAGATTTTCTCATCAATGGCTGCATGTATGTGGTAAGGTTCTGCATGTTTTTCCACACCAATTACTCAGCACTTACTGTTGCTTCATTTTTGGGAGGAAGTTTCTAGACAACAATATTTAGGCTGTTACACTTTGTTTGTTTTAGACAATTTTCTGCTCTTGTGTTTTTTTCTTATTCTTTCAAAATTTATCTAAGCTTCCTATATGTAGCTAGCCTATGCGAATGAGAAAATAGCTGAGTGGAACAGTTTAAAATGAATAAATCGTGTTGGTAATGTGATGTTTTTGTTGCTGTTATTGTTGACAGGGGATAGTCAAAGGGAAGTTGGATCAGTTGCGCAGATGCGTTGAGGTTTCATTTAATATTATGACTTGTTTCAGTATACTGATAGCTTAACTGGTAAAATTGGTAGCTTATCCAAGTGTCTATGCCTGTAGGTGCAATTTGCAGCAGGGAGGGACCTCAGACCTGGACAGTTGGGTAGTCTGATTCAAACGCTGGGGAATTGGTAACCATCTCTGCCCGAGAGAGTTGAATCTTGCTGTTTAATTTAGTTACTGGTGCATTAGCATTTCACATAGCTTAGGTGGATTCTTGTTTGGGTTTCTCTCTAACTCTTAATAAGTTAATCTTTCTCTAGAATATTTGCTTTTAGTCACGGTTTTTGTCTGTGCTTTACAACCACCCTTTGCGAACCAAAAAGAACAAAACAAAATCTAGTATAAATGTATCGATCTAGATATCACAATTCAACTGAATAGTGGAGGATCATTCAGATAAGTCCCTCCTGTGGTCTTAAATAATAGTTACAGAAAAGTATGATTCTAAAGCATTAGAAGAGTAGTTTAACTGAAGCTATAGCTGGTATTTGCTTTATCACAAGATGTACAAACTTGATGCATGACATTGCATTTGCTATTGTTATGTTGTTTTCTTTTCACCATTCATTTTCTCCTTATCTGTTTGCCATACATCTAGCATCTGACTAGTGTATTTGATTGTTGTTTTTGATAATCAGGCTGTCTACATCAGAAAACATTCTTGTCACGATTCAAGATAAGATTAAATGGGCTGATACTATGAGCGAGACAAACAAGAAGCACCAAAAGGAAGTAGATGAAAGGGTGGAAGAAGTCAAGAAGTCACTATCTCTGAAGGTCAGTTATAGTGAACTGTCTTCTGTGAAGTAAAACACTATTTTTTTTCGCCTTCACATTGTTGGGTTTATTGTCCTTGCATTTGTCCCTGGGATATAAGTCTGTACACTGGATATGCTGATTAACTTCCAGGTAATCAACAATTTTCTTCAAAAGCAATCTGAATCTGTGGAACCATACTGGCAAAGGGTGGTTTAAATCTCTCTGATACTAAATTGAATGCTATCATACCTGGAACTTCTCAATCAGGTTCCAAACACCTTGGTGTGTTTTTTAGTCTAAAGACCAAATTAGCCCCTTTTTGAAAAGACAATATCAGTGTGGTCTCTATCCACTCTCCTCTCTTTTCTCTTTGATGCTTTTTCCTCTTTCTTCCGCCTATTTGTTTTTCTTTCTTTGTATCACATTTTTTCAATCTTATTTGTGAATTTTTTTTCTTTAGCTCGTCATAAATCCAAATAAATATGCTGAAGTGTTAGAAGTACAGAGAATACAAACAAACAAAATATGTTGAGATAATCAAAAGTATACTATCATAACAAACAAATTAAAACTTTTTATTAGATTTTATATGGTACGCATAAAAACAAACGCATCTAACCTGCTACCATTTCTAGAGTTATTTAGTTGAAGCTACTGCTTTCTTGCTGCTCAACCATCTAAAGACATTAATAGACCAATTACTTGTTTGACTTTAGGACTTTATATTCTTCTGTTTAGTCTACTAAGTTGTCATGCTTGGCTTGTAATCAGCTTCTAGCCAGCTTTATGTTTAAAATTATAGTTGAATCTTTGGTTTTTATATTACGAACAAGTATGTATACAATCTCTAGACATGTTGGTCGATGCTGTCTTACTTACATTGTGGCAGAAGTTACCGACCATTAGCAGGCCGATATTAATCTCCGAGGGCATGAAGAGGTCTTTTCTGAACATGGTGGACTGATGAACAATGATGATCGTAGTCGGCCAAAGAGGTAGCATTTTGAGATCTCTTCTGTAACTTAATTCAAGTTTCTGTTATGAATGTTATGGATCTAGGTAATGTGGTATGGGCAATATACAACATTTTGTTGCACTACTATATCTGGCCTAGTCTATGCTGCTTGATTGCGCATGTGCGCAACTAGGATATGGACCATTGGATGACAAATGTGCCTCAATGATTTTCAACCCAAGTGGCACATGCTGAGTAGTCTTGTCTTGAACAAAACGGGACGAGGCATAGGTCCATTAATTCATACAACTATAAGTATTTAATAAAGCATCTTTCTTTATATTTTGGAATCAAATGCTACTGATATAATTAATGTATGCTACCAACTTGGATGCTACTGATATAATCAAGTAAGTTGATGGTCATTCTTGTTTGAATTGTTATCAAGCTTTAAACTTTGTGTTTGGGGTTAATTTTTAATCGATCCGAATATAAAGTCAAGCTCGTGTAGTTTGATTTTTTGCACTTGTTTAATTATTTCTTACTAATCCAGCCAATATTCGATTTTCAAAACTTAAAAGAACATAAAAGTTGTTCAACTTGGTCAAATAAGTTAATGAATCGAGCCCATTTTCCGTGGTCGATTTTGAATTGTGTATCAAATAGTTTAGTTGCCCATTGCTTCACATTCCCATGCCAACAACTGACGACGTTACAAGTAGCAAGAAATTTCCCGTGATTGCCTTAGCTTATTGTGTTACCTTGAATACTATGCAGGAGAAGGCATCCAATATGATGAGTAGATGAAGTAAAGATGATGCCTAGAATGTTTTTGTGAAGGAAACTTGCCATTTTTTTTTGGATTCATGGCATGGCAACATAACAAGATCTGTGCAATTGAAGATATCGGTAACCAGTTTGAATTTCTCAACTCGATTATTGACCTGAAAGTTGATTATGTTAGCTTCTGTAACCACACTATATATCTTCTTTCTGAACTGATGATGAGAAGCACGTTGAGTGTTGTAATGCGGCTAAAGTTCATAATGGTGAAACCAACATGTTATTCAACTTATGGGTGATGAGTGCATTTATCATTTCTTTTGTCAATCATTTTTTATTTATTTGGTTATTCCCAGGGGTGGCAAATGGGTGGGCGGGTTAGGTTGGGTTGGGTTTGGGTCGGTTCCAATGGTTTGGTTCTTAAATGGGTTGGGTTCTTAAATAGTTTTAAGATAGAACTAATTCAATCCAAAAGGGAACCAAAGTCAATCCGAAAGGAAATCAAGCTCAACCCGACTCAATACCTTACATTTTGTTCTAGATTATTGGCAAGCGATTTGGGCTTAAGTTGAAATTAGTTGGACTCAACTTGGAACCAAATTGGAACCAATTAAGAACCGAATGAAATTTCTTAGTAACCAATCTAACCCAAACTAGTTTAATTGGGTTGGAATTGTGGTTTCGGATCTATTTTGCCACCTATAGTTATTCCTTATCAGAACAGTTTATAGACAAGTTGTATTTGACCCTTGTGAGGCATCTTATGCACCAATTGGATGGTGTATTCATCTTATAATTTTTTTTCATGAAAAAAGGAGAGGTAATTTTAAGTATAAGAAACATGGTTTGAGAAGTGAGTATGAATGGATCAGTTTAAAGAAAAAAAATATATAATGATTATAGTTGAAGTAATATATTTTTTATTGGAAGAAATTTGTTTGAGTTAATAATTAAATATAAATTAATTTGGACATTAGGAATGACTCTTGAATGGGGTTGTAGCATAATCTCTAGGGGGTTTGTGCTCTTATCATAAATTTCTTACTAATATTGCAATTTTACCGCCTTTAATAAAGAATAGATTAAGATATTAACTCTTGACAAAATATGGAGTGGTAATCTTCAAAATTTAGGTGCTGCGAGTAATTACACATGGGATAATTTTTTTTTGCCCAACAAATGTTTTTATTATTATGATATACACATATTTCCATTGTGATTTAGTCCTTTAACTTAATGGAAATATCATTTATTGGTTCTTATCCGAAATATATATGTTAAATTTTGTGTTATTTAACCTGTAAATTAATTAAGATATTTCCATAACCGCTTTAATTAATTAAGATTATTTTGCCAAAAATTTCTACTGCATTAAAGGTAATATTTAAGGTTTAATATAATCATGTAAGCTTTTTTCACACTATATGTTATAATAAATATGAAAGCATTTATGACTTTCTGACAGATTGTTGGGGGCAAAATTCCGCAGCGAAAGGTTTTACAAATTACTCAAGCTCATAGGTCAAATATGAATATGAATGCTTAATCGCAATTCAAATAAAAATGAATAATTCATTCTAATTCTGCTGTTTTTGAATCCGATCATTCGTTTAAGCTCTGGCTGCACTTGATTCATACTACTCAGTAATTGTATGTAACTATGCACGCAGGAACATCTGTGTGAACAATTCATCCACATGTTAAAATATGATTCCATGTTCAATTCAAGAATGAAAGAACTTGGGTCCCAAGCATCGCGGCTATGGAGTTCCACAGAGAGAAAATGCCTCTCTCTCCTCCAAACAGAGACCCACACCCTAACCAGCCTCCTTCAAGTCCACGCCTTCATACTTCGAAACGCTCTCGAAACCAACCTCAACCTCATCACAAAGCTCATCACGACCCTCTCTTCTGTAGAGACGCATAGCGGCACCCGACACGCCCGCCAACTGTTCGATAAAATGCCGCAAAGATCCGATGCTTTTCTATGCAACACCATGATGAAGTCTCACCTCTCTTCCCGCCAATTCATGGAAGCGATCAATTTGTACGTTTGTTTGCGGAGAAACGAAGGGTTTGTACCAGATAATTACACGTTCTCAACACTGGCAAAATGTTGCGGCTCAAGGTTTTCGATAATGGAAGGAACAGAAGTGCATGCTCATGTGGTGAAATATGGCTTCATGTCTAATTTGTATGTGGCCACTTCTTTGGTAGATATGTATGGGAAGCTGGGGGAGATGGGTTTTGCGAGAAGAGCGTTTGATGAAATGACTGAGAGAAGCTCGGTTTCATGGACTGCGCTCATGACTGGTTATGTGAGGTGTGGAGATATGAGTATTGCAAAGTCTGTATTTGATATGATGTGTGAGAATGATAGAGATGCTGCTACGTATAATGTGATGATCGATGGGTATGTGAAATTAGGTGAAATGGGGTCTGCTAAGATGTTGTTTGATATGATGATGGATAAAAATGTGGTCTCTTGGACGACTATGATTGATGGTTATTGTAGCAATGGCGAGGTAGAGAAAGCTAGGTTGTTTTTTGATATGATGCCTAATAGGAATTTGTATTCTTGGAATGTGATGATTGGTGGGTATTGTCAGAATAAGCAGCCTCAGGAGGCATTAGTCTTGTTTCAAGAATTGCTTGCAGGGAAAAAGTTTGAGCCGGATGATGTTACGGTTGTTAGTGTTCTTCCAGCTATTGCTGATTTGGGTGCTCTCGATTTGGGGAATTGGGTATATGAATTTGTGAAGAGGAAGAAATTGGATAGATCCGCCAATGTTTCTACAGCACTTGTTGATATGTATGCCAAATGTGGCGAAATCAAGAAAGCAAGAAGAGTTTTTGATGATGTACGTGGAAGAGAGACTTGTACTTGGAATGCTTTGGTGAACGGGATGGCACTCAACGGGTGTGCTAAGGAAGCATTAGAAGTGTTTCATGAAATGAAGATTAAAGGGTTTATGCCAGATGAAATTACCATGCTTGGCGTTCTGTCAGCTTGTAACCATGGTGGTTTAGTCGAGGAAGGAAAAAGATGGTTTCATAAAATGGGGGAATTTAGCCTTACTCCTAAAATCGAGCATTATGGTTGTTTAGTCGATATCCTAGGTAGGGCCGGGTTGGTGGAGGAAGCTGAAAGGTTAATAGAGAGTATGCCTTATGAGGCTAATGGAATCATATTAAGTTCTTTGCTATTTGCTTGTGGTTACTCTAAGGACGTCACTAGAGCTGAACGCGTGGTGAAAACGGCTATAAATATGGAGCCGTGTAATGATGGAAATTATATTATGTTGAGGAATTTGTATGCCTCCGAAAGAAGATGGAGAGACGTCGAACAAATCAAAAGGTTGATGGTGACGAAAGGAGCTAAGAAAGAGGTTGGATGTAGCTCCATTGAGATCAATAGTAGGGTTTTAGAGTTTCTTGCTGGGGATAAAATGCATCCAAATTTGGAGGTAGCACATTTGGTCTTGGATCAATTGAAGATGCACATGAAAGGGCAGAATCTCTATTTTAGTATAGATTGTGAAGCTTAGATTTTGATTTTCGATCATCACGTGCAAGTCATGTTGCAGCTTTTACGTGCGGATTAAAGTTAAATCTAAATTTAGGAATCGGGTTATATAATTTTGATTTTTTGAATCGCATTTGTAGGGTAGCATAGACCTTACAGTATAAGTTCTTGGTGATTTGGGCTGCAATTAGTCTCTTGATCAAGTTACCTACGTATCTTCTAGGGTCAGATATGATAATGTAAATGGAGAGCTGGAGGTGAAAATGGCCTCACATGAATAATCTGTTTGGGAGTATTCATATTACGAGTTGTAAGGATATTTGTAGGACACATGGCTCCTTATGATCATGCCTCGTGGACGTGATTTACGGCCTGATTTTGGGCCGTAAGATCCTGATCTTTAGGGTCCGACCCGACTGGAAAACAGGATCCTATTGATTGTATTGTAATTTCAATACACAATAAGGGCAGTTTGGTCTTTAACAATTATGCCTAAATTAGGCATGTCACTTTTCTACAGGAATCAAATAGTGGGATACCTTGCTTGTGCAGATCACCTCCATTAACAAGCAATTCCAAACATCTGATTGTATATATTCTTTCTATGTATATATGTCATGGGAGCCTCTGCTATGTGATGTAAATTGTTTTAAGATGGGTATGTTTATGAGCTTCATGGGTGAAGCTCAGATGGAATTTTTAACTGTTGTTTTATGTTGTGATCAGATCCATTCTCTCGTTTTCATTTTGCTAAATGGATTGTATATGTGTTTTCTTTTTCGGTGAAATGATTGACAGGTTTACCGACTGCAGAAATGTCAAACTTGGTGATGGGAACACTTGATAAGCAGTTCAGAGAGAAAGATATCAGAAATTTTGAGGAGTTCCATATGGCAATTCTTGATATACTCAAGTAAGTTTTTTGACTCTTTATAAGATATCATTTGTGAATTATAGCCAAATTTATATTCGAGTGTACCAAGAACCTAAACCTTCAATTTTTTTATTCAATCATATAACTTGTTTTCTTGTCTTGATTGGTAATTTCAGCACACTTAATGCAGCATTGCCTGGTAAACGTTATGATGTCCCTTCACCAAATGAAGTTCAGGTCTCTCCCTCTCTATCTCTCACACACACACACACACACATACCTGTAGGGGTTGGATGCTTCTGTTAACCACTGAATGGAAAATCGAAAAACCCAAAGCTTGGTTTGGTTTGGTTTTAGGCACTGGTTTAACGAACCTAATCGAAAACTAAGTTTTAATAGTAAATATTTTCTTATCCTCTGTTTGGGTAGAACTTGCATTTCATTCTTTAGTTTGTTTGTTTGAATTTTTCAGTGAACCATAATTTTGATTCTAACGAAACTGTAGGTGTGTTTCGATGAATGGAAGGAAGCCAACGCGTCGGAAAAGGAGAAAGTATTCATAGAATTCATGAAGAATAAGGTAAATCTGAGCAAGTTGAACAACTCGACCCTTATAACATGCATAATAACACCTCTGATTGCTATGGCAACCAAGAGAGCCTGTGAGACTATTCTCCAACTCGAATTCATTAAGGCCATTCCCGACGTTGTTTTTGTGCCCACCGCCACCATGTTGGTTCTCGTCTCAGTCAAATCGATTAAGGCCATTCCTGACATTGTTCATGTTTCAATGTTGGGATTATTGACTTTGGTCAAGAGGACAACATTGAACATATTGATTAAGTCCATTCCAAACTTTGAGTATGTTTTAATGTTGATATTGCCTTTTGTGTGGAGGACAATATTGAACTTAGTTAGACGTTTTTTGACTTGAAAAGAATTGTAGCCGATAGCAAAACAAGTGATCTGTTTCGATTGAGGGATTTTGATTTGAGGAGAGGATTTGGAGGAAAAAAAACCGAATTGAAGTAAGAAAATTTTACGTTTACATACATTAAAAATATATGTAAATATATTAGATTTAGTAAAAAATTAGTTCAATTAATAGTTTATTTAGAGCTGTTATGAAAATTATTAATTATTATTTATATATATGATAAAATTTTGCTTTACTTGTTTAAAATAGTATCTCGGTATCTTTTGACAAAAATAATTATATTTTTCATATATAATAACATTTATTCTTATTTTCAAATAACTTTATAAACTTTTTAGAGGATTGTAGTCCACTTATGCATTTATACTTTAATTTTAATTTGCATTATCCTTATTGGTTGAGTTTCAAACTTCACCCTCAAGGAGAAATAAACAAGTGAGCTTCTGATTCTATAAGTTATACACTGTTGTGTAAATCCGCAAGTGCACAACTTCAATGTAGCACTAAAGTTATCATTCCCACGAAGACTAGATAATCAAGTACTAATTCTTTCACCTATCGGTAATCTAAGCAAAAAGAAATTTAAGATAGAATGTAGGGAAAAGAGAATAAAATGTTGAAAATTGGTTTAAACTATAGTTGATTAGCAATTCTGGAGTCGGGGTTCACCACGACATATGTCATCATCTCAATCATAACAACCATTCAATTACGATCCCCTCTTATAAAGGATACTATTCAATTTTACTTATTATATTATTTCAAAGTAAAATAAAATACCCAAATCAGTCAATCACATACTTTCGCGACGCTAAGACATAGTTCAAGTTCATTGAGCTCTATGACAGTGTATCAGTTCCTCAAACGATCTAAACCTACTTTCGTGGATTAGGATCATTTGTTTAAATCCTATGAGTTCTGATATCTAGATGTCACCTTTCAGAATTTTCATCTAATATCATAAACATGTAAATAAGTGGCCAACAAATTCACAAGCATTAAATGCCAAGAATTCAAATCATAAGCATAAACAACGCAATGTCAAGGATTATATGAATTACATCGTTAACATATTATCGGACTATTCCCATTACCAGAATAAAATAGATTACTCCATTGATTCAAATGCATAATCAATAGTTGTAATTATAAGCATGATATAGATAAGAATTAAAAGAGGAAATAAAGAAATAAAACTCTATCTTCGATTAAACCCGTGTCGAATATCTGTTTACAATCAATCGATGTTAATCTTTCTCCGATCTCTAATCAATTTTACAATTCTCTTGAATATAAAAATTAGAGTCGAACCCTAAAACAGCCTTGGGAGAAGGTATTTATAACCTCAGATAACGAGAAAACGAGAAACAAAAAAAAATTCAAATCTAACCGGGCCGAGCTGGCGTTTAAACATCGAATTGGCGTTTTGAACGCGATTTTAAACGTGTCTTCTGTCTAGTCTCATCTCGTCTGTTCCGTTCTCAATTTTTGCCTCTTCTTGCATGATAATTACGCATTTCCGTTGTAAACTTTGGATTTTAACAGTGACACTTAACAGACATATTAAACGCATTGTGAGGTAACAAAGAAAAGCAAACAAATACTAAATGTAGCCAAATGAATGCTATATAATGCGTATAAATGAGGTTTATCAACCCCCGAAATTTGCTTTTGTTCATCCTCGAACAAGAGACGGGTAACAAGGAAAAAAAAAAACACTAAACAGAGCCTCATTTTTGTAGAGTTCACGATTGCACTTGGCATGTGCAGTAAGCCTTTAAACCCTTTTGTTACCCAAAAAGGACGAGTTGCAGTCTCACAAGAGTTTGCATATCGATGTATTTACAAAATCTAAGAATCTATGCAAGATAAATATTTGATGCAATCTTACGAAAATTAACGAGAGTTAATAACATGATATTTTTAGAAAAAGTAAACATGCGTCTCATAATGAGTTTTCATATCAATCTACAAAGTCTGACTAACTTCTAGAAGGCACAGGATAAGGCAATCTCTATGTATTATAGTCGAGTGGCGTCTCTATCAAACTTTGGGTGGTCTCCATCTCTACCAACTAAAATTAAGAGTCAAACCAGTACATAATATCGAGTATGAATATAAATAATACTTACGAGAAGTGCTCGTACTCAACAAGCCATGTGCAATGTTCGTTTTCTTAGATTTTGTATGACACTCGTGTATCGAGTTTTAGTTCAATGACTCCCAAGCTAGATAGCCGTAGGGCATTAAATTTTGAGGGACTCCTTCGGACCTAATTACTAAGTGTCAAAGGTCATAAAACGAACTAATGCCTGCAATAGTGATTTAAACATGTATTATTTGAGCTTTTTTTTCAACAATGCAACACTATGCTGGTAGACATCGAATTCGAGTTAATAGACTTGGGAATTACTTCTTACGTGTTTCAAGACGAATAGTCCAGTTGTACCTTAGGTTACTACTTATTTTAGTGTCTAAAGAAAAAGTTGTGACCTAAGAGATGATATTTCCAACAGAAGACAAGATGCATAAGTTTTACCAAAACGTCCTGCCAATATCTCGAGTCAATCAAGGAAAACGATCATAGCTATGAGGCTGAGATTCGGAAGAAAAGTATGCTAAGTATTGTGATGATAATAACGAAAAAGAAACATGCTCATAAACGAAAGAGTAGACACTTAGATTAAACAGATTGAGCAATACATTTCATTACAAGAGTCTTAACTATAAATTACAATAAAATAGAATAAAAGAAAAAGAACTAGCTAAAAGAAAGAAAAACAAACAAACTAAAGATAATATGTTTAAGGTCCGAGTGCAAACAAAAAATGGCTTGACTGGCTCGAACCCGAGCCAAGCTTGAACACAATTTTGACATTCGAGCTCAAGTCTGAACATGGGGTTGTTTGGTTTGTTTGGGCTCGATTTCACCCACACAGGATCCTATTGATTGTATTGTAATTTCCATGCAGAATAAGGGCACTTTGGTCTTTAACAATTAATTTATGCCTAAAAATTATTCATGTCACTTTTCTACAGGAATCAAATAGTGGGATACCTTGCTTGTGCATATCATCTCCATTAACAAGCCATTCCAAACATCTGATTATATATATTCTTTCTTGTATATATGTCATCTCCTATGTGATGCAAATTGTTTTAAGATGGGCATGTTTATGAGCTTTATGGGTAAAGGTCAGATGGAAATTTTAGTTGTTGTTTTATGTTATGATTAGATCCATTCTTTCGTTTTCGTTTTCGTTTTGCTAAATGGTAATGTATATGTGTTTTGTTTTTCGGTGAAATAACTGATAGGTTTACCAACTGCACAAATGCTAAACTTGGTGATGGGAACACTTCATAAGCAGTTCATAGAGAAAGATATCAAAACTTTTGAGGAGTTCCATATGGCAATTCTTGATATATTCAAGTTAGTTTTTTTGACTCTTTCAATAAGATATTCGAGTGTACACATTCAAATGACTTGTTTCCTTGTCTTGATTGGTAATTTCAGCACAGTTAATGCAGCATTGCCTGGTAAACATTATGATGTTCCTTCACCAAACGAAGTTCAGGTCTCTCTCTATCACACACACACATACATGTAAACTAGGGTGGTAAAATGGGTCTAAAACCATGGTTCTAATACAAACTAGTTTGGGTATTTGGTTTCTAACTGATTTCAAGTTGGTCCAACTGATTTCAAGATAGGCTCAAATTGCTTGCCAATAATCTAAATTATAAAGAATAAAATGCAAGGTATTGAGTTGAGTTGGCGTTGGTTCCCTTTCGGGTTGACTTTTCCCTTTTGGGTTGAGTTTGGTTCCACCTTAAAACCATTTAAGATACAAATCCAGTTAAGAACCAACCCAAATCCGCCCGTTTGTCACCCCTACTGTTAAGTAGGAGTGGCAATTGGGTTGTGTTCAAAGTAGGTTGGGTCGAATTGGGTCCAATGACAAAACACATGCATTATTATTGGACCCAATAAGGACCCAATCATGAACCCAACAAGGATCCAAATTTAGAATATAAGACATTTTAAACAAGTTTAGAAAATTAGGATTCTAACTTCTGCAAAGGGTTGAGATGGAACTATAATTTCAAAATATTAGGACCCAAATTGGGCTCAACTTAAAACCCAATTAGACTCAAATATTATTAAAAACTAACCCAATTGGGACTATAATTTTAAAATATTATGACCCAATCCATTGAAAACTTAGTTAGGTTTGAGTCGAAATATACGTTTGGAGACCCAAATTGCCACCCCTACTGTTAACCACTGAATTGAAAATCGAAAAACCCAAAGCTTGGTTTGGTTTTAGGCACTGGTTTAACGAACCTAATTGGAAAATGTAGGTGTGTTTTGACGAATGGAAGGCAGCCAACGCGTCGGAAAAGAAGAAAATATTCATAGAATTCATGAAGAAGAATGTAAATCTGAGCAAGTTGGACGACACGACCCTTATAACGGGAATAGTAACACCTCCGGTTGCTATGGCAGCCAAGAGAGGCGGTGAGACTATTCCCCAGCTCAAATTCATTAAGGCCATTCCTGACGTCGTTTTTGTGCCCACCGCCACCATTTTGGCTATCGTCTCAGTCAAGATATCTAGAAGAATGTTCCTCGGTAGTATCACCTCGTAAAAATCGGAATGTCGTTAAGGGCTGATTTGAATTGTATAAACGATAACGATGTTATCGTTGATGAACGGAGAATAAAAATATCATGTCATTTACTATATTTATGTTTTTTTCCCAAATTCAAGACTTGCAATACTCGATCGATGTTATAAGATAAGCAATTTCATGGTGAGGCGGGACCCACTGGTGTTTCATCTCATTTTCCATATATAAATTTTATATTTGAATAATATGTATTTGCATGAGTTGCACTGAACAAAATGTTAATTTTAAAAAAAAATAACATTTATTATTTACTTTCTTTAACACTGTTTACATTATTTTGCAATTTTCTTTTATTTTTTCGAAATGTTTCTGAAACGTTTCTAATACGGTTAAAACTATACATAAAATAACATATATATTTCTTTTGATGTTATAGGCAAAAACTATTTCCTACAATATAATCCTAACAAAATTAAAGCTCAAAATACTCAACATAATTTCATAAGTTACAATCCAAACAAACATAAAGAAATTTAATTGCTCAAATCTCAAACACCAAGTGACAAGTATAACTAGCAAGTACTAAATATAACTCCTTCACACCAGCTCCCCCAAATTTTCAAAATTATCCATTAAGGACAAATTGTCTCTATAAAATACCTCTATTATCTTCAAGCTACACTGAAAAACAATTTAAACTTAAAGACCCTTTATTGAGCAAGAACTACATACTCTTTATTATGAAGAGCTTTATACAGCATCTGTACTTGTTTGCTGGCGATCCATTCGACCCGGAACGAGCTATCCGTTTAGATACAAATATATTATCATTAGCAGGCCACGAGACTGCGGATTTATGGAACAATCACAACCGTCCATCTCTCTCGAATTGTTATCAAACCATAGATGATTCCATTTGGTGTTGCTCAAGGTTTCGTAGTACAATTCGTGCAAAGATTTTTGCTTCAATTGGGGCACCTGCAGCTGCTGCGGCTACACGCAGAACCCGTGGAGCTCCAGCGTTCTGGAGGAGGCTCACGTGGTGCACCGCGTGCCGACCACCAGGGATCGTGAACTATAATAAAAAGTGTACACCCATCAGCATGGACATATATATATATATATGTGTGTGTGTGTGTGTATATAGGTTCAGTATGATGAATGCGCTAGATTAGAAGCTACGGAATTTTGTTACTTGAGGGGGATGGTTACATATTTACCATTAGGCTTGTCAATGGGCGGGGATTGCCCAGACTTGGACCTGCTTAATAAAAAATACCCAACCCGTAGGGTCTAAGACCCGGACCCGCTGACACTAGGCAGTTCGGGTCCGGGTCGGTACAGGAACAATACCCGAAATTTACCCGTGGGCATTTGCCTGACACGGACCCAACCCGAAACAATTCTGGCCCGTTGGGTCTAACTTTTTTTTTTGGGACCCATCAAGTGTGCGATAAGGTCCGGGTTGGGTCCGAGTAAAACATTTTTTTTTTGGTATTTCGTGGGTCGGGTTTGGGTCTGGGTATTCCCCGCCCGTTGACAGCCCTATTAATTACCATTAGTTAAGCCCTCTAGTTTGCGTTTGTCATATTATTCCTTAACCGTGCCGTTAGCTCTTAGTTGCCAACGGAATTGTATAAGGGACAGAAATTGCAAGACTTTCGACCTTAATGGACAAGACGGTTAAAAAAATCACATTAAGAAACCAAAACTAAAATGCTTTCAACGGTCACTTGCATGCCCGTGAGGGTAATTCTATAATGGACGGGGACCACCAGTGGGTTAGGTTGATCAAGGTGTCACCATCATACCATAAATCCAACGGCTTAAAGGACCGAAACCAATGATCCTGGTATCAGGAACAATGAATCACACACACTTGTGAGCACTAATTACTACTTAATGGGGTTCAATATATTATGGTCATTTTTTAGTGAAAATAAAGATATAATGACCAACTTTAATGACGGGTCGAACTCGAGGGACAGAATTTGAAAAGGTAGCAAAGATGAGGGTCCCAAAACGTAATTAGCCCAGAGGGAGAACAAAAAAGCTTTACCTGAAGAAGAGCAAATGCAGCACACGACTTCAATGTAGGAGAAGGATTACGTAGCATAGAAACGAATCGTCCAACCTCAGCTCCACTGAGTAAGAAAAATAACATCATAAAAAACTATGCATATATTCACAAACATAACTGATATATATATGTATATATATATATATAGAGAGAGAGAGAGAGAGAGACCTGCATCTAAGATGACCGGCTTCTTGAATACGAGCGGATTCTGTTACTTGTGTCAATGCTGCAGGAGCTGATGAGGCTGCAGCAGCAGAAAACGCTTGAGGATCAGAAAAAGTCATCACAAAAGCTTCAATGTGTTTCAACGCCATTCTTCTCGGCCCAACTAAGCTTGCGCTCTTTGATGTACCCTCCGCTGACGTTCCTATCAGCGTTATTTCATCCATTCTGTAAAAGTCATTTGCAAACTTTTTACAATCTTTGGCCAACACGGCAACACCTGTCCTGCCCCAATATATATATATATATATATAATGGGATAATTACATGCACAGCCTCTCACTTATCAGCTGTGATGCACGGACACTTCAAAAAATCACGTGTCATTTCGGACACCTGATTGGACACAATAGACACTCTCCGACACCGTGTCCAATATAAAAATAAATTTGTCTGCTTAAGTAAAATAAAAAATGAACACCGTAATGGGCGCAGTTAGAGGGTATGTCTACTATGTATGCGTTATTACACTTGATGTTATTTCATTTATTTTTCGTGATTGTGAAAACTGAAGTATATTTTTTCTTTGAAACATATAAAACTTTACAAATCAAATACAAATTTATAATTTACAATAGTCATTCTTATAGTTTATTTCTCTAACCAGTCATTTAAATTAGAATGAAAGCTAATTTAAAACTAATTTATATATTTTAACGTAAATTAATAAACATATATTTGTATATGACATATATATACACATTTTATCAAAAGTATCGAGGTCGTGTCGTGTCCTAATATTTTTAAAATGCCGTATTTCGTGTCAGTGTCGTGTCATGTGCCGTGTCCCGTGTCCGTGCAGTCCGTGCATCATAGCTTATCAGTAATAAACCTCCAGATGTTTTGCAAGTTATCCCCGAACATAGCAACTTGAAATACTTGGGGTGAAATTGCAATATCTCATTTCAAACCTTGGGTGTTTTTTGTAGTCAGATCTCATGCAAGGGGTGTCTATAAGAAATTCAAATTACTATATATGCAGAGATATTGTGTGTATATCGTCAAGAGTAACAGTAGAAGCTTCTTAAGTACCTTCCACGGAGAATTAGGAGAACAATAAGGGCAAAATAAGAATTTCCAAAAATAAGCTAAAGAATGTCATCAAGAATAAAGAAATGATATCAAGATTTGTGTACCTTCCATCGAACATGTAGGCGAGCGCCAATGCAGACATGAAGCGTGCCATTTTTGAGACAGAAGAAGAGCAAAGAAGAACTAAAGCAGGAACCCCACCTTCTTCTACAATGCGAAGAGCATTGCCAGGATTAAAAGCAAGATTCCAAAGAGCTCCTGCAGCAGTCTCGTGTACATCCTGAAATTCGATGCATAATGAGAAAAGAATGCAAGCGTGAGTGATATATTATGTCATAAGAATTTACTCTATGATGAAAGTGATTAAATGTACAATTATGCAGCCAAGTAGTTAACACATGTTATTTATGAATAAAACTACTATTTAAATAAGAAGCAAATTCTTTACTTGTATAGGTATGCATTGGGCCAATCAAAATTTGAAATGCCAAAAGAAGGGTACATATGGATAACATGGGAGATTATATTCCACCAACTTGGGTATTACTCAGACGGGGTTGATCTGATGGATGTAAGAATGAGTAATCCCACTAGGGTGGCATCTCATGAGTTAGTTATCAAATGGTTCACGCTTTCACAGGCAAGAACGGGAAATAGCTCATATTCACACCAGGTGTGTATTACAACTTACTACTGGTTTAAGCATCTATGCATCAAGCAGCATTTCATATTATATTCAATTATGCTATGAACTTCAAATAAATGCAAATTGTTTGAGAATTATTACTTTATGTTTTAGGTTCTTAAAAGACATTATTTATATTCATAATCATATATAATCGAGAAAAAATCAACAGAAGCAAGAAATAAAAAAATTCAAAAGTAAACATGATAGAAAATGCAACTTCAATTTCAAGTAAAATTTAGTTAACTTGGAGCAATTTGGTGATACTTCCAAAAATCCTAAAGCAAACGCATCTCAAACCCTGAGAACACTAGTTCGTTTCAGAATTAGATTGGTTTGTGTTATTTCAAGATTATTATGTTATAGGCGAGCTTCCAATGAAAACTCAACAAAGTTCTTTGAACCCATTTTTACTCTCTTGGCTACTTTAAGTATTATATGTAGACACGAAAGCATTTGCACGTCTCAGAATAGGGGTATTAATTATTATAATGTGTAATAATTGCTGAAAATTGAATTTGTTGTGGTGTTATATATAACTAATCGGCGCCATTCACCATTAACAACTATGGTTTACTGATAACTTTAGAGTTATAGACAAACTTACCTCAGCTTCTGATCGAGCCAGCGCTATTAGTGGTGCCACGCCTCCTTCTCGACCAATTGCAATGCTATTACAGAAGGAAATCATAGTTGATACATATTTGTTATGGATGGGAGACAAATTAAAAGCTAAATAATAATTGAAATGTAAACAAAGTAGAAAAGCTAATCAATACACCAGTTGCTAGCAAGTAGGGTTGAAAATTGAACCAAGCTACTGGATACTCGACTCGAGCTCGATAATTAAAAGCTCGGTTCGACAATTTACCAAACCAAGCTTGAACAACTTTTTCTGTTCGATAAATTTGAAGCTCGACTCGAGCTCGGCTCGATTAGCAAAAAATAACAAAAACATATACAAAATATTCAAACTACTCGAGCTCAACTCATGATCGGCTCGATTAAAGCTCGTTTGAGATCGGCTCGATGAACAATCAAACCTAGGGGTGGCAAAATGGATCCGGAACCACGGTTCCGACCCAATTAAACTAGTTTGGGTTGGGTTGGTTCCTAATCGATTCCCAAATTGGTTCCAAGTTGGGTCCAACTAATTTCAACTTAGGCCTAAATCGCTTGCCAATATTCTAAATTATAAAGAACAAAATGTAAGGTATTGAGTCGGGTTGGGCTTGGTTCCCTTTCGGGTTGACTTTGGTTCCCTATTGGGTTGAGTTGGTTCCACCTCAAAACTATTTAGAACCCAACCCATTTGAGAACCGAACCGTTGGAACCAACCCAAACCCAACCCAACCTGCACATTTGCCACCCCTAATCATACCAAGCTCAAACACAATTTCTAAAGCTCAATTGTAATTCAAACAAGCTTGAACACTTATGTGTTCGGCTCGACTCGACTTATTTTCACTTCTACTAGCAAGAACCCAAACTTGGGGTGCTAACTCACTCATTAGATGTCCACGCAATGAAGTCATAATGTGAAAGTTGCTGACATCATCGTGTATTAGTATATAAGTAGAAAAGCTGATTAATACGCAAGCTGCTAGCAAAAATCAGAACTTGGTACTACCCAAGTGATTTTATGGGCCGTTGGATGTGCATGTTATGATGTCATAGAGCGAAATACTGACGTCATCCAGCTTACCTGAGCTACAATTAGCAATTCCACACTAGGGGACTCACCAAGAGAGTAGCATATAATGAGCCATTATAACTTATTCAATAAAAAACCCACCCAATGGATTTCAAATTACACAGATTTTTGCTTATAGAGCTCATGACTTTTGTATAACACTTCATATATGTTAGAATAAAATATAATATTGTAGGCTTAATTATAGGCTTGATTGGAGGCTTAATTGAAGGCTTGATTGTAGGCTTGATGTTAGGCTTAATTGTAGGGGTTTGATATGATCCCTTTCCTTTCATTGTGTATATATAGGAATAGAAGTTGATATTGTAAGATATAAGAAAATTCAGTTTTTACCTCTTATAACATGGTATCGAGCTAGGTTTCAATCCTAGGGTTTTAAATTTTTTTTCTCTCACTCCTGTTCGAGTGATCGTTTTTCCTTCACCTCCGACCCAGGGAGGTTCGGAAGTTCGTTTCCGGCCGGTTGCCAAAATCCGGCAGCCATTTGACCGGCGCGTCAGTCACACGCGCCAACTTTTCTTTTCCGTCAGTTCACACACGCCGGCGCGTGTGGGCGCGTGCATTGCCGGATTTTTTTTTCGGTCACCAGTTTCACGGTCGCCGTCACCTGCTCTTCGTCTGTGTGGCAGGTTTATTTGTGATATACTGTTTTTTTTCTATTCGGAATTTGCACGTTTGGGTATTCTACTGCGATTTCGATTGATCTTTGCTATCTCTGCTGTTGGTTTTGTCTATTCTGTTAATTCAAACTGTTATACTCAGTTACTGTTGGTACGTGATGGGTGATGAACAGAAGAGTGTTATGGCTGACATAATTCCCATCATGTCTAAGATCACATAACATAAATTACTTGGTCCTAACTATCTTGATTGGTGTAATGTAAAACTGTTAAACTTTACTTGCGCAGTATTTCTAAGGATGACCATCTTACGGATGATCCACCTAAGGATGCTACTCGTAAGGATTGGTTGAAAGATGATGCTAGGTTATTTTTGCAAATTCGGAATTCTATTGATAGTGAGGTGGTTAGTCTAGTCAATCATTGCGAATATGTGAAAGAACTTATGGAGTACCTCGAATTTCTATATTCGGGTAAAGGAAATATTTCTCGTATTTATGAGGTGTGTAAGGAGTTTTATCGTGCTGAACAGACCGATCAGTCCATTCAGGCTTATTTTATGAATTTTAAGCGAATTTATGAAGAATTAAATGTATTGTTACCATTCAGTTCTGATATTAAAGAACAACAGGCTCAACGGGAGAAAATGACGATTATGAGTTTTTTGGCTGGACTTAATTCTCAATTTGAGATTGCAAAATCTCATATTCTCTCCAGTACTGATATTTCCTCTTTGTATGAGGTGTTTACTCAGGTTCTTCGTACAGATACTAGTGCTTTTGTGCCCTCCTCTGCTCCCATATCTAATGCTCTTATCAGTCGCTCTGGTCCTCGATCCTATCATCTATAATAGCGGATCCTCTCGTACTGATAACAGTGGGAAACTTGCTGGGAAAGTTGAATGTTATTACTGTCATGAAGAGGGACATACCAGACGTAACATGCCCGAAATTGAAGAATAAACATCGCAAGTCTCACACGGCTAATATTGCGGCTACTCCTGCCCCTACTGGCTTCTCCTCTGAACCGACAGTAATGATATCTGCAAAGGAGTTGACTAAATTCCGCCAGTTCCAGGAAACGTCAAAAGCATCATCTCATCCCGTTAGTGCCATCGCTGAATCAGGTAATCCTAGTACATGTTTCATTTCCTCCTCCTCAAAATGGGTTATTGACTCAGGAGCTTCCGATCATATGTCAGGTAATTCCCACATCTTCCATACATTTACGCCACACCACTCTACATCACATGTGACCTTGGCTGATGGCTCTACTTCCAATATTCTTGGATCCGGAGCCATCCACCTTACTCCATCCATATCTCTCTCATCTGTTTTGAATTTACCAAATTTTTCGTTTAATCTAATGTCAGTTAGCAAAATTACTCGTGCCCTAAATTGTAGTGTCTCATTTTTTCCCGATTATTGTCTATTTCAGGATCTTTTGACGAAGAAGATTATTGGTAGAGGACATGTCTCGGGAGGACTTTATACCCTGGATACTTCAGTACCACAGTCTATTGCGTGCTCTGTGATATCACCCTTTGAAGCACATTGTCGGTTTGGACACCCATCTCTAGCTGTGTTAAAGAAACTTTGTCCTCAGTTTCAGAATATACCTTACTTAGATTGTGAGTCATGTCAGTTTGCAAAACATCATAGATTGTCGTCTGTTTCTCGAGTTAATAAAAGAGTTTGTTCTTCGTTTGAATTAGTCTATTCAGATGTTTGGGGTCCGTGTCCTGTCACTTCTAAAATTGGTTTTCGATATTTTGTTACTTTTGTCGATGATTTTTCCCGAATGACTTGGATTTACTTTATGAAAAATCGATCTGAACTTTTTTCTCATTTTACTTCTTTTTGTGCTGAAATTAGAACACACTTTAATACGAATATACGCACTTTGCGAAGTGACAATGCCAAGGAATACTTGTCTCATTCATTTCAAACTTATATGCGTCAACATGGAATCCTTCATCAATCTTCCTGTGTTGATACCCCATCCCAGAATGGCATTGCTGAAAGAAAAAACCGACACCTTCTTGAGACGGCCCGAGCACTGCTCTTCCAAACACATGTCCCTAAACAATTCTGGGCGGATGCTATCTCCACCGCCTGCTTTTTGATTAACCGTATGCCGTCCTCTGTCCTTCATGGTGAGACACCGTATCATGTACTATTTCCCACGAAACCCTTATTTCCCATTGACCCTCGTGTATTCGGTTGTACCTGTTTTGTTCGTGATGTTCGCCCTCATGTTACCAAATTAGATCCTAAGTCAGTCAAATGTGTTTTCTTGGGTTATTCTCGGATCCAAAAAAGGTACAGGTGTTATTGTCCTAGTTTGAACAAATTTCTTGTCTCTCGTGATGTTACTTTCATGGAACATTGCCCATTCTTTCCGATGTCTCGTACACCTCCTACTCAAGGGGAGGATGATGATGTGCTGGTTTATCATCTTCGCGACCAATCCTCCACTAGTACTCCCGTACCACCTGCTCCAGAACCGTCTAACCCTCGTCCACCTATTCATTAGGTCTACTCTAGACAGCGATGTCCTTCGGTTACATGTCCGCCACCAGTCTCTTCCTTGCCATCGGATCCCCAAGACGATACTGAGGATCTTCCAATTGCCCTTCGAAAAGGTAAACGACAATGCACTTATCCTATTTCTTCGTTTGTGTCATATGATCGTTTATCCTCTGCTTCATGTTCGTTTATTGCGTCCCTTGATTCTGTCTCTTCCTAAATCTGTTCGTGACGCCTTGTCTAATCCTGGCTGGCGTGAAGCTATGACAGAAGAGATGAATGCTTTAGACGTGAATGGTACTTGGGATTTAGTGACTTTACCTGCAGGTAAGAAGGCTATCGGTTGTAAATGGGTTTTTGCCATCAAAGTCAACCCCGATGGTTCTGTGGCTAGACTTAAAGCCCGGCTTGTTGCTAAAGGTTATGCTCAGACGTATGTCGTCGATTACTCCGACACATTTTCACCTGTGGCCAAATTAACTTCCGTTCGCTTATTCCTCTCTATGGCTGCCACTCATGATTGGCCATTACATCAGTTGGACATTAAAAATGCGTTCTTACACGGTGATTTACTCGAGGAAGTTTATATGGAGCAACCAGGGTTTGTTGCTCAGGGGGAGTTTGGGAAAGTTTGTCGGCTTCGAAAATCTCTGTATGGTTTAAAACAGAGTCCTCGTGCTTGGTTTGGGAAGTTCAGTCACGCAATTGAGAAATTTGGTATGATCAAAAGCAAGTCTGATCATTCGGTATTTTACAAACACTCTTTATCGGGTATTATTCTTCTCGTTGTATATGTTGACGATATTATTATAACGGGAAGTGATACTACGGGAATCTCATCTCTGAAGTCTTTCTTTCATAGTCAGTTTCACACGAAGGATTTGGGGACGTTGAAATACTTTTTGGGAGTAGAAGTCGCAAGAAAGGCATTCTCTTATCTCAAAGGAAGTATGTACTTGATCTGTTAACTGAGACAGGGAAGTTAGGGGCAAAACCATGCAGTACGCCAATGCCACCTAATCTACAACTCACTAAGGAAGGAGACCCATTTGAAGATCCTGAGAAGTATAGGAGACTAGTGGGGAAATTGAATTATCTCACTGTAACTCGACCCGATATCGCATATTGTGTTAGTACCATGAGTCAATTTATGTCTTCTCCAACTGTTCATCATTGGGCAGCTTTGGAACATATCTTGTGTTATTTGAAGGGAGCTCCAGGCCGAGGAATATTGTATAATAATAACAGCCACACTCGTATAGAGTGTTTTTCGGATGCTGATTGGGCAGGATCCAAACTCGATCGGAAACCTACTACGGGTTATTGTGTTTTCTTTGGAGGTAACTTAGTATCATGGAAAAGCAAGAAACAAAGTGTTGTATCTCGCTCTAGTGCTGAATCAGAATATAGAGCTATGGCACAGTCTGCATGTGAAATAATGTGGATCTATCAGTTATTAACTGAAGTTGGCCTTAAAGTTTCAATGCCAACAAGCCTCCGGTGTGATAACCAAGCTGCAATTCATATTTCATCGAATCCTGTATTTCACGAACGAACTAAACATATTGAGATTGATTGTCACTTCGTTCGTGAAAAGGTACAACAAAATCTAATTTCTACAGCTTACGTGAAGACTGAAGACCAACTAGGAGACCTTTTTACAAAGGCTCTAAATGGAGTTCGTGTTGACTATCTTTGTAACAAGTTGGGCATGATTAACATCTATGCTCCAACTTGAGGGGGAGTGTTAGAATAAAATATAATATTGTAAGCTTAATTATAGGCTTGATTGGAGGCTTAATTGTAGGCTTGATTGTAGGCTTAATTGTAGGGATTTGATATGATCCATTTCCTTTCATTGTGTATAAATAGGGATAGAAGTTGATATTGTAAGATATAAGAAAATTCAGTTTTTACCTCTTATAACAATATATATCACTAGAAGTGAAACTATGTTGAGAACGAAATCTGATAAACTAATAATATAAATAAAATAATGAATACTTTCGATTACTCGAAAGTCCTACAAGAATAAATTCTTGCCCAACAAACCGAAGTTTGCCCCAAGCCTAAGCTCGATTCTTTTCTTGATTCTTAACTGAATGACTGAAAACATAAACCCTAATACCTATAAATAATGAAAGACTCCTAATTGAAATAGAATACTAAACAAAGTAAAACTCTTAAGAAAGTAAATAACTAAAGTCCCAAATCAACTAGACTCTTAATAAACCTAATTAAATAAGGACACTAAATTAGTCTTCTGAAATCCGCTACATAACAACTCCACCGCCCTTAAAAACAGCCTTGTCCCCAAGGCTGAACTTGGAAATTTTTCTCCTCTGCTTGTTCCAAGAAGAGCGGTAAACCGAGAACTCATTGTGCTTGCATTGGCTGCGTAACGCAGTTTTGAGAACATTGGAAGATTTGATTTGGGCTAACCATCCAAGCGGTTTAGTGTCAATAAAACTAAGGACAGTGAAGGGGTGGTTGTGAGTTTGTTGTGAGAAGGTTTGAGGAATTTGATAGATAGAGACCGTATTAGTTTCTATTGGTTGGAGGTTCACGGTGGTGGTGGTTTCAGGATTACTGATGACCAGGAGCAAATCTGGTTTTATGGCTTTAGTTTGAGGGTTGGTGGCAGGCACGGTTGTGTTGCTATGGATGTTGGGGGTGGGCTGCGTAGCCGTGCAGGGCGCAACATCGAAGACTGAATTAGGTGCAGGGGGTGCAGATTGTGGTGCAGGACGACCTGTAATGGCAGTGATGGCAGCCATCAATTCAGCAAATTGTTGTTGAAGGGTGATTTCGACAACCGTGAGGCGGCTGCTCAATTCTTCCTGTTTTTCCTCCAAGGCCGTAAAGCGAGCCTCAATAGAACGTGTCATGATATCAGGTGGATCCGGCAGAAATAGGATCCGGCAGGTCGGACCAATTGTTGAGAACGAAATCTGATAAACTAATAATATAAATAAAATAATGAATACTTTCGATTACTCGAAAGTCCTACAAGAATAAATTCTTGCCCAACAAACCGAAGTTTGCCCCAAGCCTAAGCTCGATTCTTTTCTTGATTCTTAACTGAATGACTGAAAACATAAACCCTAATACCTATAAATAATGAAAGACTCCTAATTGAAATAGAATACTAAACAAAGTAAAACTCTTAAGAAAGTAAATAACTAAAGTCCCAAATCAACTAGACTCTTAATAAACCTAATTAAATAAGGACACTAAATTAGTCTTCTGAAATCCGCTACATAACAAACTATCACATGAATAACAGACAAATAGTAATTTGTGCTAATACCTATTCGTTTCTGAGACAGACAATCCCCAAAGAGCGCCGGCAGCTCTCTCCTGAAGGCCATGAGAGGCATTTGAACATGATCGTGCCAAAGCAACCTGATAACCACAATAAATAAATAAATAAAAGCTCGCAGTGAGCTGAAGATTCCTTTGTATGACCAAAAGAAACAGCGGAAAAAAACTGCACCACATGGATTTTTATTAGCTTAAAAAATATATCTCATATTACCGTTAAATTAATGCTCTCTAGCAATTGTTAAAGTCTTTTACGGATGACTTACAAAGATATATACGAAAACACAGATAATGTCATACCAATGCCTCAACTCCACCAGCAGCTGCAATTGCTTCTCGATTTCCATCATCAAAGGATAGATTCCATAATGCACCAGCAGCTTCTTGCCTATACATATAACACATTCATTTTCATTCTCATGCAAAAAAAAAAAAAATTATCAAAACCAAAAATATTAGACGAGAAAAAAACGACCTTGCTAAACGCAAACAAAATTAAAATTTTAGTTGTTCAAATGATAGTTAGTGTATCTTACTTGACACCATCGTGAGGAGAGTGAGTAAGTTGCACAAGAGCTTCAAGAGCTCCTGCCTCTTGTCCGACGGCAGCATTGTTATTATTGCTATCCCCATGAGCAGCTAAGTTTGCCAAAGCCCGAGCTGCCTGGAAAATACAATCAAGGGATATTAATCAGATAATGGAGACAATTCTTCATTTACGTGCAGAGAGATTTTTTGCTCATTGAGAAACGTCATATAATTGGAAAACACTTTGGATAATATCTTCAGACATTTTACAATAAGTGACAAAAAATTTACTGCACCTTAAAAGATAAAATTACATAAGTTGCAAATATTAATATAAGATTGGTAATGATCCTTGAATTGGCAGGTTAGGATAGAAGCATTCAAATCCATAATAATTTTAAGCTTGTTTTGATAATTCACGTCACAATAGACTTCAAATCATTGAGCTATTCTCTGAGTCATTTGAAATCCAATCTTCAAAACCAAAATATTTCCATTTAAGCACAGCCTAAAATACTATTAGAGTAGAATTTTACCTGCTCTTGAACTCCTTCAACCTTGCAACTCCGAGCTAGGGTCACTAAGGCATGTACACCACCCGCCGAAGCAACTTCCATGCTGCATTTGTCATCTGCTGCTAAATTAGCCAATGCACCAGCTGCACGTTCCTGAAATCCATCAAAAAGAACCAAAATTTACTTGAGCATGCTATATTAACTAAGTCTCATTCCCATTGTATTATTACCAGAACACCCTGTTTGGTATAAGGATTTTGGTCAGAAGACAAGAAAAGGCCAGAGCAAATCATGTAATTGGGGCAAAAACCATTTTGACAAAGCATGTGAAAGTTAATATTCGATCATATCTTGAGATTTTGTTTCTTTTGCCCCCTATAAATTATCCGTTCTTTCATCAAAATGCCTGAACCAAACAGCGCATAAAGGCATGATAAAGAGACAAACAGGAATCTTGATGCCTGTGGAACATACCGACACTCCTTCACCACCAGTAGAACTCGACCATTTGAAAATAAGATCAACCAAAGCTTTTACTCCACCAGCTTCGGCAATTGCACTCTATAACATGAATTTGATTTCATTTTAGGGAGTAAAAAGCATGAGATGATATGAAATGAAGTGCAAATAAACAACAGAAAAGAAAAACCTTGTGCTCTTCACCAACCGAGAGGTTCCATAGTCCTCCTGCAGCCTCTTCAGCCACCAATCTGTTCACAGACTTAGCAAGATATGCAAGTATACTGATTCCTCCTTCCTCCGCCACAGCTTTTGCAACATTAGCATTCACTGATAAGTTTGCAATGGCCTACATAAAAAATCAATTTAAGAAATAATGATTATTAGTACAACAAAGAATATAGTGATAAGATCATAAAGTGGCAATGGAATGAAAGGAGGGCTACGAAGAAGTGAATATAAGTGAGGAATGATTAGGATTAAGAAAAGAACCAGAAGCCGGATAATATTTGCAAGCACTAAGTGAAAAGTGGAAGAAAGAGTTTCCGGGAATGTTTGCATGGAAACTAATTAAAAGTGACAATTATGAATAAAATCACTTTGATTTAGTTTTCAGAAATGCCATAATCACTTGTAAGCACCCTTTTACCAACTAAGAGATCATAGATTATTATCACATAAGCTTAGATAATTAGAAGCACAAGTGAGTTTTGTGAACACTCTCAGGGTCTGTTTGGATGGAGTGATTTGGATTTGGGGAGGGGATTTGGAGGAAGGATTTGAAATGATACCTAAAATGGAATCATTTGAAATCCATCGTAGTTATGGTCATGGAGAATATAGGTGAAAATGAATGACCAGGGATTTGAAATCCATCGTAACATGAATTCATCCAAACGAACTTAAATGAATTTGTCGATGAATTTGAAATCCATAGATTTCAAATCCTTCAATCCATACACACCCTCAAGTATTTTTTAGCCATAAGTTGATAAGTGCTTCAAGTTAGAGTTTGAAGTGTAAAGGTAAAAAATGTTATCTAACAAAGCACATAAACTTGAGGTTTTACTTTAGCAGCTTCAGACTGAAGGCCCTCCCTCCACGACCGTGCAAGGTTTAGGAGAAGGCGTATGCCACCATCTCGCACAACTGCTTCAGCCCTTCCGGTATCAATACTCGCATTTTCATCATCGATTACTACAAAAGTCGCGAGGGCCGTGGCTGCCCTTTCTTGAACTTCCTCTCGTGAACTCTGCATGAAACTAAGTAACAAAGCCGAGCCTTGTGTAAGCCAGAAATCATCCAAACCAGGTGGATTACTCTCAGAAACACGTAAAAGCGAACTTGAAATGATCCATTCAAGCCAATCCATGATATCATCCAACTTTTTGTCTTTGATTTTAGAACTTCTCCAATGCAAGAAAACATTCTTGTCACTGTTTGGCGTATCGGCGAATAGTGTAGCTACCCCTTTAAGAATGTCGGTGAAGACAGTGAGAAAAACTTTACCCTTATGATTGTTATTGGAGACAAAAGTGGCATCCCCTTCAAGTAAGGGACAATTCAAAGCGCATAAGACCTTCAAACTAAACGAGGATGAAAGAATTCTCGAAATAGCATTTGGGTTAACATCTGTTCTAGAAAGATCTAATCCAGTCAGGTTTGGCAGCTTAATCCATTCCTGTGAAGCCGAATTCCACTTTATGTTAGTTGTCCCTGCAACTGATAGGAATCGAAGTGATACAACGTTTCCAAGGGCAGTCTCGTCCACTCTTCTGCAGTCTATGAATCCAATATCTCTCAAATTCTTGCAATTTTTTGCCAAAGCATTGATGGCAGTTTCATCCACTTCATGAATACCCGAGAGACGAAGCTTCTGAAGATGTGGACAACAAATCCCGATTGCTTTTACAGCATCACTGCTTATCCTTTCACAGAAATCCGGTCCGATTTGAAGACACTCTAATGCTTCATGTCGAGCTGCAATGACACATAGTGTAGCATCGGTCAATTTCCTGCAAGAATCGCCACTAATCTCTTTCAAATTCCTGGCTTGAAGGGCTATGATAGCTTCAGCAGAGTCGGGCCCACGAAATCGAAGCTTCTGAAGATTCTCACACCGAGAAGCTAGTGATGCAATTGAAGAATCGCACTTATGGGGTCGAAGATCAAGTGTTTTCCATAAACACGGAGATTTACCCAAAGCCCGCCATGTTGTGCAAGTTGACGACATACTAGCTCGGTCCCGGTAGTTCAGACATGAGAAAAGTTGGATTACTGTGTCGTCGGGTAATCTAGTCCAATCAAGAACACCTTTGTCGTCTAAAGTTAAATTCTCATCAATATCAGGGCAATACAATCTGTCTCTGCCCCGCCTCCCAACTCGCCTTCTAACTCTTCTACTCATACTTAGCACACAGAAACTACTATACAACAAGGAAGTTTTAATTCAATGCTGAACCAAAAGATACTAATAAACCAATGTTGAAGCAAAACCCTTCCTTAATTCTGCCTGAAGTTTCAATATACAAGCAACCACAATTCTAGCACCAGTTTCAATACAAAATGGGCACCTTTACGAATAAAAGACTTGATTTTTCAGAACTGATCAACAAAAAGATGCCCGCGGTTCAAAAGCACTTGAATCTCAAAACCCAAATCCTAAAACCACTAGAACTTCCAGACATGAGCCAAAATGAATCCTCTTCAACAAAATGACTTAAGCCTCAAAGAGCCCTAATTCTTCAACCCACTGCTAACAAATTCAATCAAACACCTAATCTGAACATAAAGCAAACACAGACCCTATCAATTTTCCACAGATACAATAAATCAACAATCACAAATGCATCACAACCAGTGAAAGTCAATTCCTTTTTACCTTCAAACCTGAGAGTATTCGCTTGCGGGCTCTCCAATATTCCTTTGAGTCTCAACTCTTGGCGTCACATCTGTTGCCCTTATTAAGAAATTGCATTTAAGAAACTCCACACATCTGCAAGAAATGGTACTCTGATGCAAAAACAAAATATAGATGGGCACAAAAGCTGTGTATAGCACAATCCCTTTACGTCTAAATATCATTCATATATACATACATATATATATATATAGAGAGAGAGAGAGGAGGGGGGGAGACAAAATGGAGAAAGGGTTGGAGAGAATTCAGGTAATTATATATCAAAAATGTGAGAGAAATCAAAGCCACAACCCTCGACCCACTTTCCCACTATTCTATATAAGTCTGTCAATGGTGGCTTACAAATGTATGGAATCGAAAAAATCACAGAGGAGATGAAAAAGATTTTATCTTTGAGGTGGGGTTGATGAGAAGGGGTTACAGAGAGTGGTGGAGAAATCTGTAATTTATTAGAGAATTCCACGTTCATTTCGGGTATGTATACACCATTAGATGGCAAATTATACATTACTGTATTTCCATTCGTATTTAGTTTTTTGTATATGTACAATTTATATTTGTGTGTATACTTGAAAGAAAATAAAATTTATTTATTCTAATGTGCATTTATGACGTGAAATACGATGTTATTAGATTAGATTCTTTGTATAGTAAACAAATGATATGGTAGTGTGTTTTTTAAATTATTATATGCAGTCGTGATTTTAATGTTATCTATGATCGTGATTAATGGCATCTCAATAGATACATATGTATTTTTCCGATTCAATCAAATTTCATGAATAAACTTTTTTCATAAGCATACGATAGAATGTAGATCAATAAAATTTCATGTATATTTTAAATGTCATATACATTATGACATTATAAATGTCGATGAATGTTATATACATTATATATTGCATCAATGATCATACTAACGCAATACTGATAGACGACTATGTCAACATAACTCGAGGGCTCACAAGCTACAAAATTAATTGCTCACTGTGAAAATTGTAAGTTATACAATGACACGTGAAATCATATACTTAAGTAATTTCAAAAGTTATATTTATTTTTTATGTTTCAAAGTTGACATTGTCTTTGGTCAAGGGTGTCACATTTGACATAGTTAAACGTTTTTTGACTTGAAAAGAATTGTAGTCGATAACAAAACTAATGATCTAAGGATGTGTTTGGATCGAAGGATTTGAAATCTATGGATTTCAAATTCGTCAACAAATCCATGAAGTTCGTTTGGATGTATTCATAGTTATAATGGATTTCAAGTCACTCGAGAGCCATTTTCTTCATAGCTACGGTGGATTTCAGGTGTCATTTCAAATACTTCCTCCAAATCCCCTCCTCAAATCCAAACACACCCTAAGAGAATCAGAGAGAGTTAGGGATATTCAAAGCTCGGTCCTCCAACTTTAAGCTACTCCATTGAGACTATGTACAATGGTCACAACATTAAACACCCTCTTTTTCAATTCCCAACAATCCACATCATCTTATCTCTCTTCCTCTTCCACATAATAATTAAACACCTATTCAAATTTTACACTCTACAATGGTTTTGTTTAATAATATTCAACACCCTACCCCACTACTTTTATCTCATATTATTATTTATTTATCCTTTTAATTTTATGATTAGATTATAATAAGATTATCGTTTATAATTAAAAATAACAATGAAATAATTTCTTTTTTGATATTTTTTTTAAATAAAATTTATTTAAATATTTATCTTATTTATTTATCCTTTTAATTTATGATTAGATTATAATAATATTATCGTTTAAATATTTATCATATTATTATATTGAAAATGATCGAATTTTTTTTTGTATCAAAATCAAGTGAAACTAGTCTCTATTTATAGAGGAGAAAAAATGATGAATTTTGATATATTTTTTTTATATAAAAAAATTTATTTATTATCAAATAATTAACATCAAATAATTGGAGTGTGATAAAAATATCTACAATATGGTTAGCCAATAAGATCATGCCATGTAAGCTTTTCAACACCATGTAAAATTTCTCCACCAATTTAATCCACATCACCATTAAACACCCTCTTCCAATGGTTTCAACTATTTAAAATATTAAACACCCTATTTTCAACACCCCATTGCACATAGTCTGATAAGAGTTTTTCGAAATCGCCAACTTGTTATACTAGTACACATTTGTACATGATACATGCATATATTATAAATGTTAAAGTAAGAAATCCTATAGAAATGAAATAACTTTGCATTTTTTATGGCAGCAGATGAATTAACTCACTTGAACAATTTCTAAATTAAAATTCCTATATATAGTAATACAACCGCACCATTATTAAGCTAAATAACCCGACTATCATCCCATTTACAGAAATGCCATTGCAACCAGTACAATTATGCTCAAGACTCGCTATGAAATCTTCAGTACGAGTTTAACCATTTGCAACAAGACCTGCTTTATATCTTTCGATATTGCCAATGAAAACTCATTTTACACAAATTGAACAATTTTATCGATTAAAGTGCTACGCTCGTGGAAAACTCATTTTACACGAATTGAACAGTTTTATCGATTAAAGTGCTACGCTTGTAGAACTTACCTCTTGAAGCGTGGAAGGTACTAAGTATAATTTTTTCTGAAAAGATATCAAATGTGTTATATCAAGACCCCCTGATTTCACATCTAAAAGTGAAATTCTATCTAAAAATAAAATAAAATGTAACATAAATATAGCAAAATACGAAAATAAAATAAAAAGTAAAAAAAACAGATTTCATTATTTTAACCTTTCTAGTTGGAAACTCTTAACGTGTATAAAAAAGTAATTATATGTGGAAATAAGCAAAATTAATAACAAACAGATAGTAGTATTTAGTCACGGACACGAGTAAAAAGTCTAAAAAAATCACAAGAGAATATTGTAAAAGAAGTGATTAATATATTCAAAATAATTTTAATTTATTTAAAAAAAATACCACATGACCAACTTATAAATTATAGATAAATATTAATTAAATTTAGAGAATTAAAATAAGAAACTCTTAAACAAATTATTTTTAAGCTATGATGAAATAATTATAAACCTTGAGACAGTCGGCTAAACCCACCAAACTGCTGTCCCAACAAATCCTTAAACCCCAGCCTGCTCCCATGAAAGACTATGCTCCTCCGCCGCGCCACCACCGTCGTGTTCTCTAGCCTCACCACCACAATCTCTCACTATTTCTCCACCACAGCTTGTTCTAATACCCCAAAACCCTTCTCTAAAATCAAATGGAAGTACAGGTCTAAAGCCATTCAAGAGTCCCAAAAAGCACTCACAGAATATCTCCACACAACTCGCTCTTTGCCTTTCCTTTATGCCGAGCATATCGCCAGTAATTCCCCTCAATCTCTCTGGAAAATCGTGTCCAAAATCCCCTTTACGCCGTCGAATTTCGTGTGCTCGTTTCAGAGATTTCTCAGGTACCACCCTGTTAATGAAGTTGATTTTTTCTTGGAAAGCATTGGCTTGAACTGTGATGAGAATGGAAACCCATGTTCTTTTTTTCCTCCTGATTCATTTTTCCTTTCCGATTGGAAGCAATTTAATGTGGTATGTGCTTTGGCTGGTATGGGTTTCCCTTGGAGTAAACTGGGCTTGTTGTGTAAAGATGAAAACTTGATATTCGAAATCGATCCGTCAGAGTTGGGGAAGAGGGTTAGAAGGATTAAGGATGATTATGGGTTCAATAGTGTTGGTGTGATTGGTATTTGCTTGGCTTTTCCTCGTGTTTTGTACGATGAAATGGATGGTTTATTGAGTGATTTGAAGATATTATTTGTGGATTATGATTTATTGAGTTCTGTGGAAGGCAATGTGGATGCTATTTTCGGAGTTTGTGAAAAAATTCGAATGTTTTACGATTTGGGTTGTGAGATGGGGAAGGTTGGTGAGTTGATGGGGCGAAGCAAAATGATTTTTATTGATTACTCAAAAGAGGTTTTGCTTAGCAAGATCGAGTATTTTTGTGAATTGAACGTTGCCAAGGATCAAATTGGGCTGTTTCTTCTTTCGAGACCTGAAATTTTTGCGTTTGATTTGGAATCTCGGGTTATTTCAGTTTCGGGATTTTTAAAACACTTTGGTTTGAGACGAAATGAGTTGAAAACTCTTAAGGAAAAGTATCCTCATGCTTTTGGAAGAAATAGAATGGCTAATCTACCTCGTATAATGAGATTAATGGACCTTGGTGAATGGTTTTTCAAGAAAGTGAAAAACGGGGATCATTCGTTATTAAACACTTATACTATATGCAGCATGGATGAGGATTTGGACAAGAATTACACAGACGGCTTAAGGAAAATACGAGCTAAAAGAACATATGCCCATGTAATAAAAAAGTTGAATTTCTTGCACAGTGTTGGTTTCGGAGAGAATATGTTTGCAATTAAATCCTTAGCTTTGTTAAACAGCAGTTGCATTCAATTACAGCACCGTTTCGATTGCCTTCTTAAATGTGGGATTGAATACTCGAAGCTTTGCGCAATGTTAAGGTTGTCTGCAAAAATCCTTAACCAACACGAAACCATTCTTCAAAAGAAGATTGAATATCTATGCACGGATTTGGGGTCATCTCTGAATTACCTCGATGTTTTCCCGGGATATCT
This sequence comes from Verbascum thapsus, assembly GCA_963669365.1. NCBI lineage: Eukaryota > Viridiplantae > Streptophyta > Magnoliopsida > Lamiales > Scrophulariaceae > Verbascum > Verbascum thapsus. The sequence goes on from OY770106.1 coordinate 3,705,462, forward strand.
ATGTTATGATTTAGATAGTCGAATCAAGCCTAGATATGAATTGCATAAGTGGCTCGTGGATAATGGTTTTTGTAAACGAGAATATTCCCTTTCAACCATAATAGCCTCTAGTGAGAAAACGTTTGTTGCTCGTATTTCCCGTATTCATCCTGATGCAGCAAAGAAGTGGATAGAGAATGGATTAAGAAAAGGCCGGAGAGCGAGTTGTGAGGAGAATTTGGTCCCTTAGGCCGCGTTTGGATGTTGGATTCAGATTTGAGGAAAGGATTTTACTTGTAAGGATTGAGAAAACAACTCAAAGTGACAGCCAGGGTATTTGAAGTTCATTGCATCTTGAAAGAATATAAACAGAGAGCCTTCAAATGAATCAATCCAAACATAACCTTAGATTCAGTCATTGCTAAACCACTAATTCTTCAACTCGGGTTGAATGTTGATGTATCTCGGTGTATTATTCGTTTTTTGATATTGTAATACGTGTAAGTGACTCTGATGTATAGTTGGAGATATTAACTTGCTTAAAATAGAAAATAGTTGTGGTCCATTTGGCTCATGGATTTGGTTAATCATACTGGGATAATTGGATATTGGGATTCTTGGTATACCTGAATCCCAAACAGAACATATGCTCAGCAATTTTCACACAGGTACAGCTTAGCCTCTTTAGCTCGAGTTTTGCAACTGTCGAGTAGGATAAGTGCATAATTGTGTTTAAATATAAGCTAGTTTTACGACTTCCATATTGCCTAACACTGGGAGTTGAATGCTTTTAATCTATCGTAACTATCTCTAATCCGTACAGTTTTAAAGGAAATTTTTGAATTGTTTTTGCTTATCTATATGAGAAAGTTCGTTTTTAAGCGCTTTATCAATGTCTGCAGGGCTGGTGATTACGGCATTTTAAAAATATTAGGACACGGTCTCGAAATATAGTGAAAAGTATGATTTGATTGGTAAATGTGAAAAATGATTATAGTTAAATGTGTGAAGTGATAGTATATATGATTGATAGTTAACTATATAGGAGATTGGGAAAGTAGAGTTGAAAAAAGGGGAAATTGAGATGAAAATTTGATATTAAGTTTATTTTGAATTTTGTAATTTAAAAATTTAAAAATGGAATTTGAAAACATAAACAAACAAGGCATAAATTTTTCATGTAGAACTTTAAATTCAAAATAATATAAAAAAAATAAGAAATATAAGATCAAATATTGTGAAATAAATTAACCAAAATGAAAAAATTGTAAATTGATGGCATGCGTCGCATGCCATAATTTTTTTAAATTTCTACACATGCGCCTTCTATGAAGTAACATAGTGCCATTTTCACAATATATTTATATATCTATATAAAAATATTTAGCTATTTTATATTAAATTTAAATGATATGAAATGCTTATCTAAACTTGGTTGTGGTAATGACATAATATTTGCCATTAATATTGCATCATTTAACTTGCACGTTCATACTAACTCGCCAATATAGTTACCTTTTTGTTGAATCCAAAATATTTCCAATAAGTTATAACTTATAATTGATATATTTAAGGCATAAACCTTTATTTAAGAATAAAACTAATTATCCAATATTTTCGGAAAAAGAATATATTTTCCACTAAATAAAGGAAGAAAAAAAAATGTCCATGTAAACTGCTCTCACTTTCTTTACAATCTCCATTGATTGTCTCTCCGATCCAAAACCCTAACATCACACACACAGTCTCGTTCAATCTGAATGGTCTTTTACGATTACATTTGAGATCTGCCCGCTGTTTTGAAATCGCTATGTCTTCTACAGTTCCGGCCAAGTCTCAGCCGCCGCTGCGCAACTTCAATCTACCGCATCTGAAGTGGACCAAGGAAAGTCACTCAGGCGGCAACCACCGCCCCTTCAAATCGCCTTCGCTCAGACCTCATTCTTCATCCGCCTCTCTTCGCCGGCAATCGTCGCTGCGTGGTTCTGTTTCGCCTCGGCTTCAGTCTCCACCGAGTGATTCATCACTGGTTAATTCTCCAATTCGAGGTGATTATTTGGGGAAACAGTCTTCTGATCGGGTAGATTCATCTAAAACGTATAACGATCCGCTGCGGAGGCGCGATTTAATTTCGGAATCCGAGGCTTTGGATAGAAATAAAGGTGGCTTGATTGAGAAACGGAGAAAAATCTCGAGGAATTTGAGGATCGATGGTGCACAGAGTGATGTATTTTCAACTAACTCTGAACGAGTTAAGGATAGGTTAGAATCGAAATCCAAGTCTACAAAAGTTGATCTGGTTGGAAGTAAGCGATCCAAAATCCTCATTAAAATTGCTAGTAAAAACAACAAACTGGAAGAGGAAAATCCGCAAGAAGAGCCAACTAAGATTGAGAATAATAATAGCAAAGAACACCATGAGACTCGTGAGGTGCAAGAAGAAGGAAAGATTCATAATTATATTGATGAAGAAACAAAGACATGGAATTTGAGGCCGCGAAAGCCTATACACAAGTCCTTGAATGTGAATGGAGGTTCAGTGAGAAATAATGGATTGGCTATATCTGAATCAAATAAAGCTTCGTCACCCTTCAGGGATCTGAACAATGGATTAGGGAAGGCGGAAGGTAACTGTGGCGGCGGTAAGAAGAAGAGGAAACTTAGCGTTTCTGTTGCTCTCACAAGAGAGGAGATTGAGGAGGATATTTTTGCTCTGACTGGATCAAAGCCGAAAGGGAGGCCTAAGAAGAGACCGAAGAACATGCAAAAACAAGTGGATGTAAAATAAGATCTGATCATTAATCTGATTGAATTGTTTTGTCTTGAATTATTGTTTCGTCCTGTATTTACCAATATTAATATTTTAGAATAAGTGTGATTAATTTATGTATTCTTTGTGGTGCAGTTTGTTTTCCCCGGATTATGCCTGGTATCGATAAATGCGGATTCGTACAAGGTATCTGAAAGTTCTCTGAAGGTATAACCTCAATTATCACTTTCTGTTTTGATTACAGTATTTTGTGTTGTTTTGATTGGTTATTGATCATCAATGGCTGTTGTATATGCAGGGTTAGATGCAACTGGCTAATGAATGATGATTATGCCCTCCAAATGCATTGTGTGGAAGTTTTAATGTGATGACTTTCAAATTTTGTGATGCCTTTTGAAGGTATAATCTGCATAACATGCAGTTGAAAGAAAGAATAAAGTGTTCTTTAGGGTTATTTATCATTAGTCGCAGTTGTAAATATGAATTCCATAATCTTGAAGATTTAATTTTCAATACTCAAATTGATGGTTTTACCTTTCTATATTACTTATAGCATTTTTCCAGCCAGTTATGATTGTTTTGGAATTTCTGGTGTAAAGCCAAGTATCTGGCATGGCTTGTTATGTGCTCTAATCTAAATAAGTATTGAGTATAGAATTCTTTGATTTTATTTTTGCTCTATCAATCCTGATAGATGTCAAGTATGCTTATAGATGGTCTTCATTTCGTTTTTTCTATTTTTCGTGCATATAGCTCAACCGATTTTAAAAATTATCATTAGGCTCTGGAGACATTCACTTTTGTGTGGTCATTCAATGTACTTCTAGGTCCTGCATACGAGCATCATTGCTGTAAGCGTGCGGGGATAGAATATACTTCAGTCCTAATAAAATAAAGCGTATATTTATCACTATGCAAAGTTCAGATTCTAACAGGAAAAGAAGGATACCTGGAGTCGGGCCTGAAACGTGCAGCACAATCACTGGCGAAAGGCTTACAGCACTGTTCATGCAGGTATCTTCTCAATCAATAACGATGATGAATGCAATGGTAATACGATAGGTATTTAGGACAAACTTATTAACATCATTTGGAACTAACTAGGAAGCAAAATAATATGTATAATCGTTGATCCAAAAACAGAGTCAGATTTCTTGATCTAGAATCACATGAGGGTTGTTGATTGCTCCTTGATCATGAAATCGCTCGTATCATAGCATAATTGTTCTCAGTTGCAATAGCATTTTCTTGTGAATACTGACTGGTGGCCTTCCAATATCTGCTCTATGTGGTTCGGTTAAGACAAATCACATTTTTATACTTATGCGTGTGTGGGGTGAGAAAATACCATTGATCATCTCTGAGACTATGTTTATCTATGTAATAATAGAAGATGGAGACTATCATAATATAGAAATAACAACGAAAAAGAAAAGATTTTAACAATATACCAAGAGAAAGAACACTGAAAACAAGTTCTTCAAACATCCCTAGCTAAACCCTAAATCACTAATCCCAAAAATATAAATGGTCATAATTAATAAAAGGGAAATATGCAATTTTTGTCATGTAATTTAGTCTAAATTCAATTTTTATCCCATTAATTATAAATTTTCTCATATTTAATTTCATAACTTTTAAATTTCTTAAATTTAGCCACACTGGTAGAAGTTTAACGGTCTATCTGCGTCAATATTTTGACTAGATGTTTTGGGATATTTTGATGTTGAGTAGAAATATTGTAATATTGAATATAATCCATGTGTGGGTATATAAATATTTCAAAAAAAAATCATTAAAGTGTTGATTACCGGAGTTGATTGTTTGATTTTGGACGGTGAGATTATACGTGATAAATTTATAACGAATGAGACTAAATCAGGGCAAATTTATGGAACAAAAAATGCTATTTTTCCTTAATAATAGTATTATATTTTTAAAGAAACAGTGAAGTAAAGTCAATAATGAACCCCATGAATATGAACGGAATTCAAAAACATTATCAGAAAGAAAATAAAGTCAGAAGTGAAACACATGAATTTTTCTCCACATGGGATAAATGCAAATAATCCCCACGTGAAATATTTTATTAGCTGAAAACCCCTCGTGAAAAAAATAGAGTAATGCTATATACCATCGTTTTTATACCACCGATTTTCACCTCCCCTTGATTTAGAAAGTATGAATGTATTAAATTCAATTGAATTAATTAAACCAGATGATTGTTTATTAATAATAGAAGGAGTGAAAAATCGGTGGTATAAAAACGGTGGTATATATCATTACTCAAAAAAATATAAGCTAAAAACCCCTGTGAAATTTTTAAATTGCATGAAACCCCCTGTGAAAAAAATATTGCATAAAAACTCCATGTGAAATTTTCAAATTGCATGAAACTCCCTGTGAAAAAAATATATCCTAAAAACCCCCTCTAAAATTTTCAAAATTTACAAATTAATTAATAGTACTAATATTAAAGTTTTATGATATTAATTAAACTTTATCCAATAATTAATTTTCAATGTAGTTATATTTTGTAGTGGTAAAATTTTAGAGGGGGTTTTTAGCCTGTATTTTTTTTCACAGGGGGTTTCATGCAATTTGAAAATTTCACATGGGATTTTTATGCTATATTTTTTTCACAAGGGGTTTCATGCAACTTGAAAATTTCACAGAGGGTTTTTAGCCTATACTTTTTTCACGGGGGGTTTTCAGCCAATAAAATATTTCACATGGGGGTTATTTGCATTTATCCCTCTCCACATAATGAACAATGAGTTCCTCATTTGTTGGCCTAAAACGAAACCCGACTAGATATTTGATATTTGTTGTTAGTCGAAGCAAACTCGAGTTAATTGATATTCTCTTCTCAAGAATATGATGCTATTAGAGCACTCACAATGGAGATTTTCATGGGGCTTTTTAGTTGCAATTGAGATTTTGGTGGGCTGCTCCTGAAAAGCCCCTCCAAAATACGCTGACTCAGCATTATTTTTTAATTTAAATTTAATTTTTATTATTTTTTTGTTTTTATTTTAATTATAAAATGTGCAATTAATTTTTGCACATGCAATCAGCCCCAATTAATTATTATTATTTTTTGTTTTTTAATTATAAGAAATTTTATCTATATATACCCCATTACACTATTATATTTTATAATTCGCTTTTATTAAAAAAAATATAATTTTTGTCTATACTTTATTTTACTAATATAATAATACTTATAATAAATTTTATTTATTCTTTGAGAACAATAATAAAATTATATTAAATAAATAATGATAATTAAATTAAGTTTACAATAATGTATAAAAATCTACTATATTTTTTATGATGATAATATTTTCATAGTTATTTATATATAAAGTAATATATAGTGGAAGATGACGTGGCATTGTGGGTCCAAAAGAAGGGCTTTACCATTGTAGGTAGAAATTTATGGGGCTTCTTATTTTGAAGGGAGATGACTTGGCATATAGGAAAATGTGAAAATCCCTTGGATAAGGGCTTACCATTGTGAGTGCTCTTAATGTTGTAGGCATTAGTTGTTTGTCACGGACCATCATTTTGATTCAAGCCCAAGACCCAAAAAGAGGTTTAGACTATTTTTAGCTCAAATCATGTAAATAGTCTTTAGAATGTTTTTGTAATTATAGGAATTTTAAAAAATCGTACTTAAAATGTAGTAGAAGCTTTAGTAGAGTGGAAGAACCTAGATATTCTCTCGAATGAGCTAGATATTCTCAGATCAAATTAACTTACACCACTCATTGAGTAAGTGAACTGGTATATATAGTCTTGACCATTTCAAATAATAACACCAATTAATAATACCAAGTAAAGATAAAAGTATTTTAAATAACACCACCAATTAATAACATCAAGTTAAGATTAAAAAAATTGAGAAAATCTTTTCTTACCCAACTTAGCAACTTAATGAGTTTGGTTTACTAGATAGTCTATGATAGCTTCTTAGCTTTGAAAAAATAATTAAACTAAGTTAGAATAGATTTCTATTATAGTCAATTATAGTCTAAATTTTCTGCCATATTTGAAGTGAGATTATCTTTTATGACAAATTTACAACTATTAAGTTCAATATCATTTGACACTCTCTTTATAACACAAATTGAATTAATAACACAAGTTTATAGCAGCACGTAATAAAATATAAATTATAAAAACATGAGTGACCAACTATATATAGAGACCATAAATTTCTTGAGACCATAAAATATATATAGAGACCATAAATCAGAAATATGGGAAAAAAAAGAGTTAGACCGGAAAGGAAAAGGGAAAATATTCGGTGACTCAAACCGGGAGGTGTTCTCAAAAATAATAAAAGGTGATGATGGAGCACCTACTACTGGTGCTGATATTATTCTCACCTATTCCTGGGAGATGGATTTTTCTTGGAATTTTGAATCATGAATTTGTTTTCATATACTAGGTCATAATATGGGTGTCATTGAGCTTGATCTGTAGATTGTACCCACCCTAAAATAAATATAAAAAAATACGGAAAACGAACAGAAAAAAAATCATATGAATTTTTAATAATGGTGTAAAGTTGTGTTGATTGAGGTGTTTAATAGAATAAATATCATATAGATCTTTTGACAAATTAACATGCGGCTTGGGGTCGGTTCGAGTTAGAGTTCTCTAAACTTTCAATCCTCACTTACTTTTTCCTGAAATTATACATAATAAAAACTTATCTAAACTTTCAATCGTCACTTACTTTTTCATGAAATTATTCATAATAATATTCCTGAAATTATACATAATAAAAACCAAATGACATTATTAGTTGAGAACCTTTTGTGATTAAACTATATTTCTATATGAGAAAACAATGTTTGTGATTTGATAAAATTCTTCAAATATAGACAAAATTATATCACTCTTTTTTAAACCGATTGAATTACCTTAGCTAGTGCGGAACTTCGACGGAACACGGTTGTTAAAACTTCAAAATGTTTAGCAGTATTGGTGTATACCTCAACGCAAATTGAGTGGCCAAAGTTTAAATTCAAAGTCATATTTGTCAAAGTAAACCATAAATATCAAAAGAGTAATCTTTACCAATATTAATTTTTTGAGTGGCAAATCACAATATATTGAAAAATTCTTATATTACAAAAAAAAAAAGGAAAAAGATTTTCCTACAGTCCGTAAGGTTTTAAAAACCTTACAGACAATTTCCAGCCACAAATTGTGGCTGGAAGAAACCTGCAACCTGCTGTGCAGGTTGCAGGATTTTTTTTTTATTATTTAATTTCAAGAACCCATATTATTTGTATTTCATAATTAACCCCATATATTTTAACTTTATTTACACTTTTGCATTTACGACAAAGAAATTATCATAGTTATTCAAAATCATACATTGAGAAAAAAATGCTGATAATAAACATAGTAATTTATATTCGCGTGTTATCACCAAATTATCGTTAAACATATAAATTCTCAGTAAAAATCAGCTGATAAATAATGAATATTAATCTATTTTTGCAATAAGTTGGTGTATTAATTGCAATTATATTTATTTTATATTTTTCAAATATGAAACGAATATAAATTCATATTTGGTAAATTTATGTAACTAATATCATAATAGAATAGATGGAAAAAATATGTAATTTAAGATTAACGAACTATGAAAATTTATCAATTTAAAATATTAATTCAATAAAGTTAATAAATTCAATACATCATAAAAAAACCCTAAAAAATTCACCTTAAAATTGAGCCTCTCTTGTACTATTTATTTATTGTAGGTTGTTTTTTTTTTTTTTGGAATGAGTGATCATCAAATACGTTAAATTTAAGGGTGAAATTTTCATCCCTACGTTAAAATAAGAGTTTTAGTTATAGTATAATTTTATCTATTAGGATTTAGGATGAATAAATCCTAATAGATATATATAAACAAAATAAATCCTAATAGGATGAATAAACAAAATAAGGAAAATTAAAATGGGCTTTTTGTAAAAAGCCTTTTTCTTATAATTCTACCGGCTGTCAACATCCTAATCTCACAGATTCTGTGAGATTAGCATAGTTGAAAAAAAAAATTACTATTTATTTTTATTTATAATATTTAAATATGAGAATCTTCAATTTTCCAATCATGTGTAGGAGATGTTACATATGTTACAGATTATTTGAAGTATACAGAACATTCGATGAGAAACTCAATTTATTTTTGGTACAAATCTCCGAAGAGCTTTCACGTTTTAACTAAAATTTAAGACGTAACATTTGCATAAAGCTATCAATGGTTTCAAACTTTTCAATTAATGGTGTAATCAAATGCCATTGTTTTCAATCATTCAAATGTCCGAAGATTTGGCTAACATGACACCAACTTGACCTTTGGGTGACCCGACAAACTCTCCAGCAGTAAATGATTGATTTTCACCAAAAGATATCGTTCTACTTAAGACTGAATAGCCACAGTACTCAACTTCACATACCGTAACATCTTGCAAGCATTTTGAAACAGCAGATCCTACTCCTTCCCCTGAATTCAAATGACAATAAATACCAATTCCAATGTCCCTTTTGAAAGTCCTTAATGAAGATATATAACATATTACATGTTTTGATAGCTGTAAAATTAAGCATTCCACATAAATATGTAAGCAACTTAACATTTTTAAAATTTATATCTTACCAACTATCGGAAGAATGGTAGTTTTCGAAGAAAAGAGAACTAAATTTACGTATCTCCTACTATTTCACATGGTAGGATATAATGTAAAGGCTTGTGAAAAAATGACAGAATCTATACGTGCAAATGCTAGTTACACTATACTGAAACAAAGGGCTACGAAAAAGCTTACCATGTGTCACTAACAATAAGTTTTCGGAAGGATATTTATTAGCAAGCTTTTGAATCACCGTATGATATCTATCTCTAGCGCTATCTACGGTCTCTTGCCATTTTGGTAGCTGCAGATAGAAGTGAGAGCCAATTTTAGCACAGAGAAACTTAAAGCATATTCAAAAAGTTTGACTTTAAAACTGATAGGCAATATTTACCTCCTTATAAACCATTTCAACAGTATTATCAACAGTTCCAGCAGGTAAGACAGCTTCACATTGTGCGATATCGAAGCTGAAAATCCCGTCTTCTGGAGCCACATTATTTCGGATAACGAGAGAATTCATCATCTCACACAATCCATATTCAATTGAGACCTGGAAGATATGTAAAAGAGTTTAAGTTGATAGTGGTAGAATAACTGGTGAGAGTGGATAATAATGAGATTCAACACAAACTATTCGCTTAAAGATAACGAGGACAGAGCATTAGGTAATTGTGTTACTAAGCAACTCTACTCTTCATAATAGGATTCAGAAAATAAATTTCTTCAGCCAAATTTTGGAAATCAACTATCCGAAAAATAAAAGTAGTTTATATACTCATTCGATGAACTTTAACAAGATTCGATTTTCATAAAATATAATGAAGCACTTCCATTATGAGATGATTCACAACCACAATAATATTCAATCGTAATTCATTGTGAAGAGAATCTAATCAACAATTGACAAGTATATGTGACGAATAACTACCTAGAGGAGGAAATCAGATCAGATTCATATTTATTCTCAACATTACACGCTTTGTCACACATATGTGCATGTAACATAAGTGTTTTTGATCTGAGACACAATCCACATCAAAAACACAAACAATTTTCATAAAGATATTTATTTCCGTGCACATATATACCTTGATTTTAGACGGATCAATAACGATGCCATTGGAGGTCAAATCATTCGGATCATCGCAATGATTAGCCACTGCACACAACGCCGCAAGAACTTCCGCGGCGGTCTGAAGGCACCGCAGAAAGGGGGAGACAAAAATCCGATGGATCGGAAACCCTAACTGCTTTCGGAATTTATCGCCGGTTGCAAACGCCCGGACCTTGCCGTCGTCGAACAGCGGCGGGTCCCATGGACGCTCCGCGGTGGAAGACCAGAGCGGGACGAAGTTGTCCAGCCTGTCGCCGTGCCGCATTACGACGACGTTTTGGTGGTGCTGTTGCGGTTTATTGGGGTGATCGCCATCGCCATCCATGATTGAGAGATAAGCTCTTTCAGATCTTTTGATTGATCTTTTTTTTTTAGACTGTTTGAGTAATAAAACCCCTGGTATAATATGCTGCGTGTGCGCCTCTGATTGGTTGGAAAGAAACATCGTGTGCCTATCTGGTTGCACGTTAGATATGTGTTTGAAAAATAAATTTTTGGATTAAATTATTATGTTTGAAGTAAAAATTATTTCGCTATCATTTCTAAATATATATTTTTTTTCTCATTGTAGTCCTTTTAGAAACGTAATAATTGGTTTTTGGTCACACTTTGATATATTAGTTATCCGTTTAGGGACTCAAAGTAATATGAGTTTGATACTCTTATAACCAAAGTGATACAAATATGTAATTTTGGGATCAAAGTGCAACTAAATTTGACGTTTTCGTAAAAATAATCTAGAATAACTAAAGTGGGACGAAAATATAACTTCAGAAATGGTAGCGCAATAGGTTTTACTTAAGAAAGTATTTTTGTCATTTGATGGGTTTAATTGTGAAATAATTATTTGTCCACAATTCGCTTGTTCCAACCTCATTTTGCTTGTTCCAACCTTGAATATTATTTAGAAAATACTACAACACACTGAATCCAACATACCATATATGTTAATGACCATATATTTAGAGTACAGGGGTGGTAAATACCCACTCAAATATATGGTGTATGTCACACTGAGCCTGTTGAACCCAATATAACATAGAATTTTTTAATATTATTACAAGAATGACAAAACACACACTTGAACAAATTTTCACTCATAGATATATCTTGAGTAAAGAAACATCGAGTATCAATGCCACAACTAATATAGAATGATTTAGCTTGTTTCTCAATCCCATTTGTTGAGGACATTATCCTAATACTATTAAGGGGGTGTTTGGCTAAGCTTATAAGCTCTTATAAACATCTTATAAGAAGTTTGAGAGCTTATAAGCTCTATGAAAGTGTTTGGATAATTTTCTTTAAAAAGTGCTTATAAGACCAAAAAATAAGATGTTTGGGTCTTATAAGCAAATAAAAAATAAGTTGGCAAAACCCAACTTATTTCAAAATCTTAAATTTGGGATGTTGTTTATATTTTTTTAAAGACATAAAATAAACCTAGTTAATTTTATTCTTTCCAACAATACCTTTCTCCGAAAAAATATTTATTTTTATATTGCACAATTCTCTCGTATAACATTTGAAAACATCTTATAAGACCAATAGACTTATTTTATCCAAACACTTAAGAGCTTATTTTTTAAATAAGACGAAACATCGTATAAGCTCTTAAAACATCTTATAAGATGTAAGAACTTATAAGATGTTTTAAATAAGCTTAGCCAAACACCCTCTAAGGCTATTTTAATTTATATTTTTAAAATAAAATTTTGAAAAAAACGACTTAATATATGGTGTGCTCATATATGTTTTTAGATAACGTCATAAAATGTGTAAAATAAAATAAAAAATTGGCAACATATGATGATTTTATTAATTATTTACTTATTTTAAAATATAAATTAAAAATTAAGTACAATGTTACCATATTTGAGTATATCAATATTATGTAAAACGCATATTACAAATTTACAACAATGTGCAATTATGTAAAATATAAATCATTGAACAAATAAAGTTGACAAATGATATATTTGAATGAAAATAATTTATTTATGCATTTTTAAGATACTAAAATCTAAAACGCAAAAATTCAGTTTAAAAACATAAAAGCAACAGGACCAAGTTTTTTGAAAGGGCGGGAAAGCTTGAAACATTACTCGCCAACACTACTTCTCACACGGGGACCCACATAGATAAATACCCGTCTGTTTGTATTTTTTACACTTAATTTCACAAAATAAAAGGGGGATAAAATTAGGGTTTGTTCTTCTTCTCTCGATTTCTTCAGAATGTCCGGGACTTCTGAAAGCTTCTCTCAATTCGACATCTCGGAGCATGTAAGTATTTTCGTTTCGTTTTTTTTTCCAGTAATATATAGCCAGTTGTCTGAAATTTTCAGTATCGATCAGTATTCTCATGTATGTTTTGTGGTGCAGGAAAAGGATAAATTGGTAGGGGAAGTGATCCGTTACATTCTGTTCAAATCGGAGCAGAATTCAGGTTGTCCGATAAAGAGGGAAGAATTGACGCAATTGGTTACTGGTAAAGGATATAGGCAGAGAAATCTGCCTGCTTTTGTAATAAATGAGGCGAAATCGAAGCTCTCCTCGATTTTTGGGTACGAAATGAGGGAACTTCAGAGGTCAAGGGCTTCTGTTTCAGCTAATCCAGGCCGCACCTCGCAATCGCAACATTGTGAGTTGATTTGCAAGTATACTGTTTGGGAATGCAATGGGTTACTGTTTAATGTTGTGTATTTATCCATTTAATTGTTTTTACAGATGTGTTTTTTAGTTCTTGAAGTTTGAAAGGATTAAAAATCGTCAGGTTTTATGTTACTTAAAGGTACTAGATTTGTGTTGAAAGTTTCATGGCTAGTAAAATTCAGGAATTCCCAGTAGTAAAAGTTATGGACAATTTTTCTATCAGAATAAATTGTTTATGCTATTTGGAGGAGAGGGTGATTAGGAACATAAGATTTTTTTTTTTTTTGCCAGTTTGTGAACTAAGACGCCCTTTCATTGAGGTGCCCAGTTGGTAAATCATCTGCTGCTTCTCATCTTGTGAACCTTGAACCCCACTTCACAACAAACGATAAATTTGTTAAGAACTGGGGTTTAAAAACAGGGTCCATGCTAAGTGTTACATGTTTTTCTTTAATTGATCCTTTGTTGCGGAAAAGTAAATGCTCGCCATTGATAGCTGCTTATTACGGCCCTGATTAGGAACACAAATGATTATTAGACATGTGTAAGTTACTGGTTCTTATTAGTTTCCTTCGTGCAGCTGTTGCTGATGCAAAATCATATATAATCATAAGCGAGTTACCTCCTGATGTCTACAGAAAATTTGTGGAGGATACAAGTACATCACACATTACGGGGTTCACTTTTGTTGTGGTTGGTATTATTCATTTAGGTGGAGGCAAAGTCACAGAAGGTATACTTTATTTGTAAATCTATTGGCATATCTTCACTCACAGGAAATATGTCCATTAAAATTAGTTAATTCCTGCTTAAGCTTAGCTGAGGCTAATTATATATAAAAGAATATATTTTAATATATTAATTATTATACACACACACACACAATATATATACACACATTACTCATTTTTAAAAACATAAGTAAATATTATTTTTATTTTATTTTAATGACAAGCTCCGCTCAACTCGGCCCAAGCTCGAGTAAATGAGCTTGCAAATTGAGCCTGACTGGAGCTTGACCAACTTGCTCGGCTCGAACTATTATATATCTTATAATATTTTATTTTATTTTCATGCCTGGCTCCACTTGGTCCAAACTCAAGTAAATGAGTTCGAAAATCTTTGCTCTCATAATAGTCATATCTTGAGAATGTTGTTCATGTTTCAACTGTGTGAACTTTTGTTTAGTTCATCTATCTGACTTTGGCTTGATATCTCATTTTATTACATTGTCTCCAGAAAATCTATGGCATCACCTGAGGCGGTTAGGGGTGCATGAAAATGACGAAAACCATCCAAATTTCGCAAACACTAAACTGACGTTAGAAGTACTTGTTCAACAAAGGTAGTCTTTAATTCATAATCATTTTCTTATGGAGTTTGGTTGGATATTTATGATTAAAGCTATTGTGTTATTTGATATTCGCTTTATCTCACACAGATATTTGCAGAAAGAAAAAGTTAACGGCCCGGAAGGCAGCACTGTGTATTATGAGCTTGCCGAGAGAGCTCTAGATGGGGCAATTTATGACAGAATTAAAGAATATGTATCTCAGGTATCGTAATATAATGCTTCTCTTAACTTTAGTGGCTGCATGTTAACTGTTAACATTAACATTTTAATCCTGAGTGTGCGTTTGACAGATTGTGCAGAAAGATGCCACCTCATTGGAGGGTGATTGATTCGCTTCATTTGGTTGGATGGCGTATTTTTACACGTAAATCTACTCAAAATGGAGATTTTTGCCCTTAATTCTGAACTTGTCAAGAATTTTCTATGGCTAATTTTCGGATTTCGCGCAGTTAATGTAGAATTTGTTTTGCTATTATAACTCCTAAGTATGTTCATGTAATTGTTTATATGATATAATTAATTTGGAGTTTTTGAGATTGTATGTTTTTGGTCCTATTTGGTTAAGGGAAAAACATTTATCTATTTTACGTATTTATGTTACATTAGGCATTAGCCACTAAAATAGATTACACGGAGTTTAAGTTATTTCATGCATCATATATGTAAGGATCATGTTGCAAAATACTATCCAAATTGCTCATCTTTAAACAATCTCCATCCGTTCTTAAAGTGTAAGCTTGATAGAAAGATCGAGAAAGTTATGGAATTAATTTGAGAAATATGTAATGAACGAGATTAAAATTAAACTCAAAACAAAATTGTGGAACAAAAGGTACAATTTTAAGCTTACTAAACATCTCACCAGTCACCATTTAAGGCCACTATCGTTAGTCAATGTTGATCGATATTTTTTAGAAGAATTGATTCATTGTTACATTCACATATGAAATATATTCAATATTATGTTATTTCTAACAAAATATCACGTGTCTTTTACGCCAAAAAAGCTCCCTAAAAGTCTAATAAAATGCTCATTAAGAGAGTTGACTAAAAGATTTTGGAACTTTACTGTGTATTTGAGTATTTCTGGACATTGTTTTTTTTCTTCTGATAGTTTATTTCTGGACATTGCAAACGCCAAACAGAAAAGTGCATTTCTGTTTGGCCTGGGATGTTAAGGATTAAGTAGAGATTTCACATTAATTTTGGTAAATTCTAAAATATAATATAAGGCTATGTAGAGCATGAGGGGAAATGGGTAGGGAAATGGAAATGAGGGGTTTAGTAGGTAGGGAATTTGGTAGGGAAAATTGGGGGAAGTGAAAAATTCACTAAAGGAATTTGGTAGCAGCCAATGGGACGCTGCCACGCGTCCCATCCTTATTTTTTTTCTCCTTTTTTGTAAATCGTTTTTTTAGTATTAATTATGCAAAATTAAATTTTTTTTCCACCATTATTTTTCTTTTTTCAAGCTCTATAAATAAAGCCTAAGTTTGTGTCATTTAGACAATATTTTTTTTTTTGAGGTTTTTACTCCATATTTTCATTTCAATTTTCAATTTAAGTTTAACCTTCAATTTCTTGTACGTTTTCAATAATTTCAAAATTAATATTTTATAAAAAATAAATATTCTAAATATTTAATTAATAAATATAACCATAAAATTAATTTTTATTAAAATTAATTGTAACTATAAAATTAATTATTAAAATTAGTGATATGAATGAAAGAGAAAGTAAAAAAAAAATTAATTGGCTAGCTGCTGTATATAGCCTAACAGACTTACACTATTCATCTCCACTTTAATTCTTTTAGTCTGACATCTTTCAAAATGTTAAATCTTTTGTTAATTTTGTAAGTTATATATATTTCTTCACTTATAATTCAGAAAGAACAAATTTAGGTCGTTTTGGGCTGTGCTTCAAGCTCATATCTATTATCAAGCCGAACTCGAGCTTTGAAAAATAACACTAATACAAATTCAAATTTTGTTGATAAATATCAAGCTAATAATGAACATTTCAATGTTCATTGCACCGAAATGGCGTAACATGTTGTAGTAATCCGACGCCAAAAAGTGGACAACCAAAACCAATTTGGCGCTAGCTGGAGATGGCCTAAAACATTGTTGTCGCATTTTTAGCACTATTAATCAATACAAATTCACGTAATTATGATCTATTAACTAAATCAAAAATTTCAAATATCATAAATCATTAATTCCAATCATTATTTTTAAAAGACAAACAAACTTACCCAAATATAAATTAATCTACTTGAACATTTTAATATAGAGAAGAAACGATGAAACATTACACCGACAAATCTTAGAAATATAACTCTAAACTTCATGGTGTTTAGCTTACATGAATTCGTTTTGGTGATCTAATAATTTAATTACTTGAGTATGATAAAATAATTTAGATATTTCCTATAAATATGAAGAATTTCGATTTTTTTTTTGTAATTTACATATACAAGTATATCATTAGTTTAAATTTTTTGGGGGAAATCTCTAACTTATATTTCTAATTGTATATGTTTCATTATTTGTTTCTATACTATACGTCATTTGATTATTTTGACTTCTTTTCATTCTCCAACATTTTAAAATAAACAATAATTTTTGAAGTTTAAAAGTAAAGGGTTTTAATAGTCTTTTTTAAGTAGTAAGTTTAGTGAAATAAAATTAAGAAAGGGAGGGGGTTTGTGTTAATAAATTGAAATCTAGTGGTAAAAATGTCAAATATCCATAATTGAGGGATCTCCACCTTAAGGACTATAAATAAGAAGTTTTACGCTCAGAATATCACTTCATTCTCATTTTACAGAACAGCTCAGTGCTCACAATTCTACAGCCAGCTCAGATTACAATTGTGCTGCAAAGATGGTGCGCCGTGTTATAGATTTTCTCGAACGCCTGGATACTGATGTGGCATTGAACATCTTTACGCGATTGGATGATCCTGCGGATCTTGTTCGTGCCAGCGCCGTCTCGCGCTCCTGGCGCCATTTTGGTGAGCTTTTGCTAAGGATTTTTGTTTTTTTTTATTTAATTTTTGTGTGCTTTTTTATTGCCGATTAATCTGTTCATGTTTTTGTTTTTTTGGGTTAGCTTGGAATCATGTTTTTGGATTTGTTTTGTTTTGTTAGCTTGGGGAATTCTGTTTTTTTGATGCTGTTCTATTGAGCTGAACAATAGAATTTCAATCTTGTGTTTTGATTTATGTTTGTGAAGTTCGTATGTTATCGTTTGATTTTAATTCTTCTAGCCTTTTGTAATTCTTCTGATTGCGTAGCAAATGACAATTTTGATATTTATGCAGTAATAAAAAATGGGCTTTCCAAACAGCTCTGTTTCAGGGTATTTCCCCAACTCTCTAAGACTTCACATAGGACTGAGGCGCATACAGAGGAGACATGTTATGTGAACTATAACACGGTTATAGAAATGGACCCTCTCAAGAGGGATCATATTGTATATGCTTCTCTAGTTGAATGTCTTTCTACATCGAAAGCTTATCCAATTGATTGTGGAGCAGATGCTGTTAGTGCTTCCAGCACTGATCACTATCAAGCAGAAAATATTGTCCATACTCTGAGCCCATTGAGTCAATCGCGGTGGGGAACCCCTTCATACTGGTCGAGCAAAGGACATAGCGATCCTAATGTGCTTGAAACATTAATTTATAGACTAAGTGCTGATATTACCATTGTTACCGAGATTGATATACGTCCTTTTCAAGGTGATTACTCTAATTCTTCAATCTTTATATGCTCCAATATTGTTTCAGGAATAATTACATGCATAGCGCCTCATTTATTGGGTAATTACATGTTTCGTACTCATGTTGTTGCTTATTGCTGGTTATAGCGTATTGGGATCCAGACCATCCGATATACTCAGCAGAGTACGTGCGATTCCGAATGGGCCATATCAAAGTCCAAAACTCGCAATCATGTCGTCCTGATGACAGCCCTTATGTGTGGACATACACATCACCATCATTTCCTATGAAGCAGGTAGATTACTATATATTCCTAAAACCTTTCTCTATATGCATCAATTTGTTTATTGCTTTAGTATCCACATTCAACATCTCGTAGTGTGTAATTATTTGCTTTGTCATATTTAGAATAAGTAAGGTTTTAGGATTATGTTATGCTGAAGATAGTCGCATTATCGATATGATGGACTATGCATTATTCAATCTTTTGTTTTGTGAGCAGGAAAACGAGCTACAGCCATTCAAGCTACCGGAGCCTGTTCTGTGTATTGGTGGATATCTGCAGATTGAGCTTTCGGGTATGGTTCAGAAGGCAGAACAGGATGGACTATTCTATACATGGTTAGTCCTAAGATCATGTTACTATTTTGTTCACTAATTGGTCATTGCAAGATTGTGTGTTTATGTGTATTTATATATATATATATATATATTTATAGCGCGGGTTGTATATTTGTGCATTGATGTGTATAGAATATGGGCCAGGAAACTCACGACAAGTGCGCAAATATAAATTGTCCTTGCATTATTTTTGACACTTGATTTGCAAATTTGCAGTATATGTCATGTTCGGGTTTTGGGAGTTCCTTTGAAGCCAGCATTTGACATACACATCCTCCAACCGTCAGAAAATTTTGTGCTAAAGTATTATCCAAAAGCTGCTGAATGTTGTCTTTTGAGAATAAAAAAGGTTCTTGTTGCTCTTGGCTATCGATGATAAGCATTCATTGCCAATAGTCGTGTGTATATTTTTGTAGTATTTCATGTTCAATTTAGGTCTAACTAAGTAGATGAAGAGATGAAAGCTGAGCTATGTTTGTTGTGTGTATATAGGAATTAGTTTTGTATAACTTATTTTGTTTATGGATATTTCTTACTAACTTCTGTTAT
Organism: Verbascum thapsus; assembly: GCA_963669365.1. Taxonomy (NCBI): domain Eukaryota; kingdom Viridiplantae; phylum Streptophyta; class Magnoliopsida; order Lamiales; family Scrophulariaceae; genus Verbascum; species Verbascum thapsus. Next base: position 3,724,894 of record OY770106.1, read on the forward strand.
CTAATAAATTTATTTCTGAAATGATTCAAATTCTTATTTTGTTGATAAAAGCTGACATAATATCAAGCTAATCATAAATACTGTTCATTGCACTGAAAAATGGCGCAATGAATGGCGACAGGTTATAGTAATACTCAATGGAAACCTGATGGCTAGATATGAAATTGTACAAAGCTTTACAAACAGGATTAAGAATCATGATAGAAACAAGAAGTTTGATTGAGATGGCATATATAACAGCTAGGTGAAGGCTTGTGAGATTAAAATGGCTTACACTACCATCAGTACTAATTAATTAACGACTATATATGTTATTTAATTAAAAATTAAATTTATAGTTATAATATTGTTAATAGCAATATGCATTCTATATAAGTTGTAATATAATTTTTTTATTTATTATTAAATTATAAATTAAAATCAATGCATAATTGAATAAAATAAAAATATATGATATAATTATAATTAATTAAATCTTTAAGGGCTAAATTGAAAATAATTCAAACCTTACAAATTTACAAGGGACTAAATAAAAAATACAAGTAAAGTTAAATGATTCAAATGAAAAAAAAAAAAAAAAAAAGGGAAACAACACCATTGCTAGCGTAGATGAATAGTGCTACGTTAGAAATGGCGAAATGGCGCAACACATATTGGGAACACTGTTCATTACACCGAAACGGCGCAATGAATGGCTACGTGGTGTAGTAATTCAACGCCAAAAAGTGGGCCAACCAGCACCAATTTGACGCTAGCTGAAGAAGACCTAAGACATTATTGTTGTATTTTTAGAGCTATTAATCAATACATATTCACATAATTGTGATTTATTAACTAAATCAAAAATTTCAAATATCATGAATCATTAATTCTAATTATTTCTTTAAAAGACGAACAAACTTACCTAAAAATAAATTAATCTACTTGAACACTTCAATAAAGAGAAGATGAATCATCACAATGAAAATTCTTAGAAATTTAATTCTAAACATGAAACATCACACTGAAAATTCTTAGAAATTTAACTCTAAACATGAAACATCATAACTGAAAATTCTTAGAAATTTAACTCTAAACTTGTTGGTAATTTATACTTCTTGGTAATAGAAAGTATCCTTTTAGCCCACACATGAATTCGTTTTGGTGATCTAAAAATTTAATAATTTGAGTATATTAAAATAATTTACATATTTCCTATAAACATGAAGAATTTTGTTTTTTGTAATTTGCATATAAAAATATATCATGATTCATGTGTTTCAATAAATTTGGAGGAAATGTCTAAATTATATTTCTAATTGTGTATGTTTCATTATTTGTTTCTATACTATTACGTCATTTCATAATTATTTTGATATTTTTTTCATTCTCCAACATTTTATTTAAAATAAAACAATATTTTTTTTAGTTTAAAAGTAAAGGGTTTTAATAGTCTGTTTTAAGTAGTAAGTTCATTGAAATAAAATTAAAAAAGGGGGGTTTTTGTTAATAAATTAAAATCTAGTGGGTGTAAATGTCAAATATCCATAATTAAGGGATCTCCACCTTAAGGACTATAAATAAGAAGTTTTACGCTCAGAATATCACATCACTCTCATTTTACTTCTGCTCAAAATTCTACAATTGTGCTGCAAAGATGGTGCGCCGTGTTACAGATTTCCTCGAACGCCTGGATACTGATATGGCGTTGAACATCTTTATGCGCCTGGATGATCCTGGCGATCTTGTTCGTGCCAGCGCCGTATCACGCTCCTGGCGCCATTTTGGTGAGCTGTTGTTAGCGATTTTTGTTTTTTTTTATTTAAAATTTGTGTGCGTTTTCATTGCCGATTAATCTGTTCATGTTTTTTTTGTTAGCTTGGAATTATGTTTTTTTTGATGTTGTTCTATTGAGCTGAACAAAAAAGAATTTCAATCTTGTGTTTTGATTTATGTTTGTGAAGTTCCTTTGTAATCGTTTAACTTTAATACTTCGTAGCTTTTTGTAATTCTTCTGAATGCTTAGCAAATGACAATATTAATTTATATGCAGTGATAAAAAATGGACTTTCCAAACAGCTCTGTTTCAGGGTATTTCCCCAACTCTCGAAGACTTCACATAGGACCGAGTCGCATTCCGAGGAGACGTATTATGTGAACTCTAGCATGGTTATAGAAATGGATCCTCTCGAGAGGGATCATATTGTATATGCTTCTCTAGTTGAAAGCCATTCTATATCGAAAGCTTATCCAATGGATTGTATAGCACATGCTGTTAGTGCTTCCAGCACTGATCACTATCAAGAAGAACATATTGTCCATACTTGTTAGGATCGGAAAATTCTTCTATTCATAACAAGAACAGAATTACAGGAGGAGTCAAGCTCACTCGACTACAAAAAACCGAACCTATTACTCTCACACACTCTCACTTAATGTTTTTCTCTCTATTTGTGATGCCTCTAACAAGCAAATGACACTTCTATTTATAGGCACATAATTTGGAGTAGTTGAGGCATTGAGTGGGTTGTTGGAGTAGTTGAAGCATTGAGTGGGTTGTTGGAGTAGGTGAAGGTTTAAGTGGGTTGTTGAAGGTTAAGTGGCTGGAAATATTACAAATCTCCCCCTCCAGCCTTTTCCGTAGATCCTGCATTCCAACAATGTTTGAACACAGTTTGTGTTTCTCTGGTGTTAACACCTTTGTTAACATGTCCGCAGCATTCTTGTCTGTGTGAATCTTTGAAAGCTTCAACTCATGCTCCTCGATTGCTTCTCTAAGCCAGTGATATCGAACATCGATATGTTTCGTGCGAGAATGGTACATCGAATTCTTGCTAAGATCCATAGCACTCTGACTATCACAATGAATGATGTACTCCTGTTGCGGAAAGCCCAATTCTTGGAGAAAACGCTTTAGCCACATAAGCTCTTTTCCGGCTTCAACAGCGGCGATGTATTCAGCTTCTGTTGTAGACAACGCTACACACTTTTGCAACTTGGATTGCCACGAGACAGCTCCCCCTGCTAGTTTGAATATGTAACTTGAAGTGGATTTTCTACCATCAAGATCTCCTGCCATATCAGCGTCTGTGTATCCTTCCAAGATTGGTTTTGCTCCACCATAGCACAAACATAGTTTAGTTGTACCTTTCAGATATCGTAATATCCATTTGACAGCTTCCCAATGTTTTTCTCCTGGATTTGACAAGTATCTGCTCACAACACCCACAGCGTGAGCAATATCAGGCCTCGTACACACCATTGCATACATCAGACTTCCTACTGCAGAAGAGTAGGGCACTGCTTTCATCTTCTTCTTTTCTTTCTCGGAGGAAGGACAATTCTTCTTACTCAACTTGAAGTGGTTTGCTAGCGGAGTGCTGACAGGTTTTGCTTTTTCCATGTTGAACCTTTTGAGCACGCGTTCAACATACTCCTCTTGTGACAAGAACAACTTCTTTGCTTTCCTATCACGAACGATTTTCATGCCCAAAATTTGTTGTGCTGGACCTAAGTCTTTCATATCGAAAAACTTGGACAATTCCTGTTTTAAGTTGTTGATCATGGTTGCATCTTGGCCTACTATCAGCATATCATCCACATAGAGTAGAAGGATGATAAATTTACCATATGGGAACTTCTTTAGGTACACGCAGTGGTCTGCAACTGTTCTCTTGTATTGATGTTCCACCATGAAAGAGTCGAACTTCTTGTACCATTGTCGTGGAGCTTGTTTAAGACCGTAGAGGCTCTTCTTTAACTTGCAAACAAGATGCTCTTTCTTTCGAACTTGAAAACCTTCGGGCTGCTCCATGTATATTTCTTCCTCCAAATCACCGTGGAGAAATGCTGTTTTTACATCCATCTGCTCAAGTTCAAGATTTAGGCTGGCAACCAATCCGAGAACAACTCGAATCGACATCATCTTCACAACCGGCGAAAAAATCTCATCAAAGTCAATTCCTTGCTCTTGTTGGAAACCTTTGACCACGAGTCTCGCCTTGTACTTCATAATTTTGCCTTTGTCATCTTTCTTCAATTTGAAAACCCATTTGTTTTTCAAAGCTTTCTTTCCGTCGGGAAGTTTCACCAACTCGTACGTTTGATTTTTGTGCAATGAGTTCATCTCATCTTCCATGGCCTTCCACCAAAGGGATTTGTCTTTATGAGATTGAGCTTCTCGAAAGCTCTCTGGCTCCCCCTCGCTGGTAAGAAGGATCCATTCACTTGGCGAGTATTGCCTTTGCGGAACCAAACCTCGTGCAGAACGTCGAACTTGAGCATTGTGAGTAATGCCTTGGGGTGACCGCTCCCCCTGCTCAGTAATCTCCTCATCTTGATCATCACCAACATTTGTTGGAATATCTTGTTCAACATGAACATTATCTGGCAATTCCTCATTGTCGGGAGGAATGTGGGATGAATCGGGAACATCTTCTTGAGCACGAGAACTTTGTAGTTTGCCTACTTCTTGAGCAAACTCATGGAACTCGTTTTCATGGAACACCACATCTCTGCTCCGAATAACTTTCTTACTCTCAGGATCCCATAACTTGTACCCAAACTCTTGATCTCCATAACCGATGAAGATGCACGGAGTTGACCTGTGATCAAGCTTCTTCCTTAGCTCTTTGGGTATGTGTGCAAACGCCTTGCAACCGAATACTTTCAAGTGAGAGTAAGAAACATCATTTCCAGACCAAATCTTTTCTGGAACTTCAAAGTTCAGTGGGACTGATGGTGACCTGTTGATAAGATAACAAGCTGCCGCAACAGCTTCTCCCCAGAATGACTTAAGCAGTTTAGCCATACTGAGCATGCATCGAGTTTTTTCCACAATGGTGCGATTCATTCTTTCAGCTATACCATTATGTTGTGGAGTACGTGGCACCGACTTCTCATGTCTGATCCCATGTTCAGCACAATATGCTGAAAACTCGCGGGAAGTGTACTCGCCTCCATTGTCGGATCTGAGACATTTCAGCTTCTTTCCTGTCTCTCTTTCTACCATGGCATGGAACACTTTGAAGCGATCGAACACTTGATCCTTCCTGCTGAGACAATAAGCCCATACTTTCCGTGACGCATCATCAATAAATGTCACAAAGTATCTATTTCCGCCCAGAGATTCTTCATCAATGGGACCACAAACATCTGAATGGACAAGACTCAGCAACTCAGAACGATTCTTTCTTGTAGAACTGAAGGAAACTCGGTGTTGTTTCCCAAATAGACAATGCTGGCAAGGATCCAATGGAACTTCCTTGTCAAATGAGATAGCCTCCTTCTTTGCAAGTGTCGCCAATCCCTTCTCGCTCATATGGCCTAATCGCTTGTGCCATAAGTTTGGTGATATCTCTTTTTCGACAGCATTGATACTTGGATGATACAACTTTACATGGGTTTTGTAAAGAGTACCACAAATATGTCCTCTAGCAATAACCATAGAACCTTTCGATAACTTCCACGTACCTTCTTTGAATTGATTTTCATAGCCCTGCCGATCCAGAGCTACTCCTGAGATTAAATTCAATCTCAGATCGGGAACATGTCGAACATCTTTCAACACAAGTGTACACCCAACACTGGTTCTAATGTGGACATCACCAATGCCAACAATACTTGAGAAACTCGTGTTTCCCATCTTTACAGCACCATGGTCTCCGGATCTATAAGTCGTGAATAGATCCTTGTGCGGAGTGGCGTGAAATGAGGCAGCGGTGTCAATCACCCACTCGATATCATGAGTACCCACATGTAGGCATGCTTCTTCTCCGCATGTAACAAGTGCAATGTCTGGTGACATAGTAACCATGGTTTCACCGTCTTCTTTATCCGAACTCTGGCTTGTCTGTGGCTGTTCCCGTAGAAACTTTCGACAGTCCCTCTTTCTGTAACCATAATGATTACAATAGTTGCAATACCCCTCGAACCAAGTATTGGTAGCGACGGACTTACCCCGTTCTTGCGATCTACCTCGAGATCTACCTCTACTTTGGCCTCGACCTCTGCCTCTGCCTCGACCTCGTCCTCTACCACCGCTTCTGCCTCCTCCTCGCCCATTGTTTTCTGAAACAAGGGCATGTGACTGATCGGAACCAGCTTCTTTTCTTCGGGCTTCCTCGTTCATCAGGGCGTCGGAGACCATTTGCATGGTTACGATGCCGCTGGGGGCGGAATTGCTGAGAGTGACAACAAGAGTCTCCCAGCTGTCGGGTAGAGAGCTCAGGAGCAATATGGCTTGTTCCTCATCTTTAAGATCCCATCCGGATGCACTCAACTGGTTCACGAGATCTTGGAATTGGCTCGTGTGTTCTGATACAGAGGTACCACCACGTAGCTTGTGGTTTACTAATCGTCTCATCAACAATGTCTTGTTTCGGGCCGTTTTTGCCTGAAACATGGACTCAAGCTTGTTCCATAGTGTGTACGCACTCTTCTCTTGTGCAACATGATGAAACACACTATGATCGATCCACTGTCGAATTTGTGCAACCGTTTTCCTGTTCATTCTTGCCCATTCATCGTCCGTCTTCTTATCGGGTTTATCACCTTTATTTTCGAGCGGCTCGGCCAAATCTTTCAGATTTAGTAAGTCCTCCATGCGAGGTTTCCACATGTTGTAATTAGTGGACGTGAGCGGAATCATGGTGTCCGATGATGATTTTTCCATAATAAATGTTCAACAATATCTCGTACCTTATTTTCGAAACCAAATTTGGACAAACGGAGCTCACCGTGAATCCGGAATGGTCGAAAAATGGTAGGGTAGCTACGTTCGGGGTAAAAATACAATTTTTGAAAAATTGAGGGACCAAATTGCAATTTTTCAAAACTTTAAGGACCAAAGTGCAATTTTTCAAAACTTGAGAGACCAAATTGCAATTTCTCAAAACTTGAGGGATCAAATTGCAATTTCTCAAAACTTTAGGGACCAAAGTGCAATTTTTCAAAACTTGAGAGACCAAATTGCAATTTCTCAAAACTTGAGGGATCAAATTGCAATTTCTCAAAACTTGAGGGATCAAATTGCAATTTCTCAAAACTTGAGGGACTAAATTGCAATTTCTCAAAAATTATAGGTTGGTGACGTGGCACTGATGACGTGGCAGTGATGACGTGGCAGTGATGATGTGGCAGCTGACGTGGCGATGACGTGGCTGATGACGTGGCTCGTCTTCTTCCTTGAAAACTTCCGGCGGCGCGTACAGTAGCTTCCGGTGGTCAAAAAAATCCCAAAAAATACCAGTTTTCTCCTCTCGACGAGACGAATCCAACGGTATATTCAGATTTCAATTCCGAGCAAAATTGAAAAACTCGATTTTTCAGATTTTCGAAAAATTATGGAAAAATATCAAAAGCTCAACCTTGCTCTTGATACCACTAACAAGATCGGAAAATTCTTCTATTCATAACAAGAACAGAATTACAGGAGGAGTCAAGCTCATTCGACTACAAAAAACCGAACCTATTACTCTCACACACTCTCACTTAATGTTTTTCTCTCTATTTGTGATGCCTCTAACAAGCAAATGACACTTCTATTTATAGGCACATAATTTGGAGTAGTTGAGGCATTGAGTGGGTTGTTGGAGTAGTTGAAGCATTGAGTGGGTTGTTGGAGTAGGTGAAGGTTTAAGTGGGTTGTTGAAGGTTAAGTGGCTGGAAATATTACAATACTCTGAGTCCATTGAGTCAATCACGGTGGGGAACTGCTTCATACTGGTCAAGTAAAGGACATAGCGATCCTAATGTGCTCGAGACGTTAACTTATAGACTAAGTGCTGATATTTCCATTGTTACTGAGATTGATATACGTCCCTTCGAAGGTGATTACTCTACTTCGTGAATCTTTATATGCTCCTATATTATTTCAGGGACAGTTACATGCATAGCCCCTCATTTATTGGGTAATTACCATCGACACATTCTGTTTGATCCTATAACTAAAAAAATATTGTTGAAATTGTAATATGCTTTTATTGATAGACGAGTTAATATAATTATTGTTCATCTTTTGAGGGGTCTCATTGAGGAGTGTCTATGTAATTTACCCATTAACTTAGTTGTAAACTGGTGATTGTACCCGCATTGACCAAGAATTGCTCATGCTTTGTATTCATGTTGTTGCTTATTGCTGGTTATAGATTATTGGGCCATATTCTCTGCAAAGTACGTGCGATTCCGAATGGGCCATATCAAACTCCAAAACTCGCAATTATGTCATCCTAATGAAAGCCCTTATGTGTGGACATACACATCACCATCATTTCCTATGAAGCAGGTAGATTACTATATATATTCCTAAAAACTTTCTCTATATGCATCAATTTGTTTATTGCTTTAGTATCCACCTTCGAGATCTCGTAGCATGTAATTATTTGCTTTGTCATATTTAGAATAAGTAAGGTTTTAGGATTATGTTATGCTAATATTGTTAGGAATAGATCACAGGAGACTAAAAGGGCGGAAAAAGATAATCACATATGCAAAACTAAATGCGCTGTGTCTTGTTCCCTTTCTTCATGGTAGGGGAAGGGGTTGGTTAGCAATCACTCTTCCCCATTATCGATATGATTGTACTCTGAAGACGAGATGAACTAATCGATAATGGATCAAGGGTATGCTTTATATAATGTTTTGTTTTGTGAGCAGGAAAACCAGCTACAGCCATTCAAGCTAGCGGAGCCTGTTCTGTGCATTGGTGGATATCTGCAGATTGAGCTTTCGGGTATGGTTCAGAAGGCAGAATATGATGGACTATTCTATATATGGTCAGTCCTAAGATCATGTTACTATTTTGTTCGATGACATATATTATTTTTAAATGTTTTGTTTACCAGTAAATTTAATAAAGTGGTAAATATATTGCCATTTCTGCATCTGTCAAAAATCATGAAAACGAGATGGGAGTAACTTGGTATTTTCAAGATTGTGTGTTTATGTGTATTTATATATATTTATAGAGCGGGTTGTATATTTGTGCATTGATGTGTATAGAATATAGGCCAAGAAACTCACGACAAGTGCGCGAATATAAATTGTCCTTGTATGTTTGTCAAACTAATTTGAGAGGTTTAAATACTGCATCATTTTGACACTTGATTTGCACATTTGCAGTATATGTCATGTTCGGGTTTTGGGACTTCCTTTGAAGCGAGCATTTGACGTAGACATTCTCCAAACGTCAGAAACTTTTGTGCTAAAGTATTATCCAAAATATGCTGAATATCGTCTTGTGAGAGCAAAAGCGCCTCTTGCTGATCTTGGCTATCGATAAGCGTTCATGGTGATAGTTGTGTATGTATAATTTCAAAGTATTTCATGTTCATATTTAGGTCTAACTAAGCAGATGAAGAGATGAAAACTGAGCTATGTTTGTTGTGTGTATATAAGAATTAGTTTTGTTTAACTTATTTTGTTATGGATATTTCTTACTAAATTCTGTTACTAATAAATTAATTTCTGAAATTATTCATGTTTTCTCTCTCCGAAATGGCGCAATGAATGGCGACAGGTTGTATAGTAATACTTAGGGGTGGCAAGTTGGATCCAAAACCGCGGGTCCAACCCGACCCAACTAGTTTTGAGTTTAGATGGATCTTAAAAAAAAGAATTATGGTTCCAATTGATTTTATATTTATTAAATTTTTAAGACCTTGGTTTCATATGGTTTTTGATTGGGTCCAAATTGGTTTCAATAATGGGTCTATTTTGGTTCCTAAATGGATCCAATTAAAAAAAAAAAAGAAATAATTCTCCTTTTTCATTATTTGCTTTCTCGTACAGTGACGCGATTTCTTTGCTTTCTACCCGTCTGATTCCAAGAAGAATTATTTGCTCTTGTATGTGATTTAAATTTAAATTAAAGTTGTCTGTGTGAGTGTGCTGCTCATGGTCTGCGTTTTGTCATATTATGATTTTATAATGTGTTTCTTTGATGATTAATCAATTATCTGCTTGTTTATGATAATTATCAAAATATTATCTTATCCAAATAATTTATAACAAATCGGGCCTATTGAAATTGTAGTTTAAAATTGAGTATTAAGATATAAATGAAACAATAATTTTTTTTCCTAAAATGAAAATGATGTGTCAATCAATCACGGGATTAATTTGAATTTTTTTAGAAAAAATATATTCCACCCTGACTACTTGAAAAATATTTTTTCTTAGAACATCACATTGTCACTTCAATAATTTGTATATGTATATATAAATAATTAATAAGTATATGTATATACAAATTCATTATGAAAAAAAATGTTATTTCTTAAGCTGATTATCCCATAAATTTGAAAGGTGTGGACATATTTTTCGAATTCAAATTATAAAAAGAATACATGGAAAGTCAATATAAAAAATAAAAATAGCTATTAATAATTTAAATCATCCTTAAATATAAAAAAATAATGTATTAATACTAATTAAAAACTACATATAAAAATAAAAAGATTAGTGATTAGTATAACAAGTATTTGCATTGTGTTGGATCCATAAGTCACCAACCTCTTATTTTGGATCCTTTATGGTTCCTAAATGGATCTTTGTACAAGAACCATTTGGAACCAATCAAAACCAATAAGGATCCAATTCATATTGAAAAGACATTTTGGTTTTTTGTTGGTTCCAACTTATCTTTTTTACAAACCCAATTGGACCCAACCCAAATCCGATCCGATCCACCCATTTGCCACCCCTAGTAATACTCAAGGGAAAACTCACGGCTAGATATGAGATTGTACAAAGCTTTACAAACAGGCTTAAGAATCATGATAGAAACAACAAGAAGTTTGATTAAAATGGCATATAATGAACAATCTTTTATTATTAAATAATTAAAAATTATTTTAATTGCGTTTTAATATTTCATAATCAATTAACCACTATATATGTTATTTAATTAAAAATTAAATTATAGCTATAATATAGTTAATAGCAAAATATGCATTTTATATGAGTTATAATATAATTTTTTTATTTATTATAAAATTATAAATTAAAATTAATGTATAATTGAATGAAGTAAAATACATAAGATATAACTATAACTAATTAAATCTTTAAAGGCTAAATTAAAAATATTCAAACCTTACAAACTTACAAGGGACTAAATAAAAAATACAAGTAAAGATAAATAATTTAAATAAAAAAAATCAAAAAAGAAAAGACAACGTCATTTCTGACGTAGATGAATAGTGCTACCTCAGAAAATGCGGCGGGTCACGGTTTCATTGCACCGAAATGGCGTAATGAATGGCGACATTTGTAATAATTCCGCGCCAAAAAGTGGGCCAGCATATACTTATGTATATAATATATGTGCATATAGAGATTTTATCTACATAGTGACATGTTCGGGAATTAAATATAATAAGCCCTTTTAACCCACTGGTAGAGTAACGCCATGGTAAGGCGTAAGTCATCGGTTCATATCCGATAAGGGGCTTTGATTTTTTCATAAATTTTTTTTTCATAAAAGTCCAGTCATAGTATTAAAAAAATAGCGATATTTTTTTTGGAATCAAAAAGGAACTAATCGGATAATTATTTGGCGAAAGCTGGATATGTCCTTAAGACATTATTGTTGTATTTTTAACGCTATTAATAAATATAAATTCACGTAATTATAATTTATTAACTAAATAAACCATTTCATATCATGAATCATTTTTTTTAAAGACAAACAAACTTACCTAGAGGGTGTTTGGCTAAGCTTATAAGCTCTTTTAAACATCTTATAAGATGTTTGAGAGCTTATAAGCTCTTTAACCGTGTCTGGATAATTTCTTTTAATAAGAGCTTATAAGACCAAAAAATAAGATGTTTGGGTCTTATAAGCAAGTAAAAAATAAGTTGGCCAAACCCACCTTATTTCAAAATCTTAAATTTGGGGTGTTGTTTATATTTTTAAAAGACACAAATAACTCTAGTTAATTTTCTCTTTTCCAACAATAACTTTCTCCGAAAAATATTTTTTTTTTATTATTGCACAAATTCTTTCGTATAACATTTGAAAACATCTTATAAGTCCAATAGACTTATTTTATCCAAACACTTAACAACTTATTTTTTAAATAAGACAAAACATCTTATAAGCTCTTAAAACATCTTATAAGACGTAAGAACTTATAAGATGTTTTAAATAAGCTTAGCCATAACACTTTAATAAAGAGAAGAACGATGATTACTTTCATTCCCCAACATTTTATTTAATCAAAAATAATTTTTCTTAGTTCAAAAGTGGAGGGTTTTGTAGTATTTTAAGTAGTAAGTTTAGTGAAATAAAATTAAGAAAGGGGGGTTTGTGTTAATAAATTAAAATCTAGTGGTACAAATGTCAAATATCCATAATTGAGGGATCTCCATTTAAGGACTATAAATAAGAAATTTTACACTCCGAATATCACATCATTCTTATTTTACTGCTGCTCACAATTTTCTACAGCCAGCTCAGATTACAATTGTGCTGCAAAGATGGTGCGCCGTGTTATAGATTTTCTCGAACGCCTGGATACTGATGTGGCATTGAACATCTTTACGCGCCTGGATGATCCTGCGGATCTTGTTCGTGCCAGCGCCGTGTCGCGCTCCTGGCGCCATTTTGGTGAGCTATTGTTATGGATTTTTGGTTTCGTTGATTTAAGTTTTGTGTGATTTTTCAATGCCGATTAATCTGTTCATGTTTTTTATTGTTTTGTTAGCTTGGAATTAGTTTTTTTGATGATGTTCATTGAGCTGGAAAAAAATTGAAATTCCATCGTTTGTGTTCTGATTTATGTTTGTGAAGTTCTCATGTTATCATTTTGCATTAAAACTTCTCAATTTAATTGTAATTCTTCTGATTACTTAAAAGCAAATGAAAATTTTAATTTATATGCAGTGATAAAATTAGGGCTTTCCAAACAGCTCTGTTTCAGGGTATTTCCCCAACTCTCGAAGACTTCACATAGGACTGAGTCGCATTCAGAAATGGACCCTCTGGAGAGGGATCATATTGTATATGCTTCTCTAGTTAAAACTCTTTCTATATCGAAAGCTTCTCCAATGGATTGTGTAGCACATGTTGTTAGTGGTTCCAGAACTGATCACTATCAAGAAGAACATATTGTCCGTACTCTGAGTCCATGGAGTCAATTGTGGTGGGGATCCACTTCGTACTGGTCGAGTAAAGAACATAGCGATCCTAATGTGCCCAAGACGTTAATCTATAAACTAAGTGCTGATATTTCCGTCGTTACTGAGATTGATATACGTCATTTCCAAAGTGATTACTCTACTTCTTGAATCTTTATATGCTCCTATATTTTTTCTGGGACAATTACATGCATATCCCCTCATTTATTGGGTAATTACCATTAACCCCTTTAAGTTTTGCAAATTACCTTTGATCCTATAACTAAAAAATATTGGTGAAATTGCAATATGCTCTTATTGATAGAGGAGTTATTATAATTATTTTTCATCTTTTTTGAGGGTCTCATGGAGGGGTGATGTAATTGTACCCGCATTGACCAATAATTACTCATTTTTGTATTCATGTTGCTGCTTATTGCTGGTTATAGTGGACCGGGATCCAGACCATCCGACATATTTTGCGAAGTACATGCGATTCCGAATGGGACATCTCAAATTCCAAAACTCGCAATTATGTCATCCTGATGAAAGCAAATATGTGTGGACATACACATCACCAACATTTCCTATCAAGCAGGTGTGATTTTCTTAGATTACTATATATTCCTAAAAACTTTCTCTATATGCATCAATTTGTTTATTGCTTTAGTATCACCTTCGAGATCCCGTAGCATGTAATTATTTGCTTTGTCATATTTATAATAAGTAAGGTTTGAGGATTATGTTATAATCTTTTGTTTTGTGAGCAGGAAAACCAGCTACAGCCATTCAAGCTAGCAGAGCCTGTTCTGTGCATTGGTGGATATCTGCAGATTGAGCTTTCGGGTATAGTTCAGAAGGCAGAACATGATGGACGATTCTATAAATGGTTAGTCCTAAGATCATGTTACTATTTTGTTCACTACTTGGTCATTGCAAGATTGTGTGTTTATGTGTATTTGTGCATTGATGTGCATAGAAGGATGGGCCAGGATTCTCACGACGAATGCACAAATATAGATTTCGACACTTATCAAAACATTATTTAGGGATTAAAGGGGTAAACAAAATTGAGTTTTATTTATTAAAGAAAAAAGTACACAAACTTCTCCAGTATAATGTGTAATTTACCCAACTAACCCCCCTCATGTGTTTGAAACTACAAAAAGAACCCCTCATATAAAGCACTTGTTACAGTTACCCTCTATCTCTGTTTAAACTTAGTACAATATTTTAACCCCTAAACACCTTGCAATTAGCCGCTGTTGTAGGGGGTGATGGAAATTTTAAATATGAGAGGGACTTTTAGGTAATAACACCCTTAATTGCTCCGTCTTTGCGCATTCATATCATATCATCTATTCGCAAACAAAAGATTCACATTGCATAAATCAAGATGCCCCTTGCAAATTTATGTCAAATATTAAATGTGGAAGTTCAGAGAAGAGGGTTAAACATGACAACCCCCCATGCGATTAATTAGATAATATTAAAATTTAAAAAATCCCGCATCTTTCAAAATACTAAATTGTCCTTGTATGTTTGTTAAATTTCAGAGGTTTAAATACTGCATTAGTTTGACACTTGATTTGCACATTTGCAGTAAATGTGATGTTCGGGTTTTGGGACTTCCTTTGAAGCCAGCATTTGGCGTAGACATTCTCCAAAGGTCGGAAAATTTTGTGCTAAAGTATTATCCAGAATGTGCTGAATATCTTATTGGTAGAGCAAAAGTGCTTCTTGCTGTTCGTAACTCTCGATAAGCGATCATGGTGATAGTTGTGTGTATAATTTAGAAGTTATTCCATGTTCAATTTAGTTCTAACTAAGCAGATGAAGAGATGAAAGCTGAGCTATGTTTGTTATGTGTATATATGAATTAGTTTTGTATAACTTATTTTATTATGGTTATTGCTTACTAATTCTTTTATGAAATTCAATTATTTTCTGAAATGATTCATGTTTTCACTCTTTGAAATGATAAGATAAATTCCTATTGGTACAGAATTTTCAATCAGTATCCAAATGTGTTAAATAGTTTTCACAAACTTTCAAGAAATCTCCTCCTGTATGGGTCACCACCTTTGCTAATTTGAGGCACAATACTTTATATAAAACTATAGGATTTGTTTGTTTATGTTTTTGAGTAAAAAATTTAAAATTTTCTCGAGAATTTCGTACTATTAAAATTCGTGTGAGAATTTTAGTTGTTTGTTTATGTTTTTAAAAATATATTGAAAGTTGTGAAATATGTTAAATCAATATTTATAGGTCAATGGATGATGTGTAGAATGATTATTTTAATTGTTTATATAATGATTATGTGAATTAAAAATAATGAAATATAAATATAAAAAAAATTGTAAAGTATGAAAGAGAAATACAAATAATGAATGATTTGATTGGTGAATGTGTGAATGATATATATATATATGATTGATAGTTAATTATATAGTGAATTGAAAAGAAGAGTTGAGAAAATGATAAATTTGGATGAAAACTTAGTGTGGTAAATTTATTTTGAATTTTGATATTTAAAAACTTAAAAATGGGATTTGAAAACATAAACAAACATAACTATGCTTTTGACAAGGGAAGGAAGATACTACCATAGAGACACAAGACAATTGAGGGCCCAATTGGTTGGCACGTCTAACTCGTAGAATTTGTTTTCATGATAAAAATGAGAAATGTGATTTGAAAGATAGAGATTAGATGAGATTTTTAAGAGAAAAAAAAGTAATGATTGTGGTTGATGTGATATATTTTTTATTGTGAGAAATTTATTTTTGTTGATATTTAAATGTAATTTTTAGTAAATATGTTAAGTCAAAATCGTTGATTTAGACGTCAGAAAATAGCCATAATGGATCTTATTTTAATCGTTGCATTATTTTGAATTAGAATATGTAATAAATTTAATTTTCGGCTTTGAAAGATAGTTGGAAAAACCCATTTAATTGATTGTATTAACTGTCAAATCATGAATAGTAAAATTTATTTATTGGAAGAATTTTTTCAAATTATTTGTAATTTTGAGAGAATTTCTTATAAGAAATTTTTCATGATGTGCCAAACAAATAAATTTCTCAAAAATTTTTACTCTGAAAAACATTTTTGAGGATATAGATGGCCATCCAATTGACCCCTGATATTCCTTAATCCCCAAAATAGTAGCCCTTGAAATCATCAATTCATACAAAATCATGGATTTTGACTTATTTGTTCCCTAGCAAAATTCTGAGTTACTGACTTTGACAACAATCACTTATATCGGATTGAAAACACACCAATGTATTGACATTATATAAGTAACGAACACATGCTTAGAATTAGGGGTGTTCAAACGGTTATAACCGAATCGAATCGAACCGAAAGTTCGGTTAACCGAAAATTCGATTAGGCAAAAATCGTAATAGTAACCGAACCGATTTGAGTTCGGTTCGGTTACGGTTATAACCGAATCGGTTCGGTTAATTTCGGTTAACCAATCGGTTAACCGAAATCCGGGCAAATTTTTTTTTTTTTGCAAAAAATAATTTGAATTTTGAGCTATTTGACCTATTTGAAATTAAGTTTTAACTTGAAATTGGTAAATTAATAAAGTTTTAACTTGAAATTGGTAAATTAATAAAGTTTTAACTTGAAATTGGTAAATTAATAAAGTTTTAACTTTCAATCTACCGAAATACATTATCAAAAGCTCATTTTAAATTTTATTTTCATATAATATGATCATAATTATTTGTTTATGTGAGATTTATTAAGTTTTACAATTCTTCTACAAACTTAAAATTGAAAGAAAAAAAATTAGGATTAAATGAG
Source organism: Verbascum thapsus (assembly GCA_963669365.1). Lineage (NCBI taxonomy): Eukaryota > Viridiplantae > Streptophyta > Magnoliopsida > Lamiales > Scrophulariaceae > Verbascum > Verbascum thapsus. Next base: position 3,741,817 of record OY770106.1, read on the forward strand.
TTAAGTTGTTATATATTTCAAATTGACCCCTATATTATGAAATATATTATATTTGGCCCAAATAAATCGGTTACGGTTCGGTTAGACTAACCGACCCCAAATAACCGAACCGTAACCGAAACCGATTTTTTTCAAATATGTTAACCGAAACCGAACCGAAAAAATTTCGGTTCGGTTTCGGTTCGGTCGGTTAGTCGATCCGTGCACACCCCTACTTAGAATCATTTCAAAAGAAACCAATACAAGTGAAATTCAAACTGAGATCCCATGATTGCTGATTTTTGTTACTTCTTTGGACAGGGCACTCCTTTCTTTCTTTGCTTCTTTGAAGAGATTTGTAACCTAGAACCACAAATCTGGCATTAGCGAAATATGGAGGAAAAAAGTTATCACGTGGGTGTAATTCTAAGTTTCCGGTTTCATAAACTCTAATCAAGTTCAGATCCTTAGTTCAAACAATGATATAACTACGAGTCCAGACTGAAAAGGAACTAAATTTCGTTTTAGGTTTTCATCAAATAATTTCAAGCAGTACTTAGTTAACAACTAAAGTGAAGGATTAGAGACAGAAAACATAGTCTCTACGAGCACATTCTGGGCTCTAAGCCATTTTCAAACTCTTTGTTAACGTAAGTGTATATTGCCAAGGTCTGGAAATATATATATATATATATATATATATATATATAGTTTTCAATATCTCCATCCTCTAGTAGAAAGAACTTTCGCTTTAGAGAGGGAAGAGAAGGATAGAAGAAAGTATGTATACTCTTACATCATACAGCAAAATTTATTAATAATCACAATGGATTTGAGATGTTATCTATCACTGAAACAGTCCTGAAAGACAGGTCTGAAACAGATTCGACTGCACAAATAAAATCTATGGAGCACATCTGCAGCCTATTTTACGCAAATATAAACTCATTTCTTATAGGCGAAATGCTTTTTTGAAACTAAAACTATACATACAACCATATCATGCACTAAAATATCTGCTACAGCCTACTCTATGAACAGTTATGAAATTTTGTAGCATTCACTTCAACCATGCAGCATTAGAATACAAAAGAAGATGTAAAAATTCCCATCATGGAAAGGATTAAAAGGACTCACTTGTGTTCGAAATCGAGATGCTTCTCTACTGGGAAGCTCTCTAAGAATATCCTTCAAGCCTGAAATGATGTTTAATTCAACAATATCACAACGAAGAAAATATATACAAAAACAGAGGCAGATTACATACCTCCTGCTTGTCTTTCTATCTTATGAGCAGAGCTAATGACACTTTGTATTTGCCTTCCTGTCTGCCTGAATCGGAAACATATGCAAGACGCATAAACATACAAATGGATATATAATTTATAAATGAAATCAAAACTAAACTTCAGAAGCAAACACAAACCTGAGCTTTGTCCTCCCTCGAACTAAATCTTCCTCAGCTTTCAATGCCTTGTGCTGATACAAGAATGAGTCGTGTCAGTAAATAATATTGTAAACATGGTTCTAATTTTCCTTCTTTTCCATCGAAAAGTTCGAAAAGTTTCCATTTTTCAACTAAGCGAAAAGAAATTATGAAGTAGTTTCGAAATTACAATGTTTCCAAGGAAACTCGTAATGTTTCCATTGTTTCCATCGAAACATTCAGTGTTTCCATAGTTTTCACGAAACACTGAAAGTTTCTTAATTCTTTTTGGGATAGAGTATAATAGTGAATAAAATTTAAAAAAACAAAAAAAACAGAAAAACAGAAAAGAGTTATAAATCTAACAATTTACTACATTAAGTCCAAAATATAATCAAATAAGTTCTAATCAACGAAATCATGGACAATTTTGTTTATATTCAAATACGCACGTAAAAAAAACAAAAACTTAAGATATTACAATTTTTATTATAACGATATATGGGTTATTAAATGATTATTTTAACAAACAACATAATACATACTTATATGAGCAATTTTTTATTTTAATAATTTAAAAATATATACCGTAACATTTTTATAATTTTGTATTTTATAGGTTAAGTTGCTTGAACTTTGTCGATTATATGTTGTAAGAGCGCTAAATTTGAATCTAATATTATCATTTAGTTTATTTTTGAAATTTTTATCAACTATTGGTATATTTGTATAAATTTTGAAACAAAAGATTGATTTTTAAAAATGAATAAAGATGTTTAGAAAAATTTCAAAAAATGTTTAGAATAGTCTTTGTAAATATCTAGATAAAAATGTTCTAGATAATTGATTACAATTGTTAATCAAGTTAATCACCATCGTACATTGAGAAATGAGAGTTGAATAAATAGAAGATAAAAATTCATTTGTTGTAAGAGCCCTAAATTTGAATTCAATATTATTACTTAGTTCGTAAATTTTTTATCAACTATTGGTATACTTGTTTAAATTTTGAAACAAACTATTGATGTTTAAAAATGAAATTTAAAAACAAAATACTAGTTTAAAAATGAATAAAGATAGTTGTTTACTTTCTTTCACATTGTTTTTGTTTTTTTCTCGTTTTTACGAGTTTTCTCCTACTTTTCTGAAACGTTTCCGAAACGTTTCTAATATTTAATAACCCGAAACTTATGTTAGAAACGAAACTTTGAACCTTGATTGTAAGAACAAACTGCTTCATAATTAAAACACCCTTATATAAAAGGTGAAAATATATAATTTTGCTGCTTCTGTTTTGATATTGTCCATAGCAGCAACGGACTTTCTACTAGTGAGGGGGTGGTGGAACTCAATATAATTTTGCTTCTTCTGTTTGACATTATCCATAGCAGCTAATAGACTTTCTATTTTGAGTCCCCCACCTCTCAGTGAAGTTTTTCTCTTCAACAAAAAAAAATAGGGAGGGAGGGGGTTGGCGTGGAACTCAAAAAGAAGAAAACTAGACAAGAAACACAAGGTAGGACTTTGTCTCATACTACTCCCGCAATTTGCTTTATCACGGTAAATTAGAAAATCAAAGCTCTCAGAAGTTAAACCTTTCAAAAGATCCTCTCTTTAAGAAAGAAAAAGACAATAAAGGCTACTATATAAGTTGAGCAAGAAAAAAAAGATTCGAATACACAAAACTCCGTTTCTTGTTATATTAGAATTGTATGGTAGAATTATGTTCTCACATTACTCCATTCTGTATGTAATCATGTTTCATCCTACTTCTAGTTGTTATCTGTACTCAAATTTCAACTTCAAATCAAATTTAACACTAAAAAATTAAGAGAGGCGCTTTTCAATTGCTAAATATTTCTTATCATCTTATACAGCACTCTTCTACTGTCTGAAATAATTTCATTTTGCATGTTCTTTTGTTAGAAGAGGAAAAAGCACGCGACATCATCATTTTCACATCCTTGTTCCTTCTATTTTCACTTTTCTCAACAATATTAAGGATCCAAAAGAAGCTTAAATGAGCTAAATGACCTATAGAAATGAGCTTCTAGATATTTAACATAGTTCAATAGACAATAGATGAAGGATCAATAAAAGACATCTCTGCACCTATTTATCCCTCTTCCATGTATTTAAATGCCATAGCAACAGCTGTGTTTCTTCAGCAATTTGAGGAAATAGAAGGCATGAAGGGGGACAGGTAAACCAGTAAACAACGTCTCCAACCAGAATTCACAAACCCAAATGTCATGAAGCCCTCGAGCAGCCCAAATATTTCTACTCTTATTATATTTTCATACCCTTTACATGGTGAGTGACAGGGCAGACAGTTAAGATTTCAAGACAATATGGATGATAACAAAATTGTAACAAAAAAGCCATATAATGTCAAGCAAACAGAGTTATATTAAAGAAGAATACCTCCAGCTTTTCACTTTCAAACCTCAAAATATCAATCGATTGCCGCAACTCCTTGACTTTTGCATCAGCTCTCGAAAGTAATGCCTAGATCAAGCAACATCTACTAACAACATTATTTCCTTATCTAAAACTTCAACATCAAAATGATCAATATACGCATCAAGATTCTTAACTGTATCTATAGAAACTAATGTTAATATAACCAAACATTATCATCCTTTTCAATATTTCATACCACAACATTCCTAATCAAAATTACATTAACTCTGCGTATGCATATTGTATATCCAGGATGCTTTATTTATGTTAAGAGCTAAAACTCAATTCCATTTTGCATATGATAATGCTATGCATATATGCATATGTTACATAGTAAGCATTATCAACAAAAAAGAAAAGGATGCCTATGAAATGTGTTCTATTACCTCTTCACTGGCAAAGAGGCGGAGTGTCTTGTAGTACACGAATTGCCTGGTCTCTGCAAATAAGTTTTCAAAATAAATCTTAATAAAAAAACATTGAAGCAAACTGAATTACCAGAAGAGTAAAATGAGTGAATTTCAAACATAAATTTATGCACTGGACATACTTTTTAGACCCAGAAATCCCACACCGAGAACAGCTCCTGTTGTGATCAAGGGACGTGAAGAAGCAAAAAGAAAGTCCTCTGCAAAAAATAGTTAATTTGGCAAAAATAGAAAACATAAACTGAAAAAAGTATTAACATGTGCATATTGATGTTGTATGAAATATTTGCTTCAAACAGACCTTTTATCTTCCCGAAAACAATATCCTCATAGGCGGTATAGTCAGACTTAATGTCTTGCAAAGAATCCTGCAATGAGGTGCTACCTTATTACAAATACATTACAAACCTTATTGGGCATCGAATAGACGCAAATGAGTGTTCAAAAATCAACTTGGAAAACTACTACAGAATTCAATTATCCAATGTGCGTGTGCATAGGCATCTTCAGCACAATACATGAGATGGTTTGATGCCACACGTTGCTTCGAGAAGCCCAAATACTTATTAGTAAAAGCCCGTAAATTTCCTATGAATCTGAGTAAACCTAACCCTCTTCTTAAGCCTACATATAAACCAAACCAAAACCAATTCTCCTATATAAGCTCCGAAATTGGGAGAAAAAGATAGAAGTAACCACCAACAATAATACAGTTCATAAAGTTCTCCTAAAGTTTGTGGCAAGCAAGCAAAACTCAATTACCCTACGGAGTTCAGTTTCCTAGTTAAAGTAACATCATTAAAAATCTACGAGAGGGCATTTGAGGTTGCATAATGATGTAATTTACTGACTGTTGCTTGCCCGAGTCAATCACATCTATGTGTTAGTAGCGTCTAGGCTATCTGCACCAGGGTTAGGTAAACATCTAAAGCATGGTTTATTTACATGCTGTTGCTTTCAATATGTGCTTAATTCTATTATTTGACAGGGTCAAATGTAAAGAAACCATATTAGCAGTATACCTTCCCTTTCATAACACACAATGCATCAAGTGTCCGAGAGTGGAAACTTCGGTCACACAGAAGTTAGGGAGCTAAGAACTTGTAGCATAATAGACAGTCCAACAAGTGTGAGAGAGTGGAAACTCAGGAATGCAACAAGTGATACAAAAATCCTTCCATTAATATTACTATTTACCTAATGTGCCCGAATTGAAAATCCTAAAACTATTCCCGAAAATCAGCCAAACAAATCCGAGCAGACAGAGCAGATCTTCAAAAGAAAAACAACACCACAAAAATTCAAGTACAGATCAAAACGTAGCCTAATTTTCAATTAGCACCATAACGCAAATCCACAATCTACTCTTTTATTTAAACTAAGAAAGAGTAAGGAACACACTAGAATTTGAGAGAATTACGATTGTTTGGTTGAAATGCACCGAAGAGGTGGTAAGGATGCGATCGACACGCGATTTGGTGACTTCGATTGCGTTGTCAATTGAGTTTTCGATTGTCTTTTGTGCAATCTGCGCTTGCTGCACCGCGTCGTCTATCCATGGAATATTCGCTTCCATTAGCCATGGCAATTTTGGAATATTATCACCCGTCGGATACTTGATCGGAGTTTCCCCCGGTGATTCGCCGGCGACTTGTGACATTTTATACGGAGCTGCACTCTCAGGCTCGTTATATTTACAGTTGGATAATTTTCAATTTCAAAAATTGTTTATTCTATTATTACCGTATTAATATGAAACATAATTAATAAAAAAACATTTAAAATATTAGTTTAAAAGTATTTTTACTATATAATTAATTAGTTTGAAATTTTTAAAATGAAAAAATTATTTTAAAAATTCGCATTAGAAAACTCATTTGGTAAGAAAAGAGAGACCATTCGGTTAATTATGGAAAAAGCTCGTTCATTCATTATGGTAAGCCCGACGGAAAGAAAAAGTCCATTAGTTAATTACATAAGCACAACCCATTTAGAAATTAAGGAATATCAACCTAATATCGAAAAAGCCCATTAAATAATTACATAAGCCCAACCCATTTAAAAATTAAGGAAAGGAAACCCAATACCAAGAAAGCACATTAATTAATTACATAAGCCCAACCCATTGTGAAATTAAGCCCAATAACGAAAAAGCCCATTAATTAATTATATAAGCCCAACCCATTTAGGAATATAAACTCACTATCAAACATGCCCATTAGTTAATTATATAAGCCCAACCCATTTAGAAATTAAGGAAAGAAAACCTAATATCAAGAAAGCACATTAATTAATTACATAAGCCCAACCCTTTTAGAAATTAAGGAAATGAAACCCAATATCTAAAAAGCCCAATAATTAATTATATAAGCTCAATCCATTTAGTAATTAAGGAAAAGAAACCAATATCAAAAAAGCCATTAATTAATTACATAAGCCCAACCCATTTAGTAATTAAGAAAAGGAAAGGAAACCCAATATCGAAAAAGCCCATTAATTAATTACATAAGCCCAACTCATTTTGTATATGACAAAGCCCATTTATTAATTGCATAAGCCCAACCCATTTAAAAATTAAGGAAAGGAAACCCAATATTGAAAACGCCCATTAATTAATTATATAAGCCCAACCCATTTAAAAATTAAGGAAAGAAAACTCAATATCGAAAAAACCCATTAATTAATTACATAAGCCCTACCCATTTAGAAATTAAGAAACGGTAACACAATATCAAGAAAGCACATTTATTAATTATGAAAGCCCGACCCATTTAGTTATTAAGAAAAGAAAAGCCCATTCATTAATTATGGGAAAAAAAATCCATTGGTCATGATAGTAAGCGTAACCCATTATGGAAAAAAGCCCATAGTAATCCCACAGTGGTTAGTTTAGGGCCTGTTTGGATGATTGTTTTTAAAGTATATTTTTGTTTTTGCAAAACAAAAATATGAAAAAGGCGTTTGGTTGGGCTTGTTCTCACTTTCTGTTTTTGGAAAACAAAACACCAAAATCTGCTATTTTGCAAAACAGATTTTAACTGTTTTTAAGTTTTACAGAACACTTTTACACTCCAAACTAAAATTATAGTACTTTAAACCCCTCATTGAAAAAATATATTTTCTTTCTCCTTATTTCACTCCTCCTCCCATCAAAACACTGCCTTTTGCAAAGTGTTCCCGGTTTTTTCTTTTCTTCAAAATAGTCAACCAAACAGAATTTCAACATTATTTATACTGCAAAATTGTTTTGATAAAACTGTTCTACAAAACTATTTTGCAAAACATCAAAAACAAAAACAATCCAAACAGACCCTTAGTTTCTCTTCTGAGGATTACTGTATTTCATTTTATTTTATGATATAGCAAATTGTGTTAATTCCTATTTCTTCATCGCTTTCATATTATCTATTACATCGTTTTTATTTTCTCTTGATTTCGAATTTCAATATGTCCATAATATGTTAAGTTCGCTCAATTGGTCAGTCTGATTTTCTGGAATGTGGCTTTTACATTTATAAGTTAATTGTTGTATATAGTTTTATGATGTTGAGCAATAATATGTTTGGATTCTTTTAGATACAAAGATTTATATGATTCTCCTGTTCTTAAGAATTACAGATAATTACACAAACCTTCCCTAAGGTTTCATTATTTTTTTTAATCAAAATCCATTTTTTTTTTTCCCTCACATTGTTCTCGTGATAATGGTTTGTAGTTAGGGCAATACCTAATATAATAGGGTTGTTTTGCGCAAGATCTTCTGTGTTTAAGTGTTCTTGGGTATCATTACTGCTTATATAATTTCATATTTTGTATCTTTGTTCATATTTTGATTTTCGCTACATTGTTTCTAAGTTAATCCTGATTGAGTTTGAAGCTTGAAAATGTGCTTCCACCTTCATCTCTTCCATAATTATTAGTATCTAGTGTAGGCCACTAAGTTAAGAGTTATATTGCTAGCTAATTATGGCATCTAAGTTCTAGTATATATACATATATCATATAATAAATATAATTCATTTACTTTTTTATGTTGTAGTTGCCCTATGATTTGACCTCTCTCTTTTCGAAATGTACATTTATCAGTTTTTAACACACGCAATTCATTCACTATGCATGTGCTTGGTTTGACTTGTTTTCCGTCCACCTTCTTGTATCATTCTCTGGCGTATTAGCCTTTGTTATGTAAATTGTCCCATGCAGGTATATTAAATGGCCAAATATTTGTTCTACTAAGTTATATATACTCCCTTTGTGATTTTATGGATTTGAATACTTAGATCTTAAATCCTTCAAATTCAAACACAGCCCATAATCTTAAACGTATATACTTGGGAAGTGTTATATACATTCGGCATTGCAACGCAAAAACACAATATTGAAACAGAAGATACAAACCAAACTTCCTTCAACATTACATTATGGTAAATGTCATTTGTTGCCCCATATATTGATGGAGATATAGTTCATTAGCAAATGCCAGTATAGTGTTAGCAAACATTATCGAGCATAGTGAGATAAATGTGTTACATTATCAAGCACACTAACGTAAATGAAACTCGTCGTCCCATAGGACCATACTCTGCTCTTATAGTCTAGCCTTTGATTAAGAATACTATAAGCACTAAGCTAGAGATGAGTATAGGATGTAACTATAAACTCTTACACTTCTAACTTATTTTTCGCAATGTGTTTTAGTCGTGATCCTAATAACTCGATGATATCTCTATTCCTCATGTCATAGATCCTATAATTATGAACAAGGATGGAAAGCAAACTAAACTAGATATTTCGCATGAAATTGGAGCTCTTAAAGCTCGACTCTGATAGAAACAAGCTCATTAAGCCTATGTTTTGTACCTGAGTTTCAGTGATACAAAGGAAAAGGAAAAATAATTTTTTCTCACAAAATGATAGTACATTTTGCTTTACTTCCCATTTTCCTAGCCAAAATCCACAAACGGGAAACATCCCCGCGCAAACGGAAGCAATAAAGCCTGTCAAGTAAAGAAGGAGGACCTACTATACGAAGATTAATTAGGCAGGGTTTTCGATCAATCTATATAGCATGCCCAAATCAGCGAATATTATGAAAGGGTAAGCACACGAATTATCTCCAAATTAGCTGCCTAAGTTTCAGAAATCCACTGAAAAAGACTTGACACTAACAAAGATAAAGAACAACAATTCTCAACCGAATTTTTTTTCATCATACTGTTACAGCTCAAAGTACCAACTTACTGTCTGATTGTTACCAAAATGTACCAAAAACATATCTGGAAGAAAGTAAAATTCTCCAAAAGATCATCCTACAGATTCAAAAATAACCATCTAGAGTCTACTCCTTGCGGACAAAGTAGAGCTTACCCATAACATGAAGTATAGCGACGAAAGCTATGAAACCAATGCTCATCACAAGAACGACATTGGGAGAAATCTTAAGTCCTGGGGCATCATCTGTGTAGAACTGGAGCATGGTTCCACCAGCCGCTCCACCAGCAGCCCCACCCCCCGCTGTTCTCCTCCTACGAAGGTTAGCTGCAGCTGCTGCTGCAGTTCCTCGTTGGGGAGCTGCTCCGCCTGTTGCCATTTCTGCACCCACCACTTACAAGTTTCAGAACCAAACACAACCAAAGTACTAAATGAAAGTTTTAGGACTTTTTTAAATAGTTTCATATACTTTTACTTGGCATTCATGTATGTTTACAGGAAAACATGCATTACAATTAGATGGAAGTGCAGTATTAGTCATATTAAATAGAGCCAGTTGCAGTTTATGTCAAAATTAGTCATGTTCAATGAAAATTCTTCTCAATGGCTAAAGAAATGGAAACGGTTCATTTGGTCACCAGCGTGATCTATAACAAAATTAATGGCACGTGCAAGCTTTTGAGGACGAAATTTAAATTAAAAAAGGCATTTCACGGGACAAATTTTGCAACATCTAACCAATGGAATTAAGATTTACAACAAGTCCAATCTTATAGGACTAATAATGAAATCATCCATTATTATTATATGTGAAATTAAATGCTTAAAATACTTCGACTTCATATTCAGGTATGCTTAATATTACAGGTATGTTTATTTAGCACAAATTGAACTTTTCCATGCGAACAAACAGCTGAAGAAATTAAACATCAATTTAAGCCAAAGCATAAACCATTACACTACATTCACCAAGCGATCACATCATTAAGCATATCATATTAGGAAGGAAAAATATAAACAAACACAAAAAATGCGCAAATCGACATCAATACAATCCCTAATACAGATCAACTTCCAGATCTCATGTCTGCGATCAAAACTGCGTCGTTCCAATGCAAAATGTCAAACGAAATGAGAGAAAAAAATACGAATAAATCACCCGAAAAACCGGATCTATAAATTTTAACTGATAATTCAACCACCAATTAAAAAATCAATAGCAGAGACAAATACACGAGCAAATTCAATCCGATTAAATTCAAGCTAGCATCAAATAAGAAGAGTTTGAGTATAATTTATAACAGCTAACCTTGTTTACGAGAATTGAGAATCGAAATCGGAGGATCAGTTGGATTGGATTGGATTTTTTCTCAATTTCAGATCGATCTGATGAAGAAATTTATTTAGGACGGTTTTAGGATCCTTGGTGCATTTAAAATGGGGTTATTATTTTGTGAGGGGGTGGTGACACATTGCATTAGCCAATTAAATTATGACACGGAGGCAACGTGCCTGTTTTTTGCTGAGTCGGATCATTTGGGGTCGGGTTAACTTATTTGGGTTGGCACGAGAACTTTCCTCTAATTCTTTTTTAATTTATGATTATGCATTAAGACTATGTGCAATGGGGTGTTGAAATAGAGAACAATTGGATGTATAGCCCTCAAATGTGGTATGGTTTAAAATATAATCTTTTATTTTATTTTTCATTTATTTTATTTAATTTTATGGTAAAATGACAATTTTGTTCTTAAGTTATCTACAATAAAATACCCACAAAGCTCCCAAAAGAAGGAAGAAACAAAAGAAAAATTAAACAAAAATTCAAGCATTTTACAGCAGAAACAAAACAGAGGGATGGAGAATCGAAGAGGGAGGGGAGCATGGGAGAAAGGAAGGGGAGAAAGACTTAGCATAAGATATTATAAACTCCAAAATGGAACTCTTGAAATTTTTGAAATTATCGATTGAACTCTTGCTATAACTTTCCAATCAAGAGTCTTGTATATGCAAAGAAAAATTGAAGATAGTTAGCCTTAAAAATTTGAGAATCAACTCTAAAATTGGAACTTTCATTCTCAAATATGTTTATAAAACTTTGTTGTTTAAAGATTGGGTTTCATTTTTAAAAATATTAACATATGATATTATCAAAAATGTATTATTTTGACTTTTTTACTCAAAAATCATAAAATTTCATGGGGAAGACGATAAACAGTATTAGCAGACCGGTGTTCAGGTTGACCGTTCTACCCAGTCGGTCCAGTCGGACTTTTACAGTCTCTGGTGTTTGTTTCTTGGTGTGTTATAAGATGTTGGACCTATAATATGTTTATTGTTAATAAAATTATATTAAAGCATTATGGATCTGTTAATTAGGTTATTAGCAATGTTATATTGAATCATTCAAAAAAAGTCACAATAAATATCCAACCGGGAAGACCGGTATTCCGATCGTTTCAGTTGGCCAATGCAGAGATACAAAATACTTGCAATAAAATGTCGACTAGGACGATTGGCCTACCAATCGTCCCAGTCGGCCAATGCAGAGGTTGAATATACTTGCAATAAAATGCCGACTAGGACGATTGGCCTACCAGTCATCCCAGTCGGCCAATGCAGAGACTCAATATACTTGCAATAAAATGCCGACTAGGACGATTGGCCTACTAATATGACCGATCGACCGATACAAAATAAAAAAAAAAGTCACAATAAATGTCCGACTGGGCCGGTATTCCAGTCGTCCCTGTCGGCTAACCCCTAAACACTAGAAAACTTAAAACGCTTGCAATTAGATGCCGACTAGGACGATTGGCATACCAGTATGACCGGTCGGCCAATACAAAATCAAAAAATATCACAATAAATTTCTGATCGGAATGATCGGATTCCAATCGTCCTAGTCGGCTAACCCCTAAATCCTAAATGACTCAAAACACTTGCAATAAACATCCGACTATGAAAAATAATAACATTATTAATAATATTTATTATGATAAATAACAAATTAGCTTTTTTTTAAAGAAACAATATGATTGATTACTTTTCAAAATAACAATGTAATTGTCAAGAAATTTTTAGTATTCTTAATTTAACATCTATACTTCTTTTATGTATTCATTAGAAACTTATTTATAAGAAACTTAATTTATTCTTTGTTATTATATACTAGTTAATATTCAATGCATTGGAACGACTACTAATTATATAGAAGATTGTATATATATACTCTTGATGATTACACACACTTAGCTTGATTCTGGATGATAATTGAAAATATTCAATTAGTCCCCTAGTAGTAGTAGATTGATTACGTTATATTAAAAAAAAAATAGTATTCTTAATTTAACATCTATACTTATTTATTATATGATCATTACACAATTGGTCAGAATGGTTTAACAATAATGACCGAATGAGTTGGTCTGGTCTACTAGTTAGTTTAGTCGATAACTTTATTGAACGATCTCTTAGTCTCTAAATCAACCTACTAGGAAAATTGATATGTTAATTGTCTTGATAAGAACTTTATTGTAAGAATTTTGAACCTACTAGGAATCAACTAATTGAATATTTTCAATTATCATCCAGAATCAAGCTAAGTGTGTGTAATCAATCATCTATACTCTTACAACTTTATTACTAATCTTCTATATAATTACTAGTCGTTTCAGTGCATTGAATACTAACTAGTATATAATAACAAAGAACAAATTAAGTTTCTTATAAATAAGTTTCTTATAAATACATATAAGAAGTATAAATGTTAAATTAAAAATACTAATTATTTTTTAATATAACGTAATCAATATACTACTACTAGGAGACTACATGAATATTTTCAATTATCATTCAAAAATCAAACTAAGTGTGTGTAATCATCTATACTCTTACAACTTTATTATTAATCTTCTATATAATTACTAGTCGTTCCAGTGCATTGAATACTAACTAGTATATAATAACAAAGAACAAATTAAGTTTCTTATAAATAAGTTTCTTATAAATACATATAAAAAGTATAGATGTTAAATTAAGAATACTAAAAATTTCTTGAATATAACGTAACCAATCGTCCTAGTCGGCATTTTATTGCAAGTGTTTTGAGTCTCTGTCTTGGCCGACGGGGATGATTGGTAGTCCAATCGTCCTAGTCGGCATTTTATTTCAAGTGTTTTGAGTCTCTGAATTGACCGATTGGGACGACTAGAATACTGGTCGTCCCGGTCGGATATTTATTGTGATATTTTTTGATTCTATATTGGCCGATCGGTCATACTGGTAAGCCAATCATCCTAGTCGGCATTTTATTGTAAATGTTTTAAGTCTCTTCATTGACCGACTGGGACGACTGGAAGACCGGTCGACCGGGTCGGAAATTTATTATAATATTTTTTGATTCTATATTGACCGACCGGGATTGGGATTGGGATGTATATTTCATGAAAAAAAATATTTTATTTTAAATATTTTATTTAATTTTTTATTTAATTTTTTATTCAAAAGGGTATTTTGGACAATTTGAAAGATTTTTTGTAACTTTTTTATTTTACATTATTTTTATTCAAAAAGGGTATTTTGGGCAATTCAAATTATTTTTAAAGGAGAAGGCTATGCCATTTAAATCTACCAAAAGGAAGGCTAGTTTTAAACCAAAATGCCAATTTAAGGCTATTTGGCTAAATGCCCCGTTGAAATAGGGTGTTTAATATTTTAAATAGTTAAAATCATTGGAAGAGGGTGTTTAATGGATCAATTGGGTAAATAACCCTCATTTGTGCTATCATTCAATATATAGCCCTCCTTACTTTTTCTAATTTTTATTTATTTATTTTATAATAAAAAGACATATTTGCCCTTTACTTATTTTGCAGCTTATATCCAGATTTTCCCAACTCAAAACATAAATCTCTAACAAACCCAGCAGAGAAACCAAACACACGCATAGAAACCCAAACACACGCATAGAGAGCATACAGGAACGAAATTGAACGAGATTTTTCAACGATTCAAGGGGGAAATTCGAACAACCTAAAGGGTTTAACACGAAGAAAGGCTTGCTCCAAATTTGATATTTGTATTAAGGTATTATTCAAAACCCTAAGTTTGAGTTGATAATTTTCATTATCGTGTTATTCCTATTAATTGTAGTTGAGTAGACACTCTTGACAATTTTGAGCAGTATTTATATGATTTATTCAAAACTCTAAGGCTTTTACCAATTTATTATAGCTATGCATTAGAATTTGTTTTTTGGTTTATGTAATTTGAGTTCTAAAAGCTGTTGATTTCGATCTGTTGAAGCTAAAATGATCTCTTGTTGAATTGAAATTGTGCATTTCTTAATTGGAGTTGGATTGTTGTTGTACTTTATTTTTTGTTCGAAGGTACTTAATTTTTTGTTGAATCTACATTATCATGTTTTATGGTGGATGTTGGATTTAAAATGCAAGTTAAAAGGATGGAATTAGTTAAAAGGATGGTGCATTTCTGGTGCATTTCTTATTGCATTTCTGGTGCATTTCTTATTGCATTTCTTAATCTGCATTATCTCTTGTTTTATGGTGCATTTCTTATTCCTCACTGCATTTAGTTAAAAGGATGGAATTAATATTCATTTCCAGTTAAAATGAGAAGGAATGGATTACTCTTTATCAAAATTCATCTTCAAGTGTTAAACATGTTTCGATTTGTACAATTGATCTGTTGCATAAGGTACTCGTATATTTGATAATAGTGTTACTTATACTTTCAACTGTTATTGATCCATTTTGATGAACTTGTCGTTGTATATGTACATATTGATGGAAACCGTCCCAAAGAAGTGATTTAACGTAGTGAAATTGTTGTTATGAATCTAAACTCTTCGTGTTTTGAAGTAAAATATGATTGTTGTAGTTATATATATACATTCTTATTTGATGGCGACCAATTTCCAAATCCCCTAATGATCAACTAAAATGAGCTTCTTTTACAAAGTAAAAACCATTATATGCTTAGATATTTTATTGTTTGCTTATACTTATTTTTTTGATTGATTAATTGATATTGAAATAAAATGAGTGATGTGATTAATTCATTTACAGGTTCAATTTATTATGGCACGAATTCGACCTCAGGACTCTTCCTCTCGCCCTACCCAGCAAAGACGTTTAGATTTTACAGAGAGCGGGTCAGGATCTGAAAGTGACGGAATGAGTGAGACTCCACCCCATACTGTTGACTACAACTTGCCACCACAGACAACAACATCAATACCAATTATTGCTCCAAGCACAGAAGAGGCTTCGGGATCACAAATAAGGGCTCGAAACACAGAAGAGGCATCAATACCAACAATTGTTGCTCAAAGCACAGAAGAGGCATCAGGATCACGAATAGAGACTCCTCTGGTGAGTAGTACGATTATCATATACTGTGAATATTGTTTTCAATATCTATCAATATTTTTCTAATAGTATGATTAATTTTATTTGCAGGCTTGTTACATCCCTAAGCCCACTTTTGTGTTGAGTTCTCAATAACAAAATTTTAAGTGCAAAATTTCGACAAGTTGTAAATTGGCAAAAGAAGTCGAGTTCATTACAGAATGCTTGAGAGACCATCCAAATGGGATGAAATGGCTCAAAGAATCACAGTTTGGCCATCTTTTTGAAGTTGCTCCATATATCGAGATGTGTTTAACTCCAATGTGGATGCTTTTGACCAGAAGAGTGAAAACGACAAAAAAACACGAAATATGGTTTGTTGATAAACCTCAATTATACGTGTTTTTTAGCCTAAGATTAGTCGTTTTATATCATTTTATATCATGATTTATACCCCATATACGTTTATAGGTTTGTTACATGATTGTAGGGTAAAATCATTGACTTCGAGAAAATGACGAAAAAAACGTATGAAATGAGATACATGGGCGCTATTTGGAAATACGATCATATCTTGGGCTACAAACCTCCAATGTTAATGAGCCTTATATGTTTGGAAAGCTAAGACAATTACCTAAAAATTTTGTGAAGATGACAAGATCCGGTTCAAACGTTTAAAGGCCCGAAAGTTACAAATACGCTCTGTTTCGAACCAAATGGCGCAGTCCTGGTAAAATGATCATAACTTGAGTTATAGAGCTTGGATTAGGTCCAAATCAGTTGGATTTTGAAGCTAAGACATAGATCTACAACTTTGTAGAAGACACCGAAGACAAAAAAAATCTGCATCGAGCGCTTAAGCGCATGCGCTTAAGCGCGAAAGGCAGAGATGTGCGCTTAAGCGCCCGCGCTTAAGCTGATCCGTTTATTACTTATTTTCGGCCTTTCTTTCTTTCGGGGATATAAATACTCCCTCCAAACATTATAATAGGGTTCGAACTTTATTTCTTGGAGATTGATTGTAAGGATTAGATATTCAAGAACGAGATTCGACAATTGATTGTAAACAGGATCTTTGACAACGGGTTTTATCGAGTTTATCTTTCTATTCTCTTTTAATTCTCGTCTATCTATCATGTTTACTTTGATTTTCGTTGATTGTGCTCTTGCATCTATGGAGTAGTCTATTTTATTCTGGAATTGGGAATAGCCCGATAATATGTTATCAGCTTGAATTATATTATTGTTTACGTTACATCGCATATGCTTATGATTTGAATTCTTGATTATTAATGCTTGTGAATTTGCTGGCCACATATTTGCATGTTCATAGATATTAGGTGAAAATTCTGAAAGGTGACATCTATATCGGAACCCTAGAATTCAAACCTAGGATCCTAAATCACGAAAGTAGTTTTAGGTCTTTTGAGGAATCGATACATTATCATAGAGATTAATGAACTCGAGCTTAGTCTAATCATCACGACAGTAGTTGATTAATTAACTTGGGTAAATTGTTATACTTCGACAGAAGATAATAAGTATAATTGGATAGTGTCCTTCATAAGTAGTGATCGTAACTGAATTGATTATATGATTTGATTGATAACGTATGTCGTGGTGAAACCTGATTCTGGAATTACTAATCCAATATAATCAAAACCAGTTTTATACGTTCTGTTCCGTTTTCTTTACTTTTTATCTTATAACTTCGTTAGGCTTAGATTACTGATAATTGATAGGCTAGTGCTTGATTGTTCGGTCCTCGTGGGAACGATATCTTTTGTACTGCACCGAAGCCGTGCGCTTGCGGTTTAGGCACATCATTTGTCTTCAATGGCACACCTATACGATACTCTTTAATGGAGCATGCACTTATCAGTGGCTTGAATTGCAGTCCTTTTCCTAAGGAGTATCCAAGTGGTGACAGTTTTGTGAAGCGAAATTTTAAAGGAAAAGTCAGTTTAAAAATGGTAAGGCAAAAACTTAAGGAAATGGTGATTCCACCTGGTACAGAGGGAGATCAAGATGGCAGGAGGAAAAAGCGAGAAGAAAAAGTAAATCTGAAAAACAAGCCTCGGCGATTTTGGATGACAAGTTAAAAATGGCTGTCTTATACTTTGTGTCTTCCGTATTGATGAGCCATATGAAAGATGGAACACAGATTAAAGACTCTATACTTAAAATTGTGGAAGATCTTGAGTTCGTGAACAAATATCCGTGGGGTAGAAAAACTTTCATCAATTTGAGGAACGACGTGGAGTACTTAGACTTAAAAAGTAAATTAAGTTCCCAACATTGGTCATTTCCCGGATTCATTTTACCTCTAATGGTAAGAAATTTATATTTTCAATTTTAAAAATATAAATTTTTACATAATTTATAATCTAACGATTACGACTATCATTTGTGTAGCTACTTCCGTTTGAGTGCATTTCAACACTATCGCCAAAATTTGCTCGTTTGAAGGATGATGTCAATGGATCACTACCTAGAATATGCAAGTGGAGTACTCAACCGGAAAAGAAAAAGCAGGCTCCAACTTTGCAGGAAATCCTGCAAGTGGTCGGAAATACCAAGGTTGGTAAATTCTTTAATAAATAAAAATATTTGGCTTCTATGTTATTAATTGAAACTCCTTCATATTTAGGATGTCGTGAGCATACTTACACCCACGTTAGAGGAGAAGCAAGCAACACATATGCAGGGGTATGCTCCGTACGAAGAATCCCCTGACACTGTTATTGATCAATGGATGACTATACTGGATAATGAGGATCATATTTTCTTCGAAGATATATGGCGTGCAGATGTGGAAGGTCAACGTTCTTTCCTTCAAGTGATTGATCATAGAGAGGACGTAGCACAACCGAGAGTTGAGGTCATGGCAGATACAAGACGTCCACAGACTAGCGTTATAGATGACACAACAAGACTGCCACATGTTAGCATTGTAAATGAGCCACCTAGAGCAAGAGCACCCCAACCTGAAGAATCTGATAGGTCCATTAGAATGATGGGTGAAATAATGGAAAGAATAAATACGGTAACACATGAGCTTTCAGAATTTAAACAAGCAGTAAAACATGAGTTTTCGGAAGTCAAAGAAGCGGTAAAACGAGTTGAGCAAATGGTACAAGGTATGGTACAACACTCAAATGATGACCATGGTGAAAATAGTGGGCACAGAGATTATAGCATAGATGACGAAATTAATGCTTTGGGTGGAGATGGCGCTGATGGAGACAATATAGACTGCAATATTCCAACTCATTTGATCGATGAAGATGAAAATGTTGAATGTGAAGATACTGAAGAAGATGTAACCATGAGGTCGAAGGAAGTGGAACAAAAGCAGGAACGCCCGAAGAGAAAGATGAAAAAATCAAGATTTCAGAAGACTCCATATACCCAGCCTCCAACGAAGTAAACATATATGGTTATTTATTCGTATTCTTGGTTTTGTTAGTGAAACACTTATATTCGTATTCGTATTCTTGGTTTTTTGTGTTGGATTATTGTAGGATGTTTTTTATGTGTTTGGATGATGTTTGAATGATGTTTGTCTTTTATGTGTTAGAACATTGGATGAATTCTGATTGAATGGTATTTATTTCTTGGATGAATTCTTACTGAGTGGTGTTTTGCTTATGGATGAATTTTTATTAAATGGTGTTTGTTTTTGGATGAATTTTTATTAAATAATGTTTGTTTCTTGGTGTGTTATAGGATGTTGGACCTATAATATGTTTCTTGTTAATAAAATTATATAAAATCATTATGGAATCTGTTAATTAGGTTATTAGCAATATTATATTGAATCATACAAAAAAAAAGTCACAATAAATATTCGATCGGGAAGACCGGTATTCCAGTCGTCTCAGTCGGCCAATGCAGAGATACAAAATATTTGCAATACAATGCCGACTAGGACGATTGGCCTACCAGTATAACCGGTCGGTCAATATAGAATAAAAAAATATCACAATAAATATCCGATTGGGTCGACCGGTATTCCAGTTCTCCTAGTCGGTCAATGCAGAAACTCAAAACATCACAATAAATATCCGATTGGGTCGACCGGTATTCCAGTTCTCCTAGTCGGTCAATGCAGAAACTCAAAACATTTGCAATAAAATGCCGACTAGGACGATTGGCCTACCCGTATAACCGGTCGGTCAATATAGAATAAAAAAATATCACAATAAATATCCGATTGGGTCGACCGGTATTTCAGTTCTCCCAGTCGGCCAATGCAGAGACTCAAAACACTTGTAATAAAATATTGACTAGGACGATTGGCCTACCAGTATGATCGGTCGGTCAATATAGAATAAAAAAAATATCACAATAAAATGCCGACTAGGACGATTGTCATACTAGTCGTTCCGGTCGGACAATACAAAATAAAAAAAGTCACAATAAATGTCCGACTAGGCCGGTATTCCAGTCGTCTCAGTCGGCTAACCCCTAAACACTAAAAGACTTAAAACGCTTGCAATTAGATGCCGACTAGGACGATTGGCATACCAGTATGACCGGTCGGCCAATACAAAATCAAAAAATATTACAATAAATTTCTGACCGGGATGATCGGATTCCAATCGTCCCAGTCGGCTAACCCCTAAACACTAAAAACTCAAAAAACTTGCAATAAACATCCGACTATGAAAAATAATAACATTATTAATAACATTTATTATGATAAATAACAAATTAACTTTTTCTTAAAGAAACAATATGATTGATTATTTTTCAAAATAGCAATGTAATTGTCAATTATACACACTTAGTTTGATTCTAGATGATACATTGAAAATATTCAATGCATTGGAACGACTACCAATTATATAGAAGATTGTATATATATACTCTTGATGATTACACACACTTTGCTTGATTCTGGATGATAATTGAAAATATTCAATTAGTCCCCTAGTAATAGTAGATTGATTACGTTATATTCAAGAAAGTTTTAGTATTCTTAATTTAACATCTATACTTCTTTTATGTATTTACGATCGGCCTTATTTATAAGAAACTTAATTTGATCTTTGTTATTATATACTAATTAGTATTCAATGCATTGGAACGACTATTAATTATATAAAAGATTATATATATATACTCTTGATGATTACACACATTTAGCTTGATTTTGGATGATAATTGAAAATATTCAATTAGTCCCCTAGTAGTAGTAGATTGATTACGTTATATTAAATAAATTTTTAGTATTCTTAATTTAACATATATACTTATTTATTATATGATCATTACACAATTGGTCAGAACGGTTTAACATATATACTTATTTATTATATGATTATTGTAAGATTTTTGGTCTCTACATCGACCGAACGGGTTAGATTGGTCTACCAGTCGGTCCGGTCGATAATTTTGTAAATAATTTTTTAGTCTCTAAATCAGCCGACTGGGTAGACTGATAGGCTGATCGGCCCAATCAGTACTTTATTGTAAGAATTTTGATCTCTATATCGACCGATCGGGTTAGATTGGTCTACCAATCAGTCCAGTCGATAATTTATGAAATCATCTTTTAGTCTCTGAATTAGCCGACTGGGTAGACTGATGTGCCGATCGGCCCGATCGAAACTTTTATTGCAAAAATTTTAATCTCTAGATCGACCGACCGGATTAGATTGGTCTACCAGTTAGTCCAGTCGACAATTTGCCAAAAACACAAAAATACACTTATTTCATTCATTCGAATATCATCCTAAAAACTCAAAAATACAACCAAAGTCACAGATAAGATCAATCGGAACCCCAAGTCAAGTCACAGTTGTAATGATATTAATTAATGTACTCCAAGTTCAAGCAAATTAAATACTCAAAATTCATATAAAAATAGGTTATTTAAAAGATTGTTGCTCGTCGAGATTTCGTGCTTTTGCATTTTCGTCTTTCTCCTGCAGAAGGAAATCTCGTCATTTGCATCCTTCCACGCTTTCTAATAACATCAGGAGGTAACACCTTTGTGGCTTGTATATAATCAGGGACATCCCACTCAGATTCACTTGGCACGGGGTCTATGGTCCGGTGATATGCCAATGCCCATAACTCTTTCAAGTAGTAAGTTGAACACAGATTATGCATATTATCCGTGCCATCTGGAAATGCTGCAAGTGCGTGCACACATGGTATCTGATCAATATCATACACTTTGCAAGTGCATGTTTTCTTCTCTAAATTGACCAAGAACCCATTATTCTCTCCAGTGACATAGTACTCACCTGTTATCCTATTTAGTTATTCTACTTTAAGAAATTTGGACTCTTTGTACCTTGCATGCAACACATTTTCTACAGTTGGAGTTAAGAACTGAGAGGAAGAGCCTTCTCCAGCTTCATTTCGGTGATTGTTGAACCACGTACAAATTTTCATCATGATCGCATCAATCATAGGTATTAGTGGATATGATCTTGCCTTCTTCAATGCCGAATTAATGGACTCAGCTCCGTTGGTAGTCAAAATATTGTAACGAGAACTAACAAAGTAGCACCTAGCCCATTTCTTAACATGAACACTACTTTCAAGATACACATGAACTGCAGGGTACTTATTTGTTAGGTCCGTATATAAATGTTTGAACTCATCCTCAGTATATGCAGTAGCAGCAGCCATGAACTTCGATTGAATGGTCTCTTCCACCTTTTTTTTGCATTTCTTGTCCCTAACATGATTACCCTTACTAACATATGATTTAATATTTTGAGAAATATGCCATGCACAAAATCCATGTTCAGCCTTTTTGTAGACATCTGAAACTGCTTTAATGATGCTCTGGTGTCTATCTGAAATGATAACCAATTCTTCATTATCAGGTATTAGCTCCTTAAGTTTTACCAAGAACCAATTCCATGATTCATCACTTTCTGATTTTACTACGGCAAAAGCAAGAGGATATTGATGTTTGTTGCCATCTTGTGCGGTGCAAACAAGTAATGTGCCCCCGTATATAGTCTTTAAAAAAGTTCCATCTATTGCAATTACCTTTCTCATTGCCTTGAAACCTTCAATGCATGCTCCCAATGCGAAAAAAAGACACTTGAACTTCTTTTCTTCATTTACAATCAAATCTACGACTGTACCGGGATTCACCAATTTCATCATATGCAAATAACTCGGAAGAGTTCCATAACTAAGTTCTGGTTTACCCCTAATATTACTTGCGGCTATACGTTTTCCCATCCATGCTTTGAAGTAAGATACTTTAATACCGCGATTATTCATTACCTCTATTATTTGATGTGGCACAGGCGTGTCCATTTTACCTGGGTATTCTTTTGCTAACATGTCAGCAACTAACTGTGAAGTAGCTTTTTTACTTTCCTTATCAGCAGAACTAGAAGAGCATGTATGGATGTTACAAAACCATTGTAGAGTGTAAAATTTGAATGTGTGTTTAATTATTATGTGGAAGAGAGATAAGATGATGTGGAGTGTTGGGAATTGAAAAAGAGGGTGTTTAATGTTGTGACCATTGTACATAGTCTAAGGGCTCGTTTGGTTTGAAGGTTGCATTTAGGTATTTAAGGTTGGATTTAGTCATTTAAGGGTGTAAGATGAGTCGAGTCGGCTTGATTAGGGCTCAACTCGAATTCAAGATATCACGAGCATGAGCCGAACATTTCAAGCTCGAGTTTTTCCGCGAGCTGAGCTTCAGCTTAATTGTAGTTGTTCTGCGAGTTGAGCTTCAGCTTACTTGTAGTTGTTCACAAACTGTTTTTATTAATATTAATTTAATTTTTATATAGGAAAAAATGCAAAAAAGCCCCATGTATTAATTCGAAAATGCAAAAAAATCCATGTGTTAATGAAATAGGCTGAAAGGCACTTTGTGTTATTCAAAAGTCTGCAAATAATACCCGTGTGCTCATTCCGTCAACGATTTCTACTCTGTTAATTTTCTACCTGCAATGCCAATTAGACCCTTCATATTAATAAAGGGTTTTAACTTAAAATTTCATATTAATACACCAATGCGTGAACAACAATCATGTTAACTTCTAATGAGATTGATATTATTTCCAAACTTTTGAATAACACAAGATGTCTTTTAGCCTATTTCATTAACACATGTATTTTTTTATTTTTTTTTTGCATTTTCAAATTAACACATGGGGCTTTTTTGCATTTTTCCCTTTTCATATATGGTTGTAAAAACTCAAAATTTTAAAATTAATTTTATTTTTTTATTTAAAGAATATTTTAATAATACATGAGTGATATTTTTAATTTTTGTATGTAATGCAAAATATATAATAATAAATTATAATATTTCTACTTATGTATATTGTGATATGTGTTTCTACAAATTGGTTCAATTAAATTATACTTTTATGATGTATATTATATAATATATCTAATTAATATAAGGTAAATAAAAATATTTTTTTTAAAAAAATAAAAAAGTAACTAAATTATTTTTTTGTTCAAGCTCGACTCATCTTTAACGAGCTTGAGCTTGAACATTAAAAATTAGGCTCGTCGCGTTCGAACACGAGCTAGAAAAAATATATATGGCCTCAAATTAGAACATAAAAATTTCATCAAGCTTGACTCAAGCTCAACTCGTTTACACCTCTAATTGAGTTTATGACGGTTGAGTTAATCTATGACTTTGCATTAACTCAAATATAGTATATTTTTTTTATTGAATATTGATAAACATTGTTGCCAATATTTCTCTAGAATAGTTCAATCTAAAATTTCAAAATAAGTTAGTTACAAACATAATTTAAATTCAAATAATTATGGGATGTTTTTTTTATATTCCAAATTTGTGTGCCATCTTAATTTTTATAAATATAAACGAATATATTTACACATGTTAATACATCTCTTAATAATTGCATATATGAATTACACATGTCAAAATTTTTTGTCTATATATATAATTTTTTGTTTATGATGGTTGTTAATTATTTACTTTTTAAAAATTTATGTAACTAAGTCCAAAAAACAACAATTCAAAATTAAATTAATATGATTTAACACTTATGTAAAAAGTACTTTTTTTGATAATAATCGCCAAAACTTGGATTAATTATTTTAATTTTGGAGATTATAAATAAATAAATGATATATAAT
The DNA here is from genome assembly GCA_963669365.1 of Verbascum thapsus. NCBI lineage: Eukaryota > Viridiplantae > Streptophyta > Magnoliopsida > Lamiales > Scrophulariaceae > Verbascum > Verbascum thapsus. The sequence goes on from OY770106.1 coordinate 3,766,812, forward strand.
ATTGGATTTTGTTATTTATAAATAAATATTTTCCCATTCCGGGGACGGGTTACATACAAATTACAATACATCCGGTTGATTTCATAACAAACGAAAATTCAGATCTCATTAACCTTTGCATTTTCGCCGTGAAATCCATCTCCACCGCCGGCAAACCGCGCCGCCTCTACCGTAATACGCCGTACAATCATTTTACCAGGCGGATAGATCAAAAGATTTGCTTAGAAATGAGCAACGGCGGCGATCTCCTTCAAATTGAGCCTCTCGAACTTCAATTTCCATGTATTATTGTATTTACCTGGGTTTTCTGTTTCTATATCTTTAAATCAGATGTTGTTGTGTGTGTGTTGGAATTTTATTGTCGAGTGGTAACTCTTGGAAGTTTCTAGATTCATTGGGTGGAAATATGTTAGGTTGATTCATTTCTGTTTTTTTTTTTTTTAAATATCCGTGCTTTGGTTTTTTGCTGATTTATTAATTTTTTTTGATTATGTATTGTAAAAGTCGAATTGAAGAAGCAGATCTCATGTAGCATGCAGTTAACCAACAAATCGGATAATTGTGTTGCATTCAAGGTAGCCATATGTTTTTCTTTGTTCGAATTTATTTAAGCTTTAATTAATTATTCATTCGGAGATTCTCTATAAAAGAAAATAAGAAATGAATTTGTGCAGTTGAAGAGTGGAGATAGCTGATTTATTAGTTATTACCTATATATGTTAATTTCTTACTTAAAATGTTCAGGTGAAGACTACAAACCCGAAGAAGTACTGCGTGAGGCCTAATACAGGAGTCGTGTTGCCTCGCTCGTCTTGTGGTGTTACAGGTAGCTCTTTCTCTCTCACTAACCTTTTATATGTATGGATTAGAATTAGAATTTGTGTCCTTGTGATAAATTGTTCAGCTAGTTAAGTGATTGCAAGGTTGGAAATTTTCAACAAAATATGCAGTGAATGTTGTTACTGGATTCTAATAATTTGTTCATTCAGTTACTATGCAAGCCCAGAAGGAGGCTCCACCAGACATGCAATGCAGGGACAAATTTCTTCTTCAGAGTGTAGTTGTGAGCTCCGGAGTCACGGCAAAGGATATTACTCCAGAAATGGTAGTTTTTTTGATGATTTTATATTTATTGTTAAATTTGGTAATTTGGATTTTGGGTTGTGTTTTTAATCAAATATTGCAAGTTATGTCGCACATATTCTGTTTGTTAGTTCAACAAAGAGTCAGGAAAGCAAATTGATGAGTCCAAGTTGAGAGTTAACTATGTTCCACCCCCACAACCACCTTCACCAGTGCGAGAAGGCTCAGAGGAAGGTTCCTCACCTAGGGCCTCGTTATCGGATAATGGGACTCAGAATTCTGAATTTAACATTGTGAGTATTGGAAACACTGTAATAACTTGTGTTTCTTATTTGTTAAGCATATCGAAGAATTGAAGGAGTTTATGGTATTCATTTTCTTTTATAACTTTGTAGATGTCAAAAGCATACGGAGAGCCACAGGAAAGCACAACAGAGGTTTATAATCCACCTTTTCTTTGTCCTTTCAAAGTATTGACTGTTTATTTTTGTTGTGTTTGTGAGTCTTGTGTTAATATTGTTTTTTGTACTTCGAGTGCTGGCTCGCTCTGCAGGCACCATGTTGGTTTAGCGTGCATGTTTTTGTTAAATCACTCCATAAAGTTATTGATATAATTTAATTTGTTTACTCTCTTTAATTTGTATAATATATGGTTTAATTTGATAAAATGTATATACTCTATCATGATTAAGGATAATAATTTTAAAATTAAGCATAGAAAGTTGAAATATCATGGGTACAAAAATTGTCCTAACTTAGAATTGTAGATGTACCTTTTTAAGTATAGAAAGTCAAAATCAATACAAATATTCTTTTGTTATCTTCTATATGTAGGCTGTGATTCATGTTAGAGCCATGTGTTTATGTCATCCTCTACGTAATTTTTAAGAGCTGCAGCTACTTTATTGGGAAATTATTTTTGATTTTGTTAATAATAAATTAATTCATTTGATGATTATATGGCTGACTGTTCGTTATTCTTTTTGGTTGTAGGTTAAGGCCCTGATTTCTAAGCTGACCGAAGAAAAACGTTATGCTATTCAGCAAAATAACAAGCTTCAGCAAGAACTGGTAATCATTTGTTTTCTGGTTTCCGATCCTTGATTTTGGTGGATTACTTGTTCCAAAGAGTAATACTCGTGCGTGTTTTAGTTTCGCTTTACAAATTGCCACCTGAAATGAGAAAAATTAAAACAATAATAACTAAGATAAAACTTTTTTTGTTGTATGGTACTTTGCTTCGCTAGACATCATTTTGTCCCCAATAATATGAACTCCAGCGAGATAAAAAGTTTGTTTGGACATTAGTGCCAATTGCAGCCCTTCCAGATTATGTTTTGTGGACAATGAAATTTATGTTTGATTTCATTTCTATAGAAGACATTTTCTAATGTTATGTCATGTAAGGTTTTATTTGGTTAGGTGTCGAAATGAGTAATCATATTACTATATTAAGGTAATGATGGTGTCATTTTTCTATTTCAAGCTTATATTTAGATGCTTCGTAATATCATACACGGTTTTTATGCTGAGGAAAGAAAAACAGGCTTGTTAGAAAGGAACCAAACAAACCTTGAATTTATGCCCTTTATGTTAACCAGTAAGATTATTGATTCGATTAATGGGTGCAGGAGGTGTTGAAGCGCCAAAGTAACGGAAGTGGTGGTGGTATCCCGTTCATGTATGTTATCATCATTGGCTTGATTGGCATTCTTTTGGGATATCTTTTGAAGAGAACATGATTGATTGATGGAACTCGCTCCCTGTGGTTGGGTCGTGTTTTTTTATGTCTTTGCTTGTTTAACGACATTGAAGAAAATGTTTTGTGGATAAGAGCGTAGAAACATGCCGTTTGATGGCATGCATTCATTGTGTGACTAGGTGTTTTTACATCATTAATTTCTGTTACCACAAGTGAATATTTTTATGTTTCATTCTTTAGAGTTTGAGTTTCGACAGTTTGATTTGTGGTGGGTCTATCATAGAATCCATTATATATGCCTGTGATTGTGATGTATGGAGATAGATACATAATAACTCTATTTTTAGCTTCATTAAGTTACATTTTTTCCACCTTTCATTAAGCTTTTGGATGTGGTCGGGTTGTTTTGTCTTTGGTTAAAATTGGTTGAAATATCCAAATGGAAAATTGCATGTGTTGATCAATTAGCCGTATTGTGTATATCTATATGAAATATCTTTAGATGTTATAAACAATTGGTTGGAATCAAGGAAATGTTTAGATTGAGCTTCAAAATTTATATAAACTTAAAAAACAAAAACAAATTTATTGATGAATTTGAATTTCAATACATGTTTGACAGTATGAGTGATTGATTATTTTATTACATGTCCTAGTGTCAAAATGAATAGTCAATTCATGGCACACCTATAACACACACTGAATTTAACATACCAATATTTTGGAAATAAAAAGCACCACCAATATAGAATATCAATATATGGTGGGCTGAGAATCTTGAAATTTTCTCGACTTCTGCTAAAGAAGGCCCTGAGTAAACTTTTCTGCCATCCTGGTTACATAATCGGCTCACATTCCAGTAGATTAGTCGGCTTACATATTTGTTTCGCCGCCGCCGCCGCCGCCGCCGCCGTATTATACTCCCTCTCTCAAGTCACAACTCCGAACCATAGGTAAGAACAAAAAACTAAGAAGTTTGGAATTAGATTATGCGATTTCTTTTATGTTTTCATATCAATTGTTAATTTGTACGTAGTTTTTCTGATTTTGTTGTTAATTTGCTATTGATTCACTAATTAGGGTTGGGTAATGAGTCTTTGACTAAAGGTTAATTGTAATTTCTAAGTTTCTTATTTTTAGTTCTGGGTTTTTAATTTGTGATGAAGAAAAGCGCCTCCAAAACTCCTCTCGGTTAGCAAATATGAAAAACATTTTTTAAAATTTCGATTAAGGCGAATAGGTTCGGTTTTAACAGAACGAACAGCCCTAAAACCAATCGGTTAACCGAATCGCTTAGTTGCTGTTACAATTTTAGCTGAACTCGGTTTGGTTAAATCTATATGCACACCCCACTTGAGGTAAATAAAATCAAATAAAGGCTACTTTCTTCATTCTCTTACGTTTGGAAAATTCGACATAATCATGTTGTTTACTCAATTATTGTTATAACAGTTTAGTCATGCTTTCTCTGAGAACATATAGTCCCCATCTGAGTCATAGGTTCATTAGTTAAAACAATCAATCAAACATCATCAGATTTTGTTACGAAGAGTTTTAGAACTTGGTTTTCCAATAAATAAACGAAAACTTCACCAATAGTCAATATTGCATGATGACAACTAGGTCTCTTCTGTAAATCAGAGTAGATGTGGGCTTCAGTCACCAGCAGTGGCATACGAATTCTGCGCAACCGCGTTGTTTATCTGCCACCTGTCCTTGTTGACTCTCCTTTGTTGCATTCCAGATTGCGAAATTCAAGTTTGATGGAAAGTCGTCACAACCCGAATGCTAGAAGCTCTTCTTTCACTGCCTCTGCTTCAAGCAGAAGGTTGATTTTGATTTTATTGTTATTTTCCTCCCTGTCTAAATTGGTTGCATGTTTCTGTACTATTGCTAATATATTGTGTAATTGTTTTGTCGTAGTATGGGTAGAGGACGGGGATCACAGATGAAAGATGATCATGAAAGATCAAGAGGTCGTGGCGGTGGCTCTTCTGGAAAAGATAAAATCGATTCTCTTGGAAGACTCCTGTACGCATACATATATATTCACTTAGTTATTATATTTGTACACATTTTCTTAACTAGAAAATCGTGATACTATTAACGTGTTAGAAACTAGATTCTAGTATATCTGTATATATATATATATACATGGAAAAGAAGTGGAAGAGGATAGAAAAGAATGACCATATTAAATACGAAAAGAGACAATTTTGAGAATCTTATATGTGAGGGAAGTTGGGTGGATCGAGGAAGAGGGTTGATTTGGATTTGCTGTAAGATGTAGTTTATTCAACTGAAGGGGGTTATAAATGGTAGACGAATAAATCATTGAATTTTGAATTGGTTTTTGTGATGTTGTGTTGTGTTCTTTTGTTGATTGTGGATAGTACAATCTTTGTAATTTACATTGAATTTTAGTCTTTTGGTCACCTTTTAACTCTTGTTACTGTCCTTATTTGGGAAAAGGTCTTATGAAGATGAGTTTTTGTTGTACTTTTCTGAATTTATGAGAGTTTTATTGGGTAATCACGTTTCAATTATATTGAAATCAATTCCCATCAACTCAATGTGTAAAGATGTAAAAATAGATTTTTAAGTTGTAGGTATGTGCAATTAGTTGTCTGCTTATTGTACAATCTCATCAGGTATTTTTGAAAAAATATTTCAGAACACGTATACTGCGACACATGGCTTCTGAGTTGAATTTAGATATGAGGAGTGATGGCTATGTCAAGGTCCAGGATCTTCTTAAGCTGAATCTGAAAACCTTTGCTAATATTCCATTACGATCGCACACAATTGATGACGTTAGAGAGGTTTGATTCATTATTTTCTTTCTTCATCTGAGTCCTTGTTTTCTTGTACTAGTTTACCTTATTACAACACTAAATAGCAGTGATGATTTTCAGGCTGTTAGAAAGGACAACAAGCAGCGTTTTGGTCTGGTGGAAGAAAATGGGGAGCTACTTATTCGTGCAAACCAAGGACACACTGTCTCGGTAACATATCTGTTGAAAGTTTTGAACGAAGGCTGCATTTTTTGTTGAAGTAATCTAATGGTGTGTTTGGATTGAATTATTTGAAATCTATGGATTTCAAATTCGTCAACAAATCCATTAAGTTCGTTTGGATGTATCCAAATTGTAATGGATTTCAAATCCCTCGGCATCCAATTTGAGCTATTTTCTCTATAACTATGGTGGATTTTATTTCAAATTACTCCATTTTAGTGTAATTTTAAATCCTTCCTCCAAACCCCCTCCCCAAATCCAAATCACTTGATCCAAACACACCCTAAAAGGAAACAATTATAGAAGTAGATCATCATTATGAAAAAAGTTCTACATTGATGATCTTTTCCCGGTTTAGTAACTTGTTCTTTTGTTGGTTGTTGAGGATGAACTTTCTTCTTATTTTATAGGGATAGTTCCAGGGACGCCCTCTTACTATTGAGTATTTACCTACTTATTGGTATTTATAAGACCTCTATGATATTTTGCAAATCGATAAAATATCCCCTGTCAGATATTGACCACTAGAAAACAGGGGATGAAATTATAATTTGCTTTATACTGATATGTAGTGAAATTAAATATGCTATAAGTGATAAGGGAATTTTGGTAATTTCTCAAACTTGAGGATGATTCTTGTAATCGGGATTTCATGTCTAGGATGTCATAATTTTCCCTATTTCATCTTATGGTATGAATGAATCATGTTGCAGTTTTAACCTTTTTGAAGTTTGACCTGTATAATTAGGCAATCCCAGAATATGTTAACTTATGCAGATAATCTAGATTCTTTTTAAATCTATTTTAAGAATGTAATTTTCATAATTCATTTGTACAGACATTGGTGGTTTCGGATTTTTTCTAATTGCTATTTCCTCATTCTTTGACAGACAGTTGAAACAGAGAGCTTACTGAAACCTATACTTTCGCCTGAAGAAGTTTCAGGTTACATGTTACCTTCGACTTTTTCATTCTCGAAGGGTTTTTTTCGTGAGCTGTTTTACATCTTTCTGAATTGTTCTTTTATGTTGCTTGGTTATAATCAGTTTGCGTGCATGGTACGTACAAAAAGAACTTGGAATCGATTTTACAAGAGGGTCTAAAGCGCATGAAGAGATTACATGTACATTTCTCTTGTGGCTTGCCAACAGATGGAGAAGTTATTAGTGGTAAGTTATTAGTTTAGGGGTGGCAATTGGGTTGAATGGGTTGGGTTTGGGTTGGGTCCATTTGGGTTTGACTTAAAGTGGGTTGGGTCCAATGTCGACAAATATGTATTATAGTTGGACCCAACAAGAACCCAAAGTGGACTCAGTAAAGACCCAAAATGGACCTAATAATGACCCTAGATTGTTGTAGAGTGTAGAATGTAGACTATTGACTCCAGGTGGAAAAATAGGTTGGACCCAAATTGGGCCCAATTTAAAACCCAGTTGGACCCAAATAATATTAAAAGCCAACCCAGTTGAAACTAAAATGCTAAAATGTTAGGACCCAACTTATTGAAAACTTAGTTGGGTTTGGGTGGAAATATATGCATGTACCCAAATTGCCACCCCTGGTACCTACTGTATCACTGAAATGTCAACACTATGTCAAATGCAAATGTTGTAATGACATGATTTTTCAGGCATGAGACGAGATGTGAACGTGTTAATATATCTTGATGTAAGAAAGGCTTTGGAAGGTACATATAATGAATCGAACACTTGTTGGCAAGAAATTTGCCTCAATGTGCCTTTATATTGTTTCTTACTTTCTTGTCTTTGTATTCAGAGGGAATGAAGCTTTACATATCGGAGAACGGGGTGATTTTAACGGAGGGTTTTGATGGGGTGGTGCCTGTTAAGTATTTCCAGAAGATAGAAACATGGCCGAAAAGAGAGCCCGTGCCTTTCTAGTTATCGACCACTCTGTTTATTTACCAAATTTTAAGGAAAAACAGAGTATTTTTATATTTTATATTTTTTCTAAAACAATATAAGTCAAAGGATGTAAGAATTATAATTTTTATACTTGAGTAGTGTTCTGCAAAAGTGTTTTTCATCCATGTACAAGAAACAAAGTTAAGAAAATAATATCATGCTCAAGAATTAGCTCTTTTGATTGATTTTTTAAGATGAACAAGCTTAAATTTCAATTAAATTAGGGAATTTTTATCTCTATCTTTGTTTTGTTATTTGCTTTAAGTTTGCTTTTATGATGTTAATAATTGTGATTTGTGAATGTTAAAACATGCACCAAGTACAGTTAGAGCTTTATTTAAGTCATAGTTTCACTAGATTAGAATCAATACAAGTTGCATGCTATGAGTCCAATCTCGGGCTAATCACATGAAATTTAGAATAAGATAATTTATACTACACTCTTAATGGTAATTAACTTAATCATTTAGCTACTAATAAAAATTTAAACCATCAACCAATTGGTCTAAACAAATTGTTTAACAACTCAAAATCTTGAATTGATAATAACACATTGTTATGATCAAAATCCCAATTCTTCATACCCCATGCAACAAATTAAATACACAATTAAAGGGGCAATCAAATTGAAAATTTTGAAGTATAAAAAAAACCCAATTTATGTAGATATCACAAATCCCAAAACTTTGTATATTCATATTATTTTTTTCAATATTCTAATCCACATCAAATAAAACTCCACATTCAAATTGTGTCCAAAGGACCTAAACTTTAGTTATATTGCCATGAGGGGACCTAGATCTTGCAGCAAATCTATTAAACAAGGCCAATGCATTGCTAGTAACTTGTTCAAGATTAAGAACCTTGGCTTTGATGATGGCCTTCTTCTTGCTCCCAATGGCTCGGGTCGAGAACCCGTCGATGCACAACCTTGTATCGGTTAGGGCCGCGCTCATCCATGTTTGGACATTGCTAGCATGCCAAGGAAATTGACTACTCGTTTCATTTTCTTTGATCTGTCGTGTCTCTTTTATACAGTTTTTTAGCTGTTCGACCCCATCATTTATCTGATCCAGACATTCTCGGACGGCTAGGTAACCTTTCGCCTTTGTTTGATTGAGCTCTTTAGCCATCGTTGTGACGTAATCTTGGGTGGACTCGGCCCTGGCTAGGCTCACGCTCAGTGCGAGCTGAGCCAACTGACGATGGCTCAGGGTTGTGGTGAAATTGCTGACGTAATTTGACAGGCAACGCACACATTCACTAGGGTAGAGTGTCGTTTGGCACTGTGATTCGATAAACGCCCTAGCACGAGACTTTCGAACGGTGGCTCGTTGCTGATCGGCATGGACTAGGGATGTAAAGAAGACGAGAAAAATAAGAAAGGATTTAATTGTTTGTGACATATCTATATATGTTGTGTGGTGATTGAATATTGATTATTGATTTGATGTGTGATGTACAAAATAAAGTGAGTGTATATGTGGTTTATATAGAGGGGAAATATGACGAGATTTAAGTATTTTATATGTTTGATTTTAATCTAACGTACGTGGGGTGTAATTCTTTAATAGATATTATGTTTTTAATATTTCATTTTGTTAATGCATGTGCTCGGGGTTTCCACGAAATAAAGGAATAATTTTTTGGAGTTCATGAGGACAAAAACCTCAATTCTTTTTGGAGTAATCTAGAAACTCAATATTTTTTTTTTATTAAATTATTATTACATAATATAAAATTCAAATTATTTCAAGAAAATATGTGTTACAAGTATCTTCATTTGCCTTTTTTCCCACGTAATTTGCAAGTCCAATTTCAAGACTAATATTCAAGGTATTGTTGGTGCAAGTGCGACAATATTCTCAATAATTTTTTTCTTGTACATATAAAAGCTTAAGCTCGAGACCTCGTAATTAATTAATCATTACTTCTACTTATGTCAAACTTAATTGGTATATTCCAAGTTAGTAATAACACACGTAAAGTTGTTAGAATTGGGTGTAATTATTGCTTATATTCATACAAGATTTGCTTGGATGACTACTAACATAGTTTTGTTTAATTATATAATATGCGTTTATTTTAATTTAGGTATTTTATTTGAAGAAATAAAATTGTGATTAAAGCATCAACCTTTTACGTGCAGAATTTCAATTAGCAGCTATGATATAAGAGTAGATACCCGTCCCATAAAGTTATCAATATGAGCACATATCTCGTTATTATATATAATAATATAAACATATTAAATTTACTAAAAATTACTAAAATTAATCCAACTATTTGATTCATGAGATCGATTTCAACAAATTCGTTAAAGCTCGATCCATTTAACATAACAAATAAACTCAATATATTCGATGATGTCTAAAGCTCGGTTCGAGCTATATTTAATTAATCAAAAAATAAGAAAATATGCATATAAATATCGAAACAAACTCTAGCCATAATTTTTTAACTTGAGAGTCGATTTAATTACATCTCAAGTACAAATGAGTGAATTTAGAACCCAATATAATGATATATTACCTATATCATATGAGATGGCACTAGATTTTTTTTTTTTTTTTGGGTTAGACAGATGGCACTAATATTTGAAATTAAATTCTATTGAACTCAACCTAAAATGAATTAACTGGATCCAGCAAGCTTTTCTTAAACCGACAAATACTAAGAGTTATTACAATAATTACAATATTTTAGTGTAAGAAAATATAATAATGGGACAGATTTGAGTAGTGTGGTTCAAATTATGTGAAGCATATTTCATGGTCCATGAATATCGCATCCACGACAGTCAACCCCATTTGATCGCCATAAAGTGCAACTCATTTTATTATCTGAAGTTTATTAAATAGTATAAGAAAATAAACTGTAATTTTGTAAAAATGCAACATTTCAGACATCATTGTTTGAGAGTAATAGAGTTCATTACAACATATACTGTCTGGATTATATAATTAAGTGTGAAATGGATCAAAAATCAGAATTTCACCCCAAAAAAAGAACATTACAAGAAAACACAGCATTATACATTCAAATAAGGCAGCATATAATGTGATGAACATAAACTCAAAACACACAGACAGAGATAAAATTCCAGTCGATAAAGACGAGTCAATCCAATACCTTAACACCATTAAGGTACACTTGCGACTGAATAACGCTACCACCAATCGAAAATCCAGGCATAACCATTAAACCGACTTTAGGCTTTTGATCGATATTTTCAATAATAAAATTTTTCACAACACTTTCCATGTAAACTTCTGAAAACTCGCTATCACGCTTCACTTGAAAATTTTTAACCGAAGGATCAAAAGAATGTGCTAACCTGTGCAAAAGCCAGATCGATTTTGCTAGCTTAAGAAACGCCTGATAAAAAGCCGTCCTTGGATGCCCACCTCCCGTTACATAGTTCCTTTGATCCAAGTTGCCAAAGAACGATAATTCCATTTTTTGATGAACAACTATTAGGTATTTGTTTTGGCAAAATTTCGCAAAATTTGAATCCGAGCTTTGGCAAACAGCGTCTAACGGATCCATTTCCTTCAAGGCAAGATATTGCTGAAAAAGACTTTCTTTAGTGATGACTGTGTTTTCGGGTTGTATTGAGAAGTTATCATCCTGAAACCCGATGAACATTCTCTGGCAAATGTGAGATTCAAAAGCATATTTCTTATGAGCCCTTTTAGCGTAAATAACGTTTGGCTCTATAGAATTTGCTGCTGCATCAAGATCCCATCCAGCAGCTTTCATCATATTGATCAACGGCTTAGAAAAATCATGAATGGCCTTGTAAGAACTTTCTACACCTGATCTAAAGAGATCATGAGATAAATCCAATTGAAAATTACCATTTCGACCCTCACCCGCTTCTGATTCTTTTCCTGACAAGCCCCTAAGCTTAAGATTCTTCTCGAGTTTCACTCGCTTCTGATTTGCCTCTTGGATCTGCTGCTCTAATTGAAGAATATCAGAATCTTTATTCTGAATTTCTGTCTGAAATTTCTTCACCATGACCTCGTACGTCTTTAATAAACTCTGCTGTTCTTGAATTTCGGCAGCTAATCGTGAGTCTTGTGGAGAGGCAAAACAAACTGGTTTCGGGTTGTGCTCTCTGTAGAAATGCTTGAGTTCAGACAGATTTTTCAGTTCTGATATTACAACCTTATCGGCAGCTTGAATTTTGTCAGGGTCGTAAGGCGTATGAGCAGCTTGAAGTTGAATGTAAGCGGATTTGAGGGATGAGATGTTTGTGAATATTCTTGAAACAAGGGCTTCCATAGCTTCCGGCTTCTGGTTTCCGGCCTCTTCCATCGGTTGGGGATGAACTTTTTGGTTGCTGTTTTCACGGAGTTGAGTATCTTTCGCACTACTGTGTTGCATATCTACTTTTAGCGAACAAGAAAACTCACCAAGTTACTTTTTGAAGATATAGTAATAACTGCAAACAAAAGAATGTATGTGATATGTTAGTTAAAAAACAAGAATATGAGATGAATATGGGTTCACGGAGACACTTTGACAGGATGCTGAAAACTCAAAGTTCATCTTAATATATAAAGCTATGAACACAAGGGGGTCAGTCTGAAATCAGATATTCATAATCAATGAAGATTTTAGAAATTGGTAACAAGAAACTGGGAGGTTATCATAAGATTACACCTACATCAATAGGAACCAACAAGAAACCTTTCAAGATTCAAGCTTTGATTAATATTTGACCTAAATTAATACAAAACTATTTATTAGTGTCAGAATTTAGTGTTTTTTTCTGAAATGCACTTCCAGAAACTTGAGTACTTATGGGCGGGTTGTGCACATGTTATGATCCTAATTGCAAGGTATGGGACTTGAGTCCCACATCGGAATTATGGGGTTCTAATGTGGGATTTATATGGCTTTGGGCTCTTCCACCTCATCAGCTAGCTTTTGGGGTTGGGTTCTCCCAAGGTCATATCAATTGGTATCAGAGCCATCCACTGCTCCTCCCAGTTGCAATCGTGCGGCGCGGGTGGTGACGCCGGCATTGCAGTGTTCGCCCGGGGCTAGGAAAGGTCCTAGCGCACAGCCAGCCCGCGTGGGCGCCGGGGCTGCGGAGCGTGGTGGATTGTTATGATCCTAATTGCAAGGTATGGGACTTGAGTCCCACATCGGAATTATGGGGTTCTAATGTGGGATTTATATGGCTTCGGAATTATGGGGTTCTAATGTGGGATTTATATGGCTTTGGGCTCTTCCACCTCATCAGCTAGCTTTTGGGGTTGGGTTCTCCCAAGGTCATATCAGCACAGTGATTTATATCTGTTTGGTTCTACATCACTTGACAATGTTTTTTGCAATTGCGATCACTTTTCAAAACAGTCAAAGGGTGTTACCAAATTTCCATAAAATGAAACCAATTACAACCTCAGCATTCGAATATCCTATCCGCTTACATTCTATCTTTGGTTCGTGGCACATAACTTCGACTGTGTACCCATTAACAACCTAAAAAAGAGCACAACCAAGTTGTATTCTGAATTTTTCTGAAGAATCATTACTATCATCTAAAGTTTATATATCTTTTTGTGCGTGAATAATCAGTTAAACAGCACAACCATCATGTTTGCAAGTTTATACTTATCATTTTTTTACTTCCGAGAAACAGAAATCATATTAGCAGCAAGATAAAGTACCTTTAATTAAACAAACATTAAATTCAAAGAGACTTATTTCTGTAGAATCTTATGCATATGTGAATCAATAAAAACTGTAAATGACGAGAATAAATGGTGAACACAAAAAGATTGAGAATTTTAAATAAAATTTGGTTTCTCATAGTAAAGGATATCACTTATAGACTAATTTCCATGCAACGAAGATAATTTTCACTTTTCAGCGCCACACTGCAACATGCAAAATCTTACAGTTCCAATAACCATTTACAATCTTATATTTCCAGCATGTTAAACAAAAATATTCAAACCTTTCTTGCATTAGAAATCATAATCTCCCTCTTCCAAGCTTGAAATCTATTACATTTTGATGCGGGATCAAATAGTTAAGGCACGTGGAGATGGGATCCGACCCGTCTCACGAAAGACCAAATAAGGTGTTTCAGATTGTGGGCTGCGCTCCAGTGACTCAAGCTGCCTACGTACCTAGCATATAGGATCAAGCCTCTTCGTAGTTCGAAATGAAATGTTTATCTAATTCTCCAAATGATCAGAATTAATTAAGGGTGTATTTATAGGTGCTTAGGTGGGCTTTGGGCCTTAATCTTGGGACTTGGGCACATAATACTAATCCCCTTCCTTTGTGGGCTTCGAATGTTCGCCTCTTAGGGCCGGGCCTTTATTGAGGCCCATCATATGCCCCTAATTCCCGAGTGCCTATGAAGGTGTCATGGGCTCGGGAATTACTGATTTGAGGCCCAAAGGTCCCCTCCTCTTATTTTAGAGTATTGGGCTCCCGTGGGCCTAAGCTTGAAAACCCATCAAAAGAGCCCATCATAAGTCAAGTAGCTAGGACAAGTCCTTAACTTTCAACTTTGCCCTTAGAAATATTCTTCTCTCTAGAATTTTTCCTCTCAACCTTTAAGGATTCCACCACCATGATGAACTCGGGTAAGTTCCTTCAGTCGTAAAGAGAGGGCGAGGGTTATTCGGTCGAGAGAAGTCGGGAGAGGGGGCGCGCCTCTACGGGGAGCTTGGCGCTGCCTTAGGGGGCGCCGCCCTAAGGGCGCGCCCCTTAGGGGGGCGCTGCCCCGGGGGCGCGGACTCCCGCCTAGTTTAGCGTCGACTGACGGGCACAATTTCTTGGTCTTTCGTATGGTGATATACTTTTTTGTCTGGATACCGACTATTTTCTTTTCCGCCTCTGCATGTAATAGGAGTCTTATGTCCTCAGCGGGCGAGGCTTCAGACCCGCTCGAGGGCCTAGTGGGGGACGACGATCGCGACCTCTCTCTGCACAAGCGGTCCCGCGAGCGCGCCGTAGATTTCGAGACTTGTCGCAGCACCGTCACGGAGAAGGATCTGAACACTCTGCTTCAGAACTACAAGAACATAGATGTCGAGGAGTGTCTCCCCCCGCCGGACGGTGTGATCATGCGTCCCGGTAGTGGTATGGTGACTTTATACTTGGAGTATTTCAAATCGGGGTTCACCTTGGGATACTATCCTCTATTCGGGAAGATCTTGTTGCACTATCGCCTTTGTATCAGTCAATTGAGTCCGAACTGCTTCTCCTTCTTTGAAGGGTTCGTCCGACGGTTCGAGGAGAGGAGGTTGGGTCGGAGGTGACTTTGGAGGCGTTCCAGACTCTCTTCCTAGTCAAACAGTGTGGTAGCGGGCCTTATGTCTACTTCATGCCCAGGAGTAAAGACCGTCTTTTCCGCGGGGATGAGTCCCAAAGGTATTTGGAACACCAAGTTCTTTTACCTGCCCAGGAAGCAATTGGGCATCCGCAATTGGGCATCCGTACTCACGAGCAATGGTGCTCGGAGACTCCTTCCAATCCAGTTTCTTTCTCTTCCGCGATAAAGAGGTTAAAGGAGAAGTTCGACAAAGCAGGATTATTCAATTTTGAATACGATGTCGTGGGCATCTACTTGCGAGGTAATAGTCTACTGGCGGCATTGTGCTTTAACACATACTTTCATCGTGGTTCTGACATGCACTGCCGTGCAATCTTTTGCATGTCCCACGTGCTCACTAATCCAAGGGGGCTTGTTTGGCCCTAGGCTCCAGGACCATTCGCATTCCGGGTGCTACCCCTCCCCAGGGGGAGGCCATTCAGCTCCAGACGTCCCCACCCCACCAGGTGGTATCAGGGCGACCCCGGGCATTGCCACTTCACAAGTGGTCGGCAGAGATTCCCGGGATACGTTCCAGGAGAGGGTATCCCTACCCCCGAGCCTAATCCAAGGGGGCTTGTTTGGCCCTAGGCTCCAGGACCATTCGCATTCCGGGTGCTACCCCTCCCCAGGGGGAGGCCGGCCATTCAGCTCCAGACGTCCCCACCCCACCAGGTGGTATCAGGGCGACCCCGGGCATTGCCACTTCACAAGTGGTCGGCAGAGATTCCCGGGATACGTTCCAGGAGAGGGTATCCCTACCCCCGAGCCTATGGATCTGGGTCTGGAGGAGGATGCACTGGGATTTCACGACGACGAGACTCTCCTCCTAGAGGATGATCTTGATGGGATACTGGCTGGGATACTGGCTGGCCTGGGGGATCCCGGGGATGAAGTTTCGGCCGTCGATGCTACCACAGTGGTTAATGAGGACCGCTATTCCGAATTACGTGAGCCTCCCTCGAAGCGTCCTCGTGCGCCCTCCTCGGGGGGCGGCAGCTCGCACGGCTACAGCAAGGGGCTATTTTCCTTCGGGGCCAACCGCGATCCCGATGCTCAGTTCTTTTGGGATCCCCAATATGTTGAGACCCCTTGGAGACTCATGCAGGTAGCTAACACCAGCTTCGACGCCAAGCGCCTGGGCGGTCTTACGCCTCGAGAGGCGAATCAGCATATGAGCGCCAATGCGGGTCGGGTAAGCTTTCTTTGCCTCGTCTTATTACACGCCCCTTACCTTTTCTTTTGCGCGATCCAACTGTTGTCTTTTGCCCTTTGGCAGAACGTGCAGCTCGGCTCTTACATATACCAGTGTTACGAGGATTTGGAGAAGGAAAAATTAGACCTCGACTTGAAGTTTGAGGAGGCTACTCGACAAGCCCGAGAGGCCACTCGGCGAGCCGCAGAGGCGACCCGGCGTGCCGAGGAGAGCGAGAAGAGGGCCGAAGAGAACGCACGTAGGGCTCACGAGACTATTACCTCGCAAGTAGATGCCCCCGACATCGTATTCAAAATTGAATAATCCTGCTTTGTCGAACTTCTCCTTTAACCTCTTTATCGCGGAAGAGGAAGAAACTGGATTGGAAGGAGCCTCCGAGCACCATTGCTCGTGAGTACGGATGCCCAATTGCTTCCTGGGCAGGTAAAAGAACTTGGTCTTCCACCTTTGGGACTCACCCCCGCGGAGAAAACGGTCTTTACTCCGGGGCATGAAGTAGACATAAGGCCCGCTACCACACTGCTTGACTAGTAAGAGAGTCTGGAAGGCCTCCAAAGTCACCTCCAACCCAACCTCCTCGAACCGTCGGACGAACCCTTCAAAGAAGGAGAAGCAGTTCGGACTCAATTGACTGATACAAAGGCGATAGTGCAACAAGATCTTCCCGAATAGAGGATAGTATCCCAAGGTGAACCCCGATTTGAAATACTCCAAGTATAAAGTCACCATACCACTACCAGGACGCTTGATCACACCGTCCGGCAGGGGGAGACACTCCTCGACATCTATGTTCTTGTAGTTCTGAAGCAGAGTGTTCAGGTCCTTCTCCGTGACGGTGCTGCGACAAGTCTCGAAATCCACGGCGCGCTCGCGGGACCGCTTGTGCGGAGAGAGGTCGCGATCGTCGTCCCCCACTAGGCCCTCGAGCGGGTCTGAAGCCTCGTCCGCTGAGGAGGACATAAGACTCCTATTACATGCAGAGGCGGAAAGGAAAATAGTCGGTATCCTGACAAAAAAGTATATCACCATACGAAAGACCAAAAAATTGCGCCCGTCAGTCGACGCTAAACTAGGCGGGAGTCCGCGCCCCCCTAGGGGCGCCCCCTAGGGCGGCCGGGCGCGCCCGATAAGGGGCAGTGCCAAGCTCCCCGTAGGGGCGCGCCCCCTCTCCCGACTTCTCTCGACCGAATAACCCTCGCCCTCTCGTTACGACTGAAGGAACTTACCCGAGTTCATCATGGTGGTGGAATCCTTAAAGGTTGAGAGGAAAAATTCTAGAGAGAGGAATATTTCTAAGGGCAAAGTTGAAAGTGAAGGACTTGTCCTAGCTACTTGACTTATGATGGGATATTTTGATGGGTTTTCAAGCCTAGGCCCACGGGAGCCCAATACTCTAAAATAAGAGGAGGGGACCTTTGGGCCTCAAATAAGTAATTCCCGAGCCCATGACACCTTCATAGGCACTCGGGAATTAGGGGGGCATATGATGGGCCTCCATAAAAGCCCGGCCCTAAGAGGCGAACATTTGAAGCCCACAAAGGAAGGGGATTAGTATTATGTGCCCCAGGCCCAAGTCCCAAGATTAGGGCCCAAAGCCCACCTAAGCACCTATAAATACACCTTTAATTAATTCACTAATCACGTTCTGATCATTTGGAGAATTACTCTAATCTCTCTGAATATTCCCAGCTCTCAATTATTGGAGAAACATTTCATTTCGAACTATGAAGATGCTTGATCCTATCTGCTAGGCAGCTTGAGTCACTCGAGCGCAGCCCACAATCTGAAACACCTTATCTGGTCTGTCGTGAGACGGGTCGGATCTCATCTCCACGTGTCTCTCACGTGCCTTTAACTATTTGATCCCGCATCACATTTCTTAACAAATCATTTTCAGTACCGAATTTCCCAAAACCATACAAAATTCAACACATCATTCAAACACGAGGGCGCTACATCATTCTGGCTCTTCTTGACATTCAAATCATTCTCCCCTATTCCTCTCTTTTCTGCTCATTCCATTTTTTCATCCATCACATGTTTCTAAGAAACTCTAAATTCGAGCTCAATTTCACACAATATCTGTTCTAAACTAACGAAACTCACTTAAAATGATTGTTATTTAATCGTTGCTATGTTACAAAGCAGCTAAAATGCGTAGCCTTCAAACCCTAGAAATGAAAAACTACTGCACTGTAACGCATACAAATCAAAAGCAAAAAAAAAAACAAAAAAAAAATAAGCTGGGAGATGGAATTACTACCAGATCGGAGATCTCGCCGGGAAAGTGATGGCCGGAATTCAGATGAAAGACAGAGATTTTGGGCGCAAGTTTCCGACAAGAACCAGGCGCATTACTGGGGTAGTGTGAAAAGTATGTTTATTTTTCATTGCAGCTATCAGTAGGTGCTACAAGTTGCAAGTCTTTTTATTATTTTCCAATTTTCTCTTGTTTTATTTGCTTTTTTTTTGTTATTATTATTTTGGAAGTGGATTATAGGTTACATCTCCCAAATCAAATATTTGAGTTTTTAGTGGGTGAAAATAAAAATTATTTTTATGAGTTTTAAGAAATACAAATAATGAAATTTATAGGAAGAGTCAATTGTTTCTCTACTTCTAAAATGAGTTCTAGGAATTACAAATAACTAGATTCTCGAGCATTTACTCATTTTAATTTATTTTTGCATATATATATATGTATATATGTGTGAAGTATATAATAGGGGATATGATTTTCTATTTAAAATCCATATTTCATCTCATATTCAATATATTATTTAGATTTTTGACATGTGTAATTCATATAAACGCCTTTTAAAAAAAATAGCACGGTCTTAATTTTTTTTACATAGCATTTGATTTGTTCTAAGAATTTGACGCTATGTGAAAATTAACTTGTTGGGCTGGTTTTAAGTAAATCTCTAATTCTTCTACTTTTAAGTCAATGAAATAATTTATATAATTAAACATATACAAAATATTAATTATTATATTGAACTCTAGTTCTCAAGTATTTATAAGAAAAATATCCATTTTTTGAGTTGTTTCCAATTAGGCTCCAACTCATTTTATTTCTAGAATTATAGTGATGATAATAAGTACCAATAATTGGACCTATTTCTTTGGTTATAAGACAAGCTAGGAATCATGGTACTTAACTTTTGTAACCAAGACTTATGATATTAAATTATTAATAAATTTTATATTTCAAATATTGTGCCCAGATTCTTATTGGACTTGGCCGGGCCCAAAACCTATATTGTTTTCACCATTTACTATTAAGTTAAATATGTTATGTACAACAATTTTACCCTGAAAAAGATATAGAAAGTAAAAGAAATAATAATAATAATAATAAAAAAGGCTTATCATAATTAACATTATATGATGCTTTCTTTGGGCTTCTCCAGAAGTTTCCTTGTACTCTTTCTTTTAGCTCATTACTCCGGGAAAACTATCACTCACTCGCTTGCTCACAGTCTCATAGGGTAATTGATTATTTATTCACTTTTCATTTTTTCATGGATTATGGTGTATAATCACAACTCTTTTCCATCCAAAATTTCATCTAAAGTTGTTATTTTTTGTGGGATTTTCTGCAAAACAACTTGAGCATAGTATAGTTTCCTGCAGTGAAAATCATGGGGTTTACTTTACTTACCTCAGGCTGAGTTAGTGTTGCAATGTTGCCTACATTAGGAAAATCATCTTCATTGATTGTATATTGCCTGTTTTTATAATTCTTATTATTCTTTGGTGGGATGTAATTACCATCGAATTTGTGTCAGTTCTTTTAATCTGTTTTTCGTGATTTAGTTATGGCTTTGTTTATTCACTTGTTGTTATTAATTCAAGTTACAGCTGCTTACAGGGGATGGACAAGTTCTTTGGAGGCAAAAATCCATTTGATCACCCTTTTTTTACTCAGCCATTTGGTGGGATTAGCCCTTTTGATGATCCATTTTTTACCCACACCTTTGATAATCAATCAGGTTCTAGGAAACAAATTTCTATTGAGGAGTTGAACCCTGATGATCATGATGATGCTTGGCAGAAGAACAATGTGCTAAGCAAAGAATTTTCTGTTAAGAGTCCAAATGAATATACATCTGGTAAATATTACGGAGCTTCGTTTAATTATGTAATCTAGGTTTTTTTTGGTCTTTGATGGGAAGAAATTGCAATCATCTTCGGCAGAGTAAATGTTGGTAATTTGGCTTTCCTTTGGATAGTTGGCATTTTACACCCTCTAATAAGCATTTGTTAGCTATAATGGACCTCTTTATGCCAGAAAAATGAATGATCCGGATTCAAGTTGTAAAATCGTAACTTATTATTCGATATTCTATAAATATGAGAGATAATTATATAGGGTTCACCCTCGAAATCTAGTTTAATCGTTTTTGCTTAAAGTTAAGTATATGTGATTAGAGGGATAAACAATAGTTGCAATAAACCTTTTCATAAATAATCGAATCAAGTTTCTTTCCGGCTACATAATAACATAGACACCCCGTGTGAGAACCTAATCACGAAAACCTCCATCCATAACTTTGGTAATTGCACCCGTAAAACGTGGGCTACAAATTCACCCTTTGTTTTTCGAGTCATAGGGCGTTACTTGGTAATTTGCAAAACCTTAAGGGGCTGGGGGTAATTGTCCAATAATTGAGGGTGTGCACATGTAAATATCATTTCTTATGGTGCAAAAATGTTTGTATTCACTTCCAGGGGGGCAGAGTTTTAGCTTCCAGAGAGTGGCATATGGTGGTCTTGATGGGGTATACTACTCTTCTTCCATTGGGAGAAGGACTGGTGGTGATGGGGTGAGTAAATATCACAATCGCAATTCGCAATATATATATATATAGTTATATATATGCGAACTTTTTGTTTAGTATTTGAAATAATATTTATATTTGAATGTTTGAAAAGGTGACTTTGATGGAGATGAAAGAGGAAGATCGCACAGTTGGTGAATCACTGCATACAATTTCCAAAGGGATATATGATAAGGTAATCTTCTTGATATTTTATTTAGATGAGTATTAAACTTTACGCCCATCGACACATCTAAGTGGAATCGTTGTGTTGTAAGTTGTGTCAAATTTCTACTTATAATACCAAAAGATTATGTAAATAATGTAGAATAATTGAAATATGGTTGGTTCATTGGAAAATTTGATATTTGTAGCTAAAAACAATGTGAAAATGTTGCAACTACATTTTCCTTAAACTTTTTGGCAATTTGGATTTATTATACAAATAATGAAACGGAACAAAGTCGAAGTCTTTTATACTGTTCTTTTAGTATGTTTATATTTTGTATCTATCCTCTGCATATTCCCTTTTTAACAGTTTAATTAAAATAACAATTTGATCTCAGCTGATAATTTGTGTAATATTCGATAACAAATATACCGTTTCTCTTGAATTTAGATTATTCAGCTCTAAGTTTTCTTTTTCCATGTTGAAGGGACATTCTCTTACAACCAAACAGAGCTCAAACGACAAAGTTGATTCTTTGCAGACTCTGCACAACTTAAACGAAGGTTTAATCCTTTCTGATATTATATCAGATGTTATTTTCTTTTCCTAAAAAATTGTTTGGTATCTATATCTATCTTACATTCTGGTTACATACAATCTTCTTAGATGAGCTTGCGGGTTTCGAAGAGAATTGGAGAATAAATGCTGACAAATTTTTACCTGGATGGAACAACGGCTTCAATTTACTCGAAAATGGAGGTAAGTTTGCTTGAAACCTGATGCTTATGTATTAGGATTTAGGGATACTTTAATTACCAAAAACACCACAAGGTTCGAGAAATTACCTCATATCATTAAAAGCAAGTTAAGTACAAGCAGATTACAGTTTTATCTCCTTGAGTTTTCATAAAATTTACGAAATTCAGTGGAGCTCATTATAATTATGCAAAAGATTCACTTATATATAATCCTGTTTTACCCGAAATATCCCTTTTTTGTGAATTCTTTTCTTTGTTGATTCTTGTTTTGTTGTTTTCTATACGGTCTCGTAATTTGTTATCCAGGGGTGTCGATTTAGGTCCATACATATATTTCAACCCAAACCCAAATAAGTTTTCAATGGTTTGGGTCTAACATTTTAACATTTTAGTTACCAGTTGTCTTTTAATAATATTTGGGTCCAACTGGGTTTTAAATTGGGCCCAATTTAGGTCTAAATTGGGTCCAACATATTTTACACTTTGAGTTAATAATCTACATTTTACACTCTACAACAACCACTTACACCACTTTGGTTCATAATGGGTCCTTATTGGGTCCATTTTGGGTTCTTATCAAGTCCAACTATAATGCATATTTTTTGACATTGAGCCCAATTGGACCCAGCCCATTTCAAGCCCAGTTGGACCTGACCCAAACACAACCCATTCAATCCAATTGCCACCCCTACTTATTCATGAATATCATAATGTTGCTACTCATGCAGGATTTAACAACAATGCATGGGATGATTTTGGACCATGGAGATGGCCTTTTCCATCTCTCGAGTATTTTGGAGATGGTAATAATGCTGCTGAATCTGGAGAGCCATCAAGAAAAGTTGTACCTGTAGAGTGAGTTATTTTTTTGGGATCCAGATTCTAGTACCATCATAACCGTCCATAATGTGAGATTCACCATGGACGGTTGGTGATCGTCTATATACCGGGACTCCCAAAAAACTCTTTCCTAGTATATATATATATATATTGGCGATAATGCAGTATGTTGCTGTATACTGTTTTCTGATGTACTACTGAGTCATGTGACATCGTGTATATACTACCGAGTCGTGTCGTTGCTAGTTTCGTGTTTGTTTCATCATATGGTGGTCTTAGATGATTTTCTATGTGCTTTGTGACACTGGAAAACTCTATTCGTTAAGTGGACCTTAAATAAAAAGACAAACAAATGCATCTCTCTCTCCGTATATTACTCAAGGATTTATTAGTAGTACTCATTTTCAAAGATAATTAATTAGTTTTGCACTAGAAATTGACTATTTTGATATTTCGTATATCATCTATTAGATTCACAAATTATTGAATTACTCATTAAATTTATAGTTGACTTTAAATACTTTTATATGATGATTATGTTCTAAAAATAATTTGTTGATATAATGACTCATATAATGTAAAATATACATCCAATGTGAATTTTGGATGTCATAAATCATAATTATTACATTGCACATAACCACCACTTAAATCATATATACATATATTATTCTTATATTCATACTTGATGAAACATTGAAGAAAAACTAACAAATCTGTTGCTTAATTTTTTTGAGTATATAAACAATAATGATTAATTCAAAGAACCACACTAGTAAGATGACAATTAATACATTTCTTGCATGATACACATTTCTCATTAATTCCCGGGAAGTACATACGTGATGCCAATTAAAAAGACTATAAAATGAAACATAAATTGTACCATATAATTACTTAAGAGTTTAACAATTTATATCTAAATTACAAGTTTTAAAAAAAAATTATGGCTGGAAAAGTGTGTGTAACTGGTGGAAATGGATATCTGGGATCATGGCTGGTAATGAAGCTTCTTAACCATGGTTATTCTGTTAATACAACTATAAGATCTGATAAAGGTTAGTGTTTTTTTTAACCCTTGATTTATTCTTGAATCTTAAATATTTATAGTATTTGATTAACACATCGAACAAAAAATAAATTTTTATTCTGGGATTTTTTTATATGTTAGTTTATGATGTTATAGGAAGTTTGAATTTTTAAAATGCCAGGTGAAATTTCAATGGTATTTTAAATAAATGGTAGAAAATTATGCTCGTTAATCGTAATTAAATATAGTCCATTTAATTCAAAAAAGTTGCAAAATCAGTCCACGCAAATTAAACTAACACAACGTACTTATAAAAATTACATCTCACCCCCTAAATTATACATATTGTATCAAAAACCCATGTCAACAAATATCACTAACCCTGAAAAACCATGACGACTTAAAAAAACTATTTTAATTCGAATTATTAAATTTTAATTCAAATTTATAAAATATTTTCTTACTAATAATTTATAAAGATTTAAGAAGCAAAATTCTACTAATAGGATTCATTTTTCTTATTTTCTTCTTCAACTCCAGACATTAGCTTCCTCAAAGATCTACCAGGTGCGCTCAACATCTTCAAGGCAAATCTCGACCAACCAGACAGTTTCCGACCAGCAATCCAAGGCTGTAATGGCGTCTTTCTAGTTGCTCATCCCATGAACCCAGATCCATCTCACAGCCAACAAACCATAACCCAAAACTGTATAAACTCCACATTAGCCATTCTTCAAGCCTGCATCGATTCGAAAACAGTGAAACGGGTCGTTTACACTTCATCTTCTGCAACTGTGATGTTAGATAACAAGAACTCAAGTGGTTTTGCTGTTGTTGACGAAGATTGTTGGAGTGATATAGATTTGATTCGTGGGACAATGCCGTATATGGCTACTTATATGATTACAAAGACTTTGACAGAAAAGGCTGCTTTAGAATTTGCTGGTGAACATGGTTTGGAGCTTGTCACTGTGATTCCTTCGTGTATACATGGCTCGTTTATCGGGCCCCAGTGCCCGGGATCGGTTTACTTGTTGATGACTATGTTTTTCGGTATATATGTGTTTTCTTCTTCTTCTTGCTGCATAGGGGTGATAATTTGAGTCCATACATATATTTGGACTCAAACCAAACTAAGTTTTCAATGAGTTGGTCGTAACATTTTAGCATTTTAGTTCCAACTGGGTTGGTTTTTAATAAGGGTGGCAAATGGGCGGGTTGGGTTGGTTCCAACGGTTCGGTTCTCAATTGGGTTGGGTTCTTAAATGGTTTTGAGGTGGAACAACTCAACCCAAAAGTGAACCAAAGTCAATCCGAAAGGGAACAAAGCCAACCCGACTCAATACCTTACATTTTATTCTTTATAATTTAGAATATTGGCAAGCGTGGGCCTAAGTTGAAATTAGATGAACCCAACTTGGAACCAATTTAGGAACTGATTAAGAACCAAATAAAATTTCTTACGAACCAACCCAATCCAACCAAACCCAAACTAGTTTAATTGAGTTGGAACCGTGATTCCGAATCCATTTTGCCACCCCTAGTTTTTAATAACATTTGAGTCCAATTGGGTCCAACTCAATAATCTACATTTTACACTTTACAACAACTCCTTACACCACTTTGATTCATAATGGGTCCTTATTGGGTCCATTTTGTGTCCACTTTGGGTCATTGTTGGGTCCAAATATAATGCATATTTTTTTACATTGAATCCAATTGGACCCAACCCATTTTAAGCCCAACCCAAATAGACCTAACCCAAACCCAACCCGTTCAACTCAATTGCCACCCCTAAATTCCATGTATGAACTTCTACTATAATGTAAATATTGACCTCTTTGTGTTGTTGAAGGTAAAAGTGATGCATACAATTACATGTCGTTATCGGAGTTAGTGCACGTAGATGACGTGTCAAGTGCGCATATTTTCCTTCTCGAGCATCCTGAGGCGAAAGGGCGGTACATTTGCTCCGCTGTTGAAATAACACCTGGAAATTTATCTGAATTTGTTTCTACCAGATACCCTGCGTATCAAATAGCAACTCTCGAGTACGTTATCTTCTTTTTTCTCGAGTTTTTTCTTCTCTTTTTCGTGTTCTAATAACGTTGAAAAATCGTGCAGTTCATCGGGAGAGAATGGAAGGGCGAAAAGCTTTAAACTTTCGTCGAAAAAGCTGATGGATTTGGGATTCAGGTATAAGCATGGGTTGGAAGAGATATATGATGGAGCTGTTGATAGTTGCAAAAGGATTGGAATTCTCTAAATTTTGACTTGGCAAAACAATAATATTGCATGTGATTTGTATAAGCATAAAATCGGACAATTTCAAATAACAGAGAGACAAGATGATTTTTTAATGTTTGTATTGGTTCCATTGTTACTGGTTTTTATCTCAGTTTGTTGATTATGTTGAGTTCTGGTCCCATGAGATATATTTTTTTTATTCCAAATTCCTATTCCACGTATTTTTCAATTTCAATTTCAAATTCCTATTCATAAATATAATTATTAAATAATGTTTAACATGTATAAATTTTTTAAATAGAAAATCTGGTTCCGTTCCCAACGGGCAAGAGATCAACAGTACAACATCATTCTGCATCGGGTTTAGGGAGTTCTGATTTTTTCGCCATTAACAAAAAGCGAATCAAGGTTAAATTTTTATTTGAGCCCATCTTTTATAATGTCGTAATTCATTAAAAAGGGTAAAAGCAGTAACAAAGAAATGTAATTCCTGAATCTGAACAGGCACTGGAGAAAATAAAGGGATGTGCATCCTTTTGATTTGCTCATTCGACATTTTATCTTGTAATTGAACCCGATTTGAGGGTAATATTGGCATTTTACGCAAGAATAACGAAATATGACTCAACCAGATGCATAAAATGATAAAATTAGGTCGAAATAAAATGTCAAAAGAATTCAGAACGAGATATTAAACACGAGCAGTAACTTGAGGCGAATAGAGATACAAGGGGAGTTATCCAGCAAATTACCCAAATCACTCTCAACAGGTGGAGAAATGAGGGCAAAATGGGATTTAATCTTTCCTGAGCTCCAAATACTCGCGACGTATGCCGCTGGCATTCATTACAAGTATCTCCAGCTTGTCGCCCTGTAAAACCCAAACAAGTTTGTAAGAAATGTAAAATGGGTGAATTTAGCTATCGGGTCATTATTTGAACATCTAAAACCATTCATCTCAATAAGATCACAGGATAGACAAACCATTGGATAAATTTACCTAGAAACCCTTATACCTGAGATCTTACATGAGATTGAGAAATTATAATAATTTCCAGTCAGTATAAACATATTACAATTCCACCCCAGATCCTTTGACCCCAGTCAGTAAATGACGTATATCATGTCCAAGAATTGGATGAAAATCTACATTTACATATCAGAAATTGTTATTAAATTGTAACACATTCATTTGTAATACAGTTTTAATGGTGGGTTATATTTAGTGTCTATTCGGCATAAACCCTACTCGGATTTACCAACTGAAGTCACATTTTGGCTGTCAAGATGCAATGATTATCTTTCTGCATAATCACCTGTAACCTTTGGCAGATTCGATTACATAAAATCAATCTGATCCAAGATCTAAATTATATGAAAAATGGAGCACAACTAAAAAAGCAAATGAGAAAGATCCTTAACAAGAAGAGATTGCACAGTCAAATTTGTTCATTTAGATGCCGATCAGATTTGAGAAAATTAACATACCGTGTATATGTCCCTTTCTGTTGCTGAAGCAAAACAAGTTTTCACCAAGTCAATAGCTTCCGCCTCTGAAAGTGGAGTAACCGCATCCTGCAAAAATCACTGTTTTATCCAAACATTTCTGAAAGTATAAAATTTTTAGTGAAAATTTTGAGAAAAGATTTGCGTGATTCGAAACCTTTGCAGGTAATAAGAGAGGACTTGGAGATTTCAGCTGGTTGTCCAAAAACGGGGTTATAAGAGTAGAACCAGACCCTTGAGAGCTGTATCCCACCCTTTCATAAGATCCAACAGCATCATATGTGAAGACACAACCCTTTCCTTCAAGAATTTAGAAAGCAAAAGAGAAGGATAAATAAATTGTTAAAAAGATTTGGGACTAATATCCAACTGAAACAATAGTAATCTTACCCTCATTGTCAAGGCCACCCAAGACATTGAAAGCATAGTATGGGAAGAAGCGTTTGAAGTACAGCGTATTAGAGAGCAACTGAGCCATAGCAGGACAACTCATTTGCTTGTTATGTTGATGCTGATAAATCTAGAAATCAAAAATCATCATCAAATTTTCACAAATCAGTTGCGAGGAATAGAAATCCCTAACACATTACATCACATAAAGAAATGATAATTAAAATTTGGCAATCGATATTCCTCCTTATATTTCTCAAATGTCATCTTAAACATCATCTTCATTATAATAGTAATAATAACCTTTAATGAAATTCCTTGTTAACTTTAATGTTGAACTAGGAACAACAATTAAAATATGAAAATTTCTTAAATGCCCAACAAATTGTACGAACAACAATTAAGAAATGTTAGCCACAACCTCTAACTAAATACTTCAACAACTCACCAAGTGTCTAGATGATAAGACCTTTTGCAAAGCTCTGACATCAGCCTGAAAACCTGAAGAGGCCATCACAGATTTTTCCGCTCTACATGGTCAGATTAACAAAAGCCTCCATTAGAAAGGAACAATAATATCCACAACAGACGGTTATCGAAATGAGATTGGGAAGAAAGATAAAAAGATAAAACAGATGAGCACAGAGTAGCTATTATTAACAAATTGATCAAAAAAGTGGAACTCAAATTGGTACAAAACCAAATAAGAGAAGGCATCAGTGAATGAAGCTTCTCAATGCTATACTTGTAACATAAAATCTCCCATTTAAGTTCCGTAAAAGTCACAGTTTGATGTCGACTTCCTCAAAGGAACTTCAACCAGTACCTTAAACTGAACGAAAGATGGAATCACATATTGAACCAAAGTCCAAGTAAGCAGGCTCTTTCGAGTGTGTCTACTCGATATATAAACAACCCATGTTGTAATATTCACGACCCAACTTTTTACTTAGCTCAAGACACATTAGATAGAGCATTTAGTAAAACAACAAAGCTAAAAAATTACTGAAAATGAAAATTATTTTCCAAAACTTCGTCAGATACTAATAAGACATAACCACCAAATCCAAAAAATAAGTAGAATTAACATGCTCTCAACAATGTATTTGAACTTAAACCCCATAGATCATTCAATTTTTTTCTTGAACAAAATGCGAAAAATTGTTGTTCTTTTTCTGCTGACAACATTACTTCAACTAACAGGTTACAACATCATATCATACTTCAATTAAATAACGAGCACATATTTCTTCTATCTAACATAAAGAAATATCAAAATGCAAAAGAAAAAACTAAAATCAAGTAAAATCAAGTATATATAAGTATATACTTACAGCTGGCTAATTTTGGAGTAATCGCGAGTGAGAATGTTGTAGCCAGTGGACATTCGAGTATCGGCAGCAATCACGCAATAATCAGCTCCGGCGATCGCAACACATGTCCTGCACAAACAAGAAAAATCAGCATTCAAAATTAGTGTTAAATCTACCTTTCTCAAAATCGAATTAGGGTTTATTGTGCATGTGCATATACCCTCCATTGTTGTCGTAAGGAGACCAATTTGCTTGCTGTTTGGTCATGCTTATTTCGAATCAGGGATAGAAATAATCAATTTAGAAATAAAGATGAAATTTTGGTTGGAAAGAATTGGGATTCGGATCAATGAATCTCACTTCTCACTGTCTTTTGTTATATCAACTCTCACTTTCTTTTCTCTCAAGAAATGAAAATTCAGAAGTGATTAATTGCCTACATACCCCTCATGTTATGGTTAATTACTTTTACTACCGTAATCTTTCCGAAATCACAAAAAGTTTCCCTCATGTTAAGGTGATTTTACAATTATACTATCTTATTTATTTATTTACAATTTTGTGCATCTAAACAATTCCCATAACTTGACCCAAAAATAATGTTTTTCCTTTATGAACAAAACATCTCCATTCACAATCTTATTCTGAGGTTAATTTTCCTTCTATTTTAAGACATCACAAAACATATCATTAAGATATTATAAGTGTACATTACAACATCGTCAATTAATTACATACCAGTCCATTAGGAAGTTCAGGACAATCACAACCGTCGATCCCATCCGAATCTCCATCAATTTCATGATTGTCCGAAACTCGAAATCTCATTACCACATAATCCATCTACAAACCGTACAGATTATAACTAATATCACGAAACGACTCAAAAGTGCGTTAATAATACCACACAACGGATAATAGAAAATCGAAGATGAGATTATCCATGCAATGATATATTGATGTCTGATGTGGACTTCCTCGACCCGTCTTCTGATTTTAGGTGGGCCCACTTGACCGGGTTCTCGGGTTTTGAACCCATCGTATCCACATTGGAAGAAGAAGCCCTGTTTGCACCCGAGGCATCGATTGAAAAGGCGGGTAACGTCTTTTGCTTCTTAGGCTTCGACTCGTGAGAGTTGGTAAGTAGAAAACTTGCAACAACGACCTGTAGAGATGTAATTCAGTTCAAATAAATCTCGAACCAAACGAATGAATCTTTTTTATTGGTCTTGGTTGATTATTAAACGAGTCTAACTCAGACGGTTCGAAAGTTTTTAACATGCTTTCAACATATTAAGCTAATCAAGTCGAGCTTGATGAAGCAAAAGCGATATGCTTACAAAATGAAGGCTCAAATGAGCCTTTTACTGATCAATATGGAGTCGAGTATCAAATAATTTGATTCATGTTTTCAAACGTAACCAAAATTTCACATTTCACAAGATTGCTTTCAAGAACCAAATAGAGATTAAAGGACAATAATAAATAAAATTGAGCGTAGGGGTGTAAGTCGAGCCGAGCCGATCCGAGCCTCACGAGCTCGAGCCCACTTCTATCTGAAAAAAGCTCGCGAGCTTTTTTATTTTTTATATATTATATTTTTATTATTATAATTGTAACTATATATTAAATAATTAATAAAAAATTAAAAAAATTCAAATTTCAAAATTTCCTACCGAAATTTTAGACTTTTAAGCGGGCACGAGCTCGTCTACTAAGGCTCGAGCTTGGCAAAATTGTCAGCTTGGCTCGTTTACACCCTAATTGAGCCAAACGAAAAATGTACCTTTACGGGAGTGGCGGCTATTGTAAGTCCAGCGATCAAGCCTCCCACAACACGACCATTAGCCCCCGACAAACTTATGGTCATCATCCCGGATCTCCCATATTTAGAGCCCGGCATCTCCATTGGAGTAAAAGATCCAGAAAACGAAAGAATTTCAAAAAGACCCTAGAATTCAAAAATATCCAAACAAGCCTTAATTCAACCAAACCAGAAAATAAAATCATCTTTTAATACTCAAGTAAAATCTCAAAATTTCTCCATTCACATTAACGTGCCAAAATGCATATTGCTAATTTAAAACAATTAAATACAAGGAGAACATGAACATGTTAATATATTACAAAGATTAATAGGTGGACCTCATAAGTTAAAGTGCCTCCGGACGAATTAGGATGCCTAATTGTCACATTCGAGACAGTTCCACTGCCCGATATAACACAAACAGCTCGTGGCCCTTGTAGAGAGAAATCCATTATTTTTGTCGAGATATCCTAGCAAACAATGAAATTAATTGGAAAAATGTCACAAATATTTATTAATAAAGAATTTCACAAGCAATTTCCTATTCCGAAGTTAAGTAAGCTATTTGGCACATAACTTGATTTTCAACATACGGAATCGAAAGCTGATTTTTTTGAAGGTGGTCAAATATTTATTTTGATTCAACTTGGTAAATAGTTCAAAAGAAACATGATCTCAACAAGTTCCCACACTAAAATCTTCTTAATTCTCGAGTTTCTCCACTAAGATCTTCATAAATTTTCTCCGAACTATTAAATTACATTTAAGTAGAGTAAAAGCTTTTTGGTCTACGAATAAAGCACATAATGATAGTATAAGTAGTAATTGTTTGATCATAATATATATTATAAACTACTGAGCATTTCTTAATGAAATTACCTCTCCAGTATTGACAGTGATCACATGTGGCAAGAAACTGTAACCCGTAGAACAATCAATCCAGTCATCTGACGGACAATAAGAAGAAAAAAAAATCAGATTCTTATATACAATATTAAATAACTTTTCCTTTTCTATATAAGATTTTTTTTAAAAAAACATACTCTTTATATTATATTTTGTGCGACATGAAAGAATGCATCGAGATTTTTACTTCATAAAAGCTACCTTAAAACATTACTAGATGACAATCTAAGCATCGGTATTGTGAATATACGAAACCAAGATTTATTTCATTGTAATAACGATAACTGGTGATTCTATTATTACCTAATTTTTCCGCTCCAACTTTGTTTCTTTGTTTTTTCTCTGAACTGACTGGACTTTGTTTCTCCTCCAAGTAATTTTTCCCGGTGGAAGGTGACGAAAACGCCCTCATAGATTCATCAGGTTTATATTTCCTAGGTCTACCTCTCTTCTTCTTGTCTGAACTTGAATGCATAACAGGTGAAGCCATTGGCAAATTTATTGGTTCCAAAATCTCGGTTCTCGAAGACACATTATAGCTGGATGAAGTTCTGGGTATAACTATATTCACTTTCGGATGTTCTGATTTACCAGAATCCATAGTTTCCATATAAAATTCAAAGAAAATCGATGTTTCCTACAACAAATTCAATCATCTAAACTAAATTAATGCCAAAGCAGTGTAAGAAATACTAACAAACAGCCTTAAACTTAGTTTAAAGTTTAAACATAATGCTACTAAAATTAATGTCAAAGAAATGTAAGATACAGTATCAAACAGGGTTAAAGCTACAAAACTTAATCAAAATTGTAAGATGTAGTAAATGGGAATTGCAAATCCAGAGATTTAATCATACAATCAAGCAAAAGTAGTGAAAACCCTGAATAAATAATCATTAAAATGTGTTAAGAATCTACTTCCATGAACAATCACCATTTTCTTCAGATATACAAAGCTGAAACCTTTTTATGCTCATACCAAAATAAAAATTCAATCTTTTTGTGATCACAAGAAACTAAATGGTACTCAGAGAACAAAACATTTTCACAACTCATAAACATCAACCCATGCAAAACCCAGAAACATGAAAAACATAAAAATGTGAAAAAATTAAACTAAATAAGAATTTTATCAAACTCTAGCAATAACCCTTACCTTTGTCAACTTCAATGGAAAACAGAAGGAAAAAAGATGAAATCATACCTAAAAAAACTATTTGGAGGTCAATTCCCAGCTCTGAATATACTGCAAAAAACTCCAAATTTACTGCAAATTTTCATCATTTAATGGTAAATAATAACAGAGACCTTAAGCCCATAAAACGAAATGAAATGTGATTAAGGAAATCATTTTAAATCTAAAAAGGAAAAAAAAGTGAAACTGTAAGAGGGGGGACCAAAGGGCTTACAGTAGATATTTTGGTCAACCTCTTTTCTGTGCTGCTGACCTGCCTTTTGTCCTTTTTCCAGATGATGCAGTGAAAAAGCCCCTGGGAGTTTCTGTAATTACTTATCATGCCACTGGATGTGTTTTTACTAAAAATGTACATATTTTTCGTCTAAATGACTAAAAATAAGTAAGAAAAAAAATGGACCAAATATTTTGCATCTTTAATAGATAATGCTTACACTTTAATAATATATCAAAATTTCTTAAACAATCTTAATTCATGTATCCAAAATTATATCAAAATAGATGAATAAGTTGCTAAAATTGCAGGGTTAATATCCTTTTGCTTAGGTAGCTTTTTTAGCCTAGCTAGACTTGACAAAAAGTAACAGAACGTACTCAAATATAGAAACATGGGCAAAGAAAATGACATATTTCATCTCCAAAAACTATATATGATATATATATATATATATATTACATGCCATCTTTTTTAATTTTACAATTTTTCTATATAGTAAACATTGATCACTGAATTGCAAACTGGAAACCAAATGAAATTTCCAGCAATCAAAAAAAGTATAATTTCAAACATCAAAAGAGATCCAAATTTATCTTACATACATACATACTTGCCAAAAGCCATAAATAATATGGTCAATAGTTGGAATAACATTATGAAAATAAAAATGTCAATCAAGACAGCAAATTACTCAAAACTATGGACCTAAAACCATGGCAATGAATATGACTTAGGAAAGTCAAAACCAGCTCTTTTCTCCTCATAAAAATACTCTATTTCTTAACCAAAAAGAAAAACATTAATTGGGAAAATATTTAAATTAAGAGATAAATGGAATCGGTATATATATTTCAAAGAGACCTTATTAATTAAAAAAAAAAAAAAGAAGCTTCATTAGTGAAAGTTAGAATCGGAACATTAATCGTGTGGGTCCCGAAAGTCGAGTTTTGGAACCGTTAACGTTGTGGGACCCACCATACCGGCTCCAGATCCCCCACAAGAATCGCACTGATAAATTATGGCTCAGGATACTCTTAATAAACCGAATTATATTTCAGAGATCATCAGAAGTGAATGTGCATATATCCCATAAAACCAAGCATAAAAATCAACTATGAAACAACATACAAATTGGAAAAAAGTATACAAACATATTAATAGCAATGGTAAGTTTTCCATATCTATCGAGGTCTTTTACTCACTTTTCTAATAACTTACGGTAAAATTTCACGAGGCATCAAGTAATGTAAATAAAACAGCATTTCGATAAAAAAAAAAAATCAGATATAGTAATGTAAAACGAAAATTTTCCCCTGATTTAGAGGAAACGAGAAAATATATGAGTTTCAAAATTTATAAAATGACCATGTAACTAAAGTTGACAGCTAAATTGCAGACGGAATAAAGTTTACCTGTCTGTGAATAACTCAAGATCAAAGCATGCCAGAACACTCAGGCGGGACGGGACAACCTGTGACACAATTTTGTGCAACCTGGAACAACCAATTAATCATAATAATAATAATAACAATAGTATAAAAGCGACTTATAAGTTTATCAAAGAGATCTTATAGAATATATAAGATAAAAGCTCATATAAAGGGATAATACTCCATGAGCCAGATTGTGAAAAGGAACAAATTCTGCTCTTTTTGTAACCGAATATAGGAGAGTTGTAAAAGACGATGCAAATTCTGAAACACGGGAATGTTATGTGAGATTCATGAGGCAACCTCAAAAGGGCAAATGTTGAACAAAGTTGTCTAGTAGCACAAAAATGTAGTTTCAACTACGATGGGAAAAAGACAGAAGAGCCAAAAACGAGTTTTAATTATGATCTACATCAATAATTTCAAGAATACAAAAGTACTGATATTATAAAAATTAATATAGACTCCAATACCAAGTTATTCTTCAAGAATCAGTGACAAGATTTGAGGAGCAAAATTGGAAGCATAAAGTCAATGTAAGAATATATACAATCGCGTTTGAGAAATTCGGAGAGTGAAATGCATCTAATTAAAAAATACCCGCCTAATTCATTTTCAACCATGCATACAAAAAGCAAATAATATTTAGAAGCTTCAAAATATCAATTCAGTTTAAATGTATTTGGTGAACGACAACCAAATCCCAAAATGAATTAGTAACAAAGATCACGATAAAAAAGAATTTACACATAGGGTACTTCATTGGACATACAAATCAATCATGTCATATTAAAAGACACGGATAAATTAAAAATTCAGTTTTGCTAGAATTGTGCAAGACAAACATATATTTAATTTTTTCTGGTAGATATGTTGTTTTGGAGTGATTTACCTCATAAATGACAAATATATGATGCATTGCTCTCGTCCTTATCCCAGTGCAAGGCCACGTCATGCATCCAGCGGTGATATTCGTCTGTCATGAATATGCCATCTATAGCATCTAACACATAAGCAGTCATGATGAAATAGTAGAATTAGGGATTATACAAGTCTAAAAGCTGTTTAAGATAGCTATTAATGTTAACAGAGTATCTACAGTTGTCACTTAATTCGCAAAAATACACATTCCAAATCAGAAAAACTTTCACAGGTCGAATAAATTATGGGTTATAAACATTAATTCTGTTTCCGAGTGAAAGATAATACAAAAAGCACATTACCAAAACCCAGCTCATCAAATGGTGTCAATATTTAAGACAAGGTTTAAATCCACTATAAGCAAAACAGCAAACCCAAAATGTAAGAGCCAAAAAGGAGTACCCATTATGAAATACAACAATAAATACTCGGACTTATTGTACATTTGATATTAACATAATTGGTCAAGAGAATTTTCTGACTTATTGTAATCACATAACTATTAATATAACACCATGGTTTCAAATATATACTATGATATGCTCAAGAGAACTTTCTGACTAACCCAAAAATGATTGAATAGGTTGTCTGGATTACTACAGCGACGGCTCAATATTTCCAGTAAAATAATTGGAGAAGATTCACCAGCCCCTGTAAAAGCATCTACCATCGACTTCATAATTAATTAATTTCCATGATTCAGCATTAAATAATAGCCTTCTATGGATTACAAAAAGCTTGCTATTTACTACTTGCCATCTATTTTTACATAGATATCAAATTTTTATACTTTCGACACCCTAATTTAATAGAAATGACAGCATAGAACATACACGAGTTTTATATCTGGTATCTAGGTATTAAATTAAAGATAGACTTCCTAAATCAATACATTATAAGATAAGAAGCGATTTCTCTTTCTTGATATCCTAAAAGCTCAAAAACTAACTTTTGCGTATATTCTGAATCGCTTGAAACTAGCCAAATACTTCCCGATTCACCTCATTTACTGTTGTTAAGAACTAAAACCGCAAATGAAAGAGAAAGCAAGGCTAATATTCTCAACCTATATTTATTGATCTAAATTATTACTATTTTAAACCATCTTAAGACATCTGCTTTATTCATCAATCATCATTAATATGAATGCTTGATATGGATGAAGCATTTCCAGAAAACATGATCACTGAAATTGCTACCATCTACAATCTAACCAGCCATACTCTAGGTATAAGTCACAATCAACATAAAGATACTGAAATCGAAACAAAAATAGTAAATGAACAGTACAAAACAATTTGTATGCTAAATAACTAAAATAGGAATTTCTTTAGAATGCAGCTTTACTCCATATTTGTATGCCAAAAGTTTTATTCAAAAGGGTGGAGTTCTTATAGGCTCAACTCCATTTTCAACTTTTTGATTACTAAGGACGAGGGAATAATGAAACCTGCTTCCATTCAAAAGTTACAGGGGATTTAATCAATATGCAAAACTTTCTTATATAAATCTAACAATTGAATCTTTGAGTTTAATCAATATGCAAAACTTTCTTATATAAACCTCAGCCTAGGCCAATGCTAAGACAGCAAATCACAGATCTGATGGGCTGTCTGATAGGTGTGCTAGTTGCATAGATGACAGAAATATAGCAAGACTTTTACAATAGTTTCAGAATAAACTCAGTTATCTCTCCCAAACAAAAGCAAAAATGCGCCCATCATAGAGTGGGTATTATTAAATTAGCTTATTTATCGCATAGTTAGAAAGGCTGAAACATATGATATAGGATCAAGAATGCAGATAACTGGCTTGCAGAAACATAAGAAACAATCTCCTTTTAACTGATGTCACAGATGACCAACAAAGGACCAAGCTTTGTACCAGAAAGATTGAAAACTTTATGAAGACACTACAAAGAAGACATTTCAACTTGTCCGCAAGTCACCACAAGTGTGAGAACAGGATTAACAGTCTAGGCATCAAATTTAAATATTCTCCGATTTCTAACTGTTGTAGAAACGAAACATCATACAAGAAACTTAACTGGACAAATTGCAACCACTTAACAATCATTAAGAGATAAAAGATTCTTTAAGAAAGGAATGCACATCAACAAGGGCTTTAAGCAAGAACATGTAACTGAGCAAGGGCACTAATAACAAGATATAATAAAATCCAAGTTTACATTTAAAAGACGAACAAGGTCAACAGTTTTAAGTATATGCAGAGAGGCCAAATGGCTACACTTTACAAATTACATGCTATAAAAAGGGGCACCTCACGTTGTGTACACAAATGTACAACCCACCTCCAACATATATTATAGTTTACGCCACTAAGAAAAAAACTCAGATAAAAGTTAAGAGTGTTTTCACCGTCTCTACACGATCTCTCCATGGCGAAATCCACCATCACCACAATCAGCTCCAGGATCCAGCCCACAAGGAGATTCATACCATTTTGGATTTTCAGGATAGAAGCCATCGACTTGTATACCAGAAAGACCTGTCACGGGATCTATTGCCTCATCATGCCTTAAGGGCTTGGTCACCTTAGAATTACTGCAACCAAGAGTACCCTTCTGATCAAAATCGCTATATTTCAACCATTTTTCATCTTTACAAGTCTCACCGAGCAGATCCTTCTCAGTTCTACACTCTGTTCTCATTTGATCCCAAGAAGCAACCTCACCAAGAGTTCTGCCAAAGCTATCCTCATCATCCTCGATAACATCTACATCTTTGCCATCACCATAGATTCCCGTGTGATGGTCATCGCCCCAATCTGGCAAATCATGCTCCACCACCAAGACATCATCCAGATCCTGCTTGTCTGAGAAAAATCCAACAGAATTCGACCCGTCATCTGCAAAATTCTTAAGCTTATTCACAAAGTGAAAGAGATCTCGTGACAGAGAACCCAACAGCACGGGTGGGATTTTCCCAATTCGACCCTCGAACAACCCTATCTCATTTTTCAATTCCTGCATCTGCTGTAACACTGAATGCTGTAAATTTGCCCCATTTTCGCCATCCTCAGCCATCCCATACACAGTCTCGTGATCCATCGAAAACCCCTCTTTATGTCCAACTAATCGATGCATGATCCTCGCATTACCATCCAACGGCCCTGGTTCATGCCCTGAATGGACCGCGTACAGCTTAAATACAGCTGTCCCCTCTTCCTCGTAGACAAATGTCTTATCCTTGTCATTATAATTTGATATTGGAACTATCGCCCTTATACGGAACCCACACCCGCACCGCTTCGACGTGTACGGTTCCCTCTTCAAGATCCGCGGTTTTTTCGCGGATACTGGCTCACCCGCCCTATGACACGCGTAATCCTTAACCTCAGCCATAAATGGCTTGTACCTAATATACTTTTGTCGTATACACAACACGACCTTATGTTTTGCAGCCAGCTGTCGCAACTTGGAAGGCACGTCCTTGGCGGGCACATCAAAAGATTCCGTATATTCAAATCTACGCCTCTTAGACCTTGGCGCGGACCCCGCACTCTCGTTGGAGCAAACCGGGCATGCTGTCACACAAGTCCTAATATAACCCTCTGGAATGCCATAAAATTTGGCTCCTACAGTCCATGCCTGCTTAATCCTATCTATAGTATCTCTCAAACCAAGGTGCTTAAAGTCAGCATCAATATGAAATGACATGACTATGTCCTGCCACTGATCAACATGGGAAACATATTGACTGGAATTATTCTTAAAACAAAGGAAATGGCCATTATTACCCTTATTGCTAGCACCTGATTCCGGTTGAGTAACAGTGAGCTTATCCTGGATGCGCTTCCACGCCGTCAAATAGGCGGTGTCTTCGTTCCGATCCTTCCAGACCGAGCGCCAGCTAGCGAGCACGGGCGGCGGCGTCACGGCCCGGATCTCGTCCGGCGTGGCCAATCGAGCCTCAATCAAACACTGCGTCATTAACGCGTGCGATTCCTTATTGAAGGTGTAAAATTGGGAAGAAATATGCGGGTCGGGGTTAATGCGAACGGGCGGATAATCGATTGGGCTCTTGTTACGGTTAATTGAGAGGGGATTAGATGGGTTAGGGTTTAGGAACGGAA
Organism: Verbascum thapsus; assembly: GCA_963669365.1. Classification (NCBI taxonomy): domain Eukaryota; kingdom Viridiplantae; phylum Streptophyta; class Magnoliopsida; order Lamiales; family Scrophulariaceae; genus Verbascum; species Verbascum thapsus. The sequence continues at coordinate 3,806,747 of OY770106.1, forward strand.
CGGCGACGTTGGGCAAGGGAATTTCGGCGTCGGAGGAGGTGTGGCTGACGTCATCGTCATCGTCGTCGCGGAAGAGGTCGAGGGAGAAGGTTTCGTCGTCAATGGGGGGCTGGTATTGAGCGGCCATGAGAGGCAGGTGGTTGAATAGATCTTGATTTTCAATTTTGCTTTGATGATTCATGATTGCATACAAGTAGCTGCTTTACTGTTAGAGTTTGATTGTCTGTTTATGAAAGCTCTCTCTCTCTCCCCGGCTCTGACATCAGAGAGAGGTTTTCTTCAGTTCCTTGATTCTCCTCTCTCTCTCTAGATTTTCTCCATCTTTGAGTACGTGTATGTATATGTGTATATATATATATATATAATATATATTATATATATATATATATAAGCACATGTTTTTTATACCATTTATTTATTTAGATAAGAAATGGATCACTTCATGTCTGAATTATTATAAGGTTTGATACGAAGCACAGTCTTGGAAACGAAGAAAACAAAAGAATTTGGCGTCCATGGTATATCCATCTACCAAAATTTATTTTCATAATAATTGTGAGAAAAAAATATATTTTTAAAGATTGTGAAATTTATGTATGGATGAGTTCTTTTAGATAAGAATTTTGTAACAATTATGGTTGATGTGATATATTTTTTGTTGTAAGAAATTTTTTTGAATTGATATCTGAATATAATTTATAATAAATTTTTTTAATTAAACTCATCGATTTAGACGTTAAAAATAGTTATAATAGATCTTATTTTAAACATTGTGTTATTTTATATTAGAATATGTGACTAACTTAATTTTTTGAGTTGAAAGATAGTCGAAAAAGCCTTTTAAATCAATAGAGTGAGCTGTCAAATAATGAATAGTTATAATTATATTTCTTTTTTTAAATTTTTTTTTCGAAATTATATAAATTTTGAGAGATTTTATTGAAGATTCTTTTAACATATACCAATTATTCTTTTGAAACCTTTTTATTCTAAAATGTTTTTTGTTTTGGTTGGAGTATCCATTCAATTGACCCTTTGTTTTTCCTTCTATTTCCCTCTGATTTCTTGTCAAATTCCTAGAACTGAATGAACTTTTAGATAAATGGGAGAAATTGTTACTACCAAATTAACATATTATATAAATATTAATATCAATTTGCTAATAACAATCTTGATTAAGTGTCAAGATTAAGAAAAAAAAAAACAAATGTTTATAAGTAAAGTTTCATCATCAATATAAAAGGTGAGTACGATTACGTTACATCATCAATAAGTAAAGTTTCACAATGCATCACGTTGGGCTGGGCCCACTCAATATATAGTCCAAACCCAAATATATCTGTGGGCAGGCCCAAACCTCTGAAGCCTGATTAGACTAATTGGACCAAGTGAATCGGGCCGGATGGAGCTCCTAGCCCATGGACTACTACTAAGGCCTGGTGAATTGAGCTTTTATAATTATTTAATAAAGACTTGGGCCTTATTTGTTTATGTTTTCAAACTCCATTTTCAAATTTTTAAATCACAAAATTCTTAATAAACATAACACACCTGATTCTCATCCAAATTCTTATTCTTTCAAATCTACTTTTTCAATTTTCTATATAACTACCTATCAATCATATATACATCATTTCACAGACTTATCAATCAAATCATTTATTATAATCACATTTTTCACTTTCTCTTTCATACTTTACAATTTTTTATCCATATTTTTTTATATACATAACCATTATATACACCACTAACACAATTATTCTACACATCATCCATTAACTTATTACTATTGATTTGACATGTTTTACAACTTTTAACCTATTTTTAAAAACATAAACAAACACCTACCATTTTCACACGGATTTCCATAGTGCATCATTCCGAGAAAATTTTAAAATTTTATTTCAAAAACATAAACAAAGATAGCCGGGATCATTAAAATGCATAACATATCCCGAATTCTTATTTAATCTAGTCTGATTATGCAAGAAATTTCTACACGACAATAAGAATTCAATCTAGTCTGATTATGCAAGAAATTTCTACACGACAATAGAAAATTCGATGTTTTTTAAAATTATTGTCATTAAAAGTGTTTGAAAACTACTGGGGTTACACAATTAGTGGTCTAATTAATTGACAATCTCTACTCTTACAAATCTGTCTCAGAGTATATTATTTTAAAATATATATTTCGTTGGCATGTCATGATTTTTTTAAAAAAAATCTCTTAAAATCTAGATAATTTTAAAGAAATTATTGTATAAAAAGGAAAAAAAATGGATTTTTATTATTAATTATTTGATAGATAACACCATCAATTCAAAGAATTTTTTTAGGCTATTTTTCAACATCGAAAATTTATATTAATCACATATTATAATATTAATCACATATTATAAGGTAAAATAACAACGTTCAAAATAAGATCAATTGTAACTATTTTTTTATGTCTATCGATGAATTTGACTAAAAATATTTAATAAAAAATATATAAATACCAACTCAAACAAAATTCTTACAATAAAAAATATATCACAACAATCATAATCATTATTTTTCTAAAAAAAAAAAAAACTTATCCAAACATTGTACTCACATTATATTGAACATAGTGTGTTTTAGTTCTTATAAGTTTGGAGAATGGAATTAATAGAGTAAACTATCATGAATACATATAATATTGTTCTTGTTGCGACATGATTTAAATTATTATATATAGGATGATAAGTAGATGAAGCCTTTTCAAATATCAATCTAGACATTTGTAAGTCAACAAATCAACCAATAACATCAAGATTAAAGTACAATTCTAGCATCTGAATCGGATTTGGAGTTTTTAATTTTAATAATATTTATCGATATAATGATTTAATTATCTGAATATAATTAATGTGAATCTATTTCCTACTATATATATATATGCACTAGTTATAATATTTTTAATACTAATGATGATATTATCATGTTCATATCAAACATTTTGCTTTCTTTTTACCTAATTAAACTATCTATTATGTTTGTAATTATTTTATTTTGGCTATCGTCTGTAATCAGTCTAATGACTTTCAACTGATCATTACTTTACACGACACAGATTTTTGCAAGTTTGGCAACTTTGAGAATTTTATATAGAAGGGAAAAAATAATATTTGAAAAGGTTACTTTGATTTGATTAATTATTATAAGTACCTATATATATATATATATATATGTGTCACTAGCTACTATGTTGGAAAAGTTTAATTAATTACTTTAATATAGAAATGTTATATGTTAATCCAAAGTGTTTTAGTTATTATCAATGAGACATCATTTCAGTATTTATTAAGTCTCCGGGTCTAATAATTAATTCCTCATGCAGAAATTTCGAATAGAACCATATATATATATACACACATATATATATATATATATATATATATATATATTCTAATTTCTAAGGACATATGTATAATTATATATCCTTATCATTGCTTTAAAAAATCTATATGACCTTACACAATAATAATAATAATAATAATAATAATAATAATAATAATAATAATAATAATAGTAATAGTAGGCAGCTATTTCGGAGGTGTATATATGAAAACCCTAAAATCTTGCCAATCCATGAAAAAAGTACAACTATAAGAGACTAATGCCATTACCAAAATTTTATGTGATTTAATTCATTATGCCAAAATTTTATCAAATATATATTAAGTAACATTTATTAATCTAGTGAAAACACAAATATAATTATAAGCACTAACTCTATTTGCTCTCACTAATCATCAATAATGATAATTATATGGATAATTTTGTGTCACTATTTATTTATTTGTACACAACCTCTAAACACAAAATTTGTTTTGACAGAATAAAATGTATTATATAACTATGGATAACTTTAATATTATTACTTCATATTTTATCAATAATATTCTTTTTTTCAACGACTTCATTTGGTGAGCGTAGAAGGTGGAGAGATGACTAGAAAGATTCCAAACAGATCACTATCTATCATGTGCTTACCTCAATATTGGTCGGCTATTAATTATTAAACCCTAATATATTTCGCATTACAGATGCAATTTAATTATATTAATTAATCTCAACTTGTTACCCTAAACATTAATTGGCTTTTCATACGAAAATGGGTCTAATTTGTAACCAATTTTAAATCATCGTCAATCTTAATCAAAGGGTTTCGAGAAAAAAAATTAATTAATAGTGTGATTACCTAAGTAGCATTATATAACCTATCGATAAATGATAGTAAAAGAATTATTTTATTATAGACTAAGTCTAATAAAATCGATTTTGGATATTAATGTTATAATCGACTTAATTATACTGAAAATTATTGGATAAAACTTTTGGAGAACATGCAAGATTGTGAAAGATTCCAAGTCGTAAGTGCACATCACATGAAATTATATAATAGTTTTAATTAATATAAAGTGGTCCATATTGCCACCATAGATTAGCTAGCTTAATACATTGTTTAATGAGGGGAAGTTAAAGGAATCCTTTATATTAATAGGTAAAGAGTTGATTAGGATAAGTATAACAATTAAGTTTGTCTCACAAAGAGCCATAATTGCTTTAATTAAGCAATAACATTATTTTCCTGCAATGTTTTTATTCTATATGAAGAAAAATTAGATATATATTTGAATTGAGCCATAATTGATGTCTGTAAATAAAACACCTAGTGAAGAAAGGATACGTGATGAACTAATGAAGCGTATTTTCATCGTTTGAGGGAATACGAAGTAGAGAGTGAAATGTGCATTTTTATCAATAAAGATTGAAATTTAATTTACATTACATAAGGGATTTTTTAAATAAGTTTATATATTTAACACCACGACTTTTTAAAAAGAAATTATCAAGTATAGTAACTACAATTTTATAAGATCTTAATTAGCAAAGAGTAATATATATAGATTTTTCGTTGTAATTCTTGGGGCAAAAAACTCATAAAGCCATGCAATGCAATTTATTAAATATACATGCATGTATTGGAAAATTTACACCACTTGTAAAAACAATTCCAACGAAAGCTCCCACGAGCACTACAAGAAATTTTGCTAGCAGTCGCGATAATTTTCGTTGCGAAAAAGTAAAATTTTTGTTGCTAAAACTTTTGGCAACGAAAATATTTCGTTGCCAGCTTCGTGGCGCTTTCCACGTTGCTAAAAGTTCATGGCAACGAAAAATGAAATGTCATTGCGTATATGTGTATTATAGGCCACATAATTTTTTCGTTGTAAAAACACATACAATAGGCAACATTTATAATCGTGCTAAAAAGTATTTGCATATCGTTGCATAAAATGATATTTCGTTGCCTATAATCACATATTATAATCAAAATTCATTATAACTGGCAACGAAAATATTGTTGCCAAATTATCAAATTTCGCAACGAAAAAATATGTTGTTGCGGTTCGGTTCAACCGGTTTAACCGCAAACTGGTCATTTATCCGGTCCGGTTGAGCACTCCTACGGGTCAGCCATTGACCCAATTCAACCCGGTGGACCCGGTCGAACCGGGTGTCCGGTTTGATGAGTATTGGATCATTTCTTGGAGTAGCAAAATTACAATATAAAAGGCACCATAGTAATTCGAACTCAAAACCTCCTCATAAATATTGAAAGGAACTACCACTGCACTAGAGGAATAGTTGTTATTAATTTGTGGTATATTATTTACATATTGTTTCACTCTTAAAGTCTACTAATTATATTTAAAATTTTATTTTATATATAGTGTTAATAATGTAACTATTTCATATAATTAAAAGTGCAATATCAATCTACAAAGTTAATATATATTTTATAAAATATGATGGCATTTTGAAATATACTATAAAATGTATAAAATGCATAGATATATTTAAAAATGCATTGATTTTTATTATATTGTGCACATTTATATTAAATTATTTATAATATAAATATTTTGTTGCCTTTCATTACTTATAGAAAACGAATTGTTTCATTGTCAATTATAAGGTTTTGCAATAAAGTGTTATCGTCACCTAAATAATTACTTATACGCAACAAAGTATTTTGTTGTCATTCACCGCTTATACACCACAAATTATTTTGTTGCAAAAATATAGTGTCTTGCAACGAATATAATCGTTGCATAAAAATTTACTCATGCACAACAAAATATGTCGTTGCAATTGCTAACATTTGTTGCCAATATAAATTTTATGGACGAGGGAGTTTTCTAAAAATACACCTTTAGCAACAAAAGATAATATTCGTCCTACTATCATTGTAGGCAAATGACAATAAGCTACAAAACTCATTTTTTGTTGTCAAAACATCACAAATCGCAACGAAATTAAGTTTGTAGCTTAAAAAATCGTTGCGGATTGTAGGCAAATGACAATAAGCTACAAAACTCATTTTTTGTTGTCAAAACATCACAAATAGCAACGAAATTAATTTTGTAGCTTAAAAAATCGTTGCGGATTTTATATTTTCTTGTAGCTTTTAAGTATTTTTTTTTAAATATTTGTAACTATGTGATTAGGAACGTGGCTTATAGGTGATTAATTTTTTTAATAAGAATTATGAATTTTCTTCATCTCTTTAGGTCAAAAAAGGGAACTCTCAATTCTTTTTTACATAAGTCATAAAAGATATGTGAATCAACATTTACAAAAGTCTCAAAGTTCCCCCCAAAACCATTGTAAATCCCAAATCGTGTATATATATTGCACATAATCGTTTCTAGTTAATAATACAAGTATTATGTAAAATCTGCTTTTATTGACATTTATGGCCAATAGGTTTAATTGATCGTTAGACTTATGACATATTAATGTTTATTAGTTAGCATACATACATAGCGTATTAACTATTAAAGATTAAAATACCAAACAATTATGTAATAACTAATAACACGTACGTTGAATGAAATGAGACTATTAATTATCTTTTTTTGCTAAACATTGACCAATTTGATCGGACTTGTCTAATAATTAGTTGACAACAACCTTTAGAGTTTAGGGTATGTTACAAATAATGTGTAAGAAACTATGACATGTTTCCTTATGCGTAACTAATGATTAATACTAGTATAGTGAATATTATTAGTTATTACTATTATTATATTATCATACATTAATATCATGAGATAGATATATTATTACGTGATCAAAAACCACTTTAAAACAGATGATTTAAGCTAATGATCATTTATCAAAGTTAATTAAAGACACAAAAATGCAAACTTTGTAATTAATAAAGAATTTTTATCTTAATTTGGTTTGATCCCATCTAATTAAAATATATTTTACAAAATGAACAATTAATTTAAATGCTTAATCAAGATTGAATCATAATTTTCAATAATTCACTTATCATTAATCAAGTGTATACATAATTAACATCGAATTCCATTAAATTTTTTTTTTTTTTTTTGGAAAAGACAAAGGAGAGAGAATGTGGGTCCCATTCCCACCGTCCATTCGGCCATATGTGCACGCTGTCAATTGATTCAATATCCTTTCTATAGACCTAACCCTAATTAACCCCAAACATACTTAGCTCCAAAAAACCCCAAAACTTAAAACTTCAATTTCCAAATACACTCAAATTAAATCAAGGAGAAAATGAAGCATATGGATTATTATGGAGTTATCAAATAAGGGTTTGTTCAATTAATTTAGCTCATTTCTTGGTGAATTATAATTTCACATGCAATTTCTCTTGCTTACTTGTGAATGTTTATTAGTTAGAAACCATTTCACCCTTGAAGATAAGTATTTGAACAATAAAAGCATTGAAGTATAGCTAATACTATGGATCAGCTAGCTGACGGCCGCCCTTTACCGCCGCCGTTCCACGGCGGAGATCTTCAACTCAACCACCACCACCAGTTCCGCCACCACCACTACCAAAACCCCGGCAACGAACAAACCCTAAAACCAGATCCCGACGACAGCAACAATTTCCACCTCCCCACCGCCGTCGGCGCCGTCTCCAGCCCCACTTCCGACGGAAAAGATTACCCCGACGGCAGCCGTAGATCCCGCGGCCGCCCCTCCGGCTCAAAAAACAAACCCAAACCACCCATCATAATCTCTCGCGACAGCGCAAACGCCCTAAGGTCCCACGTCATGGAAATCTCCAACAACTGCGACGTACACGACAGCATCTCCACGTTCGCAACGCGCCGCCAGAGAGGGGTCTGCATCCTGACCGGGAACGGCGCCGTCACGAACGTGACCCTCCGGCAGCCCGCTTCCCCTGGCGCCGTCGTGACATTGCACGGGCGTTTCGAAATCCTGTCGCTTTCGGGGTCGTTTCTCCCGCCGCCAGCGCCTCCGGCGGCATCCGGGCTGACGGTGTATCTGGCTGGAGGACAAGGACAGGTGGTGGGAGGGACGGTGGTGGGCCCGCTGATGGCTTCCGGGCCGGTGGTGATCATGGCGGCGTCTTTCGGAAATGCGGCGTATGAGAGGCTGCCGTTGGATCAGGATGATGAAACGACGGCGCCGGTTCAGGGATTAGAATCGCAAGTAATGAATGATATGAATGGGAATTTGTTGCAAGGGATGAATCAAAATATGATGAACTCAGGTGATAATTATTGGGGTACAGCTCGACCTCCTTTTAATTAACAAATTAAAAAAATGTTTAATTTAATTTTCATCTGATGATATGATTTAATTTCACTAGTTTGTTGCAAATCATTTTGCTTTGATTTATTTTTTCTTGATTTAAGTGTAGTTTTTATTGGGTTTTGAAATTCATGAGCTAGAAATTTCTTGAGTTTTTCTTGTACAAATTCATGAATTCATTGTGGTTTGATCTTTTTCTTTAATATATTTCTTCTGTAGTTTTGAAATAATTGATTATGATATAACAGGTTTTTATTTATCTTATTTGGTTAATTTCTATAAGTTTCCTACTTTTTTTAATACATTCATGCCTTCTACATTCATAATCTCATTAAACTAGCCTATTTAATCACCTTTTATAAATAAATAAATACTAAATACTACCGTTTATTTTTTTACTGATTTCTTATAAATAATATCCATACATGTATTTCTAGTTCATCACATATTGTAACATTTCTTTCATAAAATCTTGCATTTCTATAATCATCTATATGAAACTTATATATGTAGTCAGATTCATCTGTGTTTATATATGTAGTCTATTTTTATATCAAGTATTAGGCATTTTCCACTTCGAATACATAATAATATAAATCTGCACATCTTCTAATAGTTCAAATTTTTGGCTTATAATAAGCCTTTGATCTTATAAACAGATTGAATTAATATCCAACTTTTGTCTTACTATTTTCCTCATATTGTAGTTCGTGGGATTTTAGTTTGCGGATTGACAAATTCAAATTATATAATACACATTGTGATGATTTTAGGGAATTGTGAGAATCACTAACTGTTTTTTTGGGTGGACATGAATATTGGGGAATGGGGGTTTACACGTGCAGCTCTGAACTTAGCTCTTTTTCGAGGCACAAGTGCACAACTATGTTATATGATTTTTGTTTTATGTATTACTGATTTTTATGTCTTTTAATTTTGATAGAAAATCATATGTAATTAATTAATTTTAATCAATGTATTATATTTATAATTTTTAAATTAAAAAGTAATAAATAATTAATAATATTATAAGAGTGATATAATATTTTCTCTCTATACATATAGTTGTGTTGTGTGGTGTGTTGGAAAGGTTTTCTGCACGTAGAAAGTCTCTACTATAAGTTGTAATTTGTAACAATGTCTAGCCCTTTTACCTTTACAGTTTACATACATGTGCCAACTATAAGCTCTATTACTTTTACCTTTTTTAAATATTTGATCTTGAAACTATTATGTATTTTCATGGGGCTATTTTGTTATTTCGAAATTTCACATGAAAGTAAATTGCAATTAATACGTATATAATATATAATATGAGTGGTTAATTAATTGATAATTTATCGTACTATTATTGTCATTTAATTAAGACTATCGGGCACAAAGAATAATCACAACCCGTTTACAATTAACATCTCTCTTAGTATAATTTAGTTGAATTGTAATATAGATTGCACTTGATGTAAGGTTCTAAACTTACCTATATTCACACTTTTCTACAGGAACAAAACTTACCTCAAACCCTAATATATAATAGTTTTTGTACATGATACTAATATATATATATATATATATATTAGATAATGAGCCTAATATATAGCGTATTTATAGCAATCGAAATGGGCCTTAGACATTGGCTCCATGTTGTTCATGGTGTTTCTAGACTAATACTAGATTTTAATAATGGATGAATCATTGGCTATTTTGTTCGACATCATGAATTGTGTTTATATAAAACTCATTTGAGTAGAGTATTTAATTTGTTACTTCTTAGATACATAGATAAAATAATTGGCAGTAATGAGTATAATTATTGTCTGTTGTTGAAACCCCACATAATATACAAATATATAGTATTAAATTAAATCATAAAATCGTTTCGTGACAAAGAGTAATTTCGATTCTATTTAACCAAATTATACAGGGCCATCATAAAGAGCACCGGACCTAATTCCTCAAAGCTACAAATGTACCAGGTTTCTAGCTGGGCGTGGTGGTGTAAATAGGCGGGGAATACCCAAATCCAAATCGAACTCATAAAATATTCATAAACCTGGACCCAATCGCATATCGGGTCCAAAAAAAGGGTTAGGCCTGACGGGTCGGGTACATTTTGGGTAAACTTGGGGTATTGTTCGGATATAGACCCACGGGTATTTTTCGGGTAAAATACCCTATGCGTAATGACGAACGAACCCTTCATGATACTCCATTTTCAGACATTGATTTAGCGAACATAATGTAAAACCTTAGGAACAACAATTAACTTAGGCGGAGCCTGCACATATATAATCGAAAATCATTTTATTGGGACAATTTCACCTTTTGGTCCCTCATGTTTTATGTTATAAACATATGTAACCCATCATGTTTAAAAAGTGAGTTTAGGACCCCCTCTTCAAATTTGATTTCACTTATGTCTTTATTAACAGAACTTACATGAAATGAAATTGAACATTATGGACTCAAATCACGATTTCAACATGAAGGGTATATATATTTCAAGATAAAAATCGAAATGCTTACTATTTTTTACGCTCTTTTCTTTGAGAACCAGCACCACCTGATTGGTCCAATGTCTCAAACCGGAGGTCATTTACTCTTTTATCCTTTTTTCTTCTTATTGTCAGCTTCATCAACTCTGTGTTAGAATATGGAGACAAAATAATTGAAAAAACTTTAGTGAAGAGAGTTGAGGAAACTTGTATTTTATGTTGAAGTTTATAATTTGCAAATTCAAATATGATCTTCAAAATTCTAGATGTTCAACATTCAAAAAATTAAGCATGGAAAAATGCAACATTCAAAAATCAAAGTTCAACATTCAAAAAAATCAAGCATGAAAAATGCAAAGACTAAATTATGTATTGAACAAGTTTAGTTTTTTTAACTTCTTTTATGCATCTATAAATATGTGTAATTCCATGATCATTTGATCATAAGGAAAAATTCCTATAATAAGAAAAATTCTTATCAATATAAAAATATTCTTGCAAAAATCATATCTTGCAATTTATAAACTTTTTCCCTCTTATCACTCTCTTCTCCAACATTTTATATTTCAATTCAACTCCATTTTTTTGAATGATTACAAATGAAAGACAAGACGCCTATTTATACTAATACAAAGCCCGAACCAACGGTTAAGATCGACTTAATTTAATGGCTAAGATCAAAAGACTCTTAAACTACTTGACTTATGGCCTAACAAGTGTTTGACTCTTCAACTCCAAGGTGACTCTTGATTTAACCAATGAACCTGAACATGACTCTTCAAATGACAAACGAATGTAGACATAACAATGAATCTAGATTATTATTATTATATTATTATTATTTTAACACTCTGATCATCTCCTTTTCTTTTGATCCCTGTTGTCATAGAATCAGATCCTTCTCCTCAGTGAATTCCCTATAAACAAACTGATAAATAAGCTGCAAACAACAATATGAATGACGTGCAATAGTAAGAAAAATGGTATCGAAATGCAACTCGTTGACCACAATCAAAACTTCCATTTCTGATTCACTCACTTCAAATGGGATTTACGAGTAGAAATTACAGCAAATTTCTTCGTTCAAAATGAAGATCACACTTACAAGTTACAATATTTAACCATAATTAAAGAACAAATCTCAACGGCAGGGAGAAAAGCAATTAAATCAATGATGGGAAATATCCCTTTTCATCAAACTTCGATAAAATTCAAGCAACTATCAATCCCGTATCGCCACAACAATCTCTATTGAAACCTCCAAACGCTGACATTATTCAACACAAAAGGTACAATTCAACACCACTGCACCCAGTTAAGCATTTGAATTTCAAAATGTAAGCCAATGTTTTATACCTCCAAATCCACATTCACAACACCAACCACACTATTATAAGAAGCAAGAAATATAAAACAAGGGCCTCACCTTATAAACTCCATTATCAGGATTCCTCTTCTTATGTTGCCCAGAAAACAAACAATTAGTGGTTTATGTTGGACAGTAAGCTTAGTAAAGCTTAAGAAAAGCTAAGCCAAATGTGTGTAGTCAATACTTGACTGAAATTCGAACACCACTCGTATCTGGGATACGAAATATTTTTTGATATTCTTGTTCTACTCCGGGAGTAGATGACTTTAGCCTTTCGAATTTCTCGATTTGGAGTTGTAACTAATGAGAAATTAATGGTTAAAGTGGGGATATTCAATTGGTTGAATTTGGTTGATTTTAGCTATCCCACATTGGAAAAATATCAATGTTTAAGATAGTATATCAACCATTGTGTTTGGAATCAAGTTTGTGGCCTTGGGTCATATCATGATTTCTTTGAGTTTGGGCTGGGGCTTGGGCTCAAGTGTATTATTTTTTTGGGCCAATTTTAACTAGATTAATTTTGGGTCCAAAAATGTTTCTTTCCAACAGTTTTTATTCAAAGAATAATTCACACTATATAAAAAACGCTGGCCACGTCTTTTGTATAGATTATACATTGTCTTCAGTTTGGTGAAAACGTATGAGACGTTTTTGGACTTTTTCTTTAACCTCCAAGAACTGACATACGTTTTCTCTCACACTAATGACTATGGTTAATGGTGCTTATTGCTTTGTCTGTTTTTCAAGCCTATATATAGGCCTCCTCCAGCAGCTGAAGAAGACACAACACAACAACAGCTCTTCTCTCTGATATCTCTCTCCCGAGTTCATAAGCAGAATTAGTCTTAGTTTGTCCGGATATCAAAAGTGGTTTTGATATCGGATTGTTATATCGTTGTATTTTGGGACGTTGATTGCAGACACCCGTACCACCTAGGCGGGGCAATTTAGTATTAAGGATAGAGTTAATTCTCGCCTCGATATTTGTCATTTCTTTTCAGAATTCTTGTATTACGAGCAGATTTTTGCAACAGTTTAAGCACAGAACATGAACAATAAACAAAAAAGGAGCAGTTGGAAGCATTATGAACAAATCTAACCTTAAAAAAACACTGAAATTAAAATAGATTCTAAAGAACAAACCTGAGAGAGACATGATTTGGCGAAGTTGAGAGGGAACAGCATCAAGAGATGAATAACCAGAATATAAGTTAAGCATCAAGAGACATGATTTGGCGAATTTAGGCTATGTTTGTTTATGTTTTTGAGGTAAAAATTTAAAATTTTATCGGGAATTGCGTACTACCAAAATTCGTGTGAAAATGATAGTTGTTTATTTATGTTTTTAAAAATAGGTTGAAAGTTGTGAAATGTGTCAAATCAATATTGATAGGTTAATGAATGATGTGTGAAAATTATTTTGATTGTGTATATAAGGTTATGTACAACAGCTAGTCAAATTTTCATCTTCTTTTCCCTGCCACATCAGATTCCCTACCACATTCCCTATCATATTCCTTTCAATTCCACAGCAGCTAGTCAATTAAAATTTTTTTACTTTCTCTTTCATCCACATCACTAATTTTAATAATTAATTTTATAGTTATAATTAAACCGAATACTCAGAAATTATTAAAAACGTACAAGAAAAACACAACAAACATCGATAAACTTAGAAAATTTGAAATTTGGAGTAAAAACCTTAAAAAAAAACCTCAAATTTGAAAATATGGAGTAAAAATCTCAAAAAAAAAATTAGTGTCCAAATGACACAAACTTAGACTCTATTTATAGAGCTTGAAAAAAGAAAAATAATGGTGAAAAAAAAAATTAATTTTGTATAATTAATACTCAAAAAAACGATTTACAAAAAATGAAGAAAAAAAGAAATAAGGATGGGACGCGTGTCAGCGTCCCATTGGCTGCTAACAATTTGCCTTCCAAATTCCTTGAAGGCAAAATTTGCCTTGCTCACAAAATTCCTTCTCATTTGCCTATCTACTAAATCAAACATTTTTTTTTTTCACACCCATTTCCCCCTTAATTTCCCTTGCTGCTGTATATGGCCTAATGATTATGTGAATAAAAAATAATAAAATATAAATAAAAAATTGTAAAATAGGAAAAAGAAAGTGAAATAATGATTGATTTGATTTGTAATGTGTGAAATGTTGTATATATGATTGATAGGTAGTTATATTGGAGATTGAAAAAGTAGAGTTGAAAAATAGAAAATTTGGACAAAAATTTTGTGTGTTAAGTTTATTTTGAATTTTGGAATTTAAAAACTTGAAAATGGGATTTGAAAACATAAACAAACAAAGCCTAAGGATTTACAAATTTTAGAGACTAAAATACTCTGTGTATAAGTTAAGAATTATTTAGTTGTAATTTTGTATTTTAAATTTTTGACCTTTACCATATAAAAGGATCTTTTCATTTTTTTTCATTTTAAATAACTTATATGCCCTTATTTTTACTACCACACAATATATTAAAATATGTAATTTTAGAGTCCACCAAAATATATAAGATAATATTATATTTTTAAATAAGAACATTCTCAAAAGTGAACTCTTGAAACCTTTTATGTATTTAATTAGTAATTACTTTTGAATAACTAGTACATGAAATATTTAAATAAATTATGTATTGTGCACGCTAAATATTACAAACATTGCATAAAATTATGACTATTATAATTATTACTATCATCATTAAGAAAAATGGTTACATAAAGTTTCAATCTTTATTTTTTGAAGTTAATGCTCAGAAGTCGGAACGATCTATATATGTAAATCTAAAATTATATTCAAGGAAAAATGGTTACATAAAGTTTCAATCTTTATGTGTTGAAGTTAATGCGAGAAGTCAGAACGATTTATATATGTAAATATAAAATTATATTCAAGAAACTAACTCGTTAAATATGTATAGTTTGATTAATAATAACAATCTAAGGTTATATGCAATAGGTGAGAAATCAATTGAAAACAATTTAATTCTAATGGATCTAAAATATCTATACTTTTTTATCAAGCACAAGTAAAAATCGATGATATAAAAATAATAATTTATAATACTTTTAAAAAAAATAACGAGCTCAATAAATTCTGTATCGAATAATTTGATTTATTTATGAGTAAATAAATGCTTATCTCAAGACAAGGGAGTTGGTCACTTTGTCTTTCTTTATTTATTAGAAATAAAAATATAAGAAAAACCAAAACACCACACTTTCCTTCACATTTCCTATTCATTTTAACCTCTGACTTTTACGCACAAATCTCACACATCGCATCCATGGCAGCAATCAAGGCGGTGGGGCTCTGCCTGATTGCGGCGGCGCTGCTCATTAATACGGCGGCGGCTTACACCAATCACACAGTGGGCGGCGACGCCGGGTGGTTCTACAACTCCACCACCAATCGGACTTCTGCTGATTACAATGCTTGGGCTGCTAACCAGACCTTCAGTCTTGGAGACTATCTCAGTAAGTTCTCACTCTACTGTGTATTAATCTTGATTTTCAACTTTAAGCTGATTTGTTTTTAAAATTAGGAATTTTTTAATATATTTTTTTTAAAATTTTGATATTAGATTATATGATCTAAGCATACTTTATTTAGATACTTTGATTGTGATTAGTTGAACTCAAGTTCAAGAAATAAGCTGATTTTTTGGTGTTATTTTAGATTATTTGATTTGATTCCATCAGATTTATTTTATATTTATGGTCGAAAATAAAATCAAACTAAAAGCTCAAATCAAATTTCTACATTTTTTATAGGATAAATTTTTAAGATAATAAAATTAATTAAAATGTGGGAAAAATTCAAATTATTTAAGATTTATTTATACTCTGTTTGACTAATATTTATTTGAGGTAGACTGATTAACAATTAAACCAAATTCAAACTAAGATTACAATATTCGAACCGAGTTTGAATATTGATTCAATTTGATTTGTTTAGCATCATATTTATACTTTAAATTAAGATCCAACAAAAGTAATTATTTATGCAATTATGCAAATCTAGTAATTCGGTTTGGATCCCGTATTTCTATAATTCGATGTTTTTTTTTTTAACATCAAGTTTGTGCAATACAATTATATGAAGTATTTCCTTAAATATCTTATGTATGAAATTACTTGTACATTCGGGAAGGTATAAAGGAGGTCTGAAAAGTATTAAAAGGAACGTTTTATACACTTTACTTATGTATGTGATACAAAATAAGAAACGAAAACATCGAATTGGAATAAAGGATCGAGACCTTACGAATCACACACTTTTATTATTTGTTGTGAATTTTGTGATTTGTATTTTATAAATATAGATATATTATAAACAACTCTTAACATAGATTTATAAATCATAAAATAATGTACATAAACTATATATATTAAAATAAATTACTGTATCAATAGAGAAATTTATTATTTATTTTCAAATTCCAACACTATTTACAATGTCTAAGATGTTTGTTTATGTTTTTGAATTTGTTTTTAAAAAATTATTGGGGAAACATGCATTATGAGAATTCCGGTGGAAATGATACCATGTTGGTTGTGTTTGTCTATTTTATGTCGAAAATTGTAAAATGTGTGAAATGAAATATGATTTGTTGACATTTGATGTATAAAGGGGAAAAGAAAGAAAAAGTTGGAGTAGTAAATAGTGATGGATGTTTTGATCGATAGATTACTACATATGGAAAAATAAAAGTGAATTTGAAAACGTGTTTATTCTAGAAAATGGATAGTTTTGTGAGTTTGAAGCAATTTTAAAAACATAAACAAACACGACTTAATTTAACTAACTCGTGTCTACCACTACAGTTTTCAACACAAACACGAATCACACAGTGATCCAAACATACAACAGGACAACATACAACAGCTGCACGATAGACGACTCTTTAGACACGGACACGTTCCAGTACGAAGGGGGGAGCAATGAGTTTGGTGAGGCGGATATTATTCCGGTGGCTTTGACTATCGAGGGTACACAATACTATTTCTCGGGCGCCGATGATGGTGAACAATGCCACCACGGAATGGCTTTCCAGATAAACGTCACTCACGGGGTCGGGTTGCCGCCCAGCCTCAACCAGCCACCGCCGCCGCCCTATGCTCCACCACCCGCCGGAGATGACGAGGGCCGATCACCGCCAGTCACGGTGGCAACAAGTTCGCCTAATGGTGTGATGAGGAATAGTGTTGCTAGCTTGTGCTTGTTAGGATTGGTGTTTCTTGTTTCATTCTTGTTTTTGCATTGAGGAAAGGGTATAATTGTCATTTCACAAAGTCAAATTTTTGGATTTTGGATATTTTTTTAATATAAATTGGACTTTTTATTCTTTGTTTGTTGAAATTACACCAAAGTAATAATATTTTTTCATAACCCTTTTCTCGTTTTTATATATGTAATAGCTTACAAACCGCACAAGAGAGTTAAACCAGTCTAAGTTGCTCATAATTAGGTTAAAGGCATTATGAAAATCGAACCCGTAACTAAGGTCACAAGATTCAGCTGGCCAACAAACTCCTTACCCAAGTATTATATTACTCATGTAATAATCTTTCAGAAAAGTTTAATTCAACTCTCTCATTATTTTGTGTGGCATAGGGTCCTTGTGGCCATGATTCCTTGTGACTATTTTATCTAGGGGTGGCAATTGAGTTGATCGGGTCGGGTTTGGGTTGGGTCCATTTGGGTTGGATTCAAACTGGGTTGGGTCCAACTGGGTCCAATAACAAAATACATGCATTATTGTTGGACCCAATAAGGACCCAAATTGGACCCAACAAGGACCCAATCACGGACCCAACAAGGACCCAAATATAGAATATAAGATATTTTAAATAAGTTTAGCATTATTTTTACACTCACAATACACATTACCCACATAAAATGCACTTTTTACATACACATTTCACACTTTTTACACATAATGCACACATTTTATATAAAATACACATTTTTTACACGCTTTTTACACACACGATATATTTTTATACACACATTTCACACTTTTACACATAGTGTACACTAGAGGTGTAAACGAGTCGAGCTCGACATTTTTTTCAAGCTCGAGCTCGAGCCTTACTATACAAGATCGAGCTCGGGCTCGAGCCTTACTATACAAGATCGAGCTCGGGCTCGAGCTCGTCGAGCCCAAATTTTTCGAGCTCGGGAGCATGGGTTCGAGCTCGAGCCGAGCCCCAAGCTCGCGAGCTCGAGCCCGAACTCGAGCCGAGCCGAATATTTTTATTTTTTTAAATTATTTAATATATATTAATTAATTAATTAATATATATTTATTAATATAATAATAAAAATAAAAATATATTAAAAAAATAAAAAAGCTCCCGAGCCCGGCTCATGAGCTTTTTCAGAGACAAATGGGTTCGGGCTCGAGCTCGATTAAAAGTTCGAGCTCGTGAAGCTCGGCTCGAGCTCGAGCTCGAAAACTCGAGCTCGAGCCGAGCTTGTTTGATCGAGCTCGAGCTCGAGCCGGCTCAATATAAATTCTTCGAATACACAATTCAATATAAATTTGATATTTGATAATATCGAATATATGAAAAAAAAATGTGTATTTTTAATAAAAAGTGAGCAATTCGTGTAAACAATGTGTTTTGTGTGTAAAAATTGTGTAATGTGTGTGATAAATGTGAAGTATGTGTAAATTTTTTAATAAATAAGTTAATTATTATAGAAAATCAAGTTACAACTTACTTCTTTTAAAAAATCAAGTTGGACCCGGTTTGGACACAGATTGGACCCAAATTGGGCCCAATTGCCAACCCAAATGGATCCAAATATTATAAAACATCAACCCAATTGGAACTACAATTTTACAATATTAGGACCCAACTCATTGAAAACCTAGTTTAATTTGGGTCCAAATATAAGTTTGGACCCAAATTGCCACCCCTAATTTTATCCTTATTTTGAGTATTATAGGATTCTTGTGGCCAATAATTACATATCAATAGTTTAGTTCAACATATCAATAAAGGATTCCATTCCATAAGTTAAACAAGGAAAATCTATCTTGGTCCGGTACCAACGGTCTCGGCCAAGATAGGCCACAAATTTTACTCGGGGTGGGTGGTTTTATCCACCACCCCAAGTGTATACCACCCCACCCGAAAATGAAAACTTGTGGTTAAAACTGGACCGGGACCTTTATAGAATCACCCCCGTTAAACAAGCTAATAGTTAACATAACATACTATACTTTGAAACTAATTTCTTAAACATAAAATTTAGGTTTATCAATTTCACAAAAATGTGATATTATTATTTGTACATTTTATAGGATTATGATCTGAAAAATGTGCAGAGACTGAACTAAAAAAAATTGAATTAGCTTTAGAAAAATTTAAATAATAGCCTCTTGTAATAACTTACGTATCGAGCCAAATAATATATATATGTTAGTTAGACATCAAATATTATTGAATTAGAGGAAATTGCTACTTGCTGCTAATGACAACTCAACTCATTAATGTTATCAATTTTTATTTTTATAAATCTCATGTGGGGATGAAAATTGAAATCATTGACCATAAAATGAAGTTAATTACGTACAAGTCGTGATTGCATATCCTTTTTAAAAAATTAACAAGCAAAAGATTATTTATATCAATTTGGATCTCGTTTTAGTTTAATTAATTGGTAATAATTGATTGTGACTAATTGTTTATTTATGATAAGATTAGTGCCACAAGTGGCAGACAAGTCGCCCATGCTTTTTCATGCTAAATTTCGTAACACCTAGGGCACCTTATGACGCTGAATTAGAGATGGTCTAATTTTAAACACAATCCTATTAAATAATTCAATTAAAAATCAAACTAAATAACTTCAATTATACACTATTAGAATCAATTCAATAATTTTTTCAAAATTTAATACAAAAAATAAAATTAAATTCAAAAACGTTACCTTTTCGATATTAATTCAAGAAATAGCACAAAGGACCATTACAATTGGGTTGTTCTGAACAACCCAATAGCATTGGGGTGTTCTGACATGCTTTTTCAGAACAACCCAATACTATTGGGTTGTTCTGACACGCTTTTTCAGAACAACCCAACACTATTGGGTTGTTACTAATTTGATCTTTATGACCCAATAAAATAGCCCACCTACTTCTTGGAACTTTTACAAAATTTAACAAAAAAAAAAATTAAATAAAAAAATATTATCTTTTCAATATAAATTCAAAAAATATTTATCTTTTCAATATAACTTCTGTTGCTCTATAGTCAAAGCCAAAGAGACGTTGCCATTAATTAGAGGCCTCCTAGACCAACCCCTCATCCTTTATTTAACTTTTCTATTCCATTTTTTATGTAGCATATTTTCTTTTCTTCATCAAAATAAATCCTCTGAATTTTTTTGATATCAATATTCTCTCATTCCAAATTCTAGGTAAATTTTATTTTATCATAATTTTATTAATTTATTTATTATTTTTTAAATTATGATTTAGGTATGCATTTAATATGTTAGCCTAATTAGAATATCAATTACCCCATTAACAATATTAATATACACTCCAAATACAATTGTCCCCCTCTACAATCACATTTAAATTTTTTTGACCCAAATTTATTTCATCCTAACTTTACTAAATATATCATCATCCAATCAGATGAATAATAAGATATATTTTTTGGCATTAATACGATTTCTTTTGTTAAAATAAACTTACACAACAAACTTATAATTGAAATTAATCTATAAATTGGTATAAATTATAAATTATATAACATTTAAATAAACTATATAAATTGAAAAAATAATATTAAATTAAATAATAAGAAAAATAATCAATTATCCGTAGCAATACGGAGGGATAATTGATCAATAAAGAAATCCAAAAGGAACCCAATTTTTTTTTGGAGTGGTTTTTATGATCAAAAAGAAAAAAATTTGGATATCGAATTTTTGGATGTTTTTTTATGATCAAAAAGAATAAAAATTTGAATCTTAAATTATTTTAGATTTTTTTCGTGAAGAAAACGAGCATATAAATATAAGTTAGAACAAAAGTATTGGGTTGTTCTGAAAAAGCGTGTCAGAACACCCCAATGCTATTGGGTTGTTCAGAACAACCCAATTGTAATGGTCTTTTGTGCTATTTCTTGAATTAATATCGAAAAGGTAACATTTTTGAATTTAATTTTATTTTTTGTATTAAATTTTGAAAAAATTCTTCAATACATGCTCCATGATCTCCTTTGCACTATTATTATAAAATCCCCTCAAAAGAATTGAAGATTGAGTGAAAAATAATGAAAGAAATCAGGCTATGTTTGTTTATGTTTTTGGGATGAAATTTTAATTTTTTTTTCAGGAATGGCATACTATAAAAATTCGTGTGAAAATAGTAGGTGTTTGTTTATGTTTTTAAAATTAGGTTGAAAGTTGTAAGAGATGTCAAATCAATAGTAATAGGTTGATGGATGATGTGTAGAATAATTATGTTAGTGGTGTATATAATGATTATATAAATAAAAAATAAAAAATATGGATAAAAAATTATAAAGTATCAAAAATAAAGTGAAAAAATGATTTATAATAAATGATTTGATTGGTAAATGTGTGAAGTGATTTGTATATGAGTGATAGTTAGTTATATAG
Source organism: Verbascum thapsus (assembly GCA_963669365.1). NCBI lineage: Eukaryota > Viridiplantae > Streptophyta > Magnoliopsida > Lamiales > Scrophulariaceae > Verbascum > Verbascum thapsus. The sequence continues at coordinate 3,828,913 of OY770106.1, forward strand.
GAGATTGAAAAAGTAGAGTTGAAAAAAAAAGGGAATTGAGGTGAAAATTTGGTGGGTTAAATTTATTTTGAATTTGGTGATTTAAAATCATGAAAATGGATTTTGAAAACATAAACAAACACGTCCATAGCATTTATAGGAACGAAATGTCAGAAAAAAATATAATAATAATAATAAGATTCAACTTTATAGGAGGCAAATTATAGCCACAAAAGATATATTTGAAAATCTATTCATTGAAACCTGATTATTCATTGAACCGAAAATTTAAATGAGCTAAGGGGTTACTGATTTAAGTGTCACACAAATTATTAACATATTTATTTAGATACATGCATATCGCTTGTACCATTATAAATGAAATAACATGATTAACTAATATATTGACTTTTGAACAACACTTTTCCAGGAAAATCTATGCTGGACCGGGACCGTTCGTCCAATTTCAACCACATATTCACCTTCAGTGGGGGTACTGTTCAGGGGTGGGTGAAAAAACCATCCCCTAATTCTATAAATGTGTGGCTGGTCCCGGTCCAGCATAGAATTTTCCACACTTCACCCATTTTTCATTATTGAATAACACTTGTGCTTATTAAAATAATTTGCCTTTTGCTAATAATACTCAAGACTATAGATAAAGAAGAATCTTAATCCAAGTGTAACACATAATTAATTAAGATAAATTGCGCAATCACATGAGATCACTTCAAAACTAATTAATACTAGTTTTTTCAGCTTGGGATAAACATACTAAGCACCTAATCCTACCCAAATTGGAACTCAAAAAATAAATCAAATAGACTTACTGAGATTATTCAATAAAACTTTAATTTATTTTAATTAGTTCGAATCATTTTATTTTGCAAACCCGTTATAAATGATATTGCAATTTGAAGTGATTTTTTAGCACTACTCGATTAACAAATAGATAAAATATACGTCATAAAATAATTTAAGGTCGACTCAATTGACTATTAAACTAAATCCAAAAACAATTCTTCAAATTATACACTATAGGAATTTTTCCAAATTCAATATCCTACTCCATTTTCACCTTCGCACTATTATAAAATCCCCATAAAAGCATTCTCACTAACACTATACCTTCTCTTCTTCTTCCTCCTAATCCACCATTAATGGCGGCTCTGCACAAAACTTCAATACCAATATTTTACACTTTTCTCATTTTCCTCTGTCTTTCGCTTTCATCGGCACAAAAACACACATGGCAAGAAGCTTTTCAAGCCCTGGGAATTGCATGGAACCCGGATGGGACCTTGAATCGGACTATCCAAATACCCATGGTTGACCCGACACCATACAAAGACTCCACCACCCCTCCGCCGCCGGCCCTGTCACAGGACATTCAAATCAGCCACAAAAGTAAAGCCTATATACGTCTCTACATCCCACTAAACCCTCCCAAGAACAAGAAACTACCACTCATTATCTACTTCCACGGCGGCGATTTCGTCCTCTTCAGCGCCTCCACCGTCATTTGCCACGATTTCTGCAACGACATCGCCTCCAAGTTCCCCGCCGTCGTCGTCTCCGTCGAGTACCGCCTCGCGCCGGAGAATCGTCTCCCGGCGGCGTTTGAGGACGGTTTGAACGGAATCTTCTGGGCAAGAGATCAGGCCCTCGGAAAAGGTACATATATATCCTCACTAAAACAAAACATCATATTCATGAAATTAAACAAACTAGATTCTTAATTATCAGATCTTGTTTCAGGTGGTAGAGATCCATGGATGGAATACGCTGATTTCTCCAGGGTTTACTTACTGGGAAGCAGCGCCGGCGCTAACATAGCATACCACGTGGCACTCCGGGCCCTGGATTTCAACATCAAGCCTTTACAGATCAAAGGGTTGCTTCTAAATCAAGCCTATTTTGGTGGGCTACAAAGAACTGAATCAGAAATCAGACTCAAAGATGATCCCAGAGTAGCTTTATACATAAATGACGTTTTATGGACTTTAGCTCTCCCAGGCAACCTTAACAGGGATCACGAGTTCTGTAACCCGATCTCCGGCGGGACATACATGGGTCGGGTTTACAGGTTACCGAAAGTGTATATCAAAGGCGATATGGGCGACCCGTTAGTTGACAGGTCGATCCGGTTGGCGCAATTCTTACAGCAATTTGTGAGAGTGTATTATCGATTTAATGAAGGAGGGTTTCATGGGATAGAAGTTTCGAACAAGACAGCAGCTCAAGAACTGTACGATGATATGAAGTGGTTCATCAATGATGTTCATGTCAATCTCAAGTCTGATGATCTTTCTCACCATTCCTCCTTCTGATCATGATCATCAATTAGCACTCTGTTTTTCTTTGATGATCTCATATACATATATATATAATATATATGTTTGATTTCATTTTGTTTTTGCTTTACTAACCTTTGTTTCGGATATGAATAGTAATGAAAAATTAAAAATCTTATGTTTTTAGGTTTCTAGTACTTCATGTCCAGAGTAATTTATATTTGTACTACCATGAGAAATTGAAATTTTAGTCGCCTAAGATTAGTAAGAATTAATATATCCCAATTTTAATTTTAAATTTATATTTTATGAGATTTTAAAAAACGCCTTAATATTCACACATGATGCAATATTAGTCATTTTTCAAAAAAATATTAGTCTCATTAATTATTTTTATTATTATAAATTACGTGTTGCTCTTTCAACTAAATGATTTATATCTTAGGAAAATTAATAAAAAGCTCCACCTATATATCCGATGCTGACAAAACATATGAATATGACGTTTCTCAATAATTTGTTTTTGGTTTAAATGTATAAAACCCATTGTATAATATTATTTTAAATATATATATATATATATATATGCAAAAGTCTTGTGATAATGAAATAGACTAACTATTATTTGTAATATTGAGAAGTATGTGCAAAATCGAGCAATTTATTAAAGAATAATATTTTAAAAAGAATAAAATGGACTCGCTAGTCATGCCGACACAAATCAGTCATAAATTTTATCCACTGGTTAATAATTCATCGTGGAATGCCACCATGACTGGTCATTGACTTGCCATATTGATTGAATATTATTATGATTCACAAATTAAAATACATTTTAAATTTGAGGTAAAGATTTGAGTAATTTGCAGTTTGCACCCTGAAAATGGGTTAGTTTGGCGGTCTCTACCCTAGAATTAAGAAAATGACAGTCTCCACCCTCGAATTATAATTATGTTGGCGTTTTGCACCCTCAATCAAATTCCAGCAAAAACTAACTGTTCCTGCTTTCCAAGTCATTTTAATATTTTCCCATATTTTTTACTATTTTTCCTCTATTTTTTAGTTAAAAACACAAGTTCGCGGTCTGCTTTGCAGGTTTCGACAATGATCCTTCCGCAGGTTCACCTACGGAAACCTTGTTACGACTTCTCCTTCCTCTAAATGATAAGGTTCAATGGACTTCTCGCGACGTCGCGGGCAGCGAACCGCCCACGTCGCCGCGATCCGAACATTTCACCGGACCATTCAATCGGTAGGAGCGACGGGCGGTGTGTACAAAGGGCAGGGACGTAGTCAACGCTACGAACCGTGAAAGCGTGGCCTAACGATCCTTTAGACCTTCGGAATATGAAGCTAGAGGTGTCAGAAAAGTTACCACAGGGATAACTGGCTTGTGGCAGCCAAGCGTTCATAGCGACGTTGCTTTTTGATCCTTCGATGTCGGTTCTTTCTATCATTGTGAGCTGGAACAGTTAGTTTTTGCTGGAATTTGATTGAGGGTGCAAAACGCCAACATAATTATAATTCGAGGGTGGAGATTGTCATTTTCTTAATTCTAGGGTGGAGACCGCCAAACTAACTCATTTTCAGGATGCAAACTGCAAATTACTCGTAAAGATTTTATATTTTCAATTTTGTTTTATTTTTATCTAATTTAATACGTGTTAAAATATTATAAATATTAAATATTTTTTAATAAATGCATATATGAATTACATGCATCAAACATAGAAAGGAAAACATGATTTGAACTAAAAAAATAGCTTCCTTGAAATTTGTATCGTCCATAAATCAATTATTTTAATTTCATAATAAAATTAATTTGTTGCTCCCAATTTATTTACATATTAACAGTTTTTATCCATTCATTCATATCTATTACATATACTACATTAATTCAACATATAATGAAAAGATAGATGTACGACAAGATGGATCATAGTTTTAAGGTGTAACGATATTAATTTCTTTATACTTTCTGAAATTTTTGTAATTTACAAACTAATTTTATTTATTATACTTTCTTACATAATTTTATGTTTTTCATTTTCTGGCAAAATAGATGAAATACTATTGGATTGAGTGATTTGGAATTGAGGCGGAGATTTGAAGGAAAAATTTCACATGACTCTAAAAATAAAGTTATTTAAAATTTATCATAATTATGGAGAAAATACTCAAAATGAATAACAAGGGATTTAAAATTCATCCAAACAAATTTTAAGAGCACTCACAATTAGGCTTGGCATTGGGTGGGTCGGACCCAGACCAGACCCAAAACTTTAGGTCTGGGTCCGGACCCGAACCCAAAACATTGGGTCTGGACTAGACCCAGACCCAATGGGTCTCATGTGTGGGTTTAGATTTGGTCTAGACCCAATGTTTTGGGTCCAGGTCTGGACCCAATGTTTTGGGTCTAGACCTAGACCCAATTATTTTCGATTATCTTTTTATCAAAAATATTTTAAAATTTTGTAAAATAATAAAATTATATATTTTACTTATTTGTTCATGATATTTAAATATATGTACACCAAATATATTTTATTTAAATTATACATACATAATGTTATTTTATATATTTAAATACATATACATTACTATAGTCTATAAATCAAAGTTCCTTATTCTTCCTTTTTTTTTAAAATTCTAGTCCAATAAAATACTTTGACTTAAGTTTCTTAAGCATGAATTATATAAATTTTTAGACGAAAATAGTTATAATTTATAATAATTTCGCAATTAAATTACTATTTTCTATTTAAAAATAGAAGTCGATACTAATAAACTAACAATTATCCTATAAAATTTTCTTATTTTTGTAACATAATTTAATTTAATAAGTTACATAAATTTCATTAAATTGACCATAAAATCAATAAATGATCCCGTAAGGTTATTATACTACTTGAAATATTTAATCAAATAATAATGTGAATATATATGTACTAATTAAGTACAATGAATGAGGTACAAAATTAAATCTGGATTGAATAGGGACAAGCCACGTGAACTCTCCATTTATTAGTTGTATTGGGTCTATGGGTCTGTGGGTCCAGACCCAGACCCAATAAATTTTTTAATTGGGTCTGGGTTTGGGTTCGGGCCCAATAGTTTGTTTTGGGTCTGGGTCTTGGTCCGGCCCACCCAATGCCAGACCTACTCACAATCGTAATCCTTTATCTAACTCATCTCTCTCCAAAATAAGAAGCCTCATAAATTTTTACCTACAATGGTAAAACCCTTCTTTTGGATCCACAATGCCACATCATCTTCCACCATCTATTACTATAAATTTAATAATATATATAAATAAATATGAAAATATTATCATCATAAAAAATATAATATATTTTTATACATTATTGTAAATTCAACTTTCATTTAAATAAAATTATAATAAATTTTTATAAACAAGAACAATAATTTTTAATAAAATTATAATATATTTTTTTTCAAATCGATTTATAAAATGGGAAAATAACAATTAAATAAAAATAAGGATTACATTGTTAGTAGAAAAAAATAATAGATACTTGTTTCAATTGCCCTCAAAACGCCATATACTTGTTATTTGAGGAACACGAGCTAGGTGTATTTGGTTGAACAAATGTGCCAAGTGAATCGACATCAATTTGCGTATTTTGATTGTAAAAAAATTGTGGATTGATGAGAAAATTTGGATCAATTTGCAAGTGTGGAATAAATGGTACATTAGAATTGTACGAAAAATTTGGACGATTTGAGCTTTGGAAAATATTTGGTGTGTTAGGCGAATTTGGAGAGTTTAATAAATTTTGATAGTAACTGTGTTTATTTGGATCCATACCAAATAAAATATAACAAATTGATTGACAAAATATTAAGATATGTAAAATTGTAGAAGATTTGATAACATGTAAAATAAATAGTGTAATGGGAGTATATATAGACAAAATTTCTTATAATTAAAAAACAAAAATAAAATAAAATAATAAATTGCATGATGATCGTTGGGGGGATGATAGCATACAAAGTTGGACAAAAATTAATTGCAAAAATTAATAGCATGCAAAAGTGCACAAATTAATAGCATGCAAAAATGAATAGCAAGCAGAATTGTATTTAATTGCATAATAAATACACACACTAACCAACGGCTAATTGATACTATTTTATTTAAAATAATTGAATTAAATTAAAAAAATATTACTGACTCAGTATTTAAATGCTAAGTCAGCGTATTTTGGAGGGGCTGTTTAGGAACAACCCTTTGAAAGAGGCTGCTCCTAAGCATCCTCCAAAATCCCCATTGCAACTAAAAAGCCCCATAAAAATCCTAATTGTGAGTGCTCTAATGGATTTGTTTAAAACCATGAATTTAAAATTATGAATTTAAAATCATGACTTTTAAATGCTTCAATCCAAACACACAATTAAGAAATTATAAGTTATTTGATCGATAAAAAAAGACAACTTTTTGCGGCTTCATTATTTTGAAATCTATTATATATATTATAGCAAAGCGGTGTGGGACCCACTTTGCTCAATATCTTTTTTTTGGTAATTTTAAATTTTTTTTAATTATAAAAAAATCTCCTCTATTAATGAATGATATATTTATGGTGAATAAATCTCATTAATTGATATGTATTATTAATTACATCATATTTATGGTAAAGTCGTAAATCCTAATTTGGTATGCTAAATTATAGCCAGATTTTTTGGTTCAAAACATAGCACATTCAAAATTTAAATTGTGTTTCATTAAATAAATTTCTATAACAGTGACAGCTAAATATATGCAAATCTTGAATCCAAGAATTAATTCCATTTTAATATAATTGATTCAATTTAGTTTAAATATCATCAATTGACAATTGGTTGAAAATGTCTTCAAGAGTGAAACTAAAGAGTTGGAGTCGTTTGTTTTTGTGTAAGCAACTATACAGTTGTTTCGTTGTGATATTTTTCAATTCTCCTTTTATTGTGGACTTGGAGTAACTACGAATCTCCTTTTATATACCACAAACACCATTATTGAAAATAACCATAATAAAGAGATAAATCCATAGTCATCTGAAACCTGTAAGTCTGAATTTCATCATTTAGTTCTTATTGTGTTTATTAATTTCAGTCAGTTTGTGTGGCGATACAACGTCAATTCAATAATATGCATGGTATAGCCTTATTTCACTCATCCGTGTACATTATCATTACTTTGGGTAAAATTTGGTACGTTGCTTTATGCTTACAATTTTGCACAAACAAATATTCTATGATTTTGAATTAACATGGTTCAAATCAACAGTGTTTTTCTATATATAAATTTTCTTTACTTCTATAATATTTTTCAGTTTTTTCCTATTATTATATTGTAGTCCTTTTACTTATTCTTTTTTTTTTTTTTTGAATTTTTATTTGAAATAATTAGTTATCCATACATAAATGAGAGTGTGACTAATCTTCTGATTATCTATACAAGTATACTTTTTATTCAAAATCTATATTTAACTCCTTTGACTCAATTTGTAAATTTGACTAAATACTATTTTCTAGAATTTTGTTTTTTTTCGGAGAAGGTTGTTGTTCAACATCATGATAAGTTTTCTTCCCAGATGATGGAATGAATTTCTTAAAGGTATATATAATTTCTAAAATAAATTTTGTTATTTTTTAGCTTAAATTATGATAAATTAAAATTTTGTTTAAGATTCATATGGATGATATTTATGATATACTCAAAGAAGCTGATGATTTTAGTGGAAGTAATAATTTCAAATATTCAGGCTTGAAGCACGTAGGCAGTTTTGTCTTATCATATCTCAAATGTTGAAACTTGGTGAGTTTTGTTTATATATTCTCAACCGAGAAAAATAATATTTGGACCTTTTATGTTTCTTTAGTATACTAACAGTTATCTAATTTTATTTTGTTTCTATAATAGGTGAATGTTTCTATTATAGGTGAATTCTTTTGGCTTCATAACTGTCGGAGGCACACACATGATATAGGATTCAAAGTTCAAATAATTTCACTAGATTAGCCCGAAATCCTAATTTTTCATGAAGATCATAAGCTTATTATCGAAAATGTATTTAATTCACATTAAATCATTTTCTTTTAATCATTTCCTGTTATTGTTATGTTATTATTAAGTTTATGGTTAAAACGACTTTTTATCTATTTCCGTTATATTTTTCTTGATATGTTTATGATTTTCTCAGGAATAAAATTGATTGGTTTTCTTTTCTTTTATTTTATATTTTTAATCAGTTATTGGAATTTATTATCATTATCTTAGAATTTTTCTTTAATGTTTCATGTTGTTATAATTTTTCGTACCACATATATTTAATCGTTGGGTATTGTTATCGATAGGACATCATTGTGCAATATTATTCTAAAATCTTATTAATAATCTTTTCAAGATTAGTATTTTTTTAGTTTGACATTTCTTTATTGTTTCAGTGGATATTATTATTTTATTTTTTCTGATAAGTTTTCTCTACTTATCTAAAGTTGTTTTTTCTTCTTCTTCATTGGGAATGTATTTCTTTAATTTTACCATTTTTTTACTCTAATTTTCTTTGTCAAGCATTAATTACTATAAATCCCGTTTCCTTTTTCTTTTTCTAATATTTTAATAATTCTCCAACCACATCTTATATTGTGTATATATTTGATGAATTATTCATTTTCAAAATTATTTTAGTTATTTGATTAATGTTATGTAGAAGCTGAGTCTCTATGTTTAGTGACGTTTTATTCTCTAAAAATTTTAGTTGATATATTTATAATCAAACTGATATTTTCATCTACAACTACCAAACAATTTTATTTGTCTTTCATAATATGAAGAAACATTTTAATATTTTTTTTTTACAAAAAGCAGCAGTTAAAGATGTAACTATAATTATATTCTTATTTATCTTTCGTCATCTTTTATTTTTTTAAGTTTTTTTAATAAATTTTGTGCTTTATATAAAAAAGTTTGATTTTAATTTTTAAAAAATAATGGAATTTCTTTCGATTTTATTTTATAAAATTAATAATGTGTGCAATTTTTTTTTACTACTGAGACCTTGAGTTCAAACTAAAGTTGTTTGTATACAATGAAATCAAATTACAAGACATTCAATGTTACAAAAAAGCGTAACTTTTTCTCTTTTTTATTATATTTTTTTGTGATTATCAATGGACAATAAGTGTATTTTTTCTTTTTATTTTCATTTTTTCGATTGATACCGTGCATAGCACGGGTTATACGCTAGTGTAGTTTTACAGGATATCATTTTCAATAAAACAAATTGCTTACAACCACGGTTAGATGTTAAATTAACCCTCAAAAGACCAAATGCAATATATAAAGAAATTTTAGCAAATATTCCACCCAAAATGTAAAAACACTTGTAAAAACTCGTATAGTTCAAATGAAAATATACAAAATTTCAAAAGTTTAAACGAATTAATTGTCAAAATTCAAATTCAATGTCAATATTCAAATTCAAGATTATCATGCTAAGCATGATAATTTTGAAGGTTGAAGATTTGATGATGTCATGCATGACATAAGCGTGGACGTAAATTTCAAAAATGGCGGGCGAAGCTCTCCTATAAATAGAGCTTCGTCCATTGTTGAAATCCATCCCGAAAAACATTTCTATTTCTTCCTATAAACTTTCTTCTCCTTTTGTTTGTTATAAAAGAGAGTGTGAGAGTGTTTTACTAGTTCGAGACGGATAAAATTATTCCGGCTTTGTGATTAGTAAAGACGTTTGTAATTCCTTTCAGATTGATATTATCATAGCCTTGTCCCGTGGACGTAGCCTAAATTGGGTGAACCACGTTAAATTTTGTGTCCATTATTTTCTATATTTTATTGTTGTCTCAATTCAAATAACGTCATAATCTAACGCTTCCGCAGCGCGTACCGCCTAACAGTGGTATCAGAGCCACTAGGTTGGAGTACCGTTCACAAGAAAGTTTCTGTTGGTGTATACATAATTTTAGTAGTATAAATTAAATACTATCGGGAAGTTCTGTCCAGTGAGCTTACTCGGGCAAAGTATTATTTATACGGTACTATATTTTGTATACTACGGTTCGAGGTGAAACGGTTGTTTAAAAATGACGGCGAAATTTGATATTGAGAAATTCAATGGAAATAATTTTTCATTGTGGAAGATGAAAATAAAGGCAGTATTACGAAAAGATAATTGTCTTATGGCAATTGAGACTAGGCCGGCGGATATCACTGATGATAAGAAGTGGGAAGAGATTGATGGTAATGCTGTGGCCAATTTACATTTGGCGTTGGCAGATGGAGTTCTGTCCAGCATTGCGGAAAATAAGTCAGCCAAAGAAATTTGGGATACGCTGACGAAACTCTACGAAGCCAAATCGCTACACACAAAAATATTCTTGAAGCGGAGACTTTACACTTTACGGATGGCGGAAACCACGTCGGTGACCGAACACATCAACGTTCTAAATACACTATTTTCACAACTCACTTCAATGGGTCATAAAATAGATGCAAGTGAACGTGGGGAGCTTTTACTCCAAAGCTTACCTGATTCATATGATCAACTTATCATCAACCTGGCAGGAAATTCTACCACGGATTGTCCAGTCTTCGATGATCTTGCGGCCGCGATTCTGGAAGAGAAAAATAGGCGCAAGAACAAGGAAGACAGATTGGCGAATTCTTAGCAAGCAGAAGCTTTGTCGATGGCAAGAGGAAGATCTATGGAGCGTGGGTCAAGTGGGAGCCATAGTCGTGGCAAGTCCCAGACACGGGGTAAGAAGCACATTAAATGTTACAATTGTGGTGTAAAGGGGCACTACAAAAGTGAGTGTCCGAATCCCAAGAAGAAGGAAATTTTCAAAGGAAAGGGCCTTGAGTCATCTAATGCTCAGGCTAGTGTAGCAGAAAATTTGAGTGATGGCGATATTCTATGTAGCGAGGCATCAATATCTGCAGATGGCAGAGCGAAGTTTGATGACGTGTGGCTGATCGATTCCGGTGCAACATGGCACATGACGTCCCGTAGAGAATGGTTTCAAAACTATGAACCGGTTCGTGGGGGACAGGTGTACATGGGAAACAATCATGCCTTGGAGATCGCTGGCATAGGTACTATCAAAATAAAGATGTTCGATGGTATAGTTCGCACTATTCAAGGAGTTCGGCATGTAGAGGGTTTAAAAAAGAACTTGTTGTCTGTTGGACAACTTGATGATCTTGGGTGTGTGACTCACATTGAAAATGGAGTCATAAAGATTATCAAAGGCGCGCTTGTTGTTTTGAAGGCAGAAAAGATCGCATCGAATTTATACATGCTTAAAGGTGACACGGAGCAGGGAGCTAATGCGTCGATTGCATCGACCAGTTCGGCAGAAGAGATGACGATGTTGTGGCATAAGAAACTAGGCCATATGTCGTAGAAAGGTCTCAAGGTTCTCTCTGATCAAAAGTTACTCCCATGGCTTACAAAGGTAATTTTACCACTTTGTGAGCATTGTGTTACAAGTAAGCAGCATAGGGTTTCGTTTGGACGATCTATCAATAGGAGCAGTTGCATCTTGGATCTGATTCATTCAGATGTTTGGCAATCACCAGTTTTGTCTGTTGGAGGAGCAAAGTATTTTGTCTCTTTCATTGACGATTTCTCGAGGAGAAGTTGGGTGTATCCAATCAAGAAGAAAGCAGACGTGTTTGAGTTCTTCAAAGTTTTCAAAGCGCGGGTGGAACTTGAATCTGGGAAAAAGATCAAGTGCCTAAGGACAGATAATGGAGGAGAATATACCAGCCATGAGTTTGAAAAGTTCTGTCAACAAGAAGGTATCAAACGACAGTTAACCACGGCATACACTCCACAACAGAATGGAGTGGCAGAGCGGATGAATAGAACGCTGTTGGAAAGCACGAGAGCGATGCTAAGGACTGCGGGCCTAGATAAACCATTTTGGGCGGAAGCAGTCAGATCTGCCTGTTATGTGATCAATCGATCCCCGTCAACATCGATTGATCTGAAGACGCCGATGGAGATGTGGACGGGGAAGCCAGCTGATTATTCTCGGTTACATACATTTGGAAGTCCTGTGTACGTGATGTACAATTCACAAGAAGTCACGAAATTGGATCAAAAATCCAGAGAGTGTGTATTCTTGGGAGAGTGTGTATTCTTGGGTTATGCTGATGGTGTAAAGGGGTATCGCTTGTGGGATCCCACAAACCACAAGGTTGTCATCAGCAGAGATGTAATATTTGCAGAAGATAAGCTGCAATTGATAAGGAATGATAGCACTGGGAAAGAAAGTTCAGAAACTACAACGATAATGGTGGAAAATAGTCCAGAAGATCATGATACAGATTCCTCAGAAGCAGAATCAGAGCACGAAGAAGATCCAGTCGGAGGTGAGGCTATGGAAGTCCGCCGGTCAACTCGAGAAAGACGAGTACCGGGCTGGCTCTCTGAATACATTACTGAGAGCAATGTAGCATACTGTCTTTTAACGGAGGATGGAGAGCCAACAACTTTCCAGGAGGCTTCTAGAAGCCAAGACGCGGCTCTATGAAGGACAGCAATGCAAGAAGAGATTGAAGCCTTACATAAAAACCGAACATGGGAGCTTGTTCAGTTACCACGAGGAAGGAAAGCCATTGGAAATAAATGGGTCTATAAGATCAAGCGTGATGGCAATGACCAAGTGGAACGATATCGTGCTAGACTGGTGGTGAAAGGATATGCTCAGAAAGAGGGTATTGACTTCAACGAGATATTTTCCCCGGTGGTTCGACTTACAACAGTCAGGGTGGTCCTGGCAATGTGTGCTGCATTCGACTTACACCTGGAGCAGCTGGATGTGAAAACTGCATTTCTTCATGGAAATCTTGAAGAAGAAATCTATATGCTCCAACCAGAAGGTTTTGCCGATGTAGGCAAAGAGAACTTGGTTTGCAGGTTAAACAAATCTCTATACGGTCTCAAACAGGCGCCGAGGTGTTGGTATAAGAGATTTGATTCCTTCATTATAAGCCTTGGATACAATAGACTTAACGCAGACTATTGCACGTATTGCAAAAAGTTTGGTACGGATAACTCGTTCGTTATTTTGTTATTGTATGTGGACGACATGTTGGTCGTAGGGCCCAACATTGGTTGGATTCAAGAGTTTAAGGCACAGTTGGCTAGGGAGTTTGAAATGAAGGACTTGGGACCAGCAAACAAGATTCTAGGGATGCAAATTCACAGAGACAGAAGTAGCAGGGCGATTTGGCTGTCACAGAAGAATTATTTGAGAAAGATCTTGCGCCGCTTCAACATGCAAGATAGTAAGCCAATCTCAACCCCTCTCCCTGTTAACTTCAAGTTATCCTCAAGTATGTGTCCTAGCAGTGAAGTAGAGAGGATGGAGATGTCTCGTGTACCGTATGCATCAGCAGTGGGAAGTTTGATGTTCGCTATGATATGTACTAGACCAGACATTGCACAAGCAGTGGGAGCGGTAAGTCGGTTCATGGCGAATCTTGGAAAAGAGCATTGGGGAGCAATGAAGAGGATTCTGAGGTATATCAGAGGTTCCTCGGATGTTGCATTATGTTTCAGAGGATCAGATTTTACTGTTAAAGGCTATGTGGATTCGGATTATGCGGGTGACGTTGATAAAAGGAGATCCACAACAGGATATGTGTTTACTCTTGCGGGCGGAGCTGTAAGTTGGGCTTCAAAGTTACAGAGTGTTGTAGCTCTGTCCACCACAGAAGCAGAATACATGGTAGCTACATTTGCCTGTAAAGAAGCAGTTTGGATACAAAGGTTGGTTGAGGAGTTCGGGCACAAACAAGAAAGCGTTACTTTGTTTTGTGACAGTCAGAGCGCCTTGCACATTGCAAGGAATCCGGTCTTTCATTCCAGTACGAAACACATTGGTGTTCACTACCACTTTGTTCGTGAAGCGGTGGAGAATGGGAGTGTTGACATGCAAAAGATTCACACTCAGGAAAACCTAGCAGATGTATTGACAAAGCCAATCAGTACCGACAAGTTTGTTTGGAGTAGATCCTCGATTGGCCTTACAGAAACATAGGCAACACGGACGGACAAGGCGAAAGGATGTGTGAAGAACTAATTTGTCATTAGTCTTCAAGTGGGAGAATGTCAAAATTCAAATTCAATGTCAATATTCAAATTCAAGATTATCATGCTAAGCATGATAATTTTGAAGGTTGAAGATTTGATGATGTCATGCTTGACATAAGCGTGGACGTAAATTTCAAAAATGGCGGGCGAAGCTCTCCTATAAATAGAGCTTCGTCCATTGTTGAAATCCATCCCGAAAAACATTTCTATTTTTTCCTATAAACTTTCTTCTCCTTTTGTTTGTTATAAAAGAGAGTGTGAGAGTGTTTTACTAGTTCGAGACGGATAAAATTATTCCGGCTTTGTGATTAGTAAAGACGTTTGTAATTCCTTTCAGATTGATATTATCATAGCCTTGTCCCGTGGACGTAGCCTAAATTGGGTGAACCACGTTAAATTTTGTGTCCATTATTTTCTATATTTTATTGTTGTCTCAATTCAAATAACGTCATAATCCAACGCTTCCGCAGCGCGTACCGCCTAACATTAATGGCATTACACATATTTACGATGAAGAGATATTTATTTACAATACGTGTAAAATATTTATATATTTAAAATAAAAAATCATATGAGACAAAATGCTCTATCAAAATTTCAACATTCATTTGGGTGTGGCTTTGGAAATTCCAATTTCCACCTTCCAATTGATCTTTTAAGTGCAACCTTATCCTCTTTTTTATATTCTCAAGTAATTCTCATATTTTTATTCGGATCCATTTGACCCATGGAGCCCACGGCCGTAGCCCTTGACCCGCCGCCGGAGATCCTTGTCCTGGGCCCACCAGACCTATTCAGGAAATACGACAAACAGTTCTCCTCAAGATTCCAAGTTCTTAAGCCATGGGAATCTCCGCTACCCCTCCACCAATTCCTGGCGGCCCATGCCCAGGAAACACGCGCCGCCCTCTGCTCCGGCAGCTTTTCCATCTCCGGCGACGTGCTCCACCTCCCGTCTCTCCGCCTGGTGGTGGCAACCAGCGCCGGCATCAACCAAATCGACTTCCCCGAGTGCCGCCGCCGTGGCATCGCCGTCGCCAACGTGTAAAGATAAAAGCACTTATATGAACTGAATTAAAGGTAGCAGAAGTGAGATGGGAAAAACAGAGGAATTTAGGAAGGAAAACAGATAACTTTTTTCATTAATTAATGCAAAGTGTTACAAATATGGAATAAAAGGAAAACATCAGATCCGTACATTCATTTAAAACAAAAATAACAACTTGACAACTCATAAAACAGCCTGCAATCCGTCTTCAGCACTCGCGCCCTTCATCGTACTGATCAGGTGACCGAGGTAGCCGTTGGATTAGAACCACGCGCCCCCTTCTTCAAAATCAATTTGCTTAACCAATTTCCCATCCTACGGCTGTGATTCTCCTCGAGCGTGCCCTTGATCCTACGGCCAGAATCAAAAGCCCCAATTTCCTTAATTGTCATGACATTACTCCTCCCAATTTGAGATCCTTGTCCACAAGGATCGAAATTAGGGAATTTTTTCCGAAGATGTTTGAAATCTTCCCAAGTTGCCTCTTTTTCTGAGAACCCTTCCCATTGAACCAGGAACTCTGTAGCCGGTTTATCATCCCTTCGAACAATCCTCCTCGACAGCACCCCCTTAGGGTATAGCTTGCAAAACTCATCCTCTTCCATTTCAGGCAAAACAGGGGAAGGAGTATACTTGTGACCGATTTTCCTTTTCAACAAGGATACATGGAACACTGGGTGTATGGCGCTCCCAGCAGGCAATTCCAATCGATAGGCTACCTTACCAATTTTCTCAATGATGGTGTAAGGACCATAATACTTCAAGGCTAGTTTGAGGTGCTTCCTTAAGGACACCGAGTTCTGCCTATAAGGCTGCAGCTTGAGATAGACTTGATCCCCAACTTCAAACTCCCTTTCCACCCTTTGTTTGTCAGCATACACTTTCATTCGGTTCTGAGCCAATTTCAAGTTCTCTCTTAAGGTTTGTACAACCTTCTGTCTCTCTTGCATCCAATCAGAAACACCTTGGTGCCCAGTATCCAAGTATGGTTCTATAGCCAGAAAAGCAAGTCTATAGCCATAGAGAGCTTGGAAAGGGGTCATTTTTAAGCTGGTATGGTAGTTAGTGTTGTACCAATACTCAGCTAAAGATAGCCATTTTACCCAAACCTTTGGTTTATGATGGATCATACACCTTAGGTAGCTCTCCAAACATTGGTTCACCCTCTCTGTTTGACCATCTGTTTGGGGGTGATATGCAGTGGACATATCTAGAGATACCCCTAGTATCTTGAACAATTCCTTCCAGAAAAGGCTGGTGAATATTCTGTCCCTGATACTATGCTAATTGGCATTCCATGCAGCTTGTGAATAGAATCCATGAACACCCTAGCAACTCCTTCAGCAGTGTATGGGTGAGCTAGGGCTATGAAATGGGCATATTTGGTGAGTCTATCCACAATCACCATGATTGAGTCTTTACCCCCTGATCTTGGAAGTCCTTCAATGAAATCCATTGAAATGTGTGTCCAAGCTTGCTCTGGAATGTCTAGAGGCTGCAGCAACCCAGGGTAAAGGTTGTGTTCATGCTTGGCTTTTTGGCAGATATCACAGCCCTTTACCCACTCCATCACTTCATCCCTCATTCCCTTCCAGAAAAACAGTGTCTTCACTCTCTGATAGGTCCCCTTAATTCCAGAATGTCCCCCCAAGGAGGAGTTGTGCAAAGTCAGTATGATCTTATGCCTCAATTCCCCATTGTTTCCAATACACAACCTGCTGCCTTTTCTCAATAAACCAGAATCCATAGTGAACTTGGGATAGGAGTCTGGTTGAAGTACCTTAGCTTCCACAATCTTCTTGAAATAATCATCCATCACATAGCTAGCTTGCACATCTTGCATCCAAGTGGGCTGAACTACAGTAATGCTAGCACATTCCCCAACAGGCTGATCTCTCCTGGATAGTGCATCAACAGCCCTGTTGGTAGACCCCTTTTTGTATTGGACTTCATAGTCCATTCCTAATAGCTTTGCCACCCATTTCTGCTGCAACATGGAGTCTATCCTTTGCTCCAATATGTGTTTCAAGCTCTGCTGATCTGTCCTTATAATGAAATGATTCCCCAACAGATAATGTTTCCACTTGGTGACAGCTAGAAGTACAGCATAAAACTCCTTCTCATACACTGAGAGACCTTGATTTTTTATGCCTAGAGCCTTACTAATGTAAGCTATAGGCCTCCCTTCCTGCATGAGTACAGCCCCAATCCCTTTGTCACTGGCATCAGTCTCAATAATGAAGGGTAGTTCAAAGTTGGGTAATGCAAGAACAGGGGTGGTTGTCATTGCAGCCTTAAGTTGTTCAAAGGCAGCAGTGGATTCTTCATTCCAATGAAAACCATTCTTCCTTAGCAGCTGAGTAAGTGGCCTGCTAATCAATCCATAGCCCTTTACAAACTTTCTGTAATAACCTGTCAACCCAAGGAACCCTCTCAAAGCCTTGATTGAACTTGGTGTGGGCCATGAAAGCATACGCTCAATCTTGGATGGATCAGTGGAAACACCATCTTGGGATATGATGTGTCCCAAGTACTCCACAGAGGTCTTTCCAAAACTGCATTTGCTATGCTTACAGTTGATTCTATCTAAGTATCTGCAGCACAATGGTTAGGTGTTGCATATGTAGCTCCCAAGTAGAGCTATATACTAAGATATCATCAAAAAAAACCAATACAAACTTCCTTAGACAGGTTCCAAACACACTGTTCATGAGTGATTGGAAAGTAGATGGGGCATTACATAGGCCAAATGGCATAACAAGGAATTCATAGTGTCCTTGGTGGGTTACAAAACTGGTTTTAGGGATGTCATTTGGTTCCATTTTTATTTGAAAATAGCCTGATCTTAGGTCCAGTTTAGAAAAGAATTTAGCACCATGTAACTCATCAAGTAATTCATCTATAACAGGTATAGGGAAAGAGTGTTTAATAGTGAGGCTGTTTAGATACCTGTAATCCACACACAATCTCCATCCACCATCCTTCTTTCTCACCATTAATACAGGGGATGAAAAAGGACTTTGACTATGCCTGATCACCCCTGCATCCATCAACTCCTTCACCATCCTCTCAATCTCATTCTTCATAGTGTAGGGGTATCTATAGGGAGCCTGTCTCCTGGGAATGATGTTTGGTTTGAGACAGATTTGATGCTGAATACTTCTATCAGGTGGTAAACCTTGAGGTTCAGCAAAGACATCTTCATACTCCTTCAGTACACTTGACAGCTCCAGGTTATGTTCCCTTCTATCAATAGGAGACATACTTATTGAAAATAATTGGCCAAACACACCATAGGTACTTCTCCTCAGTAACTTGCTCATGGATTTGGCTGAAATCAATTTCAGCTCAGAATGTTCAGTGATGGCCTTTAAGGTTATCCTTTTTCCCTGTTGGGTAAGGGTTATTCTCATCCTGTCATAGTCAAATTCCACAGGGCTATGTCTCCTTAGCCAATCTCCTCCCAAAACCATATCACAACCTCCCAATTTTATCACTCTGATTGGGTATGTGAAATGGTAGCCTTGGATGCTCCATGTAAAGTCTTGACAGATGGTTCTGCTCACCATTTTTGTGCCATCTGCAATACTAATCATCATGGGAACAGTGGAAGTGAGGCTACAACCAAGCTTTGATGCCATTCCTTCATCAAGGAAGCAGTTTGTGCTACCACTGTCTATCAGGACCTTGACATTCTTCTTGTATGCTACTCCTTGACCCTTAGAGTATTCATGTCTGTGTTTCCAGACATGGCATTCAATGATATGGTAATGTCTTCTTCAACCACATCTTCTAGTAAGGAATCTGCACTTAGCTGTTCCTTCTCATATAACCTCTCTTCTTCCTCAGACATCATCATGAATACTTGTCTGTTTTTGCATCTATGCCCAGCAGTGTATGTTTCATCACAGTTATAGCAAAGGTTTTTTTCTCTCCTTGCCTTCATTTCAGCACTGGTGAGTAGTCTCCTCACAGGTGGGTTATTGTCTGGGTTGTTTTTGTATGGTGGTTTTGGGGGTAAGGTAGGTTTGGAAATATGGTTTGTATTGGGTTTATAAGGTTGTTTGTGGTGAAATGAGGCTCTGTGAACAATGGCTTCCACAGTGGTTTCCTGTTTTTTGGCTAAGTTAATGGCCTGCTGAAGGTTGTGGGGTTTCATGGTGAGTACAGCTCCTTGGATCTCACCCTTTAGGCCACTAATGAAGCTGGCCACAAAAAACTCTTCAGAAAACTCCTTATTGAAGAGTAGCATCTGGGTTTTCAGATCTTCAAACTTCTCCAGGTAATCTGCCACACTCCCTACTTGATGAAGTTTGTTGAACTCTCCAACCATGAGTTCTGGGTCCACATCATCAAATCTTTCATAGACAGCCTTAACAAACTGTGGCCATGACAGTTTTAAGCCTTCCTCCAAGTAACTTTGATACCACAGTTCAGCTCTTCCTTCAAGATGAATAGAGGCTAACTGTACCTTATGCTCCTCACCAATAGTAGTGACAATCTGAAAGTAGCGGTTGCACTTTCTGATCCAAGCTCTAGGGTTGTTTCCATCAAACTTAGGGAACTCCACCTTAGGGAGAGGTGCAAATCCCTCGTGGCCTAAGTTAGGTTCCTGTTCAGCAGATAAGTGAGGTGTAGGTGTATGGGTGAAATGGGTTTGGTTTGGTGTTGGAGGGGTATGAATACGTAAGGGTGGTTGTGAAGATGATCCTCTTTCCATTCCAGCAAATAGCCCTTCGCCTAAAATGGATTTGTTTCTATACGTAAGGGTGGTTGTGAAGATGATCCTCTTTCCATTCCAGCAGATAGCCCTTCGCCTAAAATGGATTTGTTTCTATTATAGGTCTGCATTTGCTCCACAATACCTTGTAACTGCTGTTGGATGAGTTTTTGGCTTCCTTCCAGGTTAGTCAGCGTGCTTAATATCCCATTTTGGTTGTTGGATAGCCCTTCCAGCTGATTTTGGAAATGCTGTTCAGAAGCTAGCCTCAACCCTCTTTCTTCTATGAGCTGGACTTCATACTTTTTTGGGTTTTCTAACAAGTCTTTGAATCTTGTTGCGTCTGCCATGGATGTGACTGATCCGAGGAAAGGTGGCTCTGATGGCCAAATGTAAAGATAAAAGCACTTATATGAACTGAATTAAAGGTAGCAGAAGTGAGATGGGAAAAACAGAGGAATTTGGGAAGGAAAACAGATAACTTTTTTCATTAATTAATGCAAAGTGTTACAAATCTGAAATAAAAGGAAAACATCAGATCCGTACATTCATTTAAAACAAAAATAACAACTTGACAACTCATAAAACAGCCTGCAATCCGTCTTCAGCACTCGCGCCCTTCATCGTACTGATCAAGTGACCGAGGTAGCCGTTGGATTAGAACCACGCGCCCCCTTCTTCAAAATCAATTTGCTTAACCAATTTCCCATCCTACGGCTGTGATTCTCCTCGAGCGTGCCCTTGATCCTACGGCCAAAATCAAAAGCCCCAATTTCCTTAATTGTCATGACACAACGCCGCCACCATCTTCTCAGCCGATGTAGCTGATTCGGCAGTGGGGCTTATCCTCAGTGTGATGCGGAAAATCTGCGGCGCAGATCGATTTGTGAAGAGTGGGGTATGGTCTAAAACACCAGTTTATCCTCTTGGCTTCAAGGTACATGTTAACATTATCATTTTATGTGTGTATATATATATATATATTAATGTTCATAATTACCATTAGAATTAAACATAGAAAGATGATGGGATTGTGGACTGAAGTGGGCTTTATTATTTTCTCAATTTTAGATCAAAATGCTATACAAATTGATCATATCTAGGGTTGTTAGTGTAATGATTCAATAAATGATATATGCTCTTCATCCCTTGTTCCAACAGTTAGGAGGCAAGAAAATTGGAATAGTTGGACTAGGAAACATTGGCCTTGAAGTAGCTAAAAGACTCGAACCATTTGGCTGCACAATTTCATACCACTCAAGGTACAAAAAACAATGCGTAAAGTACACCTACCATCCCGATATTTGCAAATTAGCCCTTGAATCCGATATTCTCGTACTATGTTGTGCCTTAACCGATCAAACCCATCATATGGTCAATCGGGAAGTTCTTTTGGCACTCGGGCCCAAAGGCGTGATTGTTAATATTGCACGAGGCGCAGTGATAGATGAAAAGGAATTGGTTAGTTGTTTGAAGAAAGGCGAGATCGGTGGGGCCGGGCTTGATGTGTTTGAGAACGAGCCTCATGTTCCAGACGAGCTTTTTGAACTCGACAATGTTGTCTTGTCGCCACATTGTGCTGTCTCTACGGAAGAATCGTATAGAGATTTGTTTGAACTTGTGTGCTGGAATTTGGAGGCTTTCTTCGTGGATAAACCTTTGCTTTCGTTAGTCCCCGAGGAGTAGAGTTAAATTGTCTCTACGAATGGTGTGTGTTTAATGATGTGTTCTTGATTAAATTAGAGAAGCGTATCAGTAAAAACCCTGATCACGTTTTTACTATTGTTAAATTTGACTCTTGATTGTCAATTATTGTATCTTGGTTGTCAATTATTGTAACCGCCAAGGTATATTTGTTTAATAAAACGCTTTAGGAGTTACTATTTCAATATTATACATAAATTCGTATTCAATTCTGTTTTTAATTCTATTAGGCTATAAAATGTAATATGTGCATCCAAGAGCGTTCTTGGTTGTGGCTTTGTCAATGAAATTACTTGCACATTCGGGAAGGAATAAAGGAAGTCTGAAAAGTATTAAAAGGAAGGTTTTATACACTTCACTTATATCTGCCAATCACATGCTTTTATTTGTTGTGAACTTTGTAATTTGTGTTTATATAAATATAATTTACTCAAATATATGTAAGAATATATTATAAACAACTCTTAATAGAGATTTATAAATCATGAAATAATGTACATAAATAATATATAAATATTACAATAAAATATTGCACCATTGAGAAATTTATTATTTATTTTCAATACTATTTACAATGTCTTAGTTATTAAATAAAGAAAAAGTTTTAGTCTATCATATTATTGCATTTAGATGCATGTGTTTAAAGATATTATGATATAACGTGTTCCTAATTGATGTGACAGTTAAATCTGTAGCCTTTAGCTCACTTAAATTTTCGGTCCAATAAATAATCACGTTGTATTTTGATTTTCAAATATATGTTTTGTGGCTATAATTTGCCTATTTTATTTTTATTTTTTCCTAACTTTTCTTTCCTATAAATGCTGTGGTTTCTCTCATTATTTTTCACTCAATCTTCAATTCTTTTGAGGGGATTTTATAATAGTGTACAATTGAAGTTATTTAATTGATTTTTTATTGAATTATTTAAAAAGATTGTGTCAAAACTTAGTATAATTGTTAATTCAATCAAATTTGAATGAGTATTGATAAAACTTGACATGAGTTATGCTCAAATAATATTATTACATATAGATCATCTCTTAGCAATTGAGTAGGGTAGCAAATCATGTCGAACAGAAATAACATTTATTATGATAGGTTTGCAAAATAAAATGAATATTTATTGAAAAATCTCGAATTTTATGAGTTCGAATATGAGAGGGCAAAATATTATAAGAGTAAAAGCTTATTATAAAAGAGTAATAATGAGAAATTAGATACCCTTCACTCGGCCATAAAAGAATCAAATCGGTTCTATTACAAAATCACTATGGGAATTATTAGTATATTATTGTTTTAAAAAAAGTTTTATGGAAAAAATGGAAAATATTTTAGTACTTCGGTGTAATTTCAACAAACAAAGAATAAAGGGGTCAATTGGTTGGCCATTCAATCTCCCAAAAAATTATTTCATAGTAGAAAATCTCACAAAACACACTTGGTTGGTATCTCAGAAAAAAAAATTTAAAAAAATCTCTCAAAATTCATGAAAATTCCAAAAGAAATTCTTTAAAAAAAGAGAGAAAAAGTATGTTCACTGTTCATGATTTGACAGTTAACATTATCGATAAAAAGGGTTTTTTCGATTATATTTCAACTCCAAAAATTAAATTAATTACATATTAAAATGTAAAATAACACAACATTCAAAATAAGATCCATTATGACTATTTTTTAATGTCTAAATCAATGAATTTGACTATAAATATATATTAACTCAAACAAATTTCTCACAACAAAAAAATATCACATCAACCATAATTATTACATATTTTTCTCTAAATATATTTCATCTAAACTTACTTCTCAAACCATATTTCTTATCCTTCAAATTAAATTTTCTCATTTTTATCATCAAAAAAAATTCTTTGAGATGGATATGCCATCCAATTGGGCCCAAAAAGTCCAAAATCCAAATTTGTGAAATGACAATTATACCCTTTTCC